>OW052220.1:5148799-6398799 GCA_932526605.1 Nephrotoma flavescens
TTTTGTTTACTGTTTACCGATTAATGTACGGGATTAGTTTTTCTATGCGAACAGATTATTGAAAGGAGACAGTATGCTTGTTGTACGCGCTGGTACCAAAATCGATACCTGCGGGATAAACTAGATATATATTTGAAATCAACCCAAATAATGCCTTTATCTATAAAAAATTAGCCGAAACCAACAAAAGCACACCGAAACGCTGGAGAAATTGTTTTAGGAAAGTGCAATTATATAATACAGCATATTTATGTATATTGGATACAAGACGCAGTAAATATAATAATCAAATTTTGGAGATATTCAAACCTACCGATTAAACCCGAAACACTAAGCGATTGTACAGTACAAATAGACTGCAAGGAAGGCGAAATTTGAAATCAAGGGTGGAGAAGAAAGTTCAATCAAAAGGAAGAGCAAATCAAAATATCTTTCAACTCCTGATAATGCTGATAGCATTCAAATGGCGAAACAGGCTCTTAGTACATAATAAAATAAATAGTGGCGATAAGAGGAAACCCTAAAGGAACCGTGAAAGACCATCAAAGCCAGCTGTATTGATGGTCGAAACTTCATGTCTAAGCGCGGTAAGATTCAGACGTATATCTCGAGGTAAGCCAAGTTAAGGTTCTTGTAGATCCCCAATTAAGTATTATGATTATATGGGATCTTCATCGTGTGACAACCATTTTTGAAAACTTATTTCACAATATTGCTATAGCGGTTCTCGGTCGGATTTAGACCTGTACTAAAGCCGCCAGATAAATAATGGGATATTACTAGACTCTAAAATCTGCTTAGTTTGAATGAATAGGGGCGTTATCTTGTTGAAAAATATGGTTTGTTTCAAAAATTTCGTCTTCATACGCTATTAGTAAATCGTCTAACAATTCCACATACTTGGTCAAAATTAATTTTGTTGAGATATGCATTTAGGGTTTTCCCATAATATTTAATGACCCCCAAATCATCCGCCTCCAAGATTACGAGTGATTCTCTTTTGTAGTTTTACATGAGTCTCGTGTAAATATGTATGAGATCCATCAGAACAATCGACATTCAACTCTTTCTCATCTGAAAAATAAACATATGCCCTTTCTAAATCTAGCTCGTGGCGAACTCTTAATTGTGGTTTTCAACTCGTTTCGTGAACTCCAAGTAACAGTCCGCTTCCAAAATCGGTTGAATTCGTTTTATAATAATGTTGAGTTTGACATAACTCCGAATTTTAGCAGAGCTATTCGATTTATGAAGTGCAAATCATATACATCATGCAAATCTCTAGCGAGAGTAACTGGCAAAATCAATTGTTTCAAAATTGGGTAATGAACACAAAAAAAGTTCGAAAAATGATCAAAGTTGGCTTAGATATTTTGTATGAAAACACAAATAAATGAAACTTTATTTGAGTCGACTTTAATCGAGCAATTTTGAGTATATTTCAAAATATTTTAGAAGCCGTTTAAATTTTCCGGCCGTATTTCATGGTCCGCGCTCATCATATGCTTCGTGGCAATTTCAGCTTATTTACCATTTTTTTTAATTTTATAGCAATAAATTAATTTTTAAAAATTTGGACTGATGAAATGACAAGAATTAAGACAGTAGCATAGTTTAATCTTAAATTTATTTCACACTGCGATTTTATTAAACTATGCAACTAAACAAAAAAAAAATATTTTTTAGAAATAAATCATAAAATCTTTTTGTGATTACTTTGTTTGTCTTATTACTATTTCGTACAGTGTATCATTTTGATACTAAATAAATTTGTAACCTAACGTCGCTAAAGTAACAACTACCGCCTTGAAAACACTCTAATTCCAATTAGTGATAACATTGATAACCGCCACAGCGAAAACAGATTCGCAAATATTAATTCAGAACATTGAGTTTCTAAGAAATCTAAATTAGAAATGGTTCAATCCACATAAATAAAATCATTGATGTATGGCTACATCATTAATTGAAGAACGTTTTTTATAATGCCGATTTGATTTTCTGTGCTCGTGCTATATACCTGCAAGCACCGTTAACAATTTTTTGTTAAATTATTTATTTTTAATAAATATTTTAAATAAATCCAAATATCGAATTGTTTATGCTTCAAAAATTGAAAACCTAAAATGCAACAAATTTTCCAAACAATGTATAAAATTTACATATATGCGTCATACCAAAATACAAAAACAATTTAAAAATTTATAACTTTTGTTATATTTTTATTTATTGTGTTAATTGTAGTACAAAATAAAATGTACAGCAACAAGCATTAATTTTACAACAATAAAATATAAAAGCTTTCAATACAAATAACAATATTTGTAAAATGAAATAGGCAGAAATATGGATACGAGTATTTTTCGAAAGCTCACATGTACCTAGTCCTTTACTGTATTTTTGGTGATTTATTTGTTTAGTTTATTAAATTTTGTTTGGGGTTTTTCCTTGTACGGAGAGGTAAACATTTTGTTGTGGTTGCAAATTTATAGATTCGGTTCACAATTAATGTGAATTAGATTGTCGGTTTGAGATTTAACATGAGTTTGTGGTACTTTATATTAATTCGGGAAGGATTAGGATATGTAGCGAATGAGTAGGATATGTTGTAAAAATTAACAATCGTGAAGAATGAAAAATTAACATTCCTAAACCTCATGAACAGGCAGTTTGGAGACACCAGAATTTGAGATGGAAAGAAATAACTTTACCAGTTTTAAACTGGGATCAAAAAATTTGACAATTTCGATCGTTTCGTTATAAAACTAATGAATGAATTTAAATCTTTGTTGTCCGCTTTAGCGAAATCGTCAATATTGATAAACTTAGGAATAAAATTGTAAAAAATTGAAGTACCAAGGTTTAATTGTAATTACGGGAAATGGAGTGGATTTTCGGAGAAATGCTGTCTGCTGTCAACTAGACTTATAGTACTATTGTTTGCCTTTTACCATTCAAACTGGTAACTCATCCAAGCACGTCCACAATAAGCCTGATTTTACATAAGTTTTAAATTGTATTCAAATTTACGTAATTGATTCGAGAAAATAAACGAAGACGAGAAACCGAAAAAGTCGGATACGAATACATCATTGATTTCTTTAATGTATTTGGGTTGATTGGTTCATTCTTTCCATACTCCATTCGGTGGTGTCCTAGCTGGATTAAATTTGACTGTCGAGTAATTCTTGCTGGAACCAGCAATGAAAGGGATCAGTATAACGCGGAACACGTGAACAATTCTCATGGTACGGTATACTATTATCATAGTTCCAGTCGTGTTTACCAGCTTTATATAACAAAAATTGTTTTTGGACACTTAATTTGATCTAAATGATAGGGAGTCCAACACAAACAAAAGCTGCAAACTCAAGCTGCGATCAATCATAGGCGAAATAAATAGTGAATAAACATTTAGTATAGTTCATTTCCCAACACCACCGTGTAATGGGAAGATGCCGAACAAGATTTGCAGAGGCTGGTTGAAGATATTGAATCCGGACCACACCCATTACCGAATGCATTTAGTGCTAATAGCATATATTTATGGAAGTGATGGGTATGTGTGTCAAGGTTTGATTGAACACTGGGCAAAGACGAAAAGGATGATTAAGTTGGTCTCTACACAGATTGAAAAAACCCTGTAAACATGTTGACATTGCACTGCTGGTTCCGACTGATTCTGTTTGTAATACATGGAACCGGGATAAGCATTAATTTTACGTTTAAATGCGATTCTGTTCACTTCTGTGGTGGCTTTTTTCATTATATTGAAAGCTTTATTTTTTCTATTTTTCAGAATAATCAGAGTAGCGTCATACCAAGAAAGTTGAGTTAGAGCCGCAGTTTTACATAAAGGAACGTGATCTTGTTACGACTGTGCGGTCCAATCATTTACATCCATCATTTTTGGTACGGATGCAAAGTAATTTTATATATACTGTATAATTCTATACGAATGTTTGGGATTTTAATAAAATTTCAACGAATAAATGTGTGTTATCGGCGAGGCCGAGTGCAGCGTTTTCGGCAGGTACCACATTTATCGGTGTGTACCACCGTAATCAAGGGGTGCCAAAATTTATTTCGGGTGCCAAAAATTATTCACGTGTGTCGAAATTTATCAACGGTTCACTGCTTTATCATCGGGTGCCGCATTATTTACAGTTAGGGCGAATCAACGCCCGAAATTTTCGGCGGCCTATCGAGGCCAAAATTATTTTCGGTTTTAGGCGAGCCGACACCCATTCAGTATTGGCAGGTGGTCAGGTGGGACAACGTCAATTGTTTTAATCGCGAGTAGCGGCGAGACAACGCCCAATATACGGGTGGCCATTTAAAGCTACAGCTCTGAGGCTTGACGGTACCAAGGCCGCAACAAGGAGGTGTGATTTTTTTTATAGTTTATTTTTTTTTCATTTTTCTATTTTGTTTTTGTTTTAAATTTATTCTAAAAATTTATTTTTCCATTTTTTGTAATTCCTGTTATTTCAATATTTTTTATCTTATTTTGTATTTAAAATTTGGTAATCGAGCGCCGCATAGCGGTTGTATGTCGCGTGCTCGGTGTACACATTGGTCATGTTCCCACCTTTTTATGCGGTCCTTTTTTGCACTTGATTATTTCTTGGTTTTGTTTTCTCGTTCCATCATTTTGGGAGCCCTCAGTTTAGTTTTTTAATTTCTGCTATTATGTTTTGTTTTATCTAAACATTCTAGGTACCTTGTTCTCCTAGTATTGATGGAATTTTTTCTCCTTTCTTTCTTTTAAATAAACAAAAAATTAAAATACAGATCGGCGATTCCCGGCATTTGGTTTCTTACTTATTTATTTTCCCATGGCCGTACGGATTCTTTCCTTCGTTTTTCCTGTTTTTGTGGAAGTATAAATAAAATGAAGTATTAGATTCTTCGGTTTGGTATGATGGGAGCGGAGGCTCCGTTCCGTGCCGGCGGAGTGGTTGTGCCCTTGGTGCCCGCATCCGGTTTCGAAACCAGCGCAATTTCGGCGGCCATCCGGGTTTTCTTTTTATTTAATTTGCGTTTTTTTTATTTTTAACTATCTGTAATCACGGTGAAGGCAAGGAGCCCTGCAACCTAAAACCTCACGACTCATAGCATTTCTCCCGGAGATCTAGCCGGCAAAAGATTACCGTGTGGGGCCTCTGCGTGCGCTTAGATGACATCTGCAGAATGGTCTTGAACCATTTCGTAACAATCTTTTTACACTATTGGACGGAACAGGCTTTTTCGCGAACTGGGCGAAACACAATTACACTTAATAAACACATTTTATTAAACACTCTGTTCTTTTTTTATTTGGCAAAAAATTAAACTTGTGAATATTTTAATTAAAAAATTTAGAAAAAATTTAAAAGAACACCTCCTCCAGATACTTTGGTACTGATATAAATTGATCCATCAACTACTGTATGTAATTGCCATATAAAAATTTGGAGCTCCAGATATTATCATTAAAGTTATTCTCACAGATGACGTAAATATCAAAATTGATGACGTCGTTTTCATTCGAATTCTTTTACCAGTGTACCAGATGACCAAAACGTGGAATGCAATGCAAGTCATAAATATGACCGTTTTTTGGGTTGCATGAAGTTTTGATACATTCAAATTTTTCTTTCGGATTTGCAATTTGGATTTTGATGACGGAAGTGTTGATACGAATTTGATGTTTGAGATAGCGGGTTAGTTGACTTCGTTTCAGACGGTATTAGGACAACAGAATGTATAAACGAGATCGAAGGGGCAGTAGATTGTATTCTGTGAGTTTGTGTTGTGTAACGTGGACTGGCGCGATTTTATTTGACGACATGAGTGATTTGGAATGCATTTCCTTCATGTTAATTATGCACACGAAAATCCTTCAAATATAAATTTCATAGCCTTCTTGAAGTCATTAGGAAATTTAGTCATAGGCGTTTTGGCCTATGATGTTGCACAGGTTGAAGTAATGTCTTTACTACCGACATTTATTTAACAACCGTGATCGGGAATAGCTGCTACAAAAAAAATATTTCCTCTTCCCGGGGAATTACCATTCTGGTAATGCTAAATAATAATTTGTTTGTGATTGTATAGGTTAGTTTACTATTTTTAATTTGTTGATAAATTTAAAAAATTATTAATCCAGCCCTATGGATATCATCAACAAAATATTTTTCATCCAAATATTTTTCATTTCACCGGAAGCTTTTATAATTTCCTGTCCATTTCGCCGAATTGAATTTTATCATGTACACAAAATTGGTTAAAAAACAAGCAACTAACACAATTAAAAACTCAATCAAAAATTTATAATTGAACCTTTAATATCCAAAAACATTAATTTTTGATAACTTTAATCTTGAACGGTGCGGAAAGCACAACATCAACAACAAACCATTTTATATTTTATATTTTTCCATTACATTGAATTCAAATATATATATATATTCGATTTGGTTTGATGCGAGGGTGTATGGAAAACGGTCCGCCTGCAACCGATGAAGAACCAAACCCTCTTCCAAACAAAATCAAAACATTCCGAGGGAAAATTGAAAATCAGCAAAAAAATGTAATCGATTAATATACGAGTATAACTTGTACAAACAAAAACGCTTGTGTACGTTTATATCTACGAAAGAGCTTTTTTTATCGTAAACATAAAAGCTTTGTTTAAAATTTTTAACAGAGTATTTTCCATATATATTTTTGCTACATAAACACAACAATCATGCATCAGATGGTATATATGGTCCTGTATGTAGTCGTAAAATATGTCTGTTGAGTTGATACAACATGAAAGCGAGAGATCACAGTGAAAATATGAAAATTAATTTGTGTGTGCGCGCGCTCGGAACAAAAAACCCATATTAAAGCTTCCTTCTAAACTTTAATTTAATTATGTACACTTTTAATATTAAAATGAAAATACAGAAAACCCATGAATGTTTAAATAAATTGATTTTATTATTTTGTTATTTGAATGTTTGATGTAACATTGCATTATATCCGATATACATATATACCCACAAAATTGTTTTTATAAACGGGCACACCAACAGCAATGTTAGGGAAATTACGTGACATTTAAAAACATATCCAATTTGATGTATGGGTATTATTGTTGGGAACAAAAAAATATTTTAATTTTATTTTTTTTTTTTTTTTGCTATAATTCTGATTGCATGTTACAATATCCAAAGTTGGTTAGTTTATGTGGAATACAAAATTTATATGTGTATCAAATCGGAATAATAACCTCAAACCTTTCAAATGACTGTAACAAAAAAATAATAATACTTGCCTTTAATAAAAAATTATCCTCATTAAATAATATAATTTAATTAAAGTTTATTGAAGTTTAAATAATAATCACAATAATTAAATTAGGGCACAAAAATGTAGTTTACACAAACTTTACATAAATTACTGTTGTGCTTTTTATTTATTATAGTTTTATATACAATTCACGTGGGAATTTGTTACGGTAGGTAAGTTATTTGTCTTGGTTAAAAATATTAATTTTACGAATTATCAAAAATGTTGATGGATTTTTTTTTATAAGTAATTTTAGAGAACTGTTGATAACTTTTTCTATGGATAATACACAAAGTATGGACAAAATTGAAACAGAAGATCAAAATTAGTAGCAACAAATAATAAGTCTTCCATTTATAGTACATACAGGTTAAGGTTAAATGACATCAGTACAAAGAACTACTTAAGTGGTTTTAGTTAGGTGACAGAATCGTGATTTACGATGTATTTTAACTAAAATTTTAATCTTTTAATATTCTGATGTTTTTTAAGGCTGCCAGAATTAAGAAAAGTTGAATTAAGAAAAACGTTTTTGCTGAATTTAAATAATTTTTTTTAATTCATTATGAAATATTTTAAGAAAAGTAAAACAACTGAAATAAAATATGTTTTTTAAGCATTTTTGTTAAAAAAATGCTATATGGTTTCGGTTTGCCGTCTGTCCGTCTGTGTGCACGATAACTTGAGAACGGATGGAGATATCAACTTAATTTATTCACTACAAGTTCAAGCAATTTATGAAAATGATCCCTATTGATTTGGACATTTCTGTGTTTAGGGTGTTCGGAGATATGTAGAGTTTTGTTAACCCCCTCCTTAAAATTTATAGAATTTTTTTATTTTCTATTCTATTTTGGTTTCATAGAGCATGTGAATGCTCTATGAAACCAAAATAGAATAGAAAATAAAAGGTGGTGTGGTTATGGGGGTGGTAGGAGTGGTGGTATGAGAGGTGGAAGGGGTGGGATGAGGTGTTTTGGGTTTGGTGTGGGAATTTGGGATTTGGTGAATGGGGGTTTGTGTTGGTGGTGTGTGTGTGGGAGTGGGTATGGAGGTGTTAAGGGCTGAGGATATGGGTAGTGCGGTATAGGGTGGTGCGGGTGAGGTTTGTTTTGGGGGTCTGAATAGGATAGTGGGTGGGGGTGGTAATAATGTTTAGGTGTGGTGGTTTGTGTTTATTTTTGTGGAAAAACTATTTTCTTATATTCTATAGGCAACAAAAATGCTTATAGAGTTCGGCCCCGAACCTTTCCCGTCTTTTTTTTAAATTATTTAGGAAATGATTTTAGAAAAGTATTCAAAAAATATATGATTAAATTTTTCCCGGAAAATTTTGAAATTTGTTCAATTTTTTTTACTTTGTTTAAAATTATAAATAAGTCATTTTGAAAATGAAATAAAATGTGTATTTAACATCGAAATAAAACGTAAAAGTGTACTACATTAAAAACCCGATTATCTGGCATCCAATTATCCGGAACATTGAACATTAGTTAACCGGAATTTTAATTTTGAGGAAGTTTTTTTCTGCTTTTTTCTCTTTCCTTTTTCTTTCATATTGTTTTTTGTACATTTTCATTAATGAAAGCATTAATTGAAAATTTTAAATGGCTTTAATTTTCATATTACAGTAAAGGCCCGATTATCCAGCATCCAATTTACCGGAACACTCAATTAACCGGAATTTTGGGATGAGAGCATTCCTGATACTTAAATGTTTCAAAACTAGAAATTTTAAAAGAATTTCGCGTGATTTCATTATATTTTAGGATTCTTGTGTATTTATTTTCAAATTATGTACCACAAAATATTTTTTTATACATCGGTTTATTGAATTTATTGCAAATACCCATACGAGTACGAGTACCAAAAATTACACGAGTACCGAAGAGACAAAAGAAAGAGAGAAAAGCAAAAAAAAATCGTTGGAGTGCAGAGTTGAGCGCTGACCCACCGTCCATGTCAGTGAGCAGGGAGCAGGTTGACATAGAGCTTGCAATGTGCAGGTGGTATACTAATTGATCTTAAAAGGACATTAAATCCATTGGACAATTAATACTTTCATTTATTTCTAAAAAAAAAAAAGCCATTCAAAATAAAATTTTCAGCTAATCAAATGTGTAAAAACGTAAATTTCTAAATGAATTAAAACACAAATAATAATTCACAAATGAAATTTATGAAATGCAAGTTTTTTATCTCTCTACAATACAACAAAAAAACTGTAAGAAAAAACATTTTCTTAAAAACATTAAATTTCGCATGCGTTTCTTTGTTATTAAAAACAAATTTAAATTTTATGTTTATAATGTGAAATAAAATAGACCCAAACCTTTTTTTACACGGTGATACGTGATAACCGTGTAAAAAAATCAACGTTCTTACAAATACCACTTTTTTATTTTTTTAATTAAGAAAAGATTAATTCAACTTTTCTTAATATAGGGAGCCTGACGAAGTAATTATTATTAATAAAAATAAAGAAAACAAAAAACAATATTGCAACAATAAAAAAGCTAAAATTTTTCCGAAAAATCAAAAAATTTCCGGAAAAATTTAGCTTTTCCCTCCTAATAACTATTAATAAACAATCATGCATTTAAAAATGGAGTATACCTGATTTTTTAATACATTTTGAATTGAGTTTTTTTTTGTTGTAATAACTTTTTTAAATTCAGGAAATTTGTTCAAAATACAAATTAAAACGACTGTGAAGTTTCCGACAAAATTAAAAAATAACAAAACATGGCGGAACATAAAATTTGTCGAAATAACAAAAATGCACATGTATTAGTAAAACAGCTGGCAAAAGCAATGTTAGGCTTATTAAATTTTTTTGTTATCAATAGTTAATAACGCAATTACTAAATTAGCGACTTCGGAAACAAATGACAAATAAAAATATATAGATTAATACGAAATTCGAAATGTTATACTTACATTTCATTATAAATTGTAAAAATATTTTATTATGAAACCCAAACATGGGGTTTTTAAATCAAAAAATTACTCAAGGGTACACCTAATTTTTTATACTATCGAAATATGTTTGATAATAGATTTCGAATAAGATAATTATACGTCGTAAAAATCAAAAACAAATCAAAATAAATGTTCAAAGTGCGTTCAATGTCCACATGTTTTAAACGATTATACGAGCGATTAAAAAAATTCAAAATCTAATTAATCTCAGAGATGTCTAAGAGAAACGGTATATGTGGGCTAGTTGGCTCAAGATAAGTGCTATCAAACGAAACCACCCTTATATCAATACGATGACCAGAATCAATTTGTTGTTAAACATGAATATGACTGTCTAAATAACCAACGGGATGATCACTGTAAAAAAAATGCCAAAATCTCAGAGATGTCTAAGAGAAACGGTATATGTGGCTAGATGGCTTAAGATAAGAGCTATCAAACGACCCCTCCCTTATATCAATACGATGAAAAGAACCCTCTTGTCTTTAATGATGAATTTAACTGTTTAAATAACCAAGGGGATGATCAGTGTAAAAAAAATTGTTCAAATCTCAGAGATGTCTAAGAGAAGCGGTATATGTGGCTAGATGGCTTAAGAAAAGAGCTATCAAACGACACCTCCCTTATATCAATACGATGACCAAAACCCATTTGTCTTTAATGATGAATTTGACTGTTTAAATAACCAAGGGGATGATCAGTGTAAAAAAATTGTTCAAATCTCAGAGATGTCTAAGAGAAACGGTATATGTGGGACAAATGAGTTCTGGTTATCGTATTGATATAAGGTTGGTGTCGCCTGATAGCTCTTATTTTAAGCCATCTAGCCACATATACCGTTTCTCTTAGACATCTCTGAGATTTGGACGATTTTTTTTACACTGATCATCCCCTTGGTTATTAAAACAGAGAAATTCATCATTAAAGACAAATGGGTTCTGGCCTTCGTAATATTATAAGGGAGGTGTCGTTTGATAGCTCTTATTTTAAGCCAACTAGACGCATATACCGTTTCTCTTAGACATCTCTGAGATTTGGACAATTATTTTTCACTGATCATCCCCTTGGTTATTTAAACAGTCAAATTCATCATTAAAGACAAATGGGTTCTGGTCATCGTACTGATATAAGGGTGGTGTCGTCTGATAGCTCTTATCTTAAGCCATCTAGCCACATATACCGTTTCTCTTAAACATCTCTGAGATTTGGGCAATTTTTTTCACAGTGATCATCCCCTTGGTTATTTAAACAGTCATATTCATCGTCAACGACAAATGGGTTCTGGTCATCGTATTGATATAAGGGAGGTGTCGTTTGATAGCTCTTATCTTAAGCCATCTAGCCACATATACCGCTTCTCTTAGACATCTCTGAGATTTGGACAATTTTTTTTACACTGATCATCCCCTTGGTTATTTAAACAGTCAAATTCATCATTAAAGACAAATGAAATCTGGTCATCGTATTGATATAAGGGAGGTGTCGTTTGATAGCTCTTTTCTTAAGCCATCTAGCCACATTTACCGTTTCTCTTAGACATCTCTGAGATTTGGGCAATTTTTTTTACACTGATCATCCCCTTGGTTATTTAGACAGTCATATTCATGTTTAACAACAAATTGATTCTGGTCATCGTATTGATATAAGGGTGGTTTCGTTTGATAGCACTTATCTTGAGCCAACTAGCCCACATATACCGTTTCTCTTAGACATCTCTGAGATTAATTAGATTTTGAATTTTTTTAATCGCTCGTATAATCATTTAAAACATGTGGACATTGAACGCACTTTGAACGTTTATTTTGATTTGTTTTTGATTTTTACGACGTATAATTATCTTATTCGAAATCTATTATCAAACATATTTCGATAGTATAAAAAATTAGGTGTACCCTTGAGTAATTTTTTGATTTAAAAACCCCATGTTTGGGTTTCATAATAAAATATTTTTACAATTTATAATGAAGTGTAAGTATAACATTTCGAATTTCGTATTAATCTATTTATTTTTATTTGTCATTTGTTTCCGAAGTCGCTAATTTAGTAATTGCGTTATTAACTATTGATAACAAAAAAATTTAATAAGCCTAACATTGCTTTTGCCAGCTGTTTTACTAATACATGTGCATTTTTGTTATTTCGACAAATTTTATGTTCCGCCATGTTTTGTTATTTTTTAATTTTGTCGGAAACTTCACAGTCGTAAATTAAAATAGATAGAAATTTTTCATACAAATACCACTTTTAACGGGTAGCCGTTTTTTAATCCAATAATTTTTCCATTTTTGATAATCATAGTTTAGATTCGACTAGTACGTGAAACCCAGGTGTACTATACATGAGTGACCGACGAGTTTTGTTTGAAAATGCATAAAAACGATGAAATAGACCGTATACGTATACTTAAAAGTATAAAACAAATGTATTCGGTTTTCTATTTGCGTGAGTATGCATAGCAATTCCCATAATATCGGCTTTTATTCGTAACGTTTACGCGAAATATGGTGTAAAATGATGCTCACGGTGATTTAAAATGGAGCGATCACCGTGATCAATTAAGTAGCGCTATCAAAGCGCTCAATCGTACAACTGGGAATATGTCATTGGGACAACTTTTCGCCTCACTTAACGAACAATGAACGACTTTAATTTTTTCCTACCAATATTTAATTTTGAAATGTACTGATGTTCTTTTTACTCAAAATTGCATTTTGAAATAAAAAATTTTTAATTTGGGTCGTGCGTGTACATAATTTTAGATCTCTAGAAAAATATCCACATTTTATGTAATTTTGTATGACACTAGAAATATTCTAATTAAATTAATTGAGCTTTCGTTGGAAATTAGTTCGAAATTTGTAAATGGTTTGTGTTTGAAACTATTTGGTTTGCATCTCGACGAAGTACTAGTTTTGCTATTAAATACTTTAAAATTCTAAATATAAACACTAAAACAAGTCTTTTAATGTGATTCTGGAAATCTCTTAAACAGGATTTGTTTAAGTTATAATTCTAGAAGCGATTGAAATAAATTGCAGTTCACGCAAACAAAATCTAATCAGAATATTCACTTGAGAAGCAAAATAAAACCATTTTGCAGCTTAAGTAAGCATTGTGGGCGGATTCTTTTCCAAAAATATCACCACCAATCAAACTGTGCAACAGAAAAAAATCTTTGTGTAACATACTCGAATCTTTGCTTCTGTTTTTAGTAAAGTATTTGTAATTGTTTATGTTATTTTTCTTACTAATAACAAGTAATTTTGGTATTACAACCTACTCTGTCCCATATATCGTTGAGACACAGTGTGTGTTAATTTGTGCCATTTAATAAAGCAAATATATAATTGAATGCGAGCATTTGAAAATTAACAGGTTCAATTCTTCTTAAACATATAAGTGGAAAATAAATTAAAAACATTTAAATTCAACAATTAAAACAAAAATTTAATTTGCACAATTATGACAACAATAAATTATCATTATAACAATTCAGTGCATTCCTCAAGAGCCCACAATTTATACGATACACACATTACTGCGTGTAACGTGTCTTTGTTGAAATTTGCTGTACATAGATTATGAGAATAACGAGTTTGATATGTGTGGATGGGAGTTTTAAATTCCCAATTATGTATGGAGCTCAAACTATTTACAATCTAATGAACATAAGTTACTATACATAGATTGTTTAGTGCTACAGTAATGGCAAAATATCATTTTCTATATTGGAATATAGTTCTACAGTAGAAAATAAGTACCGTAACTTATATACAGCTTTCAAAGCTTTATTTTGCTAAATTTGAAACTTACACAACTGACACTTGGCAGCCATCCCAAACACACTAATTCTATATGCAAGGCGCGAATGGACGAAAGCAAAGTAAATTTTACTTAAAATTGAAGTTGGAATACTTGAGCATATACCCTACGAGTTGTGCTACCTTGATGTATGTGAAGCTTTTCACTTTTAGTGTGTTTCTTTGCTAAATTAAATATTATCCTGAAAAATTTATTGAAAATGCAAGAAAAACGAGAATTTCATCCCGAAGTTGTATTATATAAATAGTAATTAATATCGGTGAAAAGGAATAAATATTGCGGTTTTATTTGATCTGTTTAAACTACACTTAAGGTAAAGTATGTGAGAATAAACCACCTTACCTGGTAAACTATGTGACAAAAAAATTTAAATGAGTACTGTTGTACTACAAAATGAGTATTCTTATTATTTAACTACAGAAAACACGAAACATGTAATCATCATATGCATACACTGTGTCGAGATTGCCAACAAAGATTTAATAATTTTAAAATACTTAAGAATAAGCAAATCAAGCAATTTTTCCTTATGGTTTCAATGTACCTTTAGTTTGATATGATGTACCCTTAGTTTGATATTAAATTAATTAATTATTTGTGGAAATCCTAAGAATAACCCCATCGGGAAATTAAGTTTAAAAGTTAGGTCCATCTATCACCTAAGCCATACCAAAAACTCATCTTGGAATCATGACTATAAGATCCTGATCTTAAGCAATTTGTCCTTATGGTTTCGATGTTCTTCATGTTTGATATGAAAAATCGATTAAATTAATTAATTATTTGGAGAGATCCTAGAGATGACCCCATCGGGAAACTAAATTTAAAAGTTAGGTCCATTTATCACTTAAGCCATACCAAAAGCTCATCTTAGAATCATGACTATAAGATCCTGATCTTAAGCAATTTGTCCTTACGGTTTCGATGTTCTTCATGTTTGATATGAAAAATCGATTAAATTAATTAATTTATTGTGGAAATCCTAAGAATAACCCCATCGGGAAATTAAGTTTAAAAGATTGGTCCATCTATCACCTAAGCCATACCAAAGCTCATCTTAGAATCGTGACTATAAAATCCTGATCTTAAGCAATTTGTCCTTATGGTTTCGATGTTCGCCATGTTTGATATGAAAAATCGATTAAATTAATTAATTTTTTGTGGAGATCCTAGAGATGACCCCATCGGGAAATTAAGTTTAAAAGTTAAGTCCATCTATCACCTAAGCCATACCAAAAGCTCATCTCAGAATCATGACTATAAGATCCTGATCTTAAACAATTTGTCCTTACTGTTTCGATGTTCTTCATGATTGATATGAAAAATCATATCATGAGCTTTTGGTATAGCTTAGGTCATATATCACCTAAGCCTAAATTTATAATTAATTTCTCGGTGGGGTTATCTCTAGGAATTCCATAAATAATTAATTAATTTAATCGATATTAACTACTATTTATTTAATACAACTTCAAAAATATGTCAGGATGAAATTCTCGTTTTTCTTGCATTTTCAATAAATTTTTCGGAATAATATTTCATTTAGCAAAGAAACACACTAAAAGTGAAAAGGTGTTTTCGGGCTGGTTTTTTGTGCCAGCTTCACATACATGCTACCTTGCAACATATGTAGATGTTCTATATAGTTTTATAAAATGGTGAATTTTAATCAAGATGTCTTTTCCTCAACACATTGGGATGGAATTCAGTTTTTTTGATAATAAATTTGTTTCAATATTTTTTCAATTATTTTTGGATATTATTTTATTGATTTCAGTTTCTGAAATATTTTAGTCGAATTTCTATTGATTTAAAGTTTAAGCCATCAATCGATTATGGTAAAACACGGCTTTAGATAAAATATTAAATCCATTTGATTCCTGTATATGGTTTGAACCAAATACCAATTTAAATTCAACTAAAATATGTAAAAACTGGTTGTGTACGTGAAATAGGGTTGTAACAAGAATATTCTTGTTGATCATATTGATTATTGTTAAGTGTAATTTAAATTCAGTGTGAATTACTTTTTTTTTGCATTTAGCAAGTAACTTGATTTTCAAATTTTTTAATTAATAAATCCGGTATTTATTATTTTACTCAATAGTCCAATTACAAATATGTAGCTGGAGTTCAATTTAATTACTAAACTTTAGTAGTAAATTGAGTTCTAGCATTCTATGCTGTATGAGGTACATAAAATCTACTAGAAGAAAATAAGAAATTATGGTACACGTCACAAGTGGCACTATCACAAAAGAAAATTTATGTTGCAAATTTTTTTTTTATTCATTTTGTACATCTTTTTTACACAATAAAACACTTTAGCAGAATAAAATCTTAAAAATGTTCTTTAAATTGACAAATTGATTGACCTCCGACGTAAAGAAACTCGGTATATGTGGAATTTAACCATGTTTCATCTTTCTCCGCCATTTTTTAAAGAATTATGACGAAATTTGGTTAGTACCATATTGGCTATGGTTCTAAAGCGAGTTTTTAGCAATATTCTAGGATCTGATCGTGCTGGACTAAATTGGCCATTTCATAGCCGATCCTTATGAAATTTGGTTTCAAGATTGATTTTGGATTGAAACATAAACTTTAGATGTAATTCTCGTGTCAGAGTCAGACCTTTCTGCAAGATTCAAATGGCTTTTGAGCTGAAGAGAACTCGGCTAATTTTAATTCGATATTTGTGAAATTTGCATCGCAGGTCCATATCTTACTTGTAATATGTATATATAGTTAGACGAAGATTCTGAAATGAGTCGTGGTTCTGCAGGGTTGCACTTAAATTAGAAACATATGATTCTAATAAGAAAATTATAAGGAAGATTATCGTTAAGAATGTTGTTATATTTTGGTTATTTTGCGAAAACCTCCACTAGTACCTAAATTATTAAAAAATTATAGTACAAATTATATAGATCCTATAGATTTGTTTCAAATCTCCCATGTAGTCTCAGAATCATGAAGTTGTCTTTTATAGTTTGTGTTTTGAATTGGTAATAATTTTAACGACAACCAATTTGACAGCCAGCATGATTTGTACTCAGCTTGGTGTGCCATTTCAACAGGAATAGACTAACATTTCTAGAACAAAAAACTATTTCGGAAATTTTGATTGAGATAATCGTCGATCCGATCAAGTAATTCTAATACTCATGGGTCGTTTTTGAGCCATGCATATATATGTAACAGTGTGCAGAATATGTAGCTACGGTGGAGCATATTATTAAAAGGAACCCTGATGGGTCGATTGCCCATTGTACAATTAGTTCTATTCGCTCGAACCAGATGAAAACGGATTGCTCTTGATCCTTATTTTCACCTCAAAAGTTGTAAGCAAATATTACCAAATTTTGTGTAAAAAAATCAGCAAGCCATTATTGAGACGCCGTTCCAAAAACGTTAATGTTTGATGTGCTTTAAGATCTTGTAAAATGTTTGATCCACAGTTCTTTAGTTAACGATTGTTGATTGATGACGTTTCGTTACCCAACTGAATGGTACGTATGTGGAATACCTGTTGCTTAAACAAGACCACGGACCATGCCACGCTGCACACGAATCAATCGTTTGTTTTCTGTGGGGGAAGGCAGCATTCACTGAGTAGCCAATACACACAGTTTATTTGACTTGTAATGTCCAAAATCATTTTTAAACACAAAATGCATAAAATTATCATTCCAATAAAGCAAACACTTTGACCATTAATGAATTCGATGTATATGTTTTATTTTATTTTAGACCGCATTCATATTTTTTGCGACGACTATGAAAAGCCATCATCTCTGAACTATAATTTGTTCAATTTTGATAGAAACCGGCTTATCTGAGAAACACGGTTCTAGGCTTATAAATTATACGTTTTCCTTATAACGAAACGATCCCTTTGTGGTTATTTTGAAGAACAATTTGAGTAAAACCTTTTGAATAATTTTGGATACCATATTTTGTTTTGCTCCGTAAAAGGTAAAAAATATACTTCAAATGTGTATTTTAATAGGACGCATCTAGTTTTACATAGACTTGGGCATAATATCATTTTCCCATAATGTTATGTATAACAGGAAACAAAAACGTTTGATAAGGTAAACGCCAGAAGGTAGGTTAGGAAAACAAGGAAAATTTACCTAATTTATGTTTAAGTCATTTATATGTTTTTTATATTATTAACACACATACTCGGCTTTATCTGTGGGAGGCATAAACGTAGCTAAACATTTTCCGGCCCATTCACCACAGTTACTTGAAAAATTTTAAATTTAAAAACTGAATATTTGGATTTTGTATATGAGTTCACCCACACATTGTGTGTTCTTTTTGTAAAATTATGCGCCGTGACCATAAAGGTATCATACAGTAGATATTCTCTGCTCTTGACATATTTGTCATGTTAACGCTATCAAGTTTTTAGCGTTCCATGCATGCTAAATAATCCAAAAAGTACTTAATTGTGATCATTCATGTTTTTATACATACAGTACATTCCACGATAGTAATTTTCATTTGTTTTGCATAGAAAACAAAACTTTTTCTCTATTTTCCTCTTTCACATAAACATAAATTTTTCTATAGTAATTTTTCTGTCTACCAAATTTTTTTGTTGTTTTGTGTATGTCTATTCCATGTTGTTTGTGTGTTGTGGCTTTCATGTTGTGTTGTATGTTTTTAAAATATAAATATTATGTTGTTTGCTGATGATGTTTATTATCTTGAAGTAAACAATAAAAACTGGAAAATATTACATGGGAAATTTATATTTTTCTTGTATTTTCGTAACGACATATACCTACGACGAGTACACATAACACACTCAAAAACCGGTAAATTAATTTTCATTTTTTTATGTGCCTTTTGTTATGTATGGTTGTACAGTGTTTATGGTGTCTAATAAAATTAAAAAGCTTTATAACTGTTGTACAGTATATAAAATATATTGTGCGATATACATATATGCATAGTTTTTATGCAATATGCAGTTTAACATAATCACAATTTAAATATATACATATATAAACAAAAAAATCCATTAGACTAAAAATTAATTTTAATTAAAACAAAAAAAAAAATTACGATTATAATTTAAATTTAAATCATAAATTATAGATTCAATATTTTAATTTTCAAAAATAAACAAAAAAAAATTATACATAATATATTAATATATGAATAAATAAATATAATTCATAATTTATTTCATTGTTTTATTATAATTACGATAAATTACGATTTAAAATTAAATTTTATTAAAATGAATAGTAATAAAAATAAAAATGATTGTAATAATAATAAAATAATTAATTTTTTTATTGTTGTTGTTGTTGTTGGTATTATACTAAAAATATTATTTAATTGAGAATTAAAAATAATTATATACAGTTTTAGGTTTATTAAAAAATTTATTAGTATATTTGGGATTATAAAGATGTATTATGTTTATGTATCTGTATATGTGTTTGTAATAAATGAAGAGTATGATGTATAGAGCTTTTATCCACAAAATTAAAGTTATGTTTAATTTTCTGACCCACATTAATAATAAGATTTTTAATTGATTTATTTAAATAAAAGTTTTAGAAAAAACTGAACTAAATAATTCATATATGGTGTAAAAAATAATCGAGCCTTTCTCATTTTTATGATGAGGGGCCGTTTAGTCCCAAAGTGTTAAAAATGACCACACTTTTATTTTGGCAATATTAAATTTATTACGCGCATTTACCTTTTAATACTGAATCGATCAACTGATACTGCAAACCTGCCAGGTCATGATAAGCCCGATCCGACCGCTTATCTACGAAATAAATAAATTGTTCATAAAATATACACCAGTCGTGAATATTTTATGAACAATTTATTTATTTCGTCGGATTATCGATAGATGAATCAATTATCCGCTATTTTGGACGACATGGGTTTTGGCTCAAAAAACATTGATATCGTATGCAGTTTGATATTCAATGTAAACAAATAGCAAATACTAAGTTACCACTTGGCGAATCTGTCAAACACGGATAACTTTTTGATAATTTTTCACTAATCCGTCGATTGTAAATAAACTTGCCGACTTAAAATATGGATGGACTGGCACAGTTAGAGAACATCGTTGCGGAAAAGCATCATTTGCCCCTCTAACAAAAAAGTCGCACAAAGGAGCATATACATCTCAGCCGTTCGAAGGATGGATAATATCGCCTAACGTTGTTATCTGATGCGTTTGGTATACATCATTCAAAAACCTGTTGCCGGTGACAAATTACTAAATAGGTGTGCATGACAAGAAGTAGTATGTTCAAGTAGTATGTATTTTTGTAATAAAAGTTTTACATAAAACCTAGGTCTAAAAAATTTAATTGTTTCATTAAAAAATTTTGACAATCGCAATTCCGAAATGGATTTTTTTGGTCAGTTATGTTCCTCAAATTTTTCCGTACTGATGGGAAATTAAATTCCAAAATTATTAAACTCAGACATTAATTGGTTACTATTAACAAGAATTTAAGACATATTTCTAAAAAAATTAATTTTGAGGACAAATGAAATGAGGGCTAAAGTTTGCTTTACGTATACATCGAGAAAATCGTAAGGAGTAAAATTTTTAAAATTTTTAAATGCAAGATTATTTATCAACAGTTTTTAGGGGGGGAAGCTTAATGTTTCCGGAAAATTCCCCCATTTTCCGAGGAAGTTTTCACTTAAAAAGTAATGTCATTTACATTTCAAAAAATTATGGTCCAACTACACATCGGGACTATAAACGACACAAAAATGTTAGTTTTTGTGGATGGACACGTATTTTATTAAAATAATGTGGGTTTTTTACTTCAAGCAGATCCTGAAAATGGTTTTGGATCTGATAAGATTCAATATTTTTGTAATAAATTTTAACAATGAACACAAATAGAAATTTTGAAGGGAATTCAGTTAGCGTGTAATGAATAAAGTTCCACATCTCAAACGATTAAAAGAAAACAGTTCTTCAGAAAGAAAAACGGTTGAAGCAAGGTTGTTGAAAAATAGATTTTCTAGAGTCTTAAAGTCCTCCTTCCAATCCAAGAGACAACTGCTAATTTCTTCTAAATAAAACACGTGCATCCAATCAAGTTACCTTGCAATCTTCGAATAACAGTTCAAATTCTTCATGAGCAGCAATTTTAGTTTGATTTGTAAAAGCTTCAATGACAAATGTATGATCGCCCCAATTTGTAATACAAAAAGTTTTGCTTTTTATATTCTTTAATTTATCTAGTTTAGTTAAAAATGAAATTATTTTGAAAAACGTGGGTTTGCTTTGTAAAAAATTTTATTTATTTTCTAAAATTTTGAACATTTTAAGCATGAATTCCACAATAAAACAATTTTTTTGAAACAAAAAAAAATTTCAGTAAAATTTACTGGCAGTAAGCGGCGAAAATGTTGCCATGAAAGTATGAAACTCAATACTTTTTATGACAACATTTGTTTGTCTTTATCACTCTAACGTAATTTTAATTTGTATACTCTCCTCTTTTTGGTTTCCCAGTATTTTTTACTGAAAAAAATTGTTTTACTGTGGAATCCACGCATTATTTGTATAAAACTGAAAGTGGCTTGCAAGTCAATTTATTGTTCTTTCCTATGTGGAGTTTGATAAAATCGAAAGTCTCCGTATCGCGTTCGTGACACCGCCCATGTTTTGTGTGGTGTGGCAGCAGCAATTCTGCCGCTTTTATTCTGTTTCGGAAGATCTTACAGATTCCTTCGATTAGGATCTGCGGCGGGAATGATATTGCCTCAGAGTTACCCTGAATTAGGTAATAGTTTTACTCTTCCATACTCGTGGATAGCTTTGTTTGCAATTTATTATCAAATTTAAAAAAATTCAAGTTTTTGGAAATTCATTTGGTGCAGCTAACAATAACTTCGTCGTTTAATTAGTATGCAACGATGATTAGAATTATGGAGATCTTTTTATCTACATCATTATTAGTAAGTTCGTTCTGTGTGAGTTGGCACTATACATAGCAAATATTTTTGAAAATTTCAGTGCCTAGAGCATTTCTATAATTTTATTTTGTTTCGGGGAAGAGTAAAATAACAAATTTTTATAATGTTTAGGAAGCCGAAAGTATTAATTTACAATTCAATTTCATGAAATTTTCATGTGCATGCTAAATATTAATATATTTTTCTTAGGATGCTGATTTAAAGAAGAAACTGTTGAAGACCTTTCCTGTCCTTCCCTCTTGTAATGTGTAAGCAGGCTGAGGAATAAGATAGGCGTTTCCCGGCACCCTTACCCAGTACTTGATCTTAATAGACTCCAATCAATTAATTTGGGATTAGTGGTTTTAAATCTTATCTATCATTTATAAAATTTGGTAATGCCGAGTTGAGTTTCGTAACAAAGTTTTTGTTAGGTTAAGTTAAGCATAAAATGTTTTTAGAACTTGCTGATCCCATAAAAAATTTGGCTCGAAGTAGTCTTGCAACGACATCAGCTATGATGGCCTTTTCCCTTATAAAATCAAGTTTACGCAAAGTGTTGAAAAAAAAAATTGTGGCCAGTGGTCCTTAAAACGAATCATCACTATAAACTATGGCAGCCCGCAGCACTGGCAGTTACCATGTACTGTGTTCTAGAACAAGGCAAAGAGGTCATATCCTACCATACATCCTTCGTTAGAAACGTCTTATTAAAGTTAGCGTTCCCGCCGAAAAAATAATACAGATAAATCAGATTGTGTCTTTACTATGCAAGTCAAAAATAAACAAATCCGGTAACGTTGACCAATGTACTTTAGTCGAATGTTTCCCAGGCTGTACCTTTAAATTTATAGAACGGCCCTGTAGGTTAACCTTAATAATTTCGAGAGTTCAATTTCTTGTTAATTCATTGAGAGGTTTTAGCCTAAGTCCACATTGGTGCTACTATGACAATTTGAAAGGCATTATTGCCTGTTAACTTTACTTCAATTGTGAAGAAATCCTGATAGGACAACGGGGTTATAATTTTACAATATTTAAATAGTTATATTTCCTTCAAATTCATCGAGTCATCCGGCGCTCTACGTAAACCTGAACACACAATAAAGTCACTATGGGCAAATTCTAGGCCTTAATATCTAATAACTCTATCCAAACGGATAAGGACATTCTGATGAGGCTACTTATACGGTGATGTAATTTGACCAGAATTCAATAGTTTATTTTCTTTCAACTTCATTGAATGGTCCATTGGTCAACTTAAATCTGCATTAATGCCACTGCGGTCATTTGGTAATCCTTGATAACTGTTGAATTTAGCTTAACTGTAAAGAAATTATAATTGACGAGGATATAATTTGATAAAATTTTGAAAGACCAATTTCATGCCAATTCAGAAAAAGATGATTAAGATGATTAAGAAAGCGATCAATTAAGCTTTAAGACAGTTTTCTTTCATTAAGAAAGAAAAAGATGACATAAGTACATCACAATTTATAAGATTGCCCATTCTGACTTCATTTCCTGACAACATTTTGTAAAGATTTCTCCAAATCACTGTATAAATTTCAATTTTCTTGATTTGACACAAGCAAGCAACACGCTTAAAAATATTTTGTTGTGCACAACAACATTGTCCTCCAAAAAACCTAGCACAATGACTCTTTTCAAAATCTAATTTTTGTTTTGGCATCAAACCCAGTTTGGAATAGTTTGACAAAACGAAAAAAAAAATCTAAAACTTAATGGAAAATTTATTTCAATATCGTTAGCTGTTTTTTTTTGATTTTGATTAAATTTTAGTTGGAGCAAAACTTTTTATGTATACGAATTTTTATTTTTGTTTGAAGTCTATATTATGCTACGGAAATTATAAATAACATAAAAATTTTGTTTCACAGACAAAAACTTTCTAACATATAAAAAAAACGTTAAAAACTCTGATATGTATTGAGCTTTTAATATTTTGTTTTTGTCAATCAAACTAAAATTTATGTATTTCGTATATACATTTTATCATATATGTATATAACTTTTACCTTTTATGTCAGTATATGTGTGTGTACGTATGATTTACGATATATTTTTCGAATACCCATACGTATAATAAATAATTCGGTTTTCCAATCAAAACTTACCTGAAACGAGATAAAAAGAAAAAACGAAAATTAAAATAAAATTTTTTCGTAGATTACGTTACGTGTACGTATATATGATCCGGAGGATAAACCTTCCTGATTTCCTGAAGATATTATTAATTATAAATTCAATGGTGAATAATAATATGAAGACCTTTTAAAATATCCTCAAGCTTGATTTTCAAATAACAACAACAATATTTATGAATTTCTAATCGAATTGGAGCATAAGAGGAAATAGGCGTAGGAGCAGGAGGAGACTTTCTTTTATAAATTTAAACAAAAATTTCAAAAATTAATAACCAAAGAGATTGTTTAATCTGTATATTATTTTCGGAAAAACATAATTTTCTTGTTTTGTAACGAATTTTGTTTTTGTTTTTTTTGCGTTTTGAGCTTTCTGGTTTGCCTTGGTTGAATGGTTTTATATTCCCATGGAATTATTTAACCAAAAATATGTTGGATTTTTTTGCTGTTATTATTATTATGTAACGTTTGAATAATAATATTTTTGCTTTATTTAGCCATTTGTTTAAATAAAAAACAAATTCATATGGGAAATTTTAAGGCCAAACAATACGTGTGTGTGTATGTGTATTTTTATATGTCAGTAGTGTAATCACCGAGGATTTTCCATATATATGTATATAGCTTCCATAAGCAAAAACGTGAATTTAGATACATTTTATATTCGGGTGTAGGTGTTTTTATATTGAAATGGATGAATAAACTGTGATATTTTGAACTGGTATTTGTGGCTGTTCTGGGTCATTAAGTTTATAAATCTTTTTTAAAAATTAAACGTTACCAACATTGTTTGGAGTTTCAGCATTTCAGTGGTTTTACTGCAAAAATTACTTACTGCTCATTACGATGAATAAATTTATTAACGTTAAGCAAACAGATTTATAAAAATTTTAAGGCTACAAGTTTAAAGCGACATATTTAAAAATATGTTCAAATAAACTTCAATTTTAGTATACTTGGCTGAAGTATTTACCGGAAAATTTCGAAGCTAAGGCAAAATTTCTGTTGCGAAACTTGAAGTATAATTTAACTTAAATGAGAATGAAACAAAAACTAATACATTGTTTAAACATTCTTCTCGTCATGTCGATAGCTTGATATTTGAGAGTAAGATTATAGTCGAGCGATTTGTAAATTGTTGGCGAAATACCGGCACCATAGGTTGGGAATTATGTACGGCATATATGAACAAGATACTCGGGATTCTAGAGCAAAAGTTACAGCCATTTATGAACCTCTATAAAAGAACCCGAACACGAGAGTATGGTATGATTTTTATTGATCGCCAAAATTAAAGTAAATGTACGGAATTCTACAATTCATTTTACATTTTTAATTATTTACTAAAGGCGTCGTCATAATCGGGTCTTGAATTACTAGTGCAGCTACTACAGCTACTACTGCGACATCTTAAGTCAAGAAACGCAAATATATAATAAATTCAAAATGTACGTCGATTTATTTTGAATGATTTTAATTTCACGAATGATAACTTGATTGCGATTTTAAAAAAGAAAAGAAATTGTGGTTTGTTGTTAGATCCACCTAATAAGGTAATAGTTCGTGTTTTTTGTCTAATTTTCTTACAAGGGTTGTGGCTTATTGATTGGAATTAAAACTCATTGCTTTAATCCCCAATTCATATCGATGAGACCAACATTCATTTATAAAATGGAACTGTTTAATTGGTTTTTTAGACAATTTGCTGAAAATCAATTTACCTTATTTATTAATTTTAATCCTTTACTAACCCACATACCTTGGTCGTGTAAAATAGGAATTTTATTTACTCGATTAAAATTTCATTCACTAATATTAATATAAATTATTTTACATTATTTCTTATGGAAACATATAGACAAATAACATACACATTTTAATATTACGGCTCTTTAAATCGTAGATGGCTCTGCTGTTACTCGAAAAAGTAAAATAAATTAATTACGTTTTCTTTGAATTTAACGACGGAATGTATTAAAACAAGTACTAGAAATTTACATGCGCTTCTAACCGAACACGAATGATGATAAATTACAATATTTATTTTAAAAAAAAGTAATAGAACCACATCGAGTTGATGTTACCGAGACGTTGGTAGTTTGGCTTTGACCTAATGAAACATTGAATACCTTAAGTCATAAAATTCGGCCGTCTTCGTCTCAGCAGACTGGAGTGACCAAACTACAAAAATATTGAAAATACTTTGAAGTACACACAATGCCTCAGCGAATTATAATGTTTCGCTGTGCATTTGTTAACCCCTTCATAATGTCAAATTTAATTGTATACATGCAATTTCTATATGAAATTTTAGGTTGAATCCTGGGACTGACCATTTGGAATTTTTGTATTAATGTACATGCCAAGGTCATTATAAAAAACCATGTCTATATATGAGACTTCTGTAAAGCAACATACCTCATTGAATTTTTGAACAACAACAGTTGTAGCGGAAAGGCAGATAAGCTTTTATCTGAGAAGAAATGAGATTACGCGATTTGTTGTGTAAAATTGGAAGAAAAAAATCCAGAAAGGAAAATCGCAGTATCCGAGAATTCACAAACAATAATAAAAGACCATTTTTTATTTGGTCGGTCTGAAAAAATTTAAAATCGCACAAGGCTTTTTATTATTTGTTTGCTCGTTTCGGTAAAAAAAAACACAAATTATAAAAAAAACATAAATTATGTTGTAACACAAATTATGTTAGTTTGAGTATTAGGTGGTATAGGTACTGAAAAAGAATGTTCTTCAACCTTCGGTAACTGATCCGATCTAGAGATAAAGCCTTGTGCGTTCTATTATTTTATAGGATTTATCAGAAAATTGTTATTTGTATTTCTAGAGCTCAAACTAGTAACTAGTATTTTGCTGCTCCAAACAAGTGTTTCTTGGCCGACGCCAACCACTACGTGAGGTGAGAGCAATAAAATTTTTTGAGCTCGAGTTGAACAAAATGTTATTTTTACGACTTAGAGTGTATTTAGAGCGTAAAAAGTTAAAAAGTTAAAAATTGAGGTGAATAAAAATGTCAAACATTTTATCTGCTTCAAGCAAGAGCTGATAAAATTTTTATGTGCGAAACATTTTTTTATGCCCGACATAAAATAGTTGTTTGTGAATAGAAGTTTGCATTTGATAAAAATCGTAATTTTTAATTATATAAACTGACCGCAATTCAAAGGTATATTTTGAAATAAAGAATGATCTAATTGGAGGTACTTTTTCTAATTGGGATTCTCATTGGGACTCATGCGTGACAACTGTCATGTTCATTGACATTTCACCATGAAACTTCCACTAGTAACCGATACTTTCGGTTGTTTTTCTAATAGCTTAGGTCATACTGACACTATATGGAAAATTTGGAGAAAATTTATGGATTAGAATTTTCACTAGAATTTTTTGATTTTCTTCTTCAGTATCTCAAAAACCTCCACTAGTAACCAATACTTTTACTCTTTTTTATAATAGCTTAGGTCATGCTGAGACTATACGGAAAATTTTGGGAAAGTTTATGGATTAGAATTTTCACTAGAATATCTCAGAAATTTCCACTAGTAACCAATACTTTCGGTTGTTTTTCAAATTGCTCAGGTCATACTGAGACTATATGGAAAATTTGGGGAAAATTTATAGAGTAGAATTGTTTGATTTCTGCGGCCGTATAATTTTTTTTTTTGACCCATATCTCAAAAACTTCGACTAGAAAAACAACCGAAAGTATTGGTTACTAGTGGAAGTTTTCGAGATATGGGACAAAAAATGAAAATAAATTATAACACCGTAGAAAATCAAAAATTCCAATGAAAATTCTAGTCCATAAATTTTCTCTAAATTTGCCCTGTATGCGATGCGAATTTTAAAAAATATAATTAAAAAATAGCCGAGTTCCCCCTCCAGTTTAAAATTATTTTTATCTTATAAAATGTACAGACCATTTTTCAAAAGGACTGGTTATGAAATGGCCAGTTTAGTCCAGCAAGACGAACAGATCCTAGAATTTTGTCCAAAACTTACTTTAAAATTCGTGATTTATACTGCCATCCAAATTTCATCGGAATTTGTTAATAAATGGTGCGGAATATTGTTAAATTTAAAGATTTCATTTACCGAGTTCCTTTACTTCGGAGATTAATCAGTTTGTCATTTTAAGGATCAATCTCTTCTTTTCCAGTGTCAAATTTCCGCTATCTTATACAGCATGAAAAACAGTAGCTTTGCTATTTAAAATTCGTAAAGAAAAGCCTAGTCGGTAGTCGTTGAAAAAATTATTCTCGCTCGTTTATTTTATCAAACGATTATCGGAATATTCATTTTTACGTTATACTTTGGTTACAGATATGTATTGTGTTGTCAATTGCAACTTTTATAATCATATCGCACACAATGAATGGGATATTTTTTTTATATTGTTATTTTTATAAAAAAAATGTACAGTGACACAGGTATCTGATAAGCGGTTTATACACAACACAAGTGTGTGTGTTCTGAACATAGCTAAATTATAGCGATGCTACTCTGACCAACACTACTAAATTGGCCAATACCGCTACTAGATACTGGTATTTTATTTGCAAGCAAGTAACCAGATACGAGTATTTTGATTTGCAAACATAACATGGTGGCTGTGTTTTAACCTTGAGTATAACCAGTACTTAAAGATTGTTCGAAAATATTTTTTATATTATAAGCTATAAGAAAACCATCGAATTGACGCGATATAAAACAGATTTAAATTTCATCATAGGGTAAATTCATCAGACCAGCAGATCTGAAATTCCTTAACACAAACTTTAGGACCAATTTAATTTGTGTTTCTTAAGGCCAAATCATATAAGTTTCGTTTATTTCGCTCATTAAGCTTTCTGTATCAAAAACGTGTACATGGAGCGAAACGATTGTTACATTCCATGTGATTTACATATGTATTTACATACCGTTAATTGGTTTACCTACAGAAAGACTAAAGGATTTGCTATACTTCTTAATCATTAAACTGTAATATATTTAATATTAGTTATTCGTAAATGGCACGTTTCAAGGTAGTTTTTTGCTCAATTTTAGTGAAAAACATACGTTCATTAAAAATAATAAATTCAATGGACAATGGGACTGATGTGGACTGATGCTGTAGTAATTAAACTGTTTGCAAAAAATCTATAAGTTTCGCGAGGCCTGCCTATTCCGCTGGTATGATTTCAGCCAAAAATCACTGTGACCTCCAAATTGAAAAAAAATAAAATCTTTAGATTCATTTCGATCAGTAATTTCATCTGACTTGTAGAGAGATAACAAACTTTTGGTTTGAAATGGAAACGCAGAGAACTTCTTGAAACTCACTACTAGCAGATTTTTCAGTATAGAATATTACAAAATTTTACTTTCACATAATATATGTGAACTGGAGGAATTGGCAGACCAGGCCTGCACTTAAAAAAGAGAAAAAAAACGGTCTCTCTACGTCTTTGTATGTGCGTTTGCAAGCGTCTTTGTAGACACATAAATTTTATTTCTTTCCGTGGGATAAAAAAATTGAAATTAAATGTTTGGATATATACATCTGGCGAGTACCCAAGAAACTTTACTGCACTGGGTGCTGTTTAAGAACATTGTTTCTTGATGAAGCGCGATTTGAAAACAAATCGAGGTAGAAAAGAATAAATCGAAAGTTACAAAAATTCTTGTATTTGGGTTCCGGTGAGGAAAAAAATGATAAGTTTGTTGAGAGTTATATTGAGCTACGGCCAGCAGAATCGTTCAAAATCCGCGGTTATTGCAAAACTAAATCGAAGAGACCTAGCCATGGAGAAAATAAGCAAATGCCGAAATTAAACTACCTGAACCACGTTAATCCAGAAAACACAGTTATATGATAGTAATACCATCAAAACGCTGTCTATATTACATGCCGCTCATATATGCACTAAAATATTAGCAAAATAAAGAAATTGTGATAAACGATAACGTGCGGAACTGGATTAACGGAATAATAATGTAGGTCGGTACTTACTATGTGCGACGATTGAAAACAAAGCCCCGTTATTAGATGTAATTTGAATAGCGGTTTTGATTTTCTTTTTTAATTTCACAAAATTCACAGCACAAATTTTATACATAATTTCGAAGCACATTTTTAAAACAACTTTTAATAATTAATTAACTCTAAAACATATAACTAACACTCACACTACAACAATTGAAGCTACTTTAAACAAACAACAATACTCAAAACAAAAAAATGAATAAATATTCAGGCGATTTTAAAAATATTGCACTACGATGCGTAGTTCTCATCGATACGAATAACACTAAAGAATTGTCATGAATTTACTAATATTTGAACGATGCAATAACTGTAATCTTTTGATAAAAATATTAAATTGTAGTATGCAGCAATAAAATGCCGTAATTGTATCGAAAATGCATCGAAACGAAAATGTATGAGTTAGGACATCAGACCGCACAGAGGTCATTTGGATTTTGTTTTTACAATAAATAAAATGCAAAGTTTGGGATTGGTGTTTGAGAATTAAGCCTCGATTTAATTGGAGCATAATTAATAGCACAACGCAGACATTTGGCTGATTATTCGTCAATAATTACATATTTCATGAATCATGAAAGTAAAAATACCACTAACTAACAGTAAAACAATTTAAATAAACCATATAATTTATTGCTGTATTAGAATAGAAATGGGTATTACAGTCAGTGTTGTGCGTCATGTGTCTACATTTTAGAATTGTCTAGATAATGTCGATTATTATACTTTTTGAGGTTTTCAAACTCGCCTTTTTATAATGAGGAAACTATCTTACAGATTTCCTTTTCATGTTGGTTTTTTTTTTTAGATACAATTAAAAAGACCACTAATTGGTACGGTAGCCGTAACTTGTCAACCTTTTACTTTGAGTGAAGATGAAGCAATTAAATCATTTATAAGTTTGATAAAAACAAGGCACAAACATCCAAGCCAGAAAATGTTGCGAGATAAATTGCTGACCAACTATTGGAAGGGGTATCGTTAGAGAGAAGGTAGATTTTATTATTCGCTTCTCGGTTTTGTCAACAAATATCGTTAGAAGTGGTCCAAATGACAATATTGCAGTTCACATCAAACAGGTTATGCTAGATGAAAAAGTGGCTTCTATTGTTACAGATAATGTATCGTCAAATTTCAAAGCTTGGCTATTCTCAAAATACGTCATCATTCAAGTTTTGCTCGTATAATAAAATCAGTCGTGCAAGAAGAACCTACATTTTTTCTTTTACGTTCAAGAGGCTTTGAACGACTAAGTTTAAAGTATATATGATCAAGAATGGGGACGTACTTTGACACAAAGAGTAAGATTTCATTCACGAACCATTGGATGTAACAATACAAGGCACTTTGTTATTTATCACAACCTTTATCATAAATGCAAAGAATTTGGTTACTTATTTTAAATGTATAGTAATCTAGCCACACAAAATTTATGTTCTGAGCAGAAGTGTAAAATGAGACCTCTTCTAAGTTGATGACACATACCGCAACTAGGGGTAGTTAGAGGTAATATTCTAATATTCACCTCATGAGTGAAATTTCGCCTTTATTCTTATGTTGAATGAACGTTGCCTCTACTTGCAATGATTTTAGACCCAAGGATAAAAAAGAGTGTGAAATGAGATGATATCCTTGCAATAGAATCAGAGCCTTCTGTAAAACAACATCAAACCGCTTTTTCATATCTAAATCTCTATTTGGGTTTATGGATCAAGAGATTACCGACAATAACCGACATCATACTGGGAATTTTGAAGGTAAACTAACTTTCATCAACCAAAGTTATAGAAAATTGCTCATCTTTTTATTTTCATTTTGTATCTGAATAAACATTTTATGTTGTTTTATAAGGACATAAAAGTTTTCTTAAGTGCCTCTTGGCTTCCTTTATATTTTTCTTAGTTTTCCGATTTAAAAGTAACTCTTGACAATAGCCTTTATGTCCAGTCATATGGTTTAAATATAATTTCTGAAAAATTCGATACTATTGGAAATTATATCGATGATTATCAATTGTCTAACTTCGAAGTCTGGATAGCTTTCGATATAGTGTCGACTATCGATATGTATTTTCCCACCTATGGGGTGTCTGTTATTTTTTCGAAATTTTACTAAAATGCTAAACCATACAATAAATAGTGATTTTGCCAATTATTTCATCTTCCGATTATAGTTTTACATATTACATACATTTATTTATGTCAGTAGAATACAATAGTAAAACTAATGTTCAATCTTTTCAAATATGTGGTAAGAATGAACCTCCCGATTTTCAAATGATTTCATTTAACAAATAAATCCTGTTCGTTTTCTGATTGCTGACATAAATAATAATTTTTGACGTTTACGACATATTCTCTATATTCTTTAAAAGTGTTCTCCGCGGAGCCCCGGGACCCCGCGAGTCAACTCGAAGGGGTTCGCGAATCTCATAATCAAATTTGAAAAAAAAAATTAAATCAGCTAATAATATTAATGTATGAAATTAATTTGTTGTTTTGAAACATCACAGATCACGACTGCTTCTGGAAGCAAATTACTATGACATATGACGGCCAAAGCCTAATTGTTTCAACTTTCAAAACTCAGAAGGTCGTATAGCTCGTCGAATTAAAGATTAAGCAGCTAAGTCTCAAATAATATTTCGCCTGAAAAATAATAAATTTTCTCTGCAAATGGATGAAAGTATGTAAGTGGACCTGCAGTCTTGCTTATTTTTCTCTGATATCGGCATATAAAATAGCTCGAAGAGGATCTTCTTTTGTGTGAACCATTGCCAAATAATACAACTGGTGTCAAAATATTTAATGTCGTGAATGCTTTTTATAATATTAATGGTTTAGATTGCAAAAACTGTGTTGATATCTGCACGAGTGCAAAGGCATGGAAAGAAAAAACCGCTGGCGCAGTTGCTAAAATCAAGAATTTAGCACCAAACTGCACCAGTAGCTATTGCATTCGACACCGTCAAGCACGTGCTGTAAAAAAATGGCAATGTCTTTGAAAAATGTCGTTATGAGTCTGTAAAGATCATAGATTTCATCAAATCGAGACCCCTACAAACACGGCTTTTTAAGATTCTTTGCGAATATACTAAAGTACGATATGGTTGTCACGAGGGAAACTTCTTGTTCGGCTATTCGAGCTCCGTTCCGAATTGGGCACTTTTTTCATGGTAAACCGAACGGATTGAAACAAAGTAAATTTGTCACTTCAAGGAAAACAAGTAACAATATTCACAGCCAATGATAAGATTCAAGCTTTTAACAAAAAATTGAAGTTTTGGATCATTTGCATTCGCGATCGTGAGCTAGATAGCTCCCAATACCTTAAGTGGAAGATATTCTAAACTCAGTTTAGAAATATTTTCTAGAAGAGCAGGATGAAAAGTTTAAAAATTACACTTGGATCACAGTTAAGGAGTACGAAGTCTTCATTGACATGATTTCACATTGCTCACTACTGCCCATATTTGAAACAGTACTTTGCGAGAATTGTGGTGCACTTTAAGGGAAGAATATAATCTGCATATTCTTCAATGAAAGCTGTTAATCAATGAAAGCTGTTAAAACACTTTTCGCTTTCGCTACGACTTGCGACTCTGTGCGTGTCGAATTTTCTTCGTATTCTGCAACAAAAATAAAATACCGCAACAGACCCGATGCAGAAGGTAACATGAGGGTTTAACTTACAATTTTTTTAAATTATATACATCGATTGTCTACACGTGTAGAATATTAATCTTATTTACGTGTTTAACGTGTTGTAGACAATAGGGCACAAGCAGAACACTGATTACAGTATCAAAGTAGAAGCGAAAACAAATTAAAAATATTACATAGATGAAATCTAAATAGATTTCTTCTATATTGTAGATTCAAACCTCAAATTCTTGTCGGTTAATGGTAAATATTCCGGCAGTGTACATGAATCTGCAATTTGACAAACTACTCCGGCAAGAATGCACCTAATTCGACAACACATCACATGAAAATTTTATAATTTTACAAATAAGTAAAAGACACACATTGCAGAGCATCGTTTGCTGTCCTGAAAAATAGGTTTCAGTGCCTTAATAAATGCATAACACTTCCCCAATCTCTTGATAAAGCTAGAATCATAATTTATGCACGTACTATTTTGTATAACATAATGGTAGATTCCGAAACGGAGCAGTACTAATTATCTCAAAGAGTGGCGAAGACTACGAAATGAATACGTCACTTCAAATCGCAAAACGGTTAACATTTTGTAATAGCAATTATCTTGAAAATATTAAGAGCCCGCTCTTCGAACTCAGATATGGTTTAGGTGTTGATGTCGCACTGCTTCCAGCCAAAACATTTTTTTTCGATTATTAAGATCTCAAGCAACCGTTGCTTCGGTTAATATTAATTTTGGTGGCCGCATGGGCAGCATAAAAAGAAATGGAAGGCATGTTATTGTATGCCTCATCAGCAGCAGAGTTCCCTTCCCAATCGACCTGGCTACGAATCAATGAAATAATTACTCATTAATCAGGAAAGAAACTGATTATGAAACCGCAACAATCTCTAAATTCGATGTAGCGCCAGCAAAATAACACAAATGGATGAGATTCCAATAAATTTTTTTTTTTGTAAGTTTGTAAACAAATAACAATAATTCAACTCGGCACAACGTAGCGTTTTCGATTATTTTATACTTTTAAATGGGCCTTTTAAAATGTCAAGTTTTACGCTTAACCCTTCCTATTTTTTTTATAAATATTTCAAATGCGCTCCCTAATTGATAGATAATACACTATATGGTAACACATATTTACTGCGCCAAATCAGTACTACAAAGTTCACACAAGCGACTACTGACACAGTCATTCAAGATTATATAAGAGTTCAATATTCAAGGTTGTTAGGTTTTCAACATACACGAAATCTCACTCACATAAATCAATCACGTCAACAACTTTATTTTTATTACAAATTCAAAGTAATATAATTTCAATTTTAAGGTGAAGCTTCTTGACACAAATTTACATATACACACATATACGCATATACAAAATAAAATAAAATCTTAAAATTTAATTAAAATTAAAAATAAAACAAACCATAACCACACCAAATTTTTATCTCGTACGAACACCAGCTTTATGTGCCTATACCGTGTTTCACGACGCGCAAATAAAAACTTTTGATACGTAAACTTTTTCATTAATTTTATTAAAATTTTAATTTTTTTAAAATCAAAATATGAAACAAATATACAATCATAAACAACAAAACCAAATTAAAAAAAAAATATAATAAAGCTTATAGTACGAAAAAGCTCTTTCAGGAACAAAAACAAAATAAAACGAAAATTTAAAAATTATCCTTTTAATTTATTTTTATTTTTTCGTTGTGCTTCCTTTGAAATCGTTAAGTTGATATTTAAGTGAAAACAGAAACGGAATAAAGTTTTGTATTGTAAAGCGATATGATTGAATATTATGTTAGGAAGGTAACGTCGACAATGATGGTATAACGACGATGATGTTGACGATGATGATTGAGACACTTTTACGGAAAAGAAAAACGTTTTTCGCTGTGTTACTTCGTTAATGTATAAATACAAAAAAAAAAGGTTTAGAAGATTTTTTAAGCTTTTTATACTTTTTATGATCTTCTTTCCATTCTGTATAATTTTATTGTGTGCGCTTTTTAACAAGCTTCTATGCTTAATAGGTTTTATTTATTCTTACTTGTATACGAGTATATATAAACCAAGCGGTGCACACAAGTCTTATATACAGCTTTTATTTTATAGTAAATAAATGTATTTTTCCTATGTGGTATCTGTGTACCATAAGATAGTCGAAAGGACATACGAGTATAAAGACAAAGTGTAGCTCTATACCGATATACGAGTATGAACATAGATAAACAAAATATTGAACCATGGTTAAATAAGATTACGTACCGAGTATCGAGAGAAGAGGTACTTAATAGATACTGGTGAGTTGAATAAAAAAAAAAATATTGTTACTTTCATTAGGATTCTTACTTCATTAAATAATACATCGTTTGATGTGCTAATCAAAGATATATACACGTATGGATGAAAAAAAAATAAACCAAAACCAAAAAGCAACATAATAGTAAAATTTTATTCTGAACCCAGCATACCTAGAACTTATACACAAAACTAGACGATAATGATTTTGATGATGATAGTGATTTCATTTCTGTGTACTTTATAAGATGATTTAGTTCATTAAAATTGATTCATTTGCTATATACGTCATTTGTATATCTGTGTGTGTGTGTGTGGTTATCATAACATCATCATGTTTTGATGGTGATAATGTTATACACAAAATGCTGATGAATCTAAAGTGAAATAACATTAGGACCAAATTACCAACTCAGATCTCTCTTCATTTGCTTTAAAAACATAAACTGTATTAGGTATACAACATTAGGTTTACGAAATTGTTTTTTGAATTAATTGAGATTTTATGGATTTGATGTATGTCTGAACTAAAATTATCTTTTATTGTTGAATTTTCAGGAGATGAAATAAAGTATATCGTAAACGTGATATTTTATATCAGACTATAAAAACTATATTTTATATTGGATACAATGATACAAAAATGTTTTACCATTATTTTCTGTCTCTAAATTGGATAAAAATCAAGATAATACAATAAATAAATGAAATTATCTCACATCGGTAACTAAAGTTTTTTGGTTTGTACATCAATAAAAATTATAGAGTTACTTGACCTTTGTGTAGAATTAGTTCAGGACTAGTTTTGACTATTCCAAAACATTAACTTGTTTCTAACGACACCACCATAATATTTTAACATACTTTAAACTATAACATTATCAAGTATTAGTACGAGGTTCTAGTTTGACAGTTGAAAATGAATTGGCCCTTATTTCGACCGCTGAAATACAATAAAAAACAGTCACATTTCCATGTGTCATAATATTGGCGATTACAAAACAAAGTGAATTTTAATTTTGATAATATAAAAACAGTACATGCTTCTTTATTTTGTTCAATGCAGCACCCCATCTAAAGGTTTTAGGCAAAAATGATGATTGAATTCGTTTGGTTAGGATTGGTCACTAGTTGTTATCGTTTGGTCACTTACGGTTAAACGGTAACTAAATAATAAAAAATACAAAAAAAAATCCCGGGTAGCACTTCATTGCAAAAAAATTATACCGTGTTTATCAAATTTCGTTAGGTAATCGTTGGTCGTGATTAGTGAACACATTTTGGCGTTTGGTCACCCAATGGGTCAGTTTTTATTGCGAAAAAACAAAATCAAAATTTTATTAATTGAATAAAATCAGGTTCGTCGTTTATTTTGGGATATCATTTTACAAAATTAATAAAAAATCCAATTGGAATATCCCATTTAAATATAAAAAAAAATATTTTATCAAAGAATTGTATCTAAAGTGGAAGGCAGAAGATTTAATAAATTCAATTTCTTTCTTGTACGAGGTTGGAAACGTGACCAATACTAATAGTTTGATAACTCCGGCGATCGGAATCATTTTGTCAGTTGTCATTGAGGTGGTCACTGGTTGATTTCATTTGGTCAGGCCTACATAATGATTTATTGCAAAAATTCGTTAAAAGCTCATCATTTCCACACGATTTATAAAAATAAAATCTTCTTGAAAAATCCTGTATAATTAAAACATTAATTAATTTTTATTAATTTTAATTAATTTAAATTAATTAATTATTATCAATTCCATAAAAAAATAGACCGTGGGATGAAGAATAAATTTAATATAAGGGTAACGATAAAATACGGGATTTTGATATAAAGGATTTTAAAATGCGGGATTTGGAAACATATAATGCGCTTGAAAGCTATTTGGATCCGTTCCCAGGGCACTGTTAAATGACATAACGGAAAATTGCAGATTCAAGAAATAGTCTCAATGTCATATGTTAATTTCTTTAGATTGTCACTTGCTTAATAAATGTATTTCTTTATACACCTACTTTTTGTTCTCAAATAAGCAAAATTGTTTTCTGGTTGAATTTCTTTTAGAAAAATAGGATTTTTTGTTGGAAGCACAACAAAACGACAATCACCAACAAATTGTTCAGTTCATTTTTTGCAACTTTCCTTAACCCTTCAATGCATGATTTATTCTATTTTATAATATCAAAATAAGAAATTTTAATTATTTGTAGTTTCTGCGGAAAATTGATTTTCGTGGTTGTATCATATATGATACGGCATGCATTTATGAGCAAAAAAACAAAAATGTTACATAGTTTCTCACAACAGTGCTTTTTAAATTAACAAAATTATTTAATTATGAAAAATAAAATAATAAAGTACCTAACACAATTTCTGATGTATGTTGTATTTTTCACACATATAGGTTGTAGGCGAGCAAAAAAACGGTGTAACTCTACTTTCGGTAGTAAGCGGTTTGGTTTGACAAAACGAAATAGTAAGAAACATTTACCAAAACCTGATTGTAAGGAACTGGAGTTGCTAACCTCCCAAAAAAGTATTCAACTGACGTTATTTCTCAGTCTAACGAACTTGAAAATACTGAACAATTTAATTAAGATTCGGAACAAACAGGATTATTGGAGGATAATATTTCCAGAAATAGTTCAGAATAACTTTTCTGTGTTGAGGGCAACAGGATAATTTCGGTACATTATTTTTTTAAACAACAAAGGAATATAAGCATGCACTCAATTTTTTTTAATTGTCATCTTGTGTAATGCACGATTCTCCATAGACACTACAGAGAATTCAGACTCAAATTTAAACTTAAACTATTTATCTGTTTCAGGTGGCATTGCATCTAGAACAGGTTTAATGCAGTTTGAAAGAAATCCTTGCAGTTTTGGATATTTAATTTATGTCTACTAAAACAACACTGCTGCCAAAAATGAGATTCATGTAGCTGCTATAGAAGCAAAAGATATTGCAATCGAAAAAGGTAGTGTAGATGTTGATGGTGTTCCATTGTTGACCGTATCAGCCGACGCTTCTTTTTCGAAACGAACTTATGGTAGTAGCAGCGATTATTCGTCCTTATCAGGAGTTACTTCCATTATACCACAAGATACAGGAAAGGTAATATGGAGCAAAGTGGCTAACAAATTTTGTTCCGTATGCTCATTACATTCATTGGAAACAGCACCTGAACATGACTGTATTGCCAAATACAGAGGTTATTCCACTGGCATAGAAGCCGAATTAATAGTGGAAGGTTGAATGGTGTTCGTTACAATCAGCTAATATCCGAGGGAGATAGCAGCGTGTATAAAGAAATACTTGAATCTAGGCATTACAAAAACACGTACATCGAAAAGATGGAATGTCGAAACCATTTGCTACGAAATTTTCGTAAAAAATTTGGGAACTGATAACTAATACTACATTTCCACAAATATTATGAAAAGCGTTGGGAACAAATTTGAACAAATTTAAAACGGCTTTCTCCTTATCAAAGCTGTTCAAAGCCTTATCAAAGCTATTCAGTACCGTAAACTTAAGGAAAATGTTCCCTTGCAATATAAATGTCCCCCCCCCCCTCTTCCAATAGAGTTAAGCATTTGCATTCGCCAATTGATAAAACTGTCGGGGGAAAAAGAATAAATTTTTCTAAAGGGCAATCATATATGTACCAGCAAAGCACAATTTCCTGTGTTTCAGCACAACTCGCTATACGTGCCAAATCAAATTATGGCGAATTTTGTGAAAAACCAGATTTGAGCTCAGAGAAAACCCATTGTGAAAAGGAAAGAATTCTGTCGGTACATGCATCTGAACGTGACAACCGAGAAACGATAGTGAGAGAAACGATTGCACAGGGAAATTGCGTGAGATGGCATGATGTTCGTCGATTTAGAATAACCGCATTTAATTTTGGATCGATTTGTAGAGCTAAGAATGTCGAGAGTTATCCTAATAAAGTTAAGGAAATATTATATCGCACGCAAATATCCTCAAAAGCTATTGACTTTGGGAGACAAAATGAGCACATTGCATAGCTCAATTAGAGGCGCAACTAAATCTAAATATAAAAGTGTATCCATCCGGATTTTTATCGATGAGACCGATATGTACTTAGTTGCTTCACCAGATGGATTATTAGGTATATAATGGTATAGCTGTCGTTGAAGTCAAATGTGCATCACACTTCACAAGATATGGATCCAGTAGATGCAATCAAGTTGGGTCAAATACGATAAAGACACACAGATAATTTCTATTAATAAGCATCCTTATTATTATCAAGTGCAACGACAATTGCACGTAAGTCAAAGAGATTACTGCCTTTTTTGTGATTGGACATCATCGAATTATTTACGACTAGGCCTTGAAAAAATAATCAAAAAACCAAAAATCTCGTGTTGAATGGGACAACGAATGAACTGTAGTGTTTCTATTTATTATACAATCGAAACCAAACCAACACTAGTTTATTCTACACAGTACATAGAATACTAATGCATGTATTTATACATGTAGAATACATTAGTGCTGTTTCGATTCGATTTAAAAAAACATTTGAATCAATGAAAACATCCACTCAAAGGAGATAACGATGTAATTTTTGATGCACATTATGTATATTTTTATTTATTATGTACATGGTTTGATATTTATGATTACTATAAAATATTTTTTGTACACTAATTTATTATTTTACACGAAAAAATTATTGTTTATTTAAATTGTAAAGCCTATGTATTGATATAGCTATAAGATAAATTGATTTTAAAATGGCATGGGAATTTTTATGTTTGTTCAGCTACTTAGCCTGGGCAACCATACAAGAAAGAAAACAAAACAAGGCGGAACTTGGGGGCCTCACCTCTAAACACATTATATTGACTGTTGATAGGTGCTATTTATGAGCTGAAATAATTAACGATGATTTTAGTTTTTGTACTGCTACCCGTTAGCATGGAACCGATTATACAGGTAAGGACGACAAGTTCTTGCAAATTTTAAATATTTCTATATTGGATTTGGTTTATAGATATTTGAGCTACTATCGGACCTCATAAATCAACCTTCGATATCAGATTAATTTATGGTATGGAGCTTTTCTATTGTGAGCTTATAAATCGTTAAAAAAGTTTGATCCAATATCTGGTGGCGATCTGATGTAATAAATTATTGAAGTCCCTATCATCAACATTTTTGTATATATCTGAGGTCTATATCGTCTGAGGCCAATTCCGTCTAATCTGATTAATCTAAGGGTCTAAGATTTCATTGAGTGGTTGATAATGATAACTGTTTTGGGATGCAATTTTCCCTTAGGCAAATCATAGGGTTTGTTTTCATGTAATCACAGAATTGTAATTATATTGTAACAGATTCTGGGAACCATCTTGATATTATTCCTATACATCAGAAGAAGTTACAATTTTGGCGGAGTAGGTTAAATGTAAGCTAAACACTCTTTAACGGTAATTGTAATAAAATCAAGATTTGTTGTAATGAAAGTGTAACAAATTATGGTAAAGGTTTCATTATGGCGAGCTAATTCGGTCGATACAGGCTCAAAGCACTCTATTTTTCCCAAATTTCAACATTTCTCAAAGGTATCACTTGGATTTCGTTTTGCTTTGTTTTTGTTTTTTTTGCATTTTTTTTTTATTTTAATTTTTTTTTAACTTCAATGTTTTTTGTAATTTTTTATTTTACTTTTGATAATTGAATTCCGAAACGAATCTAGCCACTGCAATGTTTTCGAATATGCATATTCGTGTATATCGGGGTCTACAATTTCTGGTAGCAGAGAGATTTATAATAAAAATTTATTAATTTTCTGCGTATTTCATTTTCAAAAAAAAATATCATACCTCTCTCAATTCGCTCTATCCTGAGGTTCCAGAGCAGTTTGTAAGATTTTATACAAGGGGATTAATGTCATAAAAAAATTTCTATGCAATCAATGGCATCAGGGTAAAATGCATCAAGTAACTCTGGTGGTTTTTGATCTGGAAAAAAATGAACCTTTGGTGATGCATACCGCTTGCGTTTTATTTTCCCTTTCCACTTCCGAGCATGAAAATATAAACATACTTCTGTAATCGTGCCAAAATTTCCGTGATCGACGTACTCCACATTATATTCGTATGTGTATTCTTATGTGTAAAATAAAAATATCGTGTTAACTTTGGCGATTTAGACGTCTAAGCGTCTAAGTAATAAAACGAGAAAAATGTTCAAACTCAATCCACTAAAAAAAGTGATGCGCGCACATCGATGGACCTACTTATCTTTTTATTTATTTAGATTTGAGTACCTAAAATTTTTACGGTACAATATTAAAATATTCAATCTGGTCTCGGTTTCAACAAAATGATTTAAAACCATCATTGCCTAGATTTATTAATTCTAAAATTGTTAAAGCAGGAATCGAGTCTTACATACAAAATGCTTGAAATATGAAAATAAAATATTATCTGTTGATAGCTTCTAGTCATATTGGATTCGGGTTATCACAAACTATGTATACCAAATATTTATAAAGCGTTTACGTATTTTTATTCCCTTTCGCGAAGCATTCAAATTTCACGCTAATCGAATTAAACAATTAATGTAATTAAAAATCACTTAATTGCGAACGAGTTTGTGTGTGATGAAAAACGTTTTTTTTTTGTTTTTTCAAACGAGCAAAGCATTTTAAAAAAACATACAAATCATCACAAAAAAAACAAATGTAAAGCACAACGAAAAAAAAATAATTAAACAAACGGTATAAAATTGTAATAAGCTCAAGTTACATGAAACACGATTTTTTATTAAATTTTTTTTAGCTATAAACGAGAAGTAATCACATTCCAAATAAAACAAACAAATATATAAATAAAATTATAAACAAATAAAAAATAAAATTATAATTTTTATTTTAAAATCAGAATTTATTTCGGTGAAATTGATTGGATGTTTTATTATTTGTTCAACAATAAATTGAAATTTAATTTTAATTTAATTTATATACAGTGCCGGGCTTACCGATAGGCAGTTTTGCAATTCTTGTGAAAAACTGTTGATATTTTACGGAAGTATGAAAGTCGAGAATAATATTTAGGTGCTTAAAGCTTAATATTTGTTATGTGTAAAGACGCTATGTACATAGTTCCCCCCCCTTAATTTTACGATTTTATTTATAAATTTTCCGTTACCACCCTTTATAAAGCTGAATACACACAAAAACAACGCGCCTATAAACCAATTGAAATTTTATTGTTTATGCAATAAAAATTGATTAAAATGTATTTCCAATTTTTTAAATTTTGAATATACTGTAACGATATTTATTTTAAAATGTAAATTAAAATTACGCGTGTGGGCGAGCTTTTGATGAACGCAATATTTTCTATAAAGACTTACAAATCAAAATAATAAATCTATAAATTTCGGAGTGGAAAGTGGTTTTTTCCTCTTCTCGAAATCATAAATAATTTTCAATGGGGCGTGTGTTTTAAGTGTATATATGTTTGGATCACGTTTCACCACAATTTTGTGTGTGCTTTCTGTAGCTTTTTTCACCAAATTGAATTTAAAATGTTATTGTGTGCGGTAAGAATTGTAATCGAATGTCAAATATATATGGATACCGACCGAATTTTAATTTATTATCAATAATTTATTAATCATAAAAAGGGCTTGCGTAATATATCGTGTTTACCGTTCGTCATGCAGGACGATATAACACACAGTAGGCACTTGTTATGATATCCGATTATGATGGTCGATATATATCCCCAGTTTTTCTATTTTTCTGCTCTCTAATATTAAACCAAATAACAAACAGAGGCCCCACCAAACCAGAGGAACAGCACATACACACACACACATGCACATAAAATAAAAAGTTTAATTCCGATTTATGGTTGAGTATTAATTTCGTGACCGATGATTTATCGAATGTAATTATAGAATTTCATTTTTTTTTTTTTTTACTCTTTTGGGTCACATACTGAGTGAAGGCGAAACATGGGAAAATCATAATGAAAATGTTATATTGAAGAATTTTTTTAACTTGATGGTTTCATTATTATTATTACGATAAATATCCAGTTTTTCATATTTCGTGGAGTGTCGGCCAAATTAGCTGAACGAATGAATGATTTTTAGGTGTTCGATTATTTTCTATGCTCGCAAGGTGATTTTTTATGGTTTGATATAATATAGATTTTGATTTGAGGTTGTTTCATATGTTACATAAAATTTATATACATTTTATGTATGTTTGCGTTCAGTAACTGGGTTTGGTGTTGATCGATTTATATTTTGTTTGGTAATTCGTAATATAGAGTTAGTAAAATTGGTTTAATGGAGTGTGACACCACCTCAACCTAATGTACCTACCTACACCATATATAGCTAATATTGTTAAGCTAAATATTATTTATATAAGATTTACATTAGGAATTAAGAGAGGAATTGGTGTACTAAGCACCCCTATTTATAACGAAAGAAAAATATGATTTACTTCTTTATACATATACATAAATACAACATAAATAATATCAACATTAGATTAAAAATTTTCTTCGATATTTTTCTTTTCATGATATATGTGTGTGCTTGGAACACAAAAGAAAAGAGAGTTTTCTTGAGATGATGATAACGACGATGATGATGATGATGATGCTGATATGTCTATTTAATATTATAATATTTGACTTCTATTATTCCATATGAATAAGCATTAATGAGATTTATCTAATATATTTTTAAATTCCCTTTTCAATTTTTTTAAAATCTACTTGGAAAATTTTTATGAAGCATACAAACAAAAAAAAAATTGAAATCATCCTGTGTATTTAATAATAATTCGTACTTTATTTATTAAAAGAAGAAAAATTTACTTGAAGATGAATCTTTCATTTGGTTTACGTACTCGTATTTACATAATATGTGCTAGGTTCATGAGTTAGGTATATACATAAATTTAATAGAGTGGATATGGAATGACGGATCAGATTCGGATAAGTAGAATTACAGTTTCTACGATAATAATTGAATTTACGCCAGTTGAACTCGTCGCGCTGATATCGTAAAATATGTCCTTTGTGTTTTAACAATTTTTTGGGTTAAAATACTAAATTATTTTAAAATATCTTTATGATGCTGCTAATGATCTAGTTTGAAGTATTAGCCCCTAATTAATGCAAACCATAGTAATCATACCATTTAACTAAAATGGTTAAATATAAACTGGCTTTATCGACATGATCTGGAGGGATATTTCAATTTCTAATGACACGGTGCCACGGATTTAATAAAGGCGCATATACACTTCCTGTTTCACCAAACTACAATAACGAAGATAAACTTGATCACTAATCCCATAATTCCACGCAATAAAACAATTTAACTATAGTTTTATTACTAGGCTAGTGTCGATAGAAGATCTGTCAGTATTAAAATAATTTTTATTAATTATTGAGCCAATCTCATTATTTTGGAATCTCTGTACCATACTTTAGAAAATAAGATAGCAAGCAATTATCTAAGGCATTCGAACTGACCACCATGAATTACTGACCGCCACTAACTAGCCCGAATTTTCAGCACAAAATTTTAATTTTTTACTTATAGCAACACCACTTGCAAAAAAAACGTAAGACCTAATTCAAAAAAATGTCAAAGAAACTTTTCAGTGGAATTATCTGAACTACTTGGGCTTACTGAATAACTTGGAACGATCACAAAATACAGCCGGATTCGTTGAAGTTTTAACTAGGAACTAAACGATTTTGAAAAAATTTCCATCTGAGATTATCTGGATATAGTCGTATGTATCTCGTTTCAAAGGCAATCCACGGGAACTTGGCATATACCGCAAGATTTGCTGAAGTTTTGACTATAGAATAGAATAGAGATTTGCTGGAAAATTCTATCTGGTATTAACGGGGCATACTCATATGAATCTCGCTCCACAAACGACTAACGAACCTTTGAGATATACTGCAGGATTTGTTAGAGGTTTGATTACAAACTGACAAGAGTTCTCGTGTTTCATATTTTGCAATATGTACGTGTTTTTATATTTTAAATTTTTATAATCCTAGACTGATTTTAAATTTAATTTTTGTTTGTTCACTTTGTTTTAAATGGTATTAAGCTTTGATGTACAACTTTAAAAAAAACTGTAATTCTTTTTTTTTGCACCCGCACCAAATTCATATTTAATTTTATAAATTTTATTTTTATTGAAAGTTAATCCAATACTTTGATTAAATTTACGTTCACGATTGACTTATTTATTTTTATTTGTTAACTTATTCTTTTTTTTTAAATTACTGTATGTTATGTTTTATACAAATAAAATTAAATCTTAAAAAAAAAATAAAAAATAATATCCAGATAATTCCGTGAATTGTGTATGAGGTGAGATTTAATCAACTATTTCCCGTTAAGTGCAGATAGAATTTATATGTAAATCTTTCCGTTTGTATAGTCAAAATTTCAATGAATTTGGCTGAATTTGCAAAATGGTCGTGAACCATCAGTGAGGCGGTATTCGAGGTCTATATCCAGATAATTCCAGAGAGAATTTTTATGAAAATTTCTCAGTTTGCAGTCAAAGTTTCAACGGATAATGTGGTTCATGTCAAGTTCTCGTCAATCGCCTTTGAGGCGAGATACAAAAGACTATAACCAGATAATTCCAGAAGGAAATTTTATGAAAATCTCTTAGTTTGTGGTCAAAATTGCAATTTCATATAGGATTTGTCTAAAAATATCAAAGTGTACATTACAAACATCCGCTGGAATATGCCGACAGTGATTTTTCAAGCGCCTGTGATTCACATGCGAGGCCACATTAAAACGACGATCTAGATAAATTCAGATATTTTTTCTGTAAATCTCTCAGTTTGTAGTCGGACTTTATTTGTAATGAAAACGTCATGCCAGATTATATTATGGTTTAGTGTTGCTATCGAGCATTTTAGAAATTAATATTTAGCTATCTTCAAATAAATGAAGATTTTAGGCCTAACTAGGCCACCAAACAAGAGAAATATATTCATAATATACGTAAAAATAATTTAACCCTTTGCACTCGTATGACACTCTGGAAGTGACAATATAGATTTACTTACAACTCGTATGTCACGCTGGAGGTGACAATTTTTATTCTTAAACTCGTATTCTTTAGGCCAGAAATAAAAGTACCACACAGTAAAAGATTACGTAAATTAAAACATTTTATAATAGTAATAAATGAAATAATACGATCAATTCTGCCACTGTAAAGTATTTTAATTCATTTATTTAAAAATAATACAAGTTGACACCGAACAACCTTGAAAATAAATCGAGTGCAAAGGGTTAACAATTTCGAGCTGAATATTATAAATATCATGACACTGTTTACTGTCGCGATAGTAAATTTTTTTCGGGCTGGAATAGTGAAGCTTTTTTTTTTTTTTTTTTTTTTGCGATTGTACAGTAAAACAACACAAAAATTTGCTGTTAAATTTTTGAAGCGGTAAATTTTACTGTAACATCGTAAAAACAAACAAAAAATTTTAAACAGGACATTTAAATTTCCTTGGTAAAATTGGTTGAGTATAGTTAGGAGTTCGGCAAGCAGATTGCTTGCTTGCTAGACAATCGAGTATCTACCTCATTGTTATGGTATTTAAAAAACAAAATAAAAGAGATTCAACGAGAATCGTGTAGTTTGAAACCGTGTAATTCGAGAGAAGGTACCCGTGTTCTTCGAATACCATGTTCTTGGAGGGTGTAAAATATACACACCTGTATATAAAAATGTTGTGTAAAATGTATGAACGGCTGAACTGATTTGTCTCAATCTTTTTTTTGTTGTGTTCCCAATTGCCAGGAGATGGTTCTTACGAAATACAATTGTAGGAAAATCCACCGAAAGAGTGAAAATTCGGAAAATCGAAAAATGATGTTTTCCAGTTGAGAAGGGCTGAACCGATTTCGCTCAATCTTTTTTTGTTATATTCGCAATTGCCAGGAGATCGTTCTTACGAAAGAAAATTTTGGGAAAGTCCACCGAAAAATTCGGAAAATCAAAAAATGATGTTTTGCAGTTGAGAAGGACTGAACCGATTTCGCTCAATTTTTTTTTGTTGTGTTCGCAATTGCCAGGAAATGGTTCTTTCGAAAGAAAATTTTGGGAAAATCCACCGAAAAGAGTAAAAATTCGAAAAATCGAAAAATGATGTTTTTCTGTTGAGAAGGGCTAAACCGATGTGGGTTAATCTTTTTTTGTTCTGTTCGCAATTGCAAGGAGATGGTTCTTTCGAAAGAAATTTTTTTGGGAAAAACCACCGAAAAAATCGGAAAATCAAAAATAATGTTTTTCAGTTGAGAACGGCAGAACCAATTTGGTTTTTACGGAAGAAAATGTTGGGAAAATCCACCAGAAAAATAGAACATTTGGAAAATATAAAATTATGTTTTTTAGATGAGAACGGCTGAACCGATTTGGCTCAATCTTCTTTTGTTCTATTTGCAATTGCCAGGAGATGGTTCTTACGAAAGAAAATTTTGGGAAAATTCAGAAAATCGAAAAATGATGTTATTCAGTTGAGAAGGGCTGTACCGATTTGGCTCAATCATTTTTTTTGTTGTGTTCGCAATTGCCATGAGATCGTTCTTACGAAAGAAAATTTTGGGAAAATCGAAAATTATGTTTTTCAGTTGAGAACGCCTGCACCAATTTGGTTGAATCTCTTTTGTTGTGTTCGCAATTGCCAGGAGATGGTTCCAATGAAAGCGAATTTTTGGAAAATTCACCGGAAAGTCGGAAATTTGGAAAATTCGGAAAATCGAAAAAAGATGTTGACTATGAAATTTTCAAATCAAATTGGCGATGATTTCACTAATCATAACAGGGGACCTGAAATCGCTCATTGTTATTTTCGATTGTGAAAACGTGTTATTTTTCTTGCTGCCATTAAATTCGAAATTTGCGTATTAATTCACTGTTTTATGATATTTGAATTGTGTGCATTACATCCATAAACGGTACCATTTACCAAATTTGATTATGGGATTGAGATTGATTCGATCGGTAAGTTCATTTTTGTGAATTAATGATTTCAAAGTAAATGAGTCAAATGTAGCATTGTAATTTTTAGGAACTTCCATTTTTTTCTCATGGTCAATTGTACGTCGCGTGTTTGAGAGTTGGCAAACCATCATCGTTGTTCATTTACGCACCGGAGAACAAACCAATAAATATTGTTTACCACAATGCATTGTATTGATTTGCGTCTATAGTCGAATTAATTTTACTCGAATAAAATACATTGAATTCTTTTGAATTCTAACTGACTAAAATTCATTTCCACACTGAGAGAAAAAATCCAAAAAACAACTCAATTTTCGATAGATGCCTGAGTTTGAATGGAAATTTAACACATTAAAAGCGGATCGAATGTCCACTAAACTCAATCGAGTTGAGTTGTTTGATTTTTTCTGTCAACAAAATCAATTTTCGTGAGTATTTTCAGTATTTGCCCGGAACGAAGTAACTTGGGGCGGAACGAGGTTCGACGCGTCCACTAGTTTCGTATAAATATAAGGGAGATAAATTAAATGTATAATAAAATATATTGATCGTATTTTTAGCTATTGAGTTTTGTATTTACTGGGCCAGTTTCATCTTCCTATCTAGGTTCCGTGATATCCGAATCCGGTAAAATAGAAGTTCAGGAATTTACTATGAAGAACCTAGCCTGTGTTCCCTTTTCTGATATTGGTTTTATTTTTAACTATTAAGTTTTACGTTTACTGGGATGAAACTGGCATGATTAAAATGCGGACAAATAGCTAAAAATAGAATCAATATCTTGATATATATAACGGAACCTAGATAGGAGAATGGTACTGGACCAGTAAATGTTAAACTTAATAGTTAAAAATAAAATTAATATCAGAAAAGGGAACACAGGCTACGTTTTTCATAGTAAATTTCTGAACTTCTAAATTGTTTGCATTTTAAACATTTTATCGGTGTATTATTGCATGGTGCAATATCAGAATATCACGGAACCGCGTTTTTTTAGGGTTCTGATTTAAAAGTCATTGATATACACATATACCATTAATAACCGTCGTACCGTCCTATAAAAACTAAAAATACCTTTCCATCTTTCCCTCTTGTTATATGTAAACATCAATCAATCAATTAATCAAGAACATCTTTTATAAAAATATAATTAACATTGCAACAACCCAGAACGTTCACGAGAAATGAAAATCGATAATTTACATTAAAACATTTTTCACAAAACAACTCAGAAAATATTCTGATTCTTGAACGTCAAAGTGGTGCTGGTAATTGTTACTTAGTCCTAAACATTTCAAACGATATGCCACATGAATAGATTGGAATGAGAAAAAGGTATTTCCTTGCCAAAGCTAATTTTATCACATTATCGTAAAAATAGATAATTTACCAACTACACCGCTAATAACAATATTGTCGCTTTTTCCAAGATTTTTCAAACGGTATAATTATATTACAATGATTTTATGGAATTGAGCGAATTCTAACTGCTTCCGGTGCCGCAATGGTAATTTTGAGTACGCACTATGGTGATTCAACCATATATTTGTGACATTCCTTAAGTCCATTGCAATGATTTGTGACATGAATCTATAATAAGAGAACATTTGGGTATCATCGCCGAACGGTGATTTTATGAACTGAAGCTCTGACTACAAAATTGTTGCTTTTTCCATGACCTTCCAAATGATGCGCAACATGATTATATGGGAATTAGAAAAGTGTTAAGTAACTGCTGAGAGCGCCGTCACGATAGTTTTGAGCACTAAAAGCTAGCTTTTAAATTCTTTTCTATGAATGAAGGTTATTTTTATTAACTGGTCTAATTAAAATTCGTTAATTTATTTCGTGTCTAAAGGTTTTCTCTTCTCAGTTTCCCTGTCTTAATTACAAAATATTTCAATTTATTTTATATTTCGAAGGAGATTTCCCTATTCTACAGAATTAAGAAACTTTATAGCAATGTTTAAACAGAAACTTTTTCTTTTCGTCAATTACGATTTACTTATACATCTTTCAAAAAAAATCTCAGTCGATCTTCGTAATTTCTAATCAAAATCTATAAATAGTTCGTTTCCTTAAAACTATTGACACACTTGACTTTTTGATGGATTACCTATAGATAGACCATGTAAACAATATAATTAATCACTTTAATTAAGCTGTCATGAATAACTTAACACTCAATTAGACATGTAAAAATTTGTGCACAAAAGCAGAAAGAAACACCTTTCCGGATACTAAAATCCGATTTTCCGACAAAAAAAACTCAGTTTTTTCTTATTTTCCGCAACTGTACATACAAAATTTGAGTTAATATATTTCAAACCGTACAAAAAGAAATCTCCTAAAATAGGATAAAAATATAAATCCGTATCAAAGGAAAATTATCTAAATAATGATAGTGATTTGTCAGAATATTTTCTCGTTTTTCTGGAAATTAGAAATCAAGTTTTTTTTTGTGTATAGATGTATGTGTGCCCCCGCTAACAATTCATTATTGTGCTTTTATCTTTAAGAATATTTTGCTTTCCTTTATATATACATATACACACACAAGGATAAATAGGTATAAATAAAATTTGATTACTTATTTATGTTGGTTGCGTGTACGTGTGTGTGTGTGTTCTAATGTTACGAAAGATGAAAAGACCGCATTTAATAATACCACAATACTCAGAATCTTTAACGGACGAATAATGTAATGATAATTTTATTTTCCATTTACTTTCTGGTAGAAGAATGGTTTCATTTTATATATAGAAAAGCATATAGGGACAACATATAACAAAAGCTCTTATGTAGAAACATTTTATTAATGGGTTTCATGATTTGATAATTTTTATTGGATTAATTGAAATTAATTAAATATAATAAAAGAAAAGCTTTCATTCCTTTTATGATTATTATGGCCAAACAGTTAATTAATTACGTATCCTGAACGAATGCTCGGGTAATGGACGAAATTAGGAAATGTATATGGCCCATATCTCCTAAATTATGTAATACAGAAGGAGTTACGTTAATAAATCAAATTGTTTATACGGAGACTATACAAAATAGTTTTGCAAGTATATATATATTTTTTACCCTAATTCTTTTTTATTTTGTATCTTTATATTTTAACTTTCTTAAGTCAAAATAACCCTCAAAGATCATAAATTTTCCAACAAGAAATAGAAGCATGAAAACACAAAATCAATAAAATACTTGTAATCAAAAGTTTTTTTGAACTTTAAATTTAGAAAGTTTTTTTCATTTTTATTAATATTTCGTGATCGAAACTCCTAAGAATATTAGAAATAACAATTTTTACTATACCCTTTTTGAGAAATACTGTTCGTAGTAAATTCATAATTTTACTCTGGTTATTTTTTCCTATTAGTAAATAAATACCTAAATTCAGTGTATGTAATGTGTATATAGGTATCATGTACCGTCGAACGATGTGGGCATATTTTTTTATCAATATCTGAAATTTTGATATACATAAAATTTAAAGTATTTGAAGCTTTTCAGTGAGGGCAAAAAATAGAAACCATATTCCTAGCATAAAGAGGAAAAATATATATTTTTTAATGCGATTACATGATTTCTATGAATATTTTTTTTTAAAAAAAAGGATAAAGTATGAAAACATATTGATACACAAACCCACATATATTTTACAAAGTAAAATCCTTTACAATTTATTGTTATGAAATATTTATTCCGTTTAATTCGTTGAACGTTTTATGTGTCTCTATATAAAAACCTCAATCACAAGACATTTATTTTGTAAATCTAATATTTTTAAAGGCCGAAATAAATATACACTCTCAGTCGAGATTATATTGTTTTCTCTTTCTATGAAAAGCAGGTATTCTTGTTATTATTATTACGACAGTTGAAGTTTTAAAAATGTTCATACGTCGCTTCAACGCCTTTTTAAATTTTAAAATTTTTGACGAATTTTGAGCATTATTTATTTTAAGTCTTAAATCTCTCGCTAGAAGTAAAATTCGAAATCTAGCATTATCATTCATAACGAACATTAAGTGCCACATAAAAACCGTTTTTAAATTTAATTGAAAATGTTCTTCTTATGCGGTAGAAAAATAGTTCCCTCTTTTACTAAATTGACTAATTCACAAGGTAATCTATGGATAGTAACTACTACCTAATTGTTAAACTTTTTGTTTTATTAACATGTACGTTAAGGAGCACAGCTTAGAAACACAGATAGAACACTTAATATTAATGAAATAAGAAACTAATAAATTATGGATGTCAAGGGCAAAAATAGTCGACGGTTTCAAAAAGAAAATGATAAACGATACGACTATGCAAGACAGGATCGAGGTTATACTGTTACAATTGTGGAGACAGAGGTCACATAACGAAGAAGAGTCCAGAAAGGTAAAACGATTTATTTCGTCAAATGTTTGGAATATGGTCACATAGCAAAATTTTGTTGCCAAAATTTGATCAAAATTCTTAAAAATGGTGCAAACTTTGGACCTATCGATGTTGGTAGAAACAAATAACTATATAATTTTTTATTGTAGACCCTGACAGCGATCTTGGGTTACTGCGACTAGAAAATGAAGAAAGATTTTAGCAGTAAAACAAAAAACGAGACTACTATGCTTTAATTCTAAACGATTACATCATTAGAGGAGGCCCACAACTTCCAATTGCCCAAGAAACTGAACTTGGTTGGATCATAATCGAAAGCTGATGGAAAACTGAGGCAGCCGGGAAGTCGAAATGTTGTCAGTGGTCACGACTAAAAGAATTGGCAAACAATTAAATTTTTTTTGACAGAAAATGATGACATGCCACAAGGAAAAACTTGCACCCAACAACAACGATAATGTACCACTCAACCTTGCTTATACCCTATATAATTTCACTTTTCTTTATGAACACGTATGAGTTGGTCATAAAAGTTGTTATTGTGAAATGGCCGTTAATATCTTAAAGTAAAATTAAATAATGTTCTGATAACACTGTAACATTTTTTACTATATTTTTCCTTTCCGAACTTGATGAAATGAAAAATGATACTAATAAGTCGATGAAGTTAGCCCGAGTCCGAATTTTTTAATGGATTTCTTGGAAAAATGTAGCGATCACGAAAACGTGTAATACATTAAAAAATGTAGCACCATCCCGAAAAACAATTTATACTTGAGAAAAACAAAGAATATAGAAAAATAATATTCCTGTAAAAAAAATTTAATGGTGAACTTTTTTTTTTAATTTATTTAACCCGAATAGCGATTTGTGTAGTTCCTATGGGTCCACATTAAATTCTATAACGCAATACTTGGAAATAAAGACACCAAGTGGTATATATGAACATACAGGCCACGAAATTATCTCAGATGTATAATTGACACCAAGTCCATATCAGGTGGAAATAAAAATTTTTTAATTTTATTTGTTTTACCCGAATAGCGGTATACCATTTAATGTGGATCCATAGTAACTACACAAATTATCCGGGATAAAAAATATTTAAAAAAGGTTATTTCCCCCTGAGATGGACTTGGGGCCAATTCTACATCTTAGCTAGTATCGTGGCCTATCTGACCATATATACCGCCTGGTGGCTTTATTTCTAGGTCTTGTGTTCTAGAACTTAATGTGGACCCATAGAGCAACTACACAAACTATTCGGGTTGAATAAATAAATTTCAAAATGTTATTTCTACCTGATATGGACTTGGGGCCAATTCTACATCTTAGCTAGTATCGTGGCCTATCTGACCATATATACCACTTGGTGACTTTATTTTCAAGTATTGCGTTATAGATTTTAATGTGGACCCATAGGAACTACACAAATCGCTATTCGGGTTAAATAAATTAAAAAAAAAAGTTCACCATTAAATTTTTTTTACAGGAATATTATTTTTCTATATTCTTTGTTTTTCTCAAGTATAAATTGTTTTTCGGGATGGTGCTACATTTTTTAATGTATTACACGTTTTCGTGATGGCTACACTTATCCAAGAAATCCACCAAAAAAATCGGGCTCGGGCTAACTTCATCGGCTTATACCAATTAGATATAAAATAATTAGTAGAATTGAAAACTAGTGTAACAAAATTAAGTTTAGATTGTGATTAATTATTTAATCCATCATTCACAACAACGACCCAAATCGACGTTTAAACTTTGCAGCATAGATGGTCCTATACGGCAATCCGGAGCACTTGGAGTTTTTAACACCTGCAAATTTTTAATAGGTTGCCCAATAAAAACATTTCCTGAGAACAATGATAATATTTACTCACTAACAACACACTGACATCTAGTACAAAAAACTGTAGATGTTTTGTGGAGTAGATGTTCAAGGTATACCTGCAGCAGTTACACAACAAATGCATGTGAAGATACTGCTAAAGTTTTACTAGGTCATAATACAAAATTTTATTAACTGCTCCTCCCCTGGATGGAAAGCAACTGAATATATTTTCTAACTGGAGTGGTCTCCAACTAACACCCCATATACCTGAGGTTGTGTTTATCTCGAGGGATAGCTCAGTTAGCCTGAGAATGTTTATTATATTTGGTCTATTATAATACAAAATTTTATTAACTGCCCCTGGATGGGGAGTAACTGAATATATTTTCCAACTGAAATTGTGCCCAACTAACACCCCATATACCTGAGGTTGTGTTAAGATCTCTAGGGATATCTCAGTTAGCCTGAGAAATTTTATTATATTTGGTCATAATACAAAATTTTATTAAGTGTCCCTCCCCTGGATGGAAAGCAACTGAATATATTTTCTAACTGAAATGTTGCCCAATATACCTGTGGCTCTACTCTGGTAATTCCCGGAGAATGGAAATTTTAAATTTTGTAGCAGTTTTATTCCCTTTTCCCCAAAAGTGTATTCTGACGTTTGGGGAAAAAAAATTTTAGAAGAAATTATTCCCCATAATAGCAGTTTTGACGTTTATTATTCCATACCTATTTTAGGAAAAAATTAACTGCGAATAGAATTTAACGAAAATTTATTGTATTTTGTACTTATAGCAATATTAGGACTGTAAATTTATACTGAAAACTGGTAATATTTATTGGAAATATTAATAGCCAATGTTTTACTTTAATAAACAAAATTATTTTTTAAGTAAAATTCGGTTAAAATATCAACAAAAACCAATTAAATGTTGTAAACTATGTTTAGACTTTTGCTTTCGTGTTTTATTGCGATCACTCCTGAACAAGACCACAGATCACTAGACGGCGAATAATTAAATTATTTTCCAGTAAATTTATTGCCCAATCGCCAGAATTAACTTTTGGAAAACGGGGAATTGGGATAAAATATCTGGGAAATAACTGCTACAAAAATAAATTATTCCCTATTCCCGGGGAATTACCAGAATAGGGCCACTGAGGTTGTGTTTAGATATCTAGGGATATCTCACTTAGCCTGAGAATTTTTATTATATGCTCGTTTTTTGAAAATTTTAAATATAATTTTGAATCAAATTAAACATTCATGTAACTTGTCGTTATAAAGTAATTTTGTATTATTCAGTTTATTTTTACAGAATTTAATAATTACATCCAAGAAAATTCTAATTTTCGATCATGTTCCGTCTTACCCAGGTAATATCACTAACACAAACACAATTAATGAAACTAGCAAAAGATTAGCATTTTCTTCACATTCGTACACAACAGCGCACAAAATGGGAAAGAACTCAACCCAATTTAACTGTAGTGAATGCTGATCTTATAAAGGAAGTTACGCTGCCACCTCCGCGTTGTAGGTGTGGCAAAATCCATTCAGAAATAAAAGTAGAGAATTTTAATTATCAACTGGTGATCTAGAAACCACGATATCAAATGGGAAGCCGTTGTCATTGGATTGCGTCCACATTTATTGAGTTCAATACTAGGACAAATAGCAGCCATCAGAAAACATGTTGCAGCCTCCATAACAATTCCTGATCGCGGATTACGATAGTTAGACCACTTATTCAAAAGTATGACAACCAGAGCGGAGTAACGAAGGGATATGTAATAATCGGAATTTCAATTCCTTTATTATACACCCGGGCACAATATTTACTCCGTACGAGCTGTGCGTAATATTCTTGAAAATATTATAAGACATGCACATATAGTGACAATAACTAAATTGTTAGCGTTGCGGTTGATCTGCAAAATGAACGTTTCACGTAATTTACAGTTAGTAAAATATCCAAATGTAATATTTCCTGCATGGGTGTCGGGTGTCCGCGGAAATAATTTAGCCCGATTATTTTGCTTGATTTTCTAATGTATTCCATTTTTAATTTCAAAAACGGGATATGGTACTGGAAGTACTATATGACCTAACCAGAATTGATCAAAGAACCAATAGTCCGCAATATAATTTCATTTCATTATTTTAAAAAATGTCTACTAACCCTAAGCTAGTATAGCATGATTAGGGCCATCCGAAAATTATGCGCAACACAATTTATCACAATCACAAATGTGCGATAAACAATTATTAGAAATGAGTTCAGAGAAGAAAGATTATTGTATAATAGAAACAATTTTACACGGGAACAATTCTACGCTGAACAATTCGTCGAAAAATTAAATTTACGAAAGAAAAAACTTTTCATTGTATTGCATATAAAAAAATATTAATCGATTTTCTCTTTCTCTTTCGCAATTTTCTCAATTGTGATACGGAAACCAAGGAAAGACATTTTCGGTTGAAAAATAAACTTGTATCGATATTAAAAAAGAATTGTATGCGGATTATTGTGATCAGATGCTTTTATTTAAATCAAACTGAATTGTTATAATAATTCGAACATGTCGGGTTTACAATGTTTTGCGACATTTTGCATGTCATACATTTAGATTCAGATTTTCAAAATAAACTCGAATACATCACCCTAATAATGTATTCAAGTTTATTTTGAAAATCTGAATCTAAATTTATGACATACAAAATGTCGCAAAAAATTGTAAACCTGTGTTAAATTTCTATAAATTCAACTTTTTCATTCTATAGATCAATTAGATAGGCTATAGTTCTTCCATTCTTGAAGGGGCTGAGTAATGAATATTCTCGTCAAGTGATGCTCCAAAGTCATGTGATCTCGTCAAGTGATCGTCCAATATCTCTATAGACTATAGTAAGCAATCACGCAAAACTTCATTTTTTGCCTAAAATCATTGAAAACTGCCCAAATCTGAGCCCTATTATGAATCTTTCGATGAATTGTATCCTCGCACAATTCGTTTTCGCAAATTTTTCGGCTCCCAAACGACTTTACTATGGAGATTTTACAATTCATCGAACTAAAATTAAATCGATATTGAGAAGATTTTGAACGGATAATTGTGATGAGGTGCATAATTTACTTAAATGAAACTGAATTTCTGAATAATTCGAACATTTATTAATTAGACGTTAACGGGATAATGTGGTATCATTCCTTCGCAATTCAGTTTGATTCCAATAAATTATGCACGTCACAATAATCCGTTATTAAGGGCCAAAAGCAGAAAACGAATTAAATAAAAACTTGCTGTTTCTCGAGATTAAAAAATATTGCAAAAAGTTTTACATAAAATTATGTACACAAATTTTTAGTCGGTTTAATTTTAAATTACAAAAATTACAAAAATTAGATCCCAATGAATTGGGACAAGGCATAGTAAGCTTGGAAAAATATTCCACATATCAACGAAAATTTCGAAGAAGCTGAAGAAGAATTTCGAGCTGTTCGTTTCCAAAAATGGATTGATGAAAATGTAACAACGGATTTGGAAGATTTTTGGGGCATTATTAAGTTTTGCCACTCAGTAGCGCTCTGGCGGAAAGAATATCTTTGGACTTGAATACCAAAGAAACTAAGAATCGTTGTTAATCTGCAATGTAGTAGAATAAACGCCATCAAAAAAATTATTAAGAAACAATATAGATGATTCCGGGAAGGTGTAAACCTGAAATAAAGTTAAAGTGAAAAGGCTTGAATTTAAAGTCAACAATGTGATAATTAAATTTTTTAATATTGCTGTGTTATTAAATCAATTGTAATCTAGATTTAAGTTAAATGTTCAGTAGTTGTAGTACCGACTGAAATAAATTTAAACATACAATTATAATTAAGGACTTTTAAAAAAATTGTATTTGGAGCCCATTGGAGCTCAAACAAAAATTAGGTAAGGTTTGTTTACTATTTTGAACGACAGCGCTGCCTGTAAGAGCTGATATTCAAAAGAAACTTTTAGATAAAAAATTTTGTTTCGATCAATTGTGTTTTCGATAAATTGTTATTTGCAAAATTGTTTTTACGCACATTTGGTTATTGTAAAATTGTAGTTTTCATATTTATTTCAACATGAATTCTTTTTCGATGAATTGTTTGTCGCATAATTGTTTGTCGTAGAATTTTCGGGGAACTAAAATTGGAGGATATGGAAGCGCACGAAATTTTGATTAGAAGAAAACCGTAATATAACATCATAGGATATTGTCGTACAAAACCACAACTATCAAAGTATTTCATAGTATATTTCAACTTATTCTAATTAAATCCTATAAGTTTATCACTGAGAATAGAATCTCATATGCTTTCCAACCAACTAAACAAATTTGCTATAAAGATAAATATGCAATTATATGCAAAGAATACGACAATAATAATTTTTACACTTCCTCCTGGAATAGTCCATAAAATTTTTATTACATGTTGTGCTGTACAGAGATAATCTAAGTCTTATGATGCTACATAAGAAAAATATAATAAGAAGAAGACACATTAAAAGATCAACTTTTCCAAACAGATAAAATACAAAACAAAAAAAACTGTAGGCTAACAACAAAAAGAACTTTTCATCTTTCCAAACAACAACAAAAATATTGATCTGAAGCTCTAGAATTAGGAAGAAAAATGGTGAAGCAAAATATTGAATAGACCGACAGCCGAATAATAATGATAATGGTAGAATACATAAGGAAAATTAATCATATTTTTTCGTGAACTTTTTTAAGGAAAGTTTATATAAAATTTTTGTTGCTGCGTTCGTATCCTTTTCATGTCCCCAAGGAAGTTAGCCGAAAAAAAGGAAAAGTGATACAATACGGGTTTTTATGTATATTTGACCTTTCTTGTGGGCATATTCGGGTTAGTTGTTTGGCCCAAACCTCAAATATGTATAACTTAAATTTAGTTCTATTGTACGAGTGAGTGTACAGTAGTCTCTATCTAATTCCCGCAAAACTCTCAGTTCCATGCCAATTGATATTAAAAATCAATTTTTATAATTTATTCTTGAATTTGTTTATTTAATAAATTAAGCACGCGTATTATTATTTTTTTTTGCTATACAGAGCAAAGTAAACCTTCCCTTATTTATTTTCGATTTAAAAATATTGAACTTTTAAATTATTTGTTACACCAAAATCGGATTGTATATTTTTCAATTATTCACTTCATCACCCGTTTTGTATAATAATAATACGGATAGCACAGTTTAGGGGGATGTAATTTTTGCTTGGATTATCGTTGGTCTAATATATCAATTTTAAACTAAAAATTACAAATAGGGTGGACAGATTGGTTGAACGTAACAATAGGGTAACACCCCCTTTTCATACTCAAACCCATAATTTTATTCTTTATTTTACCGGATAAAATGTTTATGACACAAAAGGGTTGCTTTACAATATAAATTTAAAACTAACAATTAAACTGTTGACACACAGTATATGTTGGTGTTGTATACGAATATATACCTAATTTAACACTATACGCTTTAAACCCAGTTCAACATTAAATATGCCATAGTGTAAAAAATTCGCACTTCACTTTATAAATAAATAAAGCATGATCCTTCTTAGAAAATAATTATTTCCTGTTGTTTATAACAACATTTTCATTTTGCTTCCTGTCCATCCCTTAAAATATTATAAAAAAAAATGTAATCATCCTAAAACCCAAACGATTTTTGCAGTGGTAGGTTTGTTTACATTGGTTTTGTTATTACCGGAGCGTTATTGGAGGAGCACAAAGTGTATAATATATAAGCGTACAGTGTAATCGTGCCACTTCACCGCGATATTGATTATATTTCAAAATGTTTTTTTTTTGTATTCCTGTCTTTATATAGCTATATATTGAAAGTTGAAGATGATAAATTAATTTTTTTGGTCACGTGATATTAAAAAATGTTTTTCGTAGAAATTGAATAAATGGTTGTGGCACATCAAAATTTAATAGACGCAACTTTATATAAAAGAAAAAGGAAAAGTTCTAATACAACATTTTTTTTTTTTTATTTAACTTTCAAAGACGACCTCATTAATATTCTATAAATCTTAAAAAATAAATTCTTAGGATTTCATGTCACATAATGTTTTTGTGTGCCGTACCGTCGCATTTACCGTACCGAGTGAATTGAAAATATGCGAAAAAGCCTTGCTCGGATCACAAAACTTGGAATGAAACCGAAAATTTGTATGATTTATTGTTTTTTATAATGTATTCCCTTATGACTTGTTGTTTTGTTTTGTGTGTAACGTTACATAGAAATTTTAATCTCAGTTTCAATGTTACGGGGAAGTTTAGAATATTGGTGTATACGAGGTTGTTGTTTTATTAAAAGTTTTCGATTTTACTTTCATGAGTACGCGCAAACAGCAACAAATGGATATGGGGTATAGCAAATATTTCGCTTTCTTTTTTGTTATTTCACAAATAAAATTCAATTATGCAAATTTTGGTATTTGACAAGGTAGGGGGCAAACAAAATAAGTTGCATGTTGCGAACACATAACGGTTTAATTTGGAATAAACTCAAGTTTTAAGTGTATAGGTGGGAAAATAAAATGTAATTACGGCAATTACAGGTACTTGATATGTCAACCCTTAGTAAAGGAGTTATAAAAGTTAATTGGCAAATGAAGAAAGATAGATAGATTAGATGAAATATGTGTTACGGTAAAAATCCGAAATCGACGAATGTCCACATTTACAGGCAAATGTGAAAATTTACAAAAACGCTTGGTAAATGCGAAAAAATATCTAAAAATATTTAATGCGTACATTCCCAGGTATATGTAAACATTTTAGTAAATATAAAAATTTAAATTGAATTTATGCGAGTGTACCTTCTAAAAATACTATATAATACTTGTAATTTTAGGTTTCAAACATACAATTCTAAAATAATTGACAGCTAAAATTTTATAAATATTCAGACCAATATTGTTAATAAATAAGAAATCGAAGAAAAATCAACTTATGTTAAACCAATGTGTAAACTCGGCTTCCTGCGGTAATTTATATTCTCTCCAAATATCTTCTATTTTACGATTACGATTTTTTAATTTTTAATCGGTATTATCTTTTCTATTTTTTTTTTAATAGTGGCCGGTTATTGCCGTAATAAAATGGAACATATTTTATGAAATAACAATCCATAGATTGAGCCCATTTCTCTTAGTCGTGACACATCTCCAAATATCAAAGGGCGTACCAACATAGTCTGGTCACATACAAATTGATATTCTTAAAGTAAAAGTAAATGATGGTATTAGAGTAAATCTGGACGTTCTCCGCTACTTGTGGGACAAAACATGGATGAAACTAATAATACAAAAAAAGAAGCGTACGGCGTTCTTAAAAACCCGGAAACTAAGGCTGGTGGGTTTTTGGCCTTTAGGCATCACCTTCAATAATTTGGTTGGTACTTGGTTCTTTGGCCAGTAGGCGTAGTCTGTATGAAGAAAGGCGACGAAAACAGGCAGAACATGTAACTTTGACTATTAAACCTGACCTCTCTCCTGACAAACCAAAAAACGGGACACAAGCACGAACAAGGCTGGTTCCTCAAATGCAATTTCTAAGGATATGAGCACATGCATCAAAGATGGTCCTCTCATACCAACTTAACAGCAGCTTAACAACAAAACCAGGAAAACAACCAGGAAAATGCTAGCAAAGCTCAATAAGATCCGTTGACAGAGAGAAAAAAATATCTTCATCTAAAAAAAATATTGAAATGAAGCCGGAAGGTTTGTCTGAAGGCTCTCTACCCTAAACGGATAGATTGTAGGAGAAATTACACCAGAATGTAGAGAGAACTACAATGCAGGAATCTAGGCATTTCAATGAGACGCTGAAAGAGCACGTAGTGGAGACTATCGTAGTTGAGACCGCAGTAAAAGCCATCGACCCACTCCAGCTGGTCGGGACGAACTGGAATCGTGTCCAGCTGACATATCGTGCAGAACAACGGTTATTGAGGCTTTAGAGAGCCTAGGTGAAATTTACCCTGGTACTAGATTAGAAGAAGATGATATAGAAAATATCCACTGCAGACCTAGAGATTGAGCTTGGCTCCCAGCTACCCAAAATAAAGTCTGGAAATCATATAAATTAGTAATTCTAAACTGACAGCCTTAATATCATGTTTGTTTCTGTTATCAAATTAAATCAATTAAAATGTAGCCACAAGAAGCATTGGAATGGATAGTCAAAATATTAGGTAGCGTATTAAAGATGGATAAAAAAAAACAAAAAAATGGAGTGATCCTAGAAAGCTATACAAATTCACATTACTGAATTTGGGGAAGTAATACGCTGATCCGAATAAACATGGTGAGTTACTTCTTTATTTTATTTTTAGTTTAGTTTAAGTTTTTATTTCCAGCAACACAAGTTGGAGACAAAACCTAGCTATAGAAATAGGAGGAACACCGACGATTTTATGAACTATTCTATGAAATTCACTTCCATCCACTTACCATTAATAAAGCCATATTATAAAGCCTTCTAAATAAACCTCGACTACGATAGTGGTCGATCGGACAAGGAAACTAAAGCTGTTAAGCGCTGGGATTGCTACAAAGAAGTCCTCAAAATATACAAATACGAATTAAATAATGCTAAAATAAATGCCAAAGACTCCTATACTGTAGTCAAATACAGGAGTCCTTTGAGACATCTGAGCTACGTCAAGTACTATCTCTAAGTTCCACTACTCCGAGTTTTCTCCTACGACCGGATTGTTATTTGACCGAAACTAGTCAAAATCCTTGGAGCCAGACATTGTAAGCCAATTTATAGCCAAGAGAAAAATCAGGTTGGCTAAAATTGGATTTAAGCTTTAAAAGTCGGCAGGATTCGATGGCATTTTAACTGCGGATGTCCAACAAACAATTAACTAAACCTTACCCTGGCTGGAAATAAACTTCAAGGGCAGCCTAGAACACTGTCACATTCTTAGTAAATGAACTGAATTAAATGAAATATTTATACAGGAAAATATGTTTTTGTGGAATATAAGGTGTGGCATTATTCCCGTCTTCTATGGAACATGGTCACGAATGATTTGTTGTTAAACGTGGGACGCAGAGCTTTATTTTGGACGCTGATGCGATTGATGTACCTTATGAATGCGTATAGTGCTTGTCACTCTATAAATGCGCTAATAGTTGTGGTTTAAATGTGAATCCACACAATACTGAATTGTTCCTTATCTTCAGAAAATTGAAATTTCCTTACGATTGCCGGTCACTGATAAGTTAAAGTACCTTTGTCCCATTCTAAAGAGCAAACTAAGCTGGAAGGACTGATATTTTCACCAGAGAGGACCAATTGAACGAAACATTTCCGGATACCACCTTCGTGTGTTAATTTTTTCACTGATAGTTCAAAGATATTTCCATAATGCCTCTGCAGTCATCGCAAAAACAAAAGATATTTAAGAATAAATCTGATAGTTTTTAAGTTTTGTTAGTTATAAAAACCTAAAAATCAAAAGTCAAAAATACCAACCAAAAAGCCCAGTGGTTAAAATTTTGGTGTTAGAATTGGGAGGTACCGCGTTCGAATTATGATAGAGGCAGGATGCAAAAGGAATTTTTCATCATCTGATTACGATCGATGATGTAAATGAACACAACTGTGTCCCCCTATCGGAGTTCAAACCCATGGGCGGACCCATCTTCCATGGGCTGTGGGCCATGGCACGGAGTAATGCAATGTGCAGATAGTTCTTCGTAAATCGGACCTATAGCCGTACGCCCTCAATTTGGTAGGCAATGCGTAAGTTATTATTGTTCCTGGACAAAATTTAAAACTATGATTTCTCTTTTAAAAGTTTGACTTCTTAGGTGTTACATGAATGTATATTATGTATAGTCTGTTGCTAAATCTATGTATTTAAATTGAAAAACTAGAAGTTTTTTTTTAATAATCATTTATAACGGACTTTAAAATCCAAATATTTAATTTTATTACGGACTGTTGTACTTCAGAAGTTAATAGCCTGTTGTCCTGATTATTAACAAAGATACCACTTGGTGTTTCACACAGTTCAATAATTTAGGCTGGTATGTGTAACATGGACTTGTTATACAATTGGTGGAAAGTTGTCATAAATTTAAATTATATACGTAAAACTTACAAATTTCTGAAATTTCGACAAACGAATTATCTGCATCAAACTTACCTGAAAAAAAAAGAAGAATGTGATTATTTAAAATAAATTTAAATCGTTAATTAAAATTAAATTACAATATATTATTTTGATGAATATCATCTTCAATTCTTTAAACAAATTTACAAAATCAGCTGTTTGAACACTCCGAATAATTTTAGGGAGTGCAAAATTGTTTTATTTGTATTGAGACTACTAGGGAAAGTATAGAAAACGCTACCAGTGGAAAAAATGAAGCTTGGTTCAGATACACCCGGGACACATTTTCGTTTTATTGATAATTTTAATATTAATTGTAAATAAATTTATATTTATTAATGCAATATACAAACAATATTAATCTTTTCAAGATCACTTTTCATAGAAAAGCATGACTAAACTCTTTTTCGTAGTAATAAATTTTTCCGCGAGAGCACAGGGGTACAAGTCTCAATAAGGTTATTCATTATTTGCAAATATTTTGAAATGATTATGAATCTTTTTTCTACATTTGTAGCATAAATGACGATTTTTGACAAAAAACTGTTTCTTAACAGAAAAAAAAATCTCCTCTCGATTCCGAAAGATCGATGTTGTTACCATAAATTCGGCATCCTGTCTTGCATATTTAAAAAAAATTAATTCAGAAATTTTATTGATGAAAAAAAACTTTATATCATTTGGCATCTCTACGGTCTAGAATAGACTATTCGGAAAAAAACTTTTTACTTGAAATTTCCGGTTTATAAAAAACCACAAAGAATTTAAAAATTAAGTTAAATATTAAATTTTCGGTATACTTTCGTACCGAAATTAAGGGTAAGTATAGAAAATTCCTCCAAATCAAATTAAAGTTATTGGAGGTATAGTGAGGCTCATAATTCACAAAGCAATTTATTAAAACGTTGAAAAGAAGCCGGCCTTCATTTATTTACATGCTTTGTTTAAATCGCTATAAAATAGCGAACTATGATACTATATTCTCTTGTCGCTATGATAGATTGCATGGCGGACTTGGACTAAGGTTCAATTAGTGACTTATTTTGTCGAGACCAACTTATTTGCAAGTTTTCAATAAGTCTTCTGTCAAATACACTTATTGGAAATTTGCTAGAATTATTTTGATGAGTTACCAGTTTGGGCACAAGCCTCGCATAAAAGTCAAACTTGTCTACAATAAATATAGCCGGCAGGAGGGCAATTGTAGATTTTCAAATAAGTCCGTCTCCACAAAATAAGTCACTAAATGGACCGCAGTGTATTTATTCGTTAGAGTATACTCCATACTAATGTATGATGATGGTCCACATCCATTTCACTTTATTTTCTTGAATTACTATGATTTAGTTTTAAAAAATTATATGTCTTTTACAGACCGTCTGCAACAGATGTTAATGAGTATTTAATTTTTTTGGACAGTTTACTGAATAATAAATGTAATGGTGATGTCATACTGATTGATGATGTAAATATTTCTGCTTATAAAAATTCAAATAGTTTAGTTGTTGAATATAAACACATTCTAATGAGTAATCATTACCAATTTGGTTGAAGTTTCTCCTTAATTGTCCTAAAGCAACAACAAATTTAGGACAAACTTCATACGACTATATAATCACGCGAAGTTTGTCCTAAACAGTTTTGAACATTGTACAGTGTAAACTATTATTAAATTATATTATCACTTCAATTTAAAACAAAAAAGGGGAAGGGGCACTGGGCGTAATATGCAAAAGCTGTATAAAAAAATATATCATTAAAAGTGGTTCGCCCCAAGAAATTTCTAAGAAGTTACTATGGCTAGAATGAGCGTTTTCACTTTGTAATAGACGTGCCCATTTTAATAGCGGAAATTCCCACGATCAGCGAGTCATCATACTCAATCGGTTTATAGTCATACGCGTCCACAAATCTTAACCTAAAATTTGCGGCCCTTTTAAACCCTAAGGCTGGAGCATTTTTCAATCAGCAGGTATTAGGTACATTTATTAATCAGTTGTTTGTTTGGTTGAAATGACAAAACTGATACCATTGATCATAGTTTTACTCCTTTAAAAATTATACTGCTCTTGAATTCGTGGGTTAGCGTACAATGTAATCGAGAATTGCTTAAAAGATCGACAGATGTGCAATTACCACCTTCAAGCCAACAAATTAAGTCCATACATAATTCGTTGCATGTAATTAGATTAATTTACATTAATTTTAAAAGGTGTCGTCCGTTGCAATGAATTTGAGAGTGGTCGCTATTTTATTTAATACTAGCTGAAGTACCCGGCTTTGCCCGGGTTAAAACTGAACTGGAATGAAACTTGAATTGTTAACAAATATAACCTTTTTTCAATCTCTAACCCCTCTATGTTTTTTCTCGGCTACTAAAACGAATTCGTTCAAAATTTCGGAACAAACGCTTGAGTGGATCAAAAGTTTTCATGTATTGTAAATTCCTCCTTACAAGTGAGCATGGAGAAGAGGTAACATTTTTTGATCACTAATAGATGCTGGCTACAGAAGTAAATTTTCTTTATTCATTAATTAAATAAAACTTGTGTTTAAGAAAATATAGAGCAATAGTTCATACCTACGTTTCAGGAGCGCGGCAGCTTGGGAAAAATACCTATACAAGAGACACGTATTCGTTAAAATATGTCCGTAATCGAATAACATTAAGATTTAAAATGACTGGTGTTCACATGTCTAAAAGCATATGATGTTATCATGAATTTTCTCGAATAGTTAACCTCGACGAAAATCACTTTGAACTTACACTTTAAATGCTCAATCTCCAAAATCGTCTTTATGTCTTGAGCCCGACACATCATCTCATTATAGATGTATACATAACATCCGCCCCATTTTTAAATAATCAGTCGCATTTGCATGCACATTGCGCACGAAAAGCATAAATACCGGTAAAGCATAATATTTCTCATGGATTATTACACTTGACACTAATAACAATTATTTAATTTACGATAAGATATAATTTTTTGTCGTATTTCATTTGAATTCTTCCGTCTATACAGAAACGATAAGCATATAAAAATAAGGAAATTATTTAAGAGAGCAGCTTTACACAATGGAATAAATAAAATTAAGAAATTAAAGTCTTTTATTTATAAAATTTATAAAATAATAGCATAGAAAAAAATTATATATTTCAAGCAGATGTTTGCTTCGTTTTTATTATTGTTTTTGTTGTTTATATAAAAATAAGACAAAAATATTCTTCTTCTTGCTGGAGCTATATAAGTATATACAAAGGATAAGTAGGATGTATTTTATCTATCTATCCGTATACTTGTATGTGTATTATGAAATTTAGAAAATTGTTCAAATAAATAAAGAGCATATCATCCAACAAATAAACAAAAACAAAAAATGTTGAAGCTGTATAATTTTTTTGTTTGTTTCATTCATCACCGTCATGATCAGCAGCAGCATCATCATCATCCTCATCATTATGAACCAAACATAATCAACCGAAAATAATCGCCAAACCGTCATTTTATCTACGTGCACGTATGTAAGTAAAATAAAGATTTCTCTGTACTTTATTTATTTATTTTAAACCATAAAAAATAAAATATATGTATGAGATCATAAAACATAGATGTATATATATGTACATATATATAAGACGGTTTAAGATCAAAAGATAGAAGGATAAAAAACCCGTAAGACTTTGAATATATTTATTCCATTTTGTGTGGTACGAAGTAGTAGAATACACCGTCGGATTAGAATAGAGATTTTCATACACAGATTTTAACGATATGATGATTTTATGTTTTCATCTCGTATACAAGCATAATAACATCAACATATACCTAGACTAGAACCAAATATAGCAACGCGCGTAATCTACAATAAATCATATCCATTAGTTTCTATTTTTCTAATGCCCCAGCTAAATGAGCAACGAGCGATAATCAATATCAATCTACTAAACGACATGATATAATGACGTGGTTACGTTCTTTTATCATCAACATTATAATAATCATCATCAACATAATCATCACCACTTAGCCGTTATAAACCGTGTATTATTAGTATACCGTTACACGATGTTCGCGGAAAATCGAAGAATTTATTTTCACACATACACCACTCAGGTACAGTACTCGTCTATACATAAATAAGTAATAATGAAATTTAAGCGCTACATATTCATATAACATAATTGTGTGGTGTGTGCTTTCGTCGATGTGCATTTATGCTCGAATAGCGCGCATAAAGAAAACCACCGCTATATTGAATCCAAAGAGGGTTTATGTACACAACATAATATATAACTTCCGCGTACAAAAAAAATATATGTTTATTATTAATGCATTTTTGTGTATTGAACATAATACACTTTTATGTTACCCTTGATACAAAATATATGTATAAGCGAATATTAATGCATTTCGGATTTTTTGTTATGTTGAAAATATTAACATAAATAATTCCGATTTATTATTATTTCAATCCATTTTATATGTTTGATATTTTAGGGATTTATTTGCATGCGCTGATAATCGATATCAAAACTTTATTTTTTCTAGATAATTTGTGTTAATATTTTATAATTTGAATTTATTGGTTTAGCTTTATTTGTTAACAGTAAATAATAAATAATTATATGATTTTCTATTTCCAGGTAAATTATATGCAGCTCCGATGCGTAATTTATCCACTATCACTAATTAAATGATACGTGTATTTTCAGCGTATATGTTCTTCCCCATTCCAAGCCGTTCTATTATACGCGACTGTTTCAACATAATCAAAATGGTCCATACGAAACAAAATTGTGACCAAAATAATACAAAATAAATTCTTAATTTTGTTGAAAGTTAAACCGTGCTAGTCGCACATAAGTTTAGCTGAAACTTTAGGATGCAATAAAAAGCTCGTAAATTTTCAAACAAACGTTTCTACTTCTAGATACAAGGAAATTTTCCGAGAGTGTCAGTGGCGCGAAACGTGAAACCAACTCACAAATCAACAAAGAAGGGCTAATATTTAAATTAAGATTATTAAATGTTTCTATTGAGTTTCATATCATTCAAGTCTAGTATCTTATCTATCATTACCTTGTTCTGGAATCTGGAATCTTCTAAAACTTTTGTAAATAAGTCCATCTAGATTATTTTCCACAAAAAAGTAACTAGTCTGGAGTCATTGAAATAAATGGATGCAATGACAAGTAATGAACCGTTCAATTCAAATCACTTTAGCATTCGCTTAAAATTTGGGGCAAACTGTGCAAGTTAATTCTATTAGTGATATTACCTGCGTAATACGGAAATGTTTCGAAGTTTACCGATTTTTCGAACGTTATCAATAAATCCTATTAAAATTAACTGAATAATGTATAACCGTTTTATTTCGACTAGTTAATGAATGTTTAATTTGTCTTATATTGCACTTTAATTTAAACTTTCTGTATAAATTTGTCCAAATTCAGGGAATGCGCAATGCAAATAATTAAAAATGTATCTAGTGTCTAATGTTTCCATAGTAGATACGATTATTTTTTCTTTCTTGCTAATAAGATATCCCTAGCGATCCAAACACCACCTCAGATACATGAGGCATCAGTTGGCGACTTACTCATTTACAACAAATAATCTGGAGCTCCTTATCAAGTGGTGGACTGGGGATAATTTATAAAATTTTATTTTATGAGAAGGCCAAGAGCTCTTAACATAACCTCAGGTATATGATGTTAATTGGGAACGATCAGTTATAAAAAATATTCAGGAGCTCCCCATCCAGGAGCTGGGGCAATTTATAGAATTTTGTATTATGACCAAATAGTATAAAAATTCATAAGCGAGTTGAGATGATGATTCCTAGAGCTCTAGGAATAGTAAAACTTCAGGTATGGGAGTGTAATTTCGAAAAAAAAATAAACAAGTTCCCCTATGGATGAATTTAGAAAACTTCGTATTATAAATAAAATAGAAATTCTTATATGCCAACTGAATTATCCTTGGAGATCTTACACCATCAAGTATACGGGATGTAAGTTGAGGGCAATGTCAGTTAAAAAAATATATAGGGGCTCCCCATCCAAGCAAGGATCATAAGGGGTAATAGAAAATTTTAGGTTAATTGAAGATCTTAACACAACCTCAGGTATATGGAGCATTAGTTCCTCATGAAGGGATGGGGGCAAATTTTAAAATTTTGAGATATATTCCTAGAGATCTCAACAGTCATCGCATATATCTGAGGTTGTGTTAATATTTTTTGTGCTCACAATTTTTTCTTACGACGCCCAATTTACACTCCATACATCTGAGATTATGTTTTGAACTCTATGGATATCTCAGTTGACAAATAAATTATTGATTATTTTTGTATGATACTGACATGGTTCCCAACTAACACCCCATATACCTGAGTATGTGTTTACGTTTTTAGGAATATCCTTGTTGGAGACTTAGCATTTTAATTGCATTTGTTCATTATACGAAATTCTAAAATCCCTTTCGCCTCTTCTTAATGCTCTTGTATATATTTTTTTTACTGATATGGTCCTCAAGTAATACTCCAGATACCTAAGAGTGTGTTATAGTCTCCATAGGGATGTCTTGGTTGGCCTAGGAATTTTCATTATATTTGCTCATAATACACAATTCTATAAATTCTGTTTGACCCTGGATTAGGAGCTGTTGATAATTTTTTTAAACTGACATGGTCTCTCTCAACTAACACCCAATATGAATCGGGAGTTGAAAATTTTTGCTAACTGACATGGCTTCAAATTCCTCATTTCAAAGATTGGGTTAAGATCTCTAGGGATATTTAAGTTGGCCTTAGAATTTTTATTACACTTAGTCATAACATGGTATCCTATAAATTGGCCCCGCCCCTAGATGAGTAGTTTCTGATAATTTTTTTAACTGTTATGGTTCTTAACCGAAATCTCGGTTACCCTAAAGATTCTTATTAAATTTGGCCATAGTACAAAAATCTATAAATTTTACCACAACTGGCTTTTGCTTATTTTTCCAACCTGAGATCGTGCTTAGATCTCTAAACTGTTTTGTTATAAAAATATAAATAATATATTTAATAAGAAATGAAACAATTTGTATTTACATTTCCTTTAAAATTACATTAAGATATTTGTGGGGTCAGATTGACCCCTATACACAGACAACGTAATATACGCTATACACAGAGAGAAGAGGAGTAATAATATATTTCTTTTATTAATGATGATTTATAAGATATCTTGCCCAAAAATTTGAGTATATTCCGTGAACTATTGATTTATTTGAGTTTAGCTATCAAATAAATGCGTTTTATATTTAAATTAAAACTAGGAAACATATACGACTGTAACAATGGATGGATTCACTTCCTGCATGTAATAATTTTTATCTAATTTTATTTTTGTAAGTATTCTTAGTATTGCTTGAGTTAAATTTTAGTGTATATTTATATATATATTCTGTTTAAATGTAGTTATTTTAATAAAATTTACTAAATAAATATTAATATTCACTTCGTGCATGTAATTCGTGCATCTGTTTTTCTAATTTGCAGTGTATGAGTTAATGTTCAGTATATTCCTTGAACAAATGATCCATTTGAGTTTAGCTAAATAAATAAATGCGTTTTGTATTTAAATTAAAACTAGAAAACTTATATGACTGTAATAATGGATGGATTCACTTCCTGCATGTAATAATTGTAATCTAATTTCGTTTGTGTAAATATTATTATTTTTGCTTGAGTGGACTTTAAGTATATTACATATTCTGACTACATATAGTTATTTTAATAAATTAATTTTAATATTCACTTCCTGCATGTAATAATCTAGTTTTTTCTAATTTGCAGTTTATGTGTATTTGAGCAGTATATTAAGTGAACTATTGATTTATTTGAGCTAAGATATCAAATAAATGCATTTTGTATTAAATTAAAACTAGAAGAAAAAAAAATATTTATGGCAGAGATGGCAGTGACTTTGTATTTTACATTATTTAAATGTAAACCATTATTATTCAAATTATTTTCTACAAATAAATGAAATAAATAAAGTCTGAAAGATGGTTTGCTCTTATATTCTTTAATGTATATAGGCGATTTCTAGATTGGATTGGAACCAGTTTAATTTTGTTAATGGACAATTGAACTATTAAGTTTATTAAAAGTTTAACTCATAATAAAAACGTTTTATAGCAGGAAATGTACCATTATATATAAGTACTTAATTAATTATATAAAAATTTCATGATGCTGATTGGTGAACTTTTATACCATAAAACCAAAATAATTCTGCTGTCTTGTGCCTAACAATTTACTAACTATTGACTACTTAGGTATCTGTACCCGAGTCAGTCATATCTAACAACCTTTCCTAACCCTCCATCTTGTTATATGTAAAAGAGGTGTACGGTAGGCCCAGCGTATCCGGGATCCCTGCTTAGTCTTGGCCGTACATTCTAATCAATCAATCAATCAATCAATCAATATAAAAAATTTATAAATTTTATCCGTCCTTGGACGTGGAGCCGTTAACAAGTTATTAGGACTTGGCAGTGGGTCGGAATGGAAGGTCTAGTGAAATTGTTAGTCCACTCTCGTTTTATAGGTTTTTCGAACTTTTTTTGCGTGTTGCCCGTATCTGGTGGCACGATTGTTTCGGTAAATATGGGTGTTATATAAAGCATATATGTATAAACTGTAAAAATAATCCGCCTGATATTCGAACTATTCTCTCCATAAGCCACTGTGGTGAATTTGTTTGTTGAATTGCTTGCTTGCATTTTTTCTTCTCAGCTTTACGGATAAATTTACATATTTGTAAAAAAAACAGTGTATTGTTTGATCTCGTCAAGTTTTATAAATCGATTGAAAAATTCATCGTTCTCTGAATTGCATGCTCTATTACTCATATTTTCAGTTTATAAATTTTAGAAGACTGACGTTCTAAATATCAGTAATTCACAGAAGTTGTAACTGTGCAAAGCTTATCCTCAGCTACCACACTTTCTGTTAAACTTTGGGACTGACATCAACCCCACGGTGGAGAAGCTAACATGTTTTTGGTATCGATAATGAGATCATGTTTTTTTTTACAGATAGTAGAGAAGCGACATAAAACTTTGCAGTTTTGCCATTTGAACAATTTGCTCATGGAAAACTGTGCAAATAATTAAATGATTAGTGAAACCTGTTGAATGTAAGACACAACGCAAAAATTTTGAACAGTTGCTTCGAAGAAACGAAAGTAATGATTTTTATTAAAATGTTTCGGTGTGGTTTTTGCAAAATTACTTTCAATTTTCGATTAAATAAAAATTTTAAAATTGATTGAAATTCATTCAATTCATACAAAACTTTTCGGAATTGAAAAGATGGAATAAAAGCTTTTAATGTTATAATTAATGCATGAACTTGCTAGAATAATTATTCTTACAAATTCTAAGAATCATGAACCCTATAAATTTTACATAATAATTTCGATAAAATTCATTTGCATATTTTCTCAAATCATTACATTTTGCCACCTTTCTATATTTTTCACGCACAATTTATTTATTCATCAGTGACATGTACACCTATTCCATCATTGAATTTCTCGCGATAAAAACATAATAAATATTAACATCTTTTGTGCTCGTCATGCGATTATCTTTGATGTTTCGTCAAAAGTAAATAAATAACTAAACTGTAAAATTCTTAGGAATTCGGTACTCGAAAAAAAAGTAAAATACCTTGGACACCAATATATATTTATATAGCTTGTTGATTTTGATCCGTAAAGTCAGGCACTGTATAAATTATATTTCAAAAACAGGACGAATGATAAATTTTAAAAGTTTTTAAATTATACAGACGATTCAAAATTCAATAAGCCTGTGTACGATATTTTGATAATAAGGAGCCCATTAATCTCAAGTTATATATAATTTAAATGATAATTCGACATCGTAAAGTGTAAATGGAATTTGAACAGCAACAACAATACACCAAAATAAAAATGATATAAATTAAATTTTTTGTTTTTTTTTGCTTTATCTTTTATTCGGCACACAAAACGACTTAAGCTGTAAAAGAAAATAATAAATTTATTCTTTGTGTATTATATACTGTGCTTTTTGGTTAAGCTCCCCATTATACTCTTATATACTGAGACTTCTTTCTATTGTGATTAGAATTTTATTTTCTTTTACATATAATTTGATTAGCTGGTATGATAATTATATCACTTCCGATTAATAAATATCCGGGAGTCAATTAAAAATAAAAATTTTATATAATGTTGGGTATACAAAAAGGATATTGCATCATAATTCAATTTTCCCATTATCATTATACAAGTTCGAAAAAAAAATAATCGTATTTTCCTGAATTAAGCCAGGTTATTTTACTAAACAACGTCCTTTTTGCTCGTTCTCCAGCTTTGTATATACGAGAAAACAAGGTAAATAAACATTTTATTGTTAAAAGGATATTTTTAAATTCTACTTGCGCATTCATCCTCTTAAAGCACGTAGTAAAAATTATTCCCTCTATGTATTTTATTTTCACTATGCTTTCATCTTTATTAAGAAAATGTATAGCCCGTTTTCATATTTTCCATTCTGCAAGGATATTGATGTTCTTGTTTTGTTACTGTTTGATTATGATTATATTGTTATAAAACATCGCAAATGGCGATAAACAAATATTTGTTCATGTTGTCATATTGTAAATGTGTTAAGATGCTCTGTTTGTATAGTATAAGGAGATATAATTCGAACTCTAAACAAAAAACACTTGAATCTTTTGTATAAACATCACGCGGATAATCCCTGAAGGAAAATAACAAAACAAAAAAAAACGGAAAGAACCTAAATCCATCAAATCCATCCTGCCTCTCTCTTTCTCTTTATCTGTATAGCATTTTAAAACACACTCACAGCAAAATCTATTTTTAATTCCGGTTAGCCGTTAGTGCTTTTATACCATAAAAGTTCTACTTTAAATTTGAAATATATTATAAAGACTTTGCTGGTAAACAAAAATAATAATAACATTTCCATAAATATCTAATGAAAATATACAAGAAAACCGTATAATCCGATGCGGTGGCATATTGATTTCATTGGTATTAAGCCCACATGTCCCCTCACGCGCAGTACAATGTAATCAATGTTTATTTTGTTCGGTAATCGAAAGCTTTCCTATTACAACTTACGCAACGTGTTGCGCCCTACTCAAAATATAAATATTTTTTTGTTAAATGTCTCAATTATCGTTATAGTTACAAATAAGGATATAAGGATAAACATATAACGAGATATATCCGACTGACATAATTAAACATAATGATGGGTGATTAAAATAAAGTTTATCAAAAAAACATTTTGGTTTCTTTCTAGTGGGCTCCTTACACGAAATGTAATAAATTGTTTCCCTCTTATAAATATGAGTTTATTTTTGGTAAAAGTTGCTATAAAAGTTTGAAGGACGTACTAAATTTGAATGGATGGTTTTTAGTTGGAAAGTTATTTGAAATTTTGGAAAAGCCATTTAAATAACTTTTAATCGGTTTAATAGATATTTATATTGATGGAGGTAATTTATTGAATGTGAAATTTACAGTGTTCGTATTATGTAACTGTCGATATATAGGACAGAATCATAATTCATATAATATAATGTGGTAATCCTTTATATCGTTGGCGAGTTTTTAGACATAACTTATTGCATTAATCTTAAAATATTTCGAATTATTACTAGTCCTCTGACCTTAGTATTCGATTAAGATTGAGTTCGTTGAATTTGTCTAAAATTGAACTGAAGCACGAAGAAATAGAAGCGAGAAGTATCTGACACATTGACAAAAAAACTATTAAATTCCATATGTGTAAAAAAACATTTTTAACAAAATTCAGATAAAATACAATTTCAAAACAGTAACTGAGAGTACGTCCAAATAAAAGCAATAAATTGGGCAGAAACAAATAAAGTGTTTGCGCGACCCGGTAAAGACTGACTTCTCGATAATTAAAACCTACCCTACCCTACAACAATCTGATTAGGCTATCGTAAAGCTCCAGCTTTATGCAATGCATCGAAGCAATTGGTATACTAGTGCAAACCTTAAAACGCCGATTTTAGAATATTTCAAATTTTAACAGTCAATCGCACTGGTAATCCTAGAAACAATTAATCAGATCAGACTAGTCAATAGTCTAGCCAAATTTGCCCATCTCTACAATTACCTGTCAGTAACCACTAAAACCATTCAACATTTTTTTATGTTTGGTAAAACATTTAGGGGACTAGTTTTGGGTTCGTGTTACACGCTGCGCTAAATACTGTTATGTTAAATGTTGCATCAAATTGTTGCGTTGATTACGTGACATTTAAGCGTAAAATTTATACAGAAAAACTCGATTTAACAGACTAATTGGGGAGTCCGTTAAATCCGATTGTCTGTTAAATCCGAATGTTTTTAAATTTAATCTATTCGATCGAATTTAATCTGAGACGGGACTCAGGCGTTTCTTAGCCGATTACGTTGGGAGTGGGTATGTTGGATGGAAATGGGATTCTTAAATGATTTTTGGATGAAGTGCTGGAATATTGCCACCTGGGACGGAACTCGATCAATCGTTGACCGATTATGATGGGATTGGGTATAATAGATGGAAATGGGGTTCTTAAATGATTTAGTGAAGGAATCTTGGAATATGGCCACCTGGAATGGAACTCGATCAATTTTTAACCGATGATGATGGCATAAAATGATGATGGCATAAATTGTTAAACGACTTTGGGAAAAAATTCGGGAATATGGCCGCGTGGGACGGAACTCGAACAATTCTTAACAGATTATGGTAGGATTGGGTATATTCCAGCATTTCTTCCAAAGATCGTTTAAGAATCACCGAATTCATCCATTATAATCGGTAACCAAAGAATGCCAAATAGAAAATTTTCCGTTAAATCTGGGTCTGTTAAATCGAGGGTGTACTGTATATTGCTTAAACAATTTCATATTTTTCCATCGCTTCCAAAATCACACACCCAAAGGGCACGAACTCCGCAAGGAACTGCAGTGTTTGGAAAACCATCGATTTCTTGTAATTAGCAATGATTTTTAATTTTTTACCTTATGTTATACCAAACATTTGCAGTTCAGGTGGAACTTAAACCCCGTTTATTTTTTTTTTGTTTAGAGTAGATTTAATTTATCAAAAAACTAGTTTTATACGATTCACGGAATCACACGGATTTGCTCGGCACTTTCCCTAATTTTTTGTAGTTTATTCTTTTTATTTGTCGGTTCTCTTTAATTTTAAAGCCAACGTTAAGTTTTTTATTGTAAGATTTCGCTGTATATATTGAATGGTAGTGTATTTCAAACAATTTAGTTGTCGACATGGTTTTCTCAATCAGGATTCGCCAGGATACGCATACATATTTCACGTTCAATTCTAATAATTTGTACGTAATATCAGGAATATTGCTATGAAGAATTCAATGGCTAATTTAATGACAATATTGCAACTAGTACTTTTTAACTTCCAGTTGAAAAAGGTAAACATGAATCGAACAGAATTGTGAACTACCATCAAATTATTTTAAAATCGTTTTCATGCACACGAGCAATTTCAACGTAGAATAAAATTTCTTATACCTTAAGATATTACTTAAGCGAGTCTTTCATTCAATTTGATTAACACCAGTAATTAAATTTTAGTAAGCGCTTCCATATAAAACATAAGGAATCGCTTACGAAAATTTAACAATTAGAACTCTTGAACTATAAGTGTTCAAAGAGACCTTCATCGCTGGCACTATACATTCCATAAGAGATTTGGCCGTCTATGAAATAGGGGATATCCCTCCAGGTCCTGTATTCATTGATGCCGAACCTAGAGGCTTATTTAAATGTCTCTATAGAATTATAATATTGTTGGTAAATTGCACAAGTGAACTTTCCATGAGTGAGTATTTTATCTTGCTAACAAAAACTACTAAACGTCTTCAATTTGGCTAGCACGGCATAAAGAAGGACGTCGAGAATGCTTATAAATACAAGAAATTTTTTTTTATTTTTTTTATCTTTGCAATTTGTTCTGTGGTCGAAGCTTTACCGAATCTTTCGCAGTTTGCTTTTCATATTCTTGGGTCATAGTTGTGTTCCATTTATTTTTTATTCTCCAAAAAAACAATATTTCTATACAGGAAAATATTATAATATAAAGTTAAAGAAGATGGCAAAAAAGTAAAAATTTATTTTTTTTTGTTTTAAGTAATGCAACTAATGCATAAATAATATGTCAAACAACCAACAACAAACTTCATCAATTCCAAGAACAATATCAGTGGTAAAGGTTATAATTTTCGATACATTTGTCAAACAGTGACTTTTTCAAATTTCGCTTGAGCTTTGAAATTCTATCATCTTTCAACTCATCAACCAATGCATTAAATAATTTGACACCTTTATAAAAAATACTATTTTGAGTCGTCGTAAATTTGTAATTACGAAGGCGATAGTTCAACGAGCTTCGTGTAAGTTTTTCTGTAACAGAAAAATTTGTGAAAAATCAGTATTATGCCTCAATAAACCATGTCTTATCTTATAGATTGTCAAAATATAATGATAGTCAACTAGTGATAGAATAGGAAGATTTTGTTCATTATAAAGAAATTTACTTGGAGTCAAAACTGGTAAATTTTGAATCGCTTTTAGCCCTTTGTTCTGAACAATTTGTAAGTCGTTCAGATGAACATTACTTGAGGAACCCCAGATTTCAATTATTAAGTGAGAATTAATAAAACTGTAGTATTGTATTTTAGATAATCTAGAATAAACCGCCCAACGCGCAGCAGGACGCCCATGATAAAGGATATTTTCCGTTTAATTCCGTTGATGTGATTAATCCAAGAGAGCTGCTAATTAATTTGCAATCCAAGGTACATAGCACAGTCAACACGTTTAATTTTCTTATTTTTAGCCAGTCATTAATAATGGCCAAATCACTTTCTATATCATGTTGAAGCTGATCATTAGTTTAGAACTGTAGATAAGTGCAGCATCATCAGCAAACAGTCGGATATTTCCTTTCAAATTTAGATTGGAAATGTCGTTTACATAGATCAAAAACAGAATTGGGCCTAAAATGGACCACTATGGAACTCCAACCGAGCAATCAATAGTTGAAGATTCATGATCGCCAATATGTAAAATTTGTTTCCTATATCACTAAGATAGCTTTGTAATAACATTGAGACACAACCAGAAATTCCAAAACTTATAAGTTTTTTAATTAATATTGCATGGTTGACACAATCAAACGTCTTCCAAAAATCAAGAAATAAACATGACATAAACTAGTTCTACAAAATTTAGTGCGGCAGAAGCAGTGCTACAACGGGTCCTAAATCCATACTGATTAATGTTGATAAGTTGATTAAAATCTAGATGATCCGCTACAGCTGTGTGAATTATGTACTCGTTCAAAAATTTTAGAAAAAACTGAAAGAATAGAAATTGGTCGGTAATTGTTAAGAGACAAAGGATCACCAGATTTCAGAATAGGGGTAACGCGAGCAATTTTAAGAAATGGTGGAAATACACCTTCATTGATCCATGCATTTAATGATTTGGTTAATAAAGGAGAAATGATATGCACAAGCTTTTTAACCATATGCACATTGATGTAATCATAGCCAGTGGAAGACGAAGATTTTAGGTTATCTATTATGTTATTAATATCAATTTCAGCTAATGATTCAAGGGCTGTTAGCTGTCTTTTAGTGGAAAGTGGTGTTGGAATGAAGATGAATGTTAAATTATGATGAACTAGAAATGTTTTTTCCAAATATTTTTGTCAAAATATGTAGCTATTTAGTGGATAATCTTTATGTAATTTGTAATATTAATCCCGAACGACCGCTTGCTTGGAGAGCTTAGCCTTAAACCACGGCTTTTATATGCAGATATTTTAACTTTAGTGGTAGAAGTTGTAGAATTTTGATTGACTGAAGCAAGGATATATTTAAAAAATTAAACAAAACAAAATCAGAAGCAGATGATGATGAATATTTATCTGTAATGTCAGTACTTTATCGTAATCAATGATATTTCTAGTTTGAGTTGAATAAATTGATTTTTTTGGTAACACAAATTTGGTAAACAAAAACCGATGGTCACTTAGGCTCGTATCACCATAGAACATAAAGAATTTGTCTTTATGCTCAGATATTAGTTTATAATAATTTAAATGCCATTTTTAATTTTTTTTTTTTTAATATGATAATCGAAATATTAAGAAACTATTTTTTTCATAACACTTTTTAGCGTCCTTACATTTTCGCCAATTCGATTGAATTTTTGTGATGAAATTTCATCACAGATCATAATTTGTTGATGAAAATCCTCTTTTGCCTCCTGCTCTTATCGAGAACCCGGTACCTCCCGATCCAAATGCCAAAGCTTTAACCATCGTGCCGTTTGGTTGGTGTCAGTAAAATTGTTAGAAAAATATGTAATAAGCCGGCTACAACTATTTAGTTTATTTACAAAAATTCAGTTGAGGGCTTAGCACTGCTAAAGTATGAATAATATTTCTTGCTTTTTGAGTTGTGGTTCGAAATTTATTAGATTCCAAATTGTTTTTGCTTATATAACTTAACTTTTCATCTTTTTAAAATTTTCATCTGTCTGTCGAATTTAGCGTAGCCTAAATAAGTTTGTAGTTAGCAACCACGAGAACAATTTGCACTTAATTTTTTATTGATATCTTAATCGGTTTTTAAGTTATAAATTTCGTGGTTCTTTTTTGTATTCTCGATTAATTTTCATGTGAAAAATGACCAATTCCAAATTTGCCGAAATTTGTATGGAGTAACCAAATGAAATTAAAATTTTTATCGTCTGCTTAAATTAAATCCGTTTATTGATATCATTTAGTGCAGCAATTACATTTCATGATTTTTTACTTTGAAGTAATGTTTATATATGTTTTGAGGTTTAACGGAGTTTTTTGTGGTTAAATAAGCTCTCAGATATACCTCCTACTTTGCTTTCTGACTTGCAGAGGGTTTGAAATTCCAGAATATTTTCCTTTCCGGATAGCTTCCCCAAACAGCAAGAGCTGCGCTAAGGCTGTATGCAATTTTTATCAGTTCATTTTGAATTATATACTAATTTGCACAAGACTGCTCAGTGAAATGGCATGTAAATATTCTACAGGGTGGCGCACGAATCGTGCTACAAAAACAAAACGTAATAACTTTTTTTCTGTGTGACTAATCGGCTTTATTTTTTTTTATTGTATAGATAATTCAATTTTATTTTTATTTAACTAATTAGTTTTGAAAATGATAGACCGTAAATGACCTCCATGCTCATTCACGCATGTGCGACACCTGATCAGAAAATTATTCATTGCGCACTGAAGGGTTGAAGTCGGGATCGCCTCAATTATTGTTGTAATGGACTGCTTCAATTCAGTCAAATTCCTTGGTTTCGTTTTAAACACCTCTTGTTTGACATAACCCCATAAAAAAAAATCTGGTGCAGTGAGGTCAGGTGACCTTGGGGGCCAGCGGAAAGTGGAGTTTCTGGATATTAATTTATTTGGAAATTTTCGTTGGAGCTCCTCCATAACCGGTCTGGCTATATGTGCAGTTGCTCCATCTTGCTGGAACCAAATGCTGTTAAAAGGGATACGTCTTCGCCGCAGTTCTGGGTAAAAAAAATCTTTCAACATGTTTAAATAACGGTCCCCATTTACAGTTACTGTTTCACCGTTTACTTCAAAGAAGTATGGCCCGACAATGCATCTTGATGAAACTGCGCACCACATTGTCACTCGTTCTGGGTGCAGTTCCGTCTCATGGAGTATTTCTGGATTAGTTCCACTCCATATACGGCAATTTTGCTTGTTTACATTGCCGTTTAGATCAAAATGGGCCTCATCAGACATAAACAAGCAATTTATGAAGTTGTTGTCTTCTTCGGCCATTTCAATAATTTTCCGGCAAAATTCCAGGCGAATAGGCAAATCCAGAGGTTTTAATTTGCTTGTAATTTGGATTTTGTACGGAAACAAGTTTAAGTCATCATGAATTATCCGTTGTAATGACCGTCTGCTAACTCCAATTTGCGCCGATAACTCTCGAGTCGAAACACTTGGATTTGCCTGAATTGATGATGCTACAGCTGCGATTGTGGCTTCGACCCGAACATAGGGATCTCGATTGTACGGTCTACGTGCGATGCTTCCAGATTCAGCAAATATGCGTACCAACCTCATAATGGTCCATCTACTCGGGGGAGTGCCGCCAAACTCCCGCCTAAATTCCCTCTGGACGGAAATGATGGACTGCAAAGCATGGTAGCGCTGCACTATCCAAATCCTCGTTTCGGTATTCCAAGCATCCATTTTAGTAAATTTAAATAATAATCTGCAAAATAAAAAAAATAAAAAACAGATTAGTCACACAGAAAAATAGTTATTACGTTTTGTTTTTGTAGCACGATTCGTGCGCCACCCTGTATAACAAAATGTAACTGCTTGCAGTACCACAATGACCAAGCGGTAGTTTTATATACTCTAGGCAGCTAAATTTGTGGCATTCAGATCTTTCAGACGACAAACAACACATTCCCATATAAATAATAACAAAAACTATAAATATATTTCCTAGCCGTCTTAAATTATATTCACTTTCTTCTTCATTAGTACATTAAATCGATCCACATGGATGAATCTTGAAATGTTTAAAGAAATATGTTGTGTTGTCAAGAGACGGATAGAAAACAAAGAGAGATAACAGTTCGGAGAGGATTTTAAACGGATATTCATCAATTTCGGTACTTCTTACTCAATTATTTGATGTTTCTATATTTTTATAGATTCTAATGATTATCAGTATCTCTAGTAAACAATAAACCACACAAAAATCACAGACAAAAAGAAAATAGCAATTTTCAATGGACCGAAAATCTATTGATTTCCGTAAAACCGGTGTTCGAGTTTTCGTGTAGACAACAAAATGAAAAAAAAAAATAAACAGAATTTATTTTCAATTTTCTTTTTATTTACATTTTTATCCGCACCACCCACAACTGTGTGGGTATGTTTCATGGTGAATCATGGTGAATGAAAAGTAACATTTTTCTTATACTCTGCAATATTTTTTTTCTTGTTATTTATTTTTTATATTTCCCAATGTTTGTTTCACTGTCAAATAAATTTCACAATTTATACATCACTCATTGTCAACATTTCAAACAAATCTAAATGAAAATGACAAGAAATATGATAACAACAATCATAATAATTATAACAATAACAAAATAAAAAAATTGAAAGTGAGATTAAAAAACGAAAAAATGAAAATTTGTAATGAAATATTGATTTTAATTTTCTCATTGCCCTCCTTTTTCAGTGTTTTCGAAAAATATTATAATAATATGCTATAAATATGCTGCTGACCCGATGATATAACGGGCAAATTATCAATTTATGTATATGTACATGTTTTTCCAAAAAAACGCTTTTCATGATTATAAAATAAAAATAAAAGCACGAAAAAATGCTTGCAAAAGCATAACTTTTTGCTTTTGTTTTATAATATTTTTGTTATCGGAAAATAAAATAATAAATTTTAATTTTGATGATAACAGTAAAATATATATTTTTATTTATTTTTCATTCATTTTATGACAGTTTGATTTAAGGGTTTTTGTTGGCAAATTCGCGAACACATTATATACCGAAATAATAAAAAATACTTGCGATTTTAGCAAAAAAAAAAAAAAATAAATAAAATCAAACGATTTCGTTAAGATTTGGGCGGATGCTGACATAATTACGATCTTAATTTTTAGGAGAAAACTCTCTAATAAAATTTTACGATCAATCAACATTTTAATGACTTTACTACATTATATCGATGATTAGGATAAATAATACTCGTTCGTATGTCATCATATATATCGCACGAAATTGTTTCATATGTCAAGTCAATCACTTGAAGTAAAAAGGATATTTCGATTTTTTTTTTATTGTCTTACTAAAGTATTTTTTTGTTAAATATATGCTTACGTACTTTACTTGATTCACAACAGCAAAATAATTTTTTTTTGGAAAATTGATTTTGATGTAAAGTTTTACATCTTAGAAAAATGTTGCAGAGGTTTATTGGTAAAATAAATTTTTTTATTGACATTTTGGACATTTATTTTGTCAAAATTGATTTTATATTGAAAGTGAAATCGGATATTTTTTTCCTCTCCATTTACAGTCCCTAGATAGGTCTCTCTGTATGCATGAGTTAGAATGTGTGCCGTTAGGAAATTAATTTAATTTGTATGTACATTTTTCATGTTATTACTAGTACTATGATTTTATTTTTTTAATGGTGAGCAAATCTTAGAGTAATTTGAGTAACTTTTATGAAAACTGTAGGAAAAATATATTATAGTGAAAAAGTATTGAACTTATTAGCTTGTTTGGAAAATTTGGTTTCGAATTTCATTAGGAGCAAATTTGGTGTGGGTAGCAAATAAAAATTGGCAGTTTTTCGAACATATTTATTCTAAGAAACTGTGTCTGGTAATTACACTAAAGGTAAGAGTATTAAAAATTTCAACATTTAGCTTTCAGATATAGTTTTACCAATCTTTATAACTAGAATTGGAAATAGATTTAAAGGTATGCACCGGGTCTTGCTGTTGGTGTTTAAATTTTTACGTTAACATAGGATGAAACATCTCTTTAAGGTTATCTCAGATACCACGATCGTTTAAAGTAAATTTAAATGATGCCTGTACATAAATATTTTGAGTTTATTTCTTAATTAAACCTGAGCAGGCACTGCCTAAAATAATTTTTGTTTTTCTAAACAAGCCGAGTAATTTTACTATTAAATTAATTTTTACATTGCAACTAGGCTCAGACAATGCTAACTCGGTTCTTGAAATTTTACTCTGAAATGGACGTCAGTGACCGGAGTCTGCAAAATAAAAAACAATGTATTATCGGTTCAATTGGGACTATATACAACCGTTGTTTGGTGTATTATACTACTTCTACTACTGTACTACTACGGGGTCCACCATTTCCCTTTCTCGGATTTTTTATTGCTGTTACCAAGACCGCTATCTGGACTTTTCGATGTCGAGCTGGTCGTAAACCAAATGTGCGAGAGGTGCTTAAGACGTGTGAATCCGCGCTAGCATTAATCTTTCACTGATGATAAGTGTTTGTCTCGGGCATAGCCTTAACGACCTAAAAATGTATAGCCTATAAATGTTGTTCTATAACATTCCTCGCTATATTTCAAACTGTTTGACAATTGGGGGTATTTGAATAAACCGAAGTACAGTACTTTACTAGAATAAACAATATATGTTGGAATTAACACCGCACTTTGGTTTATTCAAAATACTTAAGACTAGTATCAAAATTGTCAAAATAATAGCGAGGATGCTACACCGATATTAATTTGAATGGCAACAAAAAGGTGTCCTTTTTACATAAAAAAATATTTTAGCTAACTTAGTTCCAAAATTAGTTGTGGTAATAAAAAACAGAGAGACAAAGATTTAATGTAATGGAGATAGTTCTATACTATTTAAAAGTAACCACTCTAGATAAACTATTAATAGCCGGAAATCGCAGAAATCGTTACAAACAATAAAATTCGTGTTTAACAAGTAATAAACGTGAAAAATATTTTAGGAGTCAAGTTATTGTTTTATTGGCAAGAGCAAACTTCCGATTATTGAGAGAATGCAACTACATTCATGTGACTGTCTCGGCTAGTTTCATATGACCCATCCTGTGAATCAAAGTTCTAAATTTTTTGTGGAGGGTTCGCTAAACATTGACAAAAAATACACGACTACCGATATTTACAAGAGCACATGACAAACAATTAAATTAAAGTATTTTAAGCACTAAAAACCGTTAGGAAAATACAACAATTTATCTAGAATTGGCGAAAAAATTCTCAAAGAACCCAAAACGCTGCAAAAGTTTTCTTGGCCTAAGGAATGTCAACATGCATTCGTTTAGCTTTAGAAAAATTTCGGAAATATAGCATTTTTAGCGCATTCTCTTAACAATACAAAATACAGCATCGCCTAACAAAAATTAAAAAATTGATTTAAGCCTTTATGAAATTTTGGGTTATTCTGAGTCAGCCAGATTAGGTACTTTAACATTGAGGTGAGGTAAGGTATTTTGAAAGGTTGTGTAGTTTGGTTTCATTAGTTCGAAACCAACCTTCCAACGACTTTGTAATTGTTTTTTGCAATTTTCACTTCGGCTATTTTGCCGAAGGTGTCATGCCCAGGTGTCATTAACACAAAATCTAAATGACACCTGGATTCCGTTCCGCTTTAGAGGTAATTGTTCTAGTAAGAGGTTTGTGGTTGGTAAAGATAGTGAATTTCCGCACTATCTTTACCAACCACAAACCTCTTACTAGAACAATTACCTCTAAAGCGGAACGGAATCCAGGTGTCATTTAAATTTTGTGTTCAATGTCAATTTACTATACATACATCCAGTAGATACAGAGCAAAGGCATTGTGGTCGCACCCTTCTAAGTGTAAATCAGTGCCCTTCTCACTCTGCATAACATTTTACATCCAACAGTTCGAGCAACTCGAAAACTCGCCGCTTCAAGACACTTTTAGACTAGCATGAAGAAAGACGAAACCAAAATCACGGGACCTTGTTTTTTTTTTTTTTTTGACAAAATGCAAAGTGCCAGATCACTAAAAGATATTCATTTAGATATTGTTGGATCACTTCCACCACCTAATAGATACACATACAGTGACTCACAAAACTGTTCATAAAAAATAAAATATTTCATGTCTTTCTCGTTCTTTCATCGTCGCATCTTCAACAACAATTTTTATTTTTAATTTTTGGGTTTTATCGTTATTGTAGGGATTCGTTTTTTCCAATGTTTGTTAATTTTTTTTTTGTTCGTCGTTAGTCGTATTTGAACAGTTTCGTTGCTCAAGTGTCAAGACATGGTTTTCCGCTGAAATATTTATTGTTATTTTTTAGAGTTGTTGTTGAGTTTAATTTTATTAATTTATCGTATTATAACTTGCAAAAAATATATTTGAGTACAGTTTTATTGTCGATGTAAAATGACGACAGATAGTTCCGATACAAATGTTAAGCGTGCTTAATATAATCTGGCGCAGTTGATAATGCCACAGAGGTCAATAGGTCCATTAAAAATACACTAAATATTAACGTAAGCAATGAAACCATACAGGGTTGCTTAGAAAACAATAATTTTATCGCTAAATTTAAAATAAGAAAGCCAACGTTAAACGCAACTCATAAGAAGAAGCGATTAAAATTCGCAAAAACGTATAGAAATTGGACACCGGATGTGGATGGACGCGTATGGACCTGGTTCGACTCAAGAACTGGGTTACAGGAGAGAAATATTTAGAAAACTCTGGAATTCGGAGGAGGTTCTCTATGGTTTGGGGATGTTTTAAGGGTGAAAAGTTGGCAATGCTCAGGAAAATTAATGGTACAATGAAAGCTGCCGACATCGAGATTATAAATGACTTGTACCTCTACCTAGTTTACAAAAATTTGGTTGTGGGATAAGGGACACAATTTACATGCAAGACAATGATCCGAAGCACACTGCAAAAATAACCAACCAGTGGTTACGAAATCAAGGAGTCGATACACCAAATGGCAACACCAAATATTAAACTGAGCAAAAACTTTAAAAAACACATGAACCACAAAAGCGTTCTTTGGGTTTATTTCCTATTATTTCTGTGAAACATACCATAATATTAAAAATTATTATTTTATTTTACTTTATTATTAACTATCAACAATATAGACTAAACGATTGAATATGAAAAAAAAATTTTAAATTTTTTATCATTGAATTATCGGTTCTTTTTAATTTTTATGAACAGTTTTGTGAGTCACTGTATATATTAACCAACACTGATCGTTTTACGCGTTGGTGGTAGTAATGTAGCGGCTGGTTCCTTTAATTGCAAGAAACATTCCCCAATTTAATTATTAAAAATATGATTAATTCACCGTGAAAATAATTATGTTAGCATGCGCAATTGTTGCAAGACAAAATAGAACACAACAACTAAAAGATTTCTTGATTTAACTTTACATCATTAGGAAATGAAAACACATGTGTATCTATTTGTTTGGGATAATAAAATAAGGAAAAATGCAGATGAAACGCACAAATAACGTACACTTGCAGAACCATGGTAAATCTACGACGTAATAGATGGTACCATCGGCAGTGAAAGTTATATTATTCCAATATAATTATTATAATACTCCAGCTTCCACACAAAATCCAGCAACTTGTTTTTTCAAGTTTGTGGGAAACTATATGGTTTGGTATTTTATATTCTTTCCGGGTGTAATATTTCATTTTCTTACATTAATTTTATGTACTCTTCCGTATATATCTGTACTCTTCTTGTTCAGGAAATATTTAGTTTTTAAACGTTATCATAGATTTTCAATAAAAGCCACTAATGTGTTGCGTTTTTTTAAGTTGATGAAAAAAATGTCCACACAAAAATGTGTACCTATTTCTCACAAAACCTAGTACATCTTTCAAGTTAGCTTGTTTTGTTTAAAATAAGCAGAAATGTTTTCTCAGGAAAAAATAGAGAAGTTTGAATCAAACCCTGATATCTGGAAAGTACTGTAATATATTGATACATTTTTTATATGTAAGGCCGGAATTATACTATTAAAGATTTTTGTAAAAAAACATTTTTTATAAAACATTTTTATCAATTTTCTTTGATAGTATAATATGCATGTTTTATAAAACTACAACTTTTATAAAATATTTTTTTAAATTTAGCCTCATGCGGGTAAATTTGATAAATTATTTTTGACATATTGGACATATTTCGTAGAAACTACGAAACTATTAATTCAAGAATACGATTCGTATGAATTTTTCTAGTAAGCGAAGTGTGTCCATTAGTCTGTCCTCCTTACGTATTGAATATCGTAAGTGTGTTTCCTGTCGTTTAATTGGTAGCGAAGTTTTGTGGACAATAAAATTAAATATATTGTCACCCATTCTTAAATATTTTATGTGGCAGGTCATGTCCTCGGGTCTGAAACTCTATTAATGAATTTTGATGGATACATTTAAATTCCTGGGTTTCACCCAGATTTTTTTTTCTGTTTCTTTTTTATTTTTATTATAACGATATAATAATAAAAGCGCTTAATGGTGCTGCTCCCGCTGCTTGGTGTTGTTCCATTTTTACTAAAGTTTGAGGAAAATTTTCATAAAATCTTTTATGCAGTGTAATTTTCAAAAATTATTTGATCAAAATTGTTTTAAAAAAAATTGATACAAATATTTTATAAAACACCTTTGTCAAAGATCTTTTATACTGTAATTCCGGCCTAAGATATACTCGGTGAGCAAAGTACAGTCCAAACTTAAAGTCTATTTTACAAAACGGAATTGTAATTAAATTCTGGTGATTTTCATAACATTTTCTCTTTATGAAATAAGAATAAAAAATTCACATGTAACACATTTTTTTTGTAAAATAAGTTTTTAAATGCGCGCCAGAACTCAACCTCTGTTATTTTTTTTTTAAAGAAGCTAATTTATTTTTTGCAACCTTTTCTGGCTTAAGATGTTTTTAAAGTTGTGAAAATCAAAAATATCTGGTCCCAAATTTAATTGAAAATTAAAGTAGATTTCTCGTGTTTAATTCTGTTTACCACATCAGCACGTTCGTCGGTTAATGGCACGAATCTTGTATTATCATTACTTCGTTTAAAAAATTATGTGATGAAACCATCTGTTTTCTGACCGAAAGTATGAAGAAACATTGTCTTGCATACAATTTGTTTCTTATTTTTTGCATTGAGCGGAAGATGGCATGTGTAGATACGTTTTGTGGATGACGAGTGCGGTAGTGTTTATTAGTTTGCGAAATAATTTGCCGTCTATAATTATTCTGCCCGCATATCTTTGCAACTAACTCCTTTCTAATGGCGCGTTCGGTGGTGATTCGCTATGATTTAGTAATGTCGATGGCGATTAAATGTTATAGTCTAGATTCGGTGATTTATGATGGCCAGGATTATATTATGTCGATTCAGTATCTGTGGAATCATCCGTGGAATCTGCGATGAAACAATACTTGCTATCCGCCATCGAGTAGTCACATTAGAAATCTTCTGACGCATGTGCTGAGCTTACATATCCTGCTGCATTTCCCACATGAAGCCTAAACACCTTTTAAAAGAATAAAGTTCTGAATTCTGAAGTTAATATTTATCGAGCGGAACTTTAACAATCTTTATTATTTTCGTTCGTGAAAAAAACTACATTTTCCCACAAAACATAGTAGCTTTTGTAAAACTACTATGTATTGTATGAAATCTTTTGTTTATAAAATTAAAACACAAAATATCATCAAAAATATATTAATTTACGTATAGTTTTTGAGCCAGCTCCACCATTATTTTTCCTCGCGACTGCACTTTGTTGATAACTGCAACAAATGACGGTTAATGCACAACTAACGCTGGAAACACATGGGCAGAATTCTGAAAGCAGAAAAATTTGAATACAAACGTTTATATGTTGAGAAATACATGTATTCTGCTTTGCGATCAGAATTCTGACTCGTGTCTCTATTTATAGTTTTTCCGCCTCGCAGTAGGATGCACTACGTAGAAGAAAACAAATTTAACAATAGCAACTATGTTCATGCGATTTTTACTTTATTTATTTTTTTATTTTGAGGTATGACCATTGAGTTATCAATCAAAGTGGAGGAAAATATTATAAAGCAATGTAAAACAAAAGGCAATAAAAAAAATTCTGCTTGCTAAAAAAACGCTCATGTAGTTTACTTGAAATTCTGACGGCAGCGATGCCGGCAGAAAATCTGCTGATGCGTTTCCAGCATAACCATGCACAGAACATAGACACGAAGAATAGCAGTCATCGTAATGTATATAATCATTTCTTTCAGTTTTCTCGATCAAATAAATGAAAAATGTACATGGTTGCTAGGTTCCGTGTGAAAATATTTTCGTAAACAAACATTTTGAGTAAGCTTACTAGGAGTTTGTTTTTTTTCAATAAAAATGTTAAAAAGGTCGGAAGGCTATAATTCTTAGATCACTAGAAATATAATTTTATTGCGATTTAACAAAGCACGTGCTTTAACGCGAGAATAGTGCATAAGTACATAAGGGTCGTCCACGGGTATTAAAAATATGGCAACATAGTGCCAAATACGAATCCGAAAACAACAACACTGGCTACAGCATAACCAGCCCTTGAAAATAAAAAGAAGTTTTTAATTTTATATAGTTAAATCAATTTTATATTCTTTTATTTAAAAAAAATAAATTACATCCAAATAATGTTTTTTACACTTTTAACGCTATTTGCCGTAGGCACTTGGCGAAACACACTTATACTTAATAAACACATTTTTATTAATCACTTGTTTTTTGTTCCGCAGAATATTTTGAATGTCTTTCAAAAAGTTTAAAAAATCACTCGATCGATTTCGACTTGTTAGGTCATCATCAGGAGTATCTACTGATTTGTATTAGTAAAAATTTTTGTTATATAATAGAAAAAAGCAAAATATAATAAAAGGAGAGAAGAAAAAATAAGCAATAAAAATTAATCTACGGATCGCGCAGGTAGGCGATGAGTCATATGTAGGTTGAGTAACAAAATTCAAGGTATATTATTGCGTACGTGAGAATAGAAAAGGGCGGGGTCTGTAATTGGTGAGAACCGGATTTCTCTTTGTTCGTTAAGGATATTTTGGTTAAGAAATATTGATTTTCGAATTTCGTAAGATTCTAAGGTATCTAAACGTCTGCCTTTGGGTTGTATATGTAATATGTCTAAATTGTTCAAGCTAGCTGTATGATTTTCTGAAGTTAAATGGTTATGGAAAGTTGATTGATTGCAACCAGATAAATGTTCTTTAGCTCTAACTCCAAAATTGCGCCCAGTCTGACCAATATAGGAGAAACTACAATCATTGCAATTGATCCTATTGATAAACCTAGAGTTGATCGCCTTTCCAAATCTGGTGTCTATAGGATCAATTGCAATGATTGTAGTTTCTCCTATATTGGTCAGACTGGGCGCAATTTTGGAGTTAGAGCTAAAGAACATTTATCTGGTTGCAATCAATCAACTTTCCATAACCATTTAACTTCAGAAAATCATACAGCTAGCTTGAACAATTTAGACATATTACATATACAACCCAAAGGCAGACGTTTAGATACCTTAGAATCTTACGAAATTCGAAAATCAATATTTCTTAACCAAAATATCCTTAACGAACAAAGAGAAATCCGGTTCTCACCAATTACAGACCCCGCCCTTTTCTATTCTCACGTACGCAATAATATACCTTGAATTTTGTTACTCAACCTACATATGACTCATCGCCTACCTGCGCGATCCGTAGATTAATTTTTATTGCTTATTTTTTCTTCTCTCCTTTTATTATATTTTGCTTTTTTCTATTATATAACAAAAATTTTTACTAATACAAATCAGTAGATACTCCTGATGATGACCTAACAAGTCGAAATCGATCGAGTGATTTTTTAAACTTTTTGAAAGACATTCAAAATATTCTGCGGAACAAAAAACAAGTGATTAATAAAAATGTGTTTATTAAGTATGAATGTTTTTTACGTCAATTTACACAACATTAGCTATAATAACGCGAAACTTTCACATTGACGTTGGTTTAGAAGATCCTGATATAATCTGCCTACACTGGGTTTGCAAGGACATACTTATCTAACAGTATTATTTGTAAATTTGTCCAAAGATAGAGTAGGTGTTCTAACATGTTTTGAAAATTGAACTTGAATATTGTTTCATGCTATCACGTTTCTCCTATAGCCGCTAAAATTGTAGCTACATAGTCAAACAGCATTAAATTTAATAGTTATGAAATTTGATGCATAATACATGTTTAAGGTTTTTCTTTCTATTGTTAAACCGAAAATATAAACACTGTTTAAGCAGAGGCACATCGAAAAAGGACATAAAAGCTATACAATTTCATTACATAGGTATCAGTTCTAAACATTTCAGGGATTAGAAAATATACAAAAAAAAACTAAAATAATTTTCAATTACATTATAACATTTATTGTGTGCCGAAATTTTATTCAATGCGATACATTAATCCTTTCGGGAGGTATCTCCTAAACAACAGACTAAAGAATTTTAGATGCTGAATAATAACAATATATTTTTTTTTAAACTAATAACATTAGCAACAACACACAAAGGCCATTGTTGTTTTTGTCAATAAAAGATAAAAAAATATATCAATCCTCTTACATAAAAAAAAAATCAAAGCTTCATGCATTATTTCATTTGGCTTAAAATCCGAAACATTTGTATCAAATAGCAACCGAAACACGCGTAAAAGTGATCTGGTTTGATATATGAATAAGGGTGATTATTGGTTTATAAAAGGCATCGAAGGAAGACGTATACAACAAGACGAAGAACACTTACAAGCAAAAATTTTACATTTTTTTTGTACAAAGGTACAGCTTTTTGTGGATGTGTATGTGTATCTGTATTTATTTGATAGGATTATTGACTCACGTATATTATGATATAAAAAATACAAGATGTATAAAATTCTAAGTTTTATTACTTCGTTCTTGTGGAAATTGAGATGAATGAAGCTTTCTCTTGTTATCGAAAATTGATGAATTTGCTGTTGTGTTGATATCAAACACACAATAAAATAGAAATTATGTTTTAGTGGCTTTTTCGCCCCATTGTTGTTTGTTCATACATATATGGTATAATAATGTGTGGATTAATGATTGATTGCCACCGGTCACAGATAATTACAGTTTTTGTGTTCGACATTATTATACGATTAAATTTAAAGCTTTAAGTCATGACCTTAAATATGTGAGTATAGTGTTCACTATTTTTTTGTTGGTTTGGTGTATATAATACATATATAGAGTGGAATAAATTAATCTTAACTGGAGCACATATACATAATACACGACGGTATTCAAGTATAATATCGTACCAAACGAGAAAAGCATTTGGACTTGTAAACATTATGTATAAGCACAGCAACGAATGTATTCTCAAAAGGATAATCATTTCTCACCATATATTTTATCCTTTGTTACTTTTTTTTATTATTATGATTATTATCTCATTGTTTTTTTGTATGTGGGTGTGTGTGTAATGTACGAGCTTTTTTATTCATTGTGATTGTAGAAAAAATATTATTATTATTTATTTATTTATTTATTTATTTATTCATATAATATATATGTATGTATGTGAATGCTTGACATAATTTTTGTATCCGTGTAGTCTCAAAAGCACACATTATTATAATAAAAGCACAGTGAAAAGCTAACAAAATTTAAATAATAAAAAAAAATTTAAAATGCATTTTATACAATACACCAGCACAAACAAGTGTTTCAAATTAAATGGATAAACGTGTTTGACGAAAACTTTGATATGTTTATGTAGGTACATGTGCAATGTTTTATAAAAAATCTACTACGAGTAGAGTACAAATGAAGAGGTGTTGTAGAATAAAAATGGTTAAACCCCCGAAAAAATAAAATAAAAAATCTAAGCTCAAAAAAATAATAGAATTACGTGATCACAATCTATTTGGTTGTATGTACTCGTATTATAAAAGAGAACGTAAACTTAAAGAATTAAATCGGTTGAGATAAGCACAGAAAAGATTTTAATGGCTGTTATTACGAATTATCAGTAATTTTAGGAATTGGTATTCTTATCAGTATATCAATCTCAAAAAATTACTACATTAAATCGTTGTGATTTGGGTTAAGTGATCTAATACAAAATTTAAAATTTTTATTTTAGAAAAATAGTTCACATCTTATAGATGGAAGGATGGAGGATATGCATTCAGATTTTGAACAAAACGGAATAAATGAAATGGAATTGAAAAGGCATAGTTCTTATAAAACCACTAAGGCCATTCAGCTATTCGAATTGGAAAAAAATAGTTTTAAACCGATATTTTATTCTCATTATTAGTTCAGATGACGAGACCTAACTGGTTAATTAAACTTAACTTTAAATTTAATAACCGGGGTTCTGCTGTTGAGGAAAAATACAGTTTTTCATATTTGGCGTAAGTATTGGTTAAGTTTTTTTTTTATCTGTCAGACAGATAGTCAAACAAATTTGCGCCTATTTGGTCATAGACTATTATCTCACAGGCAGTTGCAAACATGTCTTAAAAGTACTATTTTCCGGATGTTCGATGTGTGCCGGAACTGAAAGTAAAACGAGCATCTTCAAGAACGTATAACTATTAGTCTCATCTTGCACGATAAGGAGCTGCGCAAGATAAAAGAAGCTCCGGAGAAATTCTGGTTCCAATTTTTTTTATATTCTAATTCAAACATTATAAATTAAAAAAAAGACCCAATTAAAAAAATAATTAGATAAAATTACTTTTTAATTATTGATGTTGCACCACGCTTCGCCATATTTGGTGATGTTGTTAAAGCTACACTAAGTAGCGTGATACAATATCGGAATTCCATCGAAAGCCCAAAGCTCAGAATGCCAAAACAAGTAAAACACGAAATACCGAAAATGGAATTTATGGAATAAAAGAAGAAAAATTACGACACTGTTCCAAAGCATAGAGGTTTTGATTGGTTAGCGTATGTATACCTTCATGTATTGAAAATATAATAAGAGTGAGTCAAATCAAAGGATTGTGGGGATTACTCTATATCACACTACTTTTCATCATTCTGCGAGGAAAAGTTTCCTGCCTAATTTGCATCGTAATACTGAATGAAAGTGGCCCACAGATACCTCAGAGTAAAATGGAGCAGTCCTTTAAATACGATTTTTAAAAACGACGATTTTTCTTTGTCGAAAAAATAATATCCGAAAAATGATTGAAATCAGGTGTTTACAACCGCCGTATTTAAAATAATTGATTTCAATATTATCCGCATTTTTTTGATATTTTTCGAGATTTCCTATTTGAAAATTTCGATTTTTGATTTTTTTGTTTCAGGATTTCGTTTTATGTATTTTTTTTTTCTAAGGATTTCATTTTTCGGTACTTATTTTGTTTTCTGCATTTTGACTTCGGGATTCCACTTTTAGGGTTAGCAACAAAAACCCTACTGTGTCATGTTGTGCGATGTTACACTAAGTACCAATATGATCCGTTTCGTATTCTTCGACAATTAAAAGGTTTGGGGTACGCTGCTTAAAAATGTAGTGATAAATATGTTTTGACCTACTTCAGACTTTCTTCTACCATGGTCGTGATATCGAAATAAAATAAAAAAAAATTCGAATACACTACACTGAAATCAAGTGGGGGCCAATCCTTGTTGTTTAACGTCATTTCAAAAATTGAAAATTATGACGCTGCCCTGGACTGCACTTATGCCGAATTTTGGTGAAATATAAAGATTCTATTTTATTAAAACTTTTCATTTCCAGTAAAACATAAAAAAATTATATGAGCAATTTACTTTGAAATTTATTTAACAACCATTTTGATACTTAATAAACACATTTCACTTACTACTTATTTTTCTATTTCGCAAAAAAAAAAATTTTGAATATTTTAATTAAAAAATTTGGTTCAAAATGTTTAAAAAATCAGGAGTATCTACTGATTTGTAAAAGTAAAAGTTTTAGTAGAAAAAAACAAAAAATAAACAAAACAAAGAGGGACAAAAAATAGACAATAAAAAAAATCTATTGATCGTCCCAACCAACTGTTAGTCATACGAAAAAATTAATAACAAAAAAGGGGAAGAGGATAGCAGGTAGTCATCGGCTGAGTAACAAAATTCAAGGTATGTTAAAGTACATTTAATTACCCGACGTTATAGCCAAATTATTGCGAACGTGAGAATAGAAAAAGGCGACGTCTCTAGTTGGTGAGAAACGGATTTTTCTCTGTTCGTTAAGGATACTTTGGTTAAAAAATATGGATTTTCGAATTTCGAACAAATAAATCTAAAGTATTTAAATTAAACTCTATGTGAAAACATAACGATAACATAAATAATTCAATTATTTAAAATTAAAAGAAGGAACATAGGTACATATTGCAAACAAAAAATTAATCACGTATAAAATAATAAGGAATTCTCCCGAATCGCGGTTGCGGCATTGAAAAAAATGTTGATGTACTTTTGCCCCACACATTTTTCATGGGCCCAAAGTCGAAATGACGTACATTCTATCCATTTATCGTTTGGAATTATGCGCAAATTCACTCTACTTCAGAACTTGAGGAACAGTTTCTCTTTTTACGACTTAATTTTACTTTTCGGTTCGGTTTCTTTGTTTTTGTTCGGTCGGGACTATCAGTAGCCTCCATGAGCAGGAGTGCTTACAAGATACGATTTTGGGTACGGAGTAACATTTTGGGGCGAAAAAACAGAATCCGATGGTTGGCCTGAATACCCAGGTGGCTTTGAGGGCGAAGATGGTTTTAGTATTTGTGACATTACTTGGAGAAAATTCTTCGTCACCAAAAATATCAGGATTAACTGGCCAAATTCTAGAAACCTTTAATCCTGATATTATATTTGTCGATGTGGCAGCTTGCTCTAGTGCATTTTTTCTCAAATCGGGAATGTCGTGAATTCGAATTCGTTTACCTATTTAAAGAAACTATATAAGTTTTCAGTTTCCACATTTAGCTTATTGTTATTCCCTACATTTGCTTTCATCCAATTCGCTGAAGCACAGTTAAAAAAGGTTTTCATTAGACCAAACACTCTACAATCCAATGGTTGCAGCTTATAGGAGCTGTCAAAATCATATTGCCGTTTACTTTGCAAAAATTAACTACTGGATTAATTGTTCTAGACAAACCAGTCCCGTATTTCCTTATGGGACTGGTTTGTCTAGAACAATTAATGATTTATTGCTCGAGTTGCATTTGTGTGCCTTACAAACTATTGCTTGAATTGTAGAAATTCCGCCTGCATCCAGCTAGACTTACTTGCAGCCCCAATGCAACCCACCGATTCCCCTTTCAAAAAATGTCCATGCAACTTTTTTAAAAGAAACGAATTTCCAATAGCATTAACAGCGAGGCACATCGTAACTAATGCACCTCTTTCCGCCGATGCGATGCATTCTTGTTTTTCCCCCTATTCGGTCAAAATGTTTCCCGGCTTATGGACCAAGATTAGCCTCTCAACTTTCCGTATTGTTCTGTTCTCAATAATGTGGACGATTGTTACATGTCACAAACGACCAGATTTAAAAATGTATCAAATGACCCATCCATGATTTTTGATACATTTTTATTAATTGTGCTTAAACTAATAAGCAGAACAAAGTAAACCAATTACACGTGATATGTTCACATAATATATGATACACGTATTTTAAGGAACTTACCAATAAATAATCGGAAAAATACTGCAAAAATCCTTAGGTATTTGTTTTTTACTTTTCTCTTGTTTAATTTAATTTTGCCTATTTTTCTGGCGTTTAAGGACTGAACTGAAATTTTTTTTGAGTACGTTCAGACACTAAAGTAGTTGTTTCTACATCAATAAAATACTGTGTTCATCAAGTTTTCGAAAAAATAACATTGTTTCAACTGACCCACTGTTACGTTTGTACTCACCATCATCTACTAGTGAAATTTGACAAAAATCAAGTGTACCGAAAATGGAGGCTATCGCGTAGAGTTTTTCTTTTTTTAAATAGTAAACTTAGTAAAATAAAGTATATATAGTAATTATAAACATTTTCAATCTCAAGATAGGTGCAGATTTGCCATTCCCTGCATCGCCAAAGTAAAAAAAAGTTTTTAAAAAATCTCTGCTTACCTGTGCATGGGAGCGTGTGTGGTGTTGTGTAGACTAAATGTTGTTGATTCTCTACAGCCCGTATTGAGTGATCAGGGTGAAACCTCAGACTTAACCTTTTCTTATAAGTTGAGGGATCCCAATGATTTTTGATTGTATTCGGTTTACCTGGAGAAGCGGCCTCTATAGGAGCTTTGCCGTTTTGCAAATATTTGGATAAGTATACCGATCAAGATCAGTTTTCCAAAATTTAAGCGGAATACGATTTTTGAGAAAAAACTGTTTTCCGAAAAAAATTCGGCTTATGTACAGCAGGGAGATGAAATTTAAAACTTAAAATTTTACCGTAAATTGCAATGTGAAATTTTGAAAAGTATATTTTTTATGAGAAAAACGACTTTTAACTAAAACATTGTAAATTAATTTTGCAACAATACCTTTCTTGACAAGTTTTACAAAAGATAAGCATAAATGACGGTTTATAATATCTTTCAAATCAATCAATCTGTTTTCTAGTAAAAATTTGGTCCCAGTACAGCTCAAAATTGATTGGTCGAGATGAAATTTCATACTTAAACTTTTCCAAAAATAAGGATTTTTGGCCGACATAAGTCCAACGGAAATGGCAGCATGGAATTTTTTCAATCTTTGCAAATATTTTGAAAACTATACAGGTAAAATCTTAAGTAAGTAAAATTAATTCAGGATAATATAAATGTTTTTGATTGTTTCATTTTTTGAGCATAGTGACATATTTTATATACATTTATGTAACTCTGTACTGTGTACAAAAACGTCAATAAAAGGTTTTAACTTTTCTAATCAGTGGTAAGAATGAAACTCTCCATCTTAAAATAGTTGTATTTAACTTAAATTTGGAACAATTTTCTGATTAATAACAGATGTAATTTTTTTCAAAACTGTCAACATATTGTCTACATTGTCTTCATCATTTTTTTAATTATCTACATACATTGTCTACTCGTGTAGAATAGTAATATCATACTTGGTGTAAACAATACCGTATAACACTGATTACAACTGCAATATTTGAACAACATTTTATAACACTTGAGTCTCTAAACGTTTTATTTGATTTGGCTTATTGGAGAACTTTTGAAGAAAACTAAGATCTGTCAAGTAAGTTTAAAAAAGCTTAAAAAATTTAGATATATTACTTTTGTTGAATAAAAAGAAAGGTAGAGCAGCGGCAGGTACCTCGATAAATCTTAAAAGTTGATACGAAACATACAGAGAAATGCAACAAGAGAGTTTTAATTTTAGCCAAATACTCATTTGAAATACCCCTAACATTAACAGCAGGTCAAATATCAAATATAATTTTCTAATGATTAACGTTATTTCAACCGCAGAAAAAAAAATATTCTAACCGCTACAGTCAATATGACTAATTGTTCCAATGGGGATTTTTTGTAAAAATATATTTCAATTAAGGAACAAGTTAACTCACAACGGTTTAAGAGTTCTCGTACCCGTGAATATAAATGTCCTTATTTTGTCATATTTTTTTATAATTTATTACAACTTCCTTAATTTACTCTGTCCAAACGTTTTGTGATACAAGTAAATATATTTTGTTTTTTTGTAATTGGCTATTTAATTAATTTATTTTACATTTAGAACTAAATAAACAATATTGATGATACTCGTACGTATGTGTGTCAAATTATTGTTTATAAATTATACAGTAAGCACGTTTGGAATTACCTTACTAAAAATTTTTACCCGAATAAGGTTTAGTCTTAACGTCACAAATATTGGTGCATTTAATGAGGCTCCAACAATTTTATACTTAACAGAAACAATTTCTTTTATTTATATTTATTATTGGAAATGTTTTTGAAACCAATTACTTGGCAGGTGGCTGCTTGAAAAATATTTCAGGAAATATTGAAGTAAAAGAAAGAAGTTAAGTTAGTTAGTTCCTATACAAAATCTACCTAAGTAAACTTTTTTGTTTTTTGAAATTTTTAATTTTTTTTTAAATTTATATATTTTTTTTGGAAACTACTTAGTCGTCTAGCTTGATCTTCTGATATTTTAAAAATACCATTATCCCTTTTATATCTGACTCTGTTTACCAGTACGCCTTAAAGTATGCTTTACCATAATACTTAAACCTATTCGGAATCAACATAAAAACTACATTTTACATTTCGACAAATATACCGCGACGATGTTATCGACAGCGTCCTAAAATGTAATGCAAAACAAATTAATTTAAAAAAAACATTTTATTACTTCATCACGCCGCGCCATATCTTCAGAATTGTCCCCACATCGAAAACACTATTTTCCCTCATTTTGAATAAACATGACCCTATTTATAACAACAGACACAATGTGTGTATCAAATATAAGAAAAGAACAATAACAATTTATCATTTTCACTCGACACACTACTAAACAAAAATTGGAAATAACACAAAAAAGCTCGCATAAAATGATATAAAGCTTCAAAAGATTTTTTTTGATGATTGTCATTTATTTTTCATACATAGATATGTGTATAAAATATATTTTTATATTCATTCTGATAAAATAAATTGACTAATATAAAATATTTTTATTGTTATTGGAAAACTAAACGAAATATATATTATTTTATCTAGCAGTTCTAGCTAGAACAAAAAAAACATACACAAAATTACATGAATATTTTCGAAATTCGTTTTTCTATTGCCATAAATTGGTAAATTAGATTTAGTAATGTAAAATTTGCTATATATATCGACGTACACAAATTGGTATTCAAATGGTTTGATATTTTTTTTCTTTTGGGGTTTATTCAAAAAATTGCTAGGTCTTTTGTTACACGAAATCAAAACTAATCGTTTAAGATGCAATTATGTGTGTTTAATAAAAATATTTAAAAAATCAATTTTTAATTCTAGCCGGAAACCATACGCATACATCAATTTGTTTAAAACGAACCAATTCTGTATTTTATGTATATGTATGTGGATTGGTATCGGAAAATTCTAAAACATTTAACAAAATGATTTCGGTCTTTATTCTTTATATAGTGAACGTAATACGAATTTGAAACAGCAAAATAAATATTTATATTTCGGGCAGTGTATTTTAACTGTTACATGCATGTTTCTAATCCAGATAAATTTTTAATTGAATTTAAATTGATTTTGTAAGAAAAATGCATATTGTCTGAATTGTATACAGCCTTAAATAATTAAATTCAAATCGTTTACCCATTTGCTATAGCTATAAATTCAGACTATATACGAACGAGTATATACCTTTAGTGAAAGCACAACAAACATTGCATTCACAAAAGCTTGCTTTGTCCGATAAATAGACCCTTAAAATGGGACGATTTTAATTGAATTTGTTAATAATTTTGTTTTGTACCAAAAATCTTGTCCCTTTTTATTATGTATTTTGTTTGATTATTCTTCGTAACATAAATATTTACCATATTAAAACATAGATAAAACATAGAACAGAGAGAGAGAGCTTGCGGAGTATATATAATATAATGTTTAAGATCCTGTCAATATTCATTATTTATTAAATTTAATTAATTAATATTTTCATCGGTTTCGCATCCCATTCCATGCGAGATAATAAAAATATTTTAATTATGAATATTTTGAACAGCATAATAGAAATTTGATTTATGTGCATTTTAAAATATTTTTTTCTACATAAACATAAGAGATAATTATATTTGGTACTCGCGCAACCAACATCAACAACGTTTTAGAATTTATAATTAAAATATTTTTCGGGCAAATTTGATAGCAAATCACTTTAATTTTCATCAGGGAAATTTTATTTAAATTGATTAATTTCCTTTCTTTTTGGATGCTGCCGGCGTAGGTTTATAATTATTTTATATATATATTACATAATAAGAAAACATGTGTATAACGTGTACCATTTACTTATTTGATTGAAATTGGGCCTTAATGCTTATTTAATTTAGAAAATTATTATTTGTGTAATGAAATTCGGGTCAAACATAATACGTATATACATGTATGAGGGTGTCAGGCTACTTTTTGCTAAAGAAAATCACCTTTCATATTTATCCACACATATATACACCCGAAAAAGGGATTTATGTCGAAGGTAAGCTTCCTTTTTATATTTAATATGATTTCTACATAAAACTGAATCAAAAACACAGATAACGAAAAATTATCTGTCGAACGTGAAAAACCTACACTGTGTAAATCCTTTTTAGCATCTACGTACATGTACTGATATTTTCGTCAAGCGCACAGTACCTCGCACGATCTTTTAAATACTGTGCTCGAGACATTTGAAATGTATCAGAATCTCTATTTAAAAATAAAAAAATTTATTATTTCGCGAAAATAGATAAGTTGAAGTTGATGAAGAGGAAGTCTATTGTTATTTTTATCTATAATACATAAAATCGTACTATACATTTAAGAGTTTGAAGGTTATGTTTGATGAACAACAAGGGGTGGGATGGCAACGGAAAATCAAGAATTTTTCATTTCAATATTGTTATTATACTGAAAAGAAATATCTCGATATATTTTTATTTTACATCTTTGTGTAAAGAGAAAGCTTTGAAGCTTTTTTTGTATACAAATTCAAATAAAAAAGGATTTTGATTTTTCCTCCATATACATCCGATATGTATAAAGAATATGTAAACGAGAGTATAAAAAATATATTTTTTCAAGATTTGAGTGATTGATTGTAAAATTGATGATGATGTTACAACTTTATATTTTTTGTCTTAAACAAAACTTTTTGATGCGATATCTAATTTAAATTGAATTTTGAGCATAGTTTTTTTTTGCATATACACATATTATGTACCTGTTGCATTCGACAGCATATAGTGAAATATTGTTTGTGGTTTCTGATTAAAGCAGATCGTGCCGCAAAGAAAATCAAGGAAGAACGAAAGAAAACGGAAATTATTGTTTGGATGATGTGTGATGTAAAGTTTTCTTTATTGATATTTATATGATTCAAGTACAAAACATATTTCGGAAAATACATAATAAATATATACACATAAAATTCAAAAACGACAAATTGAAATAAATAATACAGGTTGATAAGAACAGGATGGAAAATTTCAAAGACCTTTCACAACTTCAAAAATAGATAAAGGGTATATAGAGAGATTTTAGGGTTTATTTTAGTTAGGTTTTGTATTTACCCCTATATCATAAAATAAAATTGAGACTGAAACAAAGTTTAGCAAAAAAAAAAACATAATATTAATTTAATTAATTGGTATAATTAATTAAATATATTAATTGAAAAAAACTAGTAATATAAATATTTTGATAAGAAGTTGCGTGAAAATCTTTTATGTTTATAAACACCCGCACAATAAAGAATTTCAATTATTCTAAGCAGTTGAACAAAACATTATTTATGAAAAAATCCGAAGCTAGATTCCCACTCATACGTGTTTTAAAATTTTTTATTAAATAATATTTTTTATCTAAAATATTAAACTTTATTAAGTTTTTCGTTTTTAATTTGTATAAATCTATAAACTGTTAAAATATTAAATTTTTTTTTCTAACTATTTTTCCTGAGACTCTCCCCTGATAGATCTAGATCACGAGCAAAATACAATTACAAAGTTCGCCTTGTTAAAATCTCTCAGCTCCAATACAACTAATAAAACATCTCTTATTTACGAAATTTATTTTTATTGATAACTGATCGAAGAAGAAGTTCACTCCGATAGTGAAAATAAATTTTGTGAAAAGCTTTTCATCAATTGTTCTCAAAGTTCAAAGTGCAGCACTGATCTTTATTCTCCTCAGGCGAATGCTTTTGATAGCGTGAACAGGTCACTGATTACAGTTACCGATTGAAGCAAATGAAGTAATCCCAGTTTTTGGATGACAAAAAAAATTATTTATACAAAACTATTCAACTCCATCCCAGTTTTTTCATTTTCTACCCCTAACAGACGTGTATTTAAAAATAACACAACACAAACAACTACACGATGTTCCACCATCCCAGGAATTTTCGAGTAGTTGTTGAAACAAATAAAAACAAAAATATTCAAATACAGGTTACCCTCCAAGAACACGGTATTCGAAGAACACAGTTTCGAAGAACACAGATACCCATTTCCTCAAATTACACGGGTTCAAACAACACGATTTTCGTTATTCTCTTTCATTTTGTTTTTTTTTGTATGTCATAACAAAAACTAAAAATGAAAACGTAAGCTTTTTTTTATCTTTTTCTTGTAGTTTCAAACAACACGGTTTTAAAGAGCACGGGACGAATTAATCGTGTTTTTGGAGGGTTTCTTGTAATGTATTGTTGTTTGGCGCTAATAATTAATCATTTATTACAATAGAAATAATATACCGTCCTATTTTGAGTTAAACGTATTAAGGATAACTTATAGCGAGCACCCTATTGCCAACCGTTTATTAGGATTGATTCAATCATCCGCAGCTTCTATTTGGCATCATATAGATTTATATGAAAATCACCTAATCCTTGCAAGAACTTTCTGGGGAGGAAATGGCGATTGTTGTTTCAATATGTTACTGGCCAAGTGGCCAACACAATCCGTTTGGCCAAACTTGATTAAATGGTAAACTTCTAAAATCCCAGATGATGTTAAATAAAACATTTTTTTTTTCATACGTATTTCCTAGGCCGGAAAAGATCTTTATGTTTTGAGTTGGTAATGATATAGAAGCAAACTATGATGAGTTCTCCAGTGCCGGCCGGATGCTAAGATTAAAATTATCTTTCAGCTTTATTATGGCCTAAAGATAATGAGCCTGCCTGAAATAGCGATAAGCCAGCCATCTATTAAAATACTCATCCTGTATTAGTCAAAGGATAGTGGTGTAGATATAACCGATTAGGTTTGAGACACATATATTCTATCAAAAAAGGGATGGTAAATGATCATTTAAAACTTTAAAGCTCGCTTAAAGGGATTATTAAATTTTTATGTCGCTAAGTTGGCACAAGTCCTTTATATTGACGTGAAAATTGGGCGCGATCTGTCATTTAGACTGTTTAGTGCTTTATTTTATCAGTTCAACTCAAGTATGTGTTGCGAATTTTATAAGAAATAGAAATATCGAACAAAGAATTTGTCTCAAATTTTGTATTGCAAATGGAATATCGTGTGTCGAATCTCTAAAAATGTTACAGAAGGCTTACGGTACAGTGCATTCCAAAGCGGTCGAGATGTGGTGGAAGATTTGTTTTGCTCTGGTCGGCCTTGAACGCTTCAACTGAAACTAATATCAATAAAGTGAAAAAAATGGTAACGGAAAATCGTCATTTAGATGTGAGAGAGAAAGCCGCTGAATTTTTTGTGCCTCACGAATCAATTGGTACCATTGTACACGATTCGACAAGTTCCGAAAGATTTAAGTTTTTAAGAAATTAAAATATCATTCCATTGTAATCTGGTGAACAAATATGACAAATTTATATGAAATAAAATACAGTGTGTTAATAATTAAATAAAGTCCTTTTTAAAATATTGCGACTACAAATTAATTCGGTCCATTTTCAAAAATCGGCTTTGACTTTAATAAATTTTTATAGTGACAGCTGATTTCCGTTGTTTCAGACAACTTAGACATTTGCCGACAACTTAGACGTTTGTATTGCTTTGAGTTTCATACAAAACGCGTTTGTTTACGGTGTTGATGAATATGTCGGATATTGTGAAACAGCATTTGCGGGAAGTGTTAATTTTTTGTTTTAATTGGAAGCTGAAGCACATCAAATGCTTGTGGAAGTTTACGATGGTAATACAGAGTGGCGAGCGGTACAGACTACAATTAATTCGTTTGAGCCGTGCATTACGAGAAAAACGACCGGATTATGAGGAAAGACATGCTAAAGTTATTCTTTTGCATGACAACGCTCGGCCTCACGTTGCAAAAGTCGGAAAAGTACACCCCACCCGGTGTATCCTCCGGATATTGCTCCTTCTCTTTTCTGGTTTTTCCGACGCATGCAACACGATTTGGCAGGTCACCGGTTCACTTCTTTCGAGGAATTGAAAATTTGATTCAAACTTGGATCGCCTCAAAACACGAAACATTGTTCTGAGCTGGAATTAGAAAATTCCCTGAAAGGTGGGAAAAAGTCGTAAGCAGCGAATTTAATAATTCTGTTCATTCATTTTATTTTAAAATAAATGCATTTTTAAAATTAAAAAAACGGACCGAATTAATTTGTACTGCCAATAGTTTTGTTCTAAGTGTTTGGTTCAGTGTGTGCAATTTAACTCAATAGTGCGGCTTGTTTTCTCTATCATTAAAATTCAACTCAAATCATCATCAACGACAATAGCTCTGCAGCAATCCATCAACTTGCGTTTCATCCATGTTTCACAACCACTTTTTCCACATATTAAATGCGTTTTAAATAGTTTTGATGAATAGATTTTTCGTTGGCATGTGTATCATTTCGGAAGGGGCCTACTTTTAGTAAGGCGATATATCATTCGACTATGAAATTTGTCCTAAACTGTTTTAAGCACAAAATTTATTTTGAAACGGAACTGAACATTATAAATAAATATTAAATTGTCTATATTGTCAATTCAAACTAAAACAAGATAAATATCAAATAATATCAAAAATTGTATATGTTATGTTTTACAATTATGCGAATCAAGAACAATTTCAGTTAATTTGCACATGCAGTAGTATTCAAAAATTGTATACCTCAAAATTGCATTAAAAATACTTTGACCTTACCTATTTCTTAAACTTTTAGAAATACAAAACTAAAATTTGTGTTTTTTAATTGGGTTTTGTCTAGTTTGAAAACACCCATTCAAACAGTAGTAACCTCCTAGAAATATCTTAGGCAAAAGCACATTTATTGCGATTTTGTGGTATACAATTTTTGAATATTATTCCAAGTGTTCCCTTAAATTTTCCGGAAAACTCATACTCAGTTCTCACATTTCAATAAAATTGGGCCAAGTTCTAAGTGAAAATACCCATTCCAACCGTAGCTATCTCATAAAATCTTAAGACAAATCACTTTTAATACGATTTTGAGGTATAGCTAGAACTTTTGAATATTAGACCCAGTACATCAATAGATTTTCCGGAAAATTCAATACTTTAATTGGGCTTGCTCTAGTACAAAATGAAACTACCGATTCCAACCATAAGTCTTAGATATATTTTAGGACAAAACAATTATATGGAGATCATTTTCTGCAATACAGATTTGTAAAATTACAGCCGCAGTGTTCCCATGAATGTTCGATAAATTATTATTTTTTAATTAGATTGGGTGTCATACAAATTGAAAACACCTAATCCAGCCGTAGTTATTTCATAGAAATATCTAATCTACAAAGATTTTTAATGCAATTATGAGGTATACAACTTTTGAATAGTATAGCCCGTCATCTTTAGATTTTTCGGAAAATTGTTTTTTTTTTAATTTGTTCTGGTCTAGTACAAAGTAAAAACACCATTCCGTCATTAGCAACCGTTAAAAAATATTTTAAGACAAATAATTTTCAATACGATTTTGAGGTATACCACTTTTAAATATCAAAAACATTTCAAGTGTTACCCGAGATTTTACGGAAAATTAATGTTTTTTTTTCTTGGATTAGGTGAAGAACAAAGCATAAACGGAATCTTTTTTGAAAAGTGTTAGGCCAAAGCACTTTTTGTGCGATTTTTTGACATCAAGCTTTTGAATATAACACCTAGTGAGTCCCTAGATTTTCCAGAAAACTTACATTTTCAAAAAAAAATTTGGTCTAGTACAAAGTGAAAATACTCATTCCAACAGTATTAACCTCTTATTGTTAGAAATATTTTAGGGCTAAGCCCTTTTAATGCAATTTGGAGGAATACAACTTCACTCAATGTTCCTCTAGATTTTCGAAAAAATTCATATTTTTAATTTTATAATGTCTGGTTTAAAATGAAAGTATCCAGTACTTTTTAGTGTTGTTTGGTGAAACCACATGCGCACCCACCAAAAACGGTTTGTGAAGTCTTTTTGTTGCCCGCTGACCTAAAAAATGTCGACTGAAAGTTGACTAGTATTAAAAAAATATGCGAGATAAATGCAGATTTTTAAATGTTATCGAAGCAAAAACACATTTTTTAATACGTTTACAAAGTAATTTGTGTTTATTAAAAAGTTTTGTTATGGGCGTCTTTTACTAAATTAAATTTATTATTGATCCTAACCTAAAAATAATCGTCGGGTGTCTATTTACAAATGTTTTCTTTCCCATTCGAACCTGCACAATAGAAACATTTCATATTTTCATACCACAAAATCTTTGGCTCGCGGTTGGTTCCTGATCTAAATCTGTTGGGCTTATGAAAGCGAAAACCGGAAAATCAGGAGATGCGGCAACGTATAATCAAAGCGATAAATATTATTAAGCAAATGGAGAAGTTTTGTTCCATCAACCGACTTTTTTTATCACGTATGTATAAATAGATCTCGAATATACCATCCTAGATTTCTAAAGCAAAAAATTAATTTTACTGGACTTTTCGTAAAACTGTCTTGCGTGATCAAAAACATTTAGTCCTATTTCCGATAAACAAATTTAAATCAAATTACGTAAGGATCCCAGAATTTACGAAAAATCTTAAGTATGAGATTCATTCCAAGCAGTCGGCCGCCTTCAAATATGTTTAATTTTCATAAAAAAAGGTTTTTTTTTTTATTAAATTCAGCCATTTCTGGTAAAATTTAAAATAATTATTTATAAACAAATTTTACGCTTTTCCAAATATTTGTAAAACATTAAAAAGCTCAAATGGAAGTTGCCACTTCCGGAAGACCAACTTCGGCCAAAAATCTTTGTAATCTCCAAATTTATAGAAAAAGCTTAAGTATGAAGTTTCATCTCGATCGGGTTGATTGATCGGACTTTTCAAACTATTTACATAAAATCAAAAGGCTCGTTTGGAAGCGTCCAGTAGACCGATTTTGGAAAAAAAATTAATAGGCCTTCTGAACTTTATCGAAAAGCTTTTAGAGATATACGTGATATATAAGTTCTTAGGTATACTAAGACTGTGGTCCAATTCGTGACTTATTTTGTGTAGACTGACTAACTCATCAATTACCAGTTTGGGCGCAAGCCTCTCGTTAAAGTCAAACAAGACTACAATAAGTCCAGCCGACAGGAAGCTCCTTGTAGACTTTCAAATAAGTCAGTTTCCACAAAATAAGTCACGAATTGGACCGCAGTCTAAATTAAAATTTAAATTGTACGATCTATTTCCAGACAAAAATCAATCAGGTAAACTCAAAATATAAAATTCCCTATTACCAAGAATGCTATGATTCTTTTATTAATTCTGGCGGAGGCGTATTCCGCAGGTGGACTTCTTGAACAAGATGAGTTAAAAAACTGCGTATTATTATTGGGAACAAGGGTAGCTTTATTCCTAGTCGATTGACAATTGTTAATTGTCCATTAACAAGGACAATTAACAATTGTCAATCGACGTTCGTTTGATTTGAGCAGTCAGAATGTCACAGCCCAGTATAGATTTAAGGAGGGATGATCGACATACGCAACAAACGTTGCAAACACTTTCTTATGCAGGACATTAATATGTACTTCATTGCTTGATCTATAAAAAGACCTAGATCTTTAAAATTCTCAAGAGACGCCACATTGAGATTTAAAAAAAAACACAGGTAAGGTTCGGAGCCGAACTCTATTAGTATTTTTGTTGCCTATAAAGAACTTTCGCGAACAAAAACGTCCAGAAAATGAAAGAGAATAAATTATGTGAAAAAAGAAAAAAAGAAAAATATTTAGTATTATTATTTCATGTGTAAGAAAAGAAAGTTTTATGCAGTGTGATTTGCGTATTTCAAATATCACACCCACTCAAATCCACCCACACCCACCTAAACCCATGTACACCCAGCTCAACCGACCCCAATCCACCATAACTCAACCGACCCCAATCAACCGCAAACCACCACACTAAACATTATTAAACATTATTACAACCCCCACCCACTATCCAATTCAAAACCCTAAAACCCGCAAATCTCACCCGCATTACCCTATACCACACCACCCATATCTTCACCCTTTAAACCTCCATACCACTCCCACACACACACTCCCCACAAAAACCGCCATCCACCAAACCCCAAATTCCTACACCAAACGTAAAACATCTCATCCCACCCCTCTCCTCCTATACCACACCCATAGCCGCACCACCCACACAAACCCACATATACCCAAGATATATTTTTATTCTACATTCACATGGGAAGTGTGGGATGGGAAGTTAACCAGGAAGGGGGTTAACAAAACCCTATACGTATCTCCGAACACCCTAAGCACAAAAACCTCCAAATCAATAGGGCTCTTCCCCATGAATTGCTTCAACTTTTCGTGATGAAAATAAGTTGATATCTTTTCCGTTCTCAAGTTATCGTAGACACAGACAGACAGAAGGCAAACCGAAACCATATAGCACTTTTTATACAAAAATGCTTAAAAACATGATCGAAAGCACAATAAATCCGTGAACATGGATTTATTTGACATTATGATGGATTGTGTCTTGTTTTCGTTAACTATGACCACATTTCTTAGGCCACTTCACAATACGACCAATATTTTTATTGTAGGTTTCAATTCATTGGCCTTGTTTATCATAAACGGCCCCATAGGCCGTGCATACCATACTCGATATAAAGGTCGCACTTGAAATGAATAATTTGTGTATCGAGTAAAATACGAGAAAACCAATCGACATGACGTTGGACCAAAATGATTTTTTTTTACTTGAAGTCAAGTAAAACCAAAGATATAACTTTATACCAAGGTGCGGATATTCCTTTCAATATGCAATACTGCAGCCTCAATACGATGGTACTATCGTGTTGGGTGAATTTATCTAGCAGCAACCTTCATTAAAATATGACAATATTTGTTTCTGTAATATTCGTTCGAATGTTTTCGTCAATTCTTGAAGACTGTTAGGACAGGAATGCATGGATTTCAATAATTGTAATTATTTCAAAGTTTTTCAATAATTTAGGAAATTCAGATTTGGTGATTATATTAAATATATTTAAAATGAATGGACAACTAAGGGAAAAATAATTTTATCTAGTAATTTTTTCTAAATTATTACCTAGTGCTTCAATTTTCAGATTATGCACATGGAACCATTTTTTGTCCGAATATCGGGGAACCGCAGCATAATATTTCTACCGATGAATCATTCCAACCACTTTTGTTAAACCGTTTACAGTAGAACCGCTTTACCTTGTACCGCTACTTTATGAACGATTTAGACCAGGGTTCCTCGACTTTCAAGTTGAAAAGAAAAAAGAATAAGTGCCCAATATATGATCTATGTGCTATTTATTATCTGTACCTATTGGTAGTTTTTAAGAAAGGACTACTAAATAAAATTTCAAATTTGAAAATAACACATCTGACATATTATGTGTAAGTTTTCAATAATTAAATCAATCACGATATCAAAAATAGGTCATTGTCGTGGACAAAGAATGGTGTTCTATTTACTTCACTTCCAACCGGACAAGTGGTGCAGTGGGTTAAGCTTTGGCACTTGGACCGGGAGGTACTAGGTTCGAATCCCATCAGAGGCTAGATGCAAATCGAATTTTCATCATCGATTACAATCGGTGATGTTAATAAACACAACTATGACCCTCTGATGGAGTGCAGAATTCAGCGCCGACCCACCGTCCATGTCAATGTACAGGTTGACATGGAGCTTGCAATGTGCAGGTGGTATACTGTAGTTGTGTGAGTAGGTGAATAGGTGAATGGGTTAATGATGTAGCATGAATGCGTGGTATCACAATGGGCCAAAAATGGCCTAAGTGTCAACCACTGAAACCTAAAAACCTACTTCACTTCCATTTTAATGGAAAGATACATTCTTCAAAATCACATTTAAAACGGAAAATACACAAAAGAATTCCTGTAAGCCAACTTGTTAAATTAAACAATAATTACAAATCTTGTTCGTTTAATTACTTGTTAGCAGTGTATTGTCAAATAAAATTATTCACGCGATTCTCTGTTAAGGTTGATAAAACAACAAAACTAAATTAAATGACACCTTTTTATGTATCGGTATCGGTATGCACATCGTGATTTTAGTATCATCACCGAAACTTTAGGGCGTATTTATAAGACCAATTTTATTTTCGTGCTTTTACACCACCCAGCGACGCACAGAGCCGGGATTACTTTTGATTAATGTTTACTGCTGCTTTTAAAATATAAACATGAATTATGTATAAAATACAAAAAAATATGTGCGCTATAATTTTTTCTGCTTCCAAGAATTAATTTAAGCCCCGCAAAAAAATAACTGTTGAATTAAAATTAAAATCATGTTTTCCATATAAAACAACACACACCAGGTATATATATTCACAAAAAAGCACGAGCTATATACAAAAGATCTCATTATCAAAGATATAAGGCGAATCTCTTCCACACACACAAAAAAACTACTAAACTTTGTAGTAGTGATTTAAGTGTTTTATATATTTTTTGTTGGTGTTCTGTGTAAATCAATTGAAATTTATTCTACCCTAAATAACTTAAATTTATAACAACGAGAGATAACCATACGAATCCACATCATATACGGTCGATGGGTATATATACACAAACCCAACATACAAAAACATAAAAAATCTAACCTAGTTTGCTGCTTCCTTCATCCCTACACAAAAAAGCTCACAAAAAGCTGTACGAATAAAATTAAAAAAAGAATCTAATTTGTATTCCAAACCAGAACGATTGTTGAAAATTATCTCTATGGGTTACTTAGTACATATAACATCTTTTTAGAAAATGTATACAAATACAACAACAAAATGTATGAAATTTATACAATTTTTTGTTTTTGTGTTGTTGGTATTCAAAATGCAGAATACCAACATACAACTCAACATAAAACAAAAATTGTTCAAGGTTTGTTTTTCTTTGTGTAGCCGAACGAGTATTTAAGAACAAATTACCCCGCGGAATGATTTCGCTATAGATACATTGTTAAATGTTAGATATCATATTATGTAGGAATATGAATTTGGCCGGTAGAGACAATTTTGATTCACTAATAATAACCCTCTGGCGCCACATTGTGTATACTAGTGTACGAATTAATAAAAATGTATAAACTAGAGGTGGGCTGCATATGTTCGCACATACAAAGTAGCACATAACGTTTACAAATCTCCTCGCAGATAGTACTCGATATAATTGAAGAAAAATAAGCATTTTCCCAGAAAAAAATGTTGACCATGATGCTGTGGTACATCCGATATATTGAAAAAACTTTTTGATTAAAAAAAATTTATCATGAGCTAATTTAATTAATTTATATTTTGTTATAATTAAAAACTTTATAATTTTAAATAATTTTTAAATTGCATTCAGTTTGAGGATAAATCTATTATTTATTGAAATATTCTGCACGAAAAACTTTTTCCGCAAGTAGTAAGTTGGATTTCAAAATTATCTTCCGACACAGAAATTTCGAGTAAACTTTTTTTTTATGTTTTCATGTTTCGTTCTGAAAGTAGCGTAAAAATACGACATCTAATAACAGTAAATTCAGCACTTCCGGAATATATCAGATAAAAATAATTTTATTTTTTGTATATAAAAGAAAACAAATAGGAAAGAGCGAGCATCGTTCAAAAGCTTCATACCCTCTTATGTACTACTCTATATACAAGTGAAACTTTTTTTTGGTTGACAAAATTTTCTTTTTCCATCATTATTCATGTTTTCTCCGTGAAAAATAAAAGTTTTCGGCTATGGCATGTTATCAAGATTTTATATTATCATATCGAAGTACATTATTGTAAAAAGTATAAAGCAAATGAAAAGCGGAAAATTTTTGCTCAACTAATTTTCTATTTCTACGTGATTAAAAATTTCTTAGAAAATTATTTAAATTATTTTTCTAAGATCAAATGAACCGAAAATGATAAGAATACGAAAGAAGAGGAAAATTCAATCAATAAAATTTAGATGTTGGAATTAAATAATTTTTTTTGGCGAGGGGTGGTATTATAGGTAGAATATGCACTTTTACTAAGAATCGTGATCTATCGAATCGTGATCTTAATTAAAAGTATTCTAAATGACAAATTCCGACTATATGAGAGTTTCTATTTTTTTAGCTGTTCTTTATAGTTTCTAAGCAATATCTAAGTACTTTACATAAAAATCACCGAACTAGATAAGTTTAAAATAGTTGAGTACAAAACTGTTAAATGGATAAGCACTTTTGCATTTTTGATGCGTTGAGTGCATTTTCAAACAATAAAGTTTTTTTTGATGAACATGTTAAGCATTACTAAATGAGAATATTTTAATATTCTAAATTAAGCAAAACTTGCAGATGAATTTGGAAAAGGAGTTATCACATATAGTTTTGCCGACGTTTCGCCTAATCCCTTAAAAGCTTATCCACACAATTTAAATTAGGTGACTGGAAGGTGTACCAGTTATCGAGACTAAAACGTGTGGAGAAATTCGTTTAACAAAAATTAAATGTGGCATTTTCATCTAAATTAGAGATGCGCATTGAAAGTTTTGATATTTGTATAATAAAATTTAGTATCGTTCAATCAAAAACTGAAAATTATGATATAAATGAACTAAATTTGAGAACGCATGATAAAGTTATAGCATTCGTTCCCGAGTTTCTTTTCCTACTAACAGCCTGTTGGTACCAAAAGACAACCGAGGACAAAGGCATCACAATGAACCAAATCAAAAATCCATTATCATTTACCCTCGCAAATATATTTAATGGAATTTTTTAAATTTTTATGTTTATTTAATTCACTTGTGAATAATAATAACTCGTCAAATACAACGAGTTAACAACATTTTATTACTTTAAAGGTTGTCTCGAGCCAACAGTGAAAATCCCTTGTAACTAAAACCAACAATCACAACCAAAAAAAAAATATCTGTACTGGTAATTTACACACCACGTTCACGTTTAAAATTATTGCCAGACCGTCGACATCCACTCTTTGAAAAAAAATCGACCCAATAAATTTCAATGTATATATTTGTGTCCTTAAGCTTCCTAAGATGCAATGGATGGCTTAATGCTTAATGGTATATATTACATACACCAAATTAGATCCAGATACACTGTCTAAATGTTCTGGAAAACACCGTACTCACATTCATCGCAACTCTCTAGTAAGTATCGCTTTAAATCCGACTTGGTATAAAGAGAAATGTTGTTTGTCAATTAATGAAGAGAAAGTGTTGCTCGCGTTAGGACATAAGTATATGTTATTCCTCCATTTCAAACACGTCATATGATTGAATAGTAGGCATTGTCAAAACTTCAAATCAAAATTGTTATTGCACTTTGACAGTTGTAGATGTTCAAGGTAATAATCAACTTACTGATAATATAATCGAAATATTTTTGAAGGCTTCAAATAAAAATATATGATCTCAAAAGTTTACTTCTTGCGATGAAAATTTTAAGCCTTAAACACGAAACAGGATGATCAAGGCGGATTTATTGGTAAACTATCACTGTAAGCTTCTTTTGCCAGTTAAGGAAATGTCCCGACCATATAGCACTGTGAACGGAGAGCTAGAGTGTCAAATTGAGAATGATTTTCGATGATTCCGTGAAAACGACTTATGGTTTACACCATAAATTTCTTGTAAGCGCAGATGTGTAACAAATGTGGATCGTTGAGTAAGATAATCTTCAAGTTTACAGAAAACGACGGTTTCTTAAGAATCAGTGATGCCTCATTTATGTCGGAACACGCTGAGTACAACAAATAATTAAAAAAAATGCGCTTAAAGTAAAGCCGTTCATAGTAATATGTACGTGGAGGTCCACTTAACTGGATCAAATTCGCTATTCGAATCGCAAACAATTTCCATTTCTCTTATAAGCCAAATATCATTAATGTCAACAGAGTTTCCAGAATTCAACAGTTAGCCAATATCAACAACTCGAATGATCTAAAATCTAAATTAAATTTGCACACGTCGTTTCAAGAGAAATGACGCCGCGAAAATTGAAAAATGTTCTATTTGGTTTCTACCACAAGCCACATTGGAAAACATTTGTAAAAAAAAAAATTGCCAATGAAGGGGTGTAAATTGGTGGCAATATGTGTCAGTTATGCATTAGTTATTATAAGGAGCAACCTTAATCTACGCTCCATTGATGGTTAACATCCAACACTTAGAATAAATTCGTATAGATTACTGCCCACTACTGTCTATGTCCACTATGTATAAGGATTGAGGCAAGAAAAGAACCAAGGCTTGAAATTTTTCTGTGAAGGCCAATTTACCAATTTGGAAATTGGCTTATATAGTCTATGATGATTAATGCCATTTTAATGCGCTACAGAGGTTTGTTGTCACTTGCGCCACTCGAAAATTTTTGCTGAAAAAATTCAGCAAAAATAAAATAAATATTAGCAGCCAATGACAGCCCACACGTATGAAATGCATCTTAACGGTTTAACGGAAAGTGTTATAATCATAAACCTTTATTGTAAATGGAATTCTGTAAATCAAATGTTGTTCGAAGTCCTAAAACTAACTACACCACTTCTCGACTGTATAAAAATAAATTTAGTATGAAATGTATATAGTAAAAATTGAAATTGTATTTATTTAGATAAAAATTTCACGAGACCGATTTAGTCATATTACAGTTAACAATAAATGTCTATTTCAATTTCTGAAATATTTCAAAAATGACCTAAGTATAAGAGAGATGTGATTCTAGCAATTATTGAATAAGATTAGCATAATTTATCATTGTGAATACTTTTAAAGGCTCGGGTGGACAACAGACTCGGTGTGAACAACGTTGAACTTTGGACCTCTCCATCATAACTTGACCCATGAGTTGGAGCCATTTATGAGATAATGGTGCAACAATTTGCAACAAATAATTCTAATTGGATGGATGTTTATATAACGCCTGACAATTACTGAGTTCCTCCATAAAAATATTTTGCTATTATCGATATTAAAAACCAATTTTCCTAAATCGAATCCACCGGATTTAGAATCATTTTCGATACCCAGATCTTTTGCACGAGTCACAGAATAGTTTTCACTTAGCATGAAGTCCATGTTAAAGCAAAGGGCAAATCGGAATTCGTAAAAATCATTTGTTTCAAAATATTTCTATGAATAAATAATAAATATTTCGAAAAATGTTCAAAGTTGAGTTGAATATTTCATATGAAAACAAAAATAAACAAAAACTCTACAGGAACATTTGTGATGATTTGAATTTTTTTGATTTAGCTTCTTGTTTGGCAAGCTCGATTCTCTGTTTTCCTAGAAAAAACTAAATATAAATATATTTTATCGCTTTTGAGCAATGCTATCGTGAGCCACAGATTCCCGATACGAACACAATGAACCATCAAAACTCAAATCACCAGCGCCAATCAAAAGCAGGCCATCATATATTCATTATTTTCCTAATACCTAATTTTCTATAAAATTTTTTTAGTCGAAAAATTAAATTAAATTTTATTTTTATAATTTTATTTTTATAAAATATAATTTACTAGAAACAACGTTTGCAAATGCACATCCACATATTATATAATATTTATAATTATGAAGAGATTTTCTTCCTCCGTGCAAACGAGTGCTTCATTTAAAGCCACAAATTTAGTTATGGTTATTAACAACTATTCGTGTTTTATGATAAATTCAAATTTCTCAATGTTATAGAGTAAAAATCTTATAATTATAAAATAATGTAGATACTTAGGCTGCGGTCTACTTCGTGGTTTATTTTGTGGAGAGTGAATTATTTGAAAGTCTACAACAATAAGTCTCCTGTCGAGTAGACTTATTGAAGACCTATTTGATTTTTGTGATACGCTTCCGACCAAACTAATATCTCATTCAATTAAGTCAAGAAGTCGTTCTCCACAAGTAAGTCTTGAATTGGGCAGTAGTCTTAAAACTTATTTTAAATATCAACGCATTTAAAATTAACGAAACATTATTTAAATTTATGTTTGATGTGCGACAAATAAATGCCAATATTTCAGGCCCATAATATTTGAAAAAAATATTTATTTTTCAGTAGTTTGGCAGCAACTGTTTTTAAGAAGATAACAAATTATTACATTTTAAATTGTTTTGGTTTTAAAGATGTACGAATGCTTGGAATCAATATTAATGTTCTTTCTGTTTCCAGGTTAGCTGTTTATCATACATCTGGATTATTTTAAATATTTGAATTATTTCTCAAATTTTTGTTTTTTTGTTTATGTAAATAAATTATAACTACTGCCTTTATTAGGTGTAGCAGCTGGACCAAATCTGTAACAACTAACTCTCCATTGCCATTCTTCGGTTTTGTTAATTGCAAAAATTATGCTCGGAACTAAATCCTGCTTGGCATCTAATTTTTCTAATTGAAATTAATTTTTATGAATTTTGCGTTCCTCAGGTTCGTCCAACCATATTTAATCTGTCTACTATAAGTAATTAGTTATTAGTTCAAATCTATTATCAAATCTATCAGTCCCTCTTTATTAGTCGTATACTATTTCTGTGAAATTTTATATAAAATCCAGGATTAACCATAAACCAAAAAAATGTGTTATAATCTGATTATATAATTCAGGATTCCCAGGGTGCCGTAATGCATAAATTATTATTAAACAAAAATTTCAATAAATCACAGCGTTCTTCACAGCGATATCAAATCGAATATTGTTTTATTTATTAATTTTAAATATTGAATTAATTTAATATTTCTCCTCAATTTATTTCCCATCAAATTTATAAATAAATATCGTTGGGAATTAATTTTTTTTTATAATATTAATCCCCAAGACTCAAATCCAATTAAAAAAAATAAAATAAAATATGTAAATAAATATAAATTGGGTTTCAATGTGAAAATACTAATTAAAAAAAAAATAAAATAATAAAATTGAAAAATTGTCTGTGTGAATTGAAAAATATAAAATAAAAATAACGACAATATAACGTAATTGACTATTTTTAAAGTAGATGCGCCTATTCCATATAAAATTAAGCTATTTCCGCAATATTATATTTATATGCTCACATGGCCTACGACAGGGCCAGCAACCATTTTAAAATTCAGCATAATATACAAAAATTGGCATAATTTAATTAAACATGACTTTTATGTTTTAAAATTTACTCGTAAATAATATTTGAATACGCAGCAATATTATACATGGTATCGGGAACAAAAAGCTCTCGTCGTCTATTTTTGTGCCTACGAGCTTTAAAAATAAATTTGGATAGTTATACATAAAAAATTTATGTATGTACTTTTCAACCAAAACATCAAACCACACCGTGATACTGTGTACAGTAGGAAATGTATGCAAAAACACTAGAAATATTCGTGTATTTTAAATTGACTTAATTCAAATTAAAATGAATAAAATATTAAATATTTTATAACAGTTTTCAACAGTCGTTATACATTTATGAGGTTCGAGTTTTTCCTTCAGTGCGCTCACACAAATCGCTATACATTTTAGTCGGAAACATAAAATTGATGAATAAATATTTATATAATTTAGGGATTCGAGACAACTAATTTTTATGGTACATACCAAGTTCTATATACATTAAATACACTTATTTATATAATCGATTAAAATGTACTAGCAAAATATTTATAAATCACATTTTACAATTTTCATTTTTGGGCGGGAGAAGAATATTTTATTTTTTAGTGTATACGGTGGATGTCTCGCTTCGGTCTATATATATATATTATATACCATAAATACATATAATGTAGATATATGTAAAAATAGTAGAGCATTAAAAATTTGCATTCTCGATTTTTCATTGTGTCCAAAAATATACATACGAATAAATAAAAATTCGAATCGAGAGAGAACAAATAAACAAAAAAATCCGGTAAAATTAGGTCAGAATCGTTATTCATGTTTATATGGGATGTGAATTTTTTGTGTGTTTTTTTGGTTCGGTAGTATATTAAAAGTTTCGGTTTTTTGTTTGTACGTGTGTGTAGACTGTAAAAGCTTTTTAATACTTTGTTCAGAGATTTTTTTTTACTATTCGGGAAATCTCAGAAGTAATAAAATTTGGTTATTCTTTAGTTATATAGGTTTACGATGATAGAAAGTCCTTGATAAAGAGCTTGGTGAAAGAATTGCTGCACCAAACAGTTTGCACCAGTAAAATATTACAACGAAATGGGGTAATAATGTTATGGCGTATTTTGGTGTTAATGTAAACGATAGCAGGTCTTTGCTATCCATTTTTAAAGTAGATAATATTTTAATCCACGGTGAGTAACTTCCTCATGACAGAAATGGTCTCGATCGGACTATACTCATTTAATTCCCATAAAGTAAGTATACCATAACAAATTGGTTTACCTTTAATCTGTCGAAGTCTGGATTTAAAAAAAAAACGATAGGCTTCTAGAGTCTATATTAACGGTTCTTAAATTCTTAATAAACGCTTATCTTAACCACGTTTCGTTATGAACGTAGCATTGGTAATTTTAATTTCAAAATGATAATGCCAAATCTAAAAAAACAAACAATGAAACCCACCGACACCTGAAAAATATTTAAATCTAAATTTGAACCAGTATTTGGATTTTAGAAATGTTTATAATCATTTTTAAATCGTGTGTAATGAACTTTAAAATTATTAAGTTTGTCTTTTGCAAACCGAAAATATTGCCATTTTTTTCTATTACAATTGAAAAAGTTCAAATAATTTTGCGAGTCACATTATTTTACGTAGTAAAGGTAATAAAATAAAGTAATCACGAAAATGTTGGACCTCGAAATTTTTACGGATTTAAAATGTATCGCCAAAGTGATTTTTGGAAGCAATGGAGTGAGGATTACCTGATTCCGATGAAAGTATTAGATGAAGATTTTTTCTATAAATCGTGAAGCCTCAGTGAAATTTGACGGAATTCGCTCCATCTGAAGTGGTGGCTTTCATAATAGAAAAAAAACAATTATTAACAAAAAGAGTCTAAATACATAATATGTACCAAAATTAATTTCACATAGTATTTCTAAAATGTAAGTGGAAATAACGCTTTTTGGGAAAAGCCTTTTTTCCATAGTTGGAGACAGCATAAAACCAACGCAATACAAGCTCCGGGGATGCTTATATGAAATCATTCTCGTCTGTAAAACTTTTTACTCGCCGTAGTAATGAAGTTTCATACGTTACATGAGCAAATTACGAATAGTTTTGATTTCTGTAATTCAGTACATTGTGTGATTTTGGCAAGACATATCATTTTTGGGTGCCCCACTAAATCCTGGTTTTCAAAAGCCTGGTTTTTGATAAAGTCTGGTTTTTGAAATGCCTGGTTTTGAAATGACTTTTTTTTATAAAGTCCGGTTCGTATCAGAAAAAGCATGGTTTTAAAAAAAAAGCCTGCTATTTTAAATTATTTTCTAGCCTTAAATTTTTTGGCCGTGTATCGCAAAGTTGACGTTGCGACATTTTTGTGAAAATGGACATATCACTATCTAAAAACGTGAACATTATGAGCTGCCATCTAATGGATATTTCAATAATTTACGTATTATTCATAATTTTTTCCGCTTTGACGTAAAATTTAATATAAATTTGTTTAAGGTGGTTATAATTTGAACTAAAAAATTGTTCATTTAATTTGTTAAAGAATGCCATCTCAGGGATATTTTTATAAATAAAATAAATTTAATAAAAAAATAAAAATGTATTTAAATATTTAGCGAAACTTAAATTAAAATGCTAAATTAAAAGCAAAATAACTAAACAAAAAGTGTCTGTGTTTAGCATTTCCATGTCAAACTAGTGCCACCTATTGAAATATAAATGATCTTAAAGTTAAAATTTTGTTTGTTAATCGGTGGTAAAATTGTTGATTTAATTTGATAAAGAATGTCATCTTATAGATATTTATATAAATAAAATAAATTTTAATACAAAAATAAAAATGTATTTAGATATTTAGCGAAACTTAAATTTAAATGCTTTTAAATTAAGCATTTTAATTTATGTTTCGCTAAGTATTTAAATACATTTGTATTTTTGTATTTAAATATTAAAATAAATAAACAAAAAGTATGTTTTTAGCATTTTCGGTATGTCAAACTAGTGCCATCTATTGAAATATAAATAAACTAAAATTTAAAATCGTTAATCGGTGGTAAAATAATTTTTAACCCTCTTTAACCCACATTTAAAAGTCACATATCTCTAAAACGCTAGTAAAATTTCGAAATACAACAATTTTAAAATTAAAATAAAGTTAATTTGGAAATAAACCACGATTAAAAATTGTTTTTTTTAAATTAACTTTTGGAGAAAAAAATATATTGTACATGTTCATAAAACTGCATAAAGAAAAAAGTACTAACATCATCCTGGACAAAAAAAAATTGATATGAAAAAAATAGAAAAAATCGATTCAAAACTTTTAAAAACAAAGGAATCCGTCTACCCGGGATAAAAAACCGACGCTATTTTAACAAGTTTCGAACATAGTAAAAATAAAATACTTAAACCACATACCAGCTTATTTGCCACGAGTTTTCTTCATTTAAAAATTAATTGGGTGGATTCGACCCCGTGGTTAGTAACGGAGGGTTAATCAAAAAATATTAAATTGATTTAAAAGTAAATCAAATTTTTTTACCAATTTTTACCAAAATAAAAATGTTTGTAAATTTTGTTTATAAATAAAATAAATTTTAATAAGTTACATGCGTTTGGTATTTGTAGTACAACTATCAGAAGAAGCGATACGAGCGATACTATTCATTTGATTTGTGTCTGCAAGGTTAACGAAGCAACACAAAATCTCATATAACAAAATGGTGCAATTATTTTTCTTTTTAGTAGGTGTCATTAATAGATTATATATAATCCACTCCTACGTGCGGTGCAGCACGCAGTGCGACATGTTTGCTGATCCCCGCTAATACGTCCCCCGAAGTTCAAATCTAAAGACCTCGGAGGGCTAAGCGGGGGGAACCACAGCGACCTCATGCGTGCCCGTGAGAGTTATCGAAGCCGTTAGCCTCTACAGTTTTTACATTGCAAAATGTTGCATTAATAAAATATCGATTGTTTTTAATATCCAACTGTACCACTATCTCCTTCCTTCCCACTCTTAATTTCATATATGCATAAAAAAATATTAAATTTGATTTATTTTGAAATCAAATTTAATATTTTTAGATTATTTAGAGTTATTTTTAACGATTAACGAATTAAATTTTAAATTAAGAGAAGAGCAATAAAATTTTTAAAGAAAAATAAAACAAAAGTTTACTGCTACTAACCAGTATTCATATGTTACCGTTGTGCTGATTGTCAGTTTTGAGCTATGAAGTTTGAAATCGAAACTGATCGTGAAGAAGATATTTCCGAAAGTGAGGACGATTTAGTGATTCCGCCATTAAAATTTGATAATATGGAATTGAATAAAACGCAACATTTATTAAATTCAGGGGGATTAAGCGTAGTAACCTGCGAATTTTTGAAGTTATACGGATATAAAACGCTTCTAGTAAATATATTTAATAATTATTCTTTCTTGTAGAAATATATAGATATTTAAATATAAATTTCAATTTAATTTTTCATATTCTATTCTTTTCAGATTGTGTCTCTGTTATTGAACGCAATCCTTCATCCCAAAAGGTTAAATGAGAAACATAAACCTACAATTTTGGAAGCTGAAGAATTTTGTTTTCTATGTGACGTCATTTATTATAATGCAAGAAAAATTAGAGAAAATACAAGAAGAAAACAAACTGAAAAAATCAAAAATTCAATCAATGTTTGGATTTCGTGCCAGTGGGGTGGTTTTGACTCGTAATGGATTTCTTTGGACTTGCATGCCAATTGAGAAAAATCATATTGATAATGCTTCATTTAAAATGAGTGCTTCCCAAATGAAAAATGTTTGTCATTTAATTCTTCCTATGATGGAGATCTGGTAATGCCCAATAATGAGGTGTACAAATATTTAATTCAATTAGTTAAAGTTTTGGATTTGTTAGTTTTACCAAAATTTGATGCTGCTTTTTTTACGACATAATCAAGCAATATCCGACCACCACACTCTTTATTAGAAATTATTTAAAGATACTTTGAAACCCAAATTGCATTTAAGTCTCGATTTTCATTTTCTGGTGATAAGTGGCATTTCGTACCTCATTAAAAATGAGACCAAGTTTTCAAGAAAACATTCTGTTGTAGGGGAGAAAATGGCCCCAAAAGACCTGGAACATCGATTTTCCGCAAATATCTCCCAAAATATGGCAGTTAGAGATTTTTTGTTCAGATAAACATTGAAGATCAGTTAATTCTCTACAGAAATGGTCCGTATGACTTTTTCCAAAAAATTGACCATTTCCGAGATAAACGGGCCCAAGCGCACTTAGAATATTGAGTTTCTGTGTTGTATGCCGGAGAGCACAGTCCGTGCATTTACACATGAGCGGGCGGACAAATTATTCAATAACTTTGTTAAAAATGCGTATTTTCTCATGATTCAAAGTTCATGTGAAAGAAGAAATCTACTGCTATTATACTCTGTGATTTGGGTCATGTTTTGACTCTTTGGCCATATTGTAAAAACGGGTCAAACTTTCTGCTCCCGCCCAATTTTGACCTCGCCAGGAATTTGTTCCTATTTTTTTGTATTGCACTAATTTGCTCCAAATTTTCTTCATTAGGGGTCCTCAAAAGGCCCTTTGTCGTCTGTGAAATTTGTTTAATCTAATTTTCCTCTATTTAAATTAAAACTTTGTTTGTTGAATCCCAAATTTTTGCTGTTTTTGGAGCGCGGGGAAATTTTTAAACAACCACCAATTAAAAATTCATACATGATCGGATTGGTCTCTATGACATATCATTTGAAAGCTGAGAACGTCTACTTTTCGGCTGTGCAATTATTTTTTTTTGCAAAATCGGCCATTTTCCAATAAATTTGGAAAACGCGTGCTCAAGGAAAAAGCGCAATTTTTCTTTTCGTAGCTTCTTTCTTCCGGCTCTTTATTTCTGACATTTTTACACCTTGACTAGTGTAAGTTTCAAAATTTTGGGTTTTTCAATTCAAAGAAATCCAATTTAGTAGAAAATTAACTGATCTTCTATTTTTTTCTGAACAAAAAATCTCTATCTGCCATATTTTGGGAGATATTTCCCAAAAATCGATTTACAACAGAATGTTTTCTTGAAAACTCGGTCTCATTTTTAATGTGGTACCAAATGCCACTTATCACCAGAAAATGAAAATTGCAACTAATAACTTACAGGTTGGCCTTTTTTTCTCCTTCATTTACTGGACTATTTATGTTTTGCCCACTTTTATCAATTCATTTTCAAAATGAATGGAAAATTATTATTTATATTATCTCGTTGTTTAATGAAGAAGAAAATATACTCGTATATGAGAATTGGTTGTGGATAAACGCCTTAACTACTATGATTGAAAATTTTGAAAATGCTTACATATGAGACGACATTTTAATGCGAATTATTTTATAAAGAGAAATTTGAAAAATAATATTATATTTAATTTTTAATCCAAAATTCTATTTAAATTGTAGTATATTACCTTTTCAAAATACAAAATTAAATATTTTTCTAAAATCATTTCCGAAATTTAGTTTAAAAATACATATTTTATTTCAGTTTTTTTCAATTTTCTTAAAATATTTTGAAAATGAATTAAAACATGCACATTTTAAATCAACTTTTATTATTTCATTTCTATCAAGTTTACTTAAATCATTTGCAAAATGAATTGAAAACACTTATTTAAAAAACACTCTCCTTAATTCGGGTAGCCTCTAACATCACGTATCAATAAAATAAAGCATGTTTTTTTTAAGTTAAATAAAATATCAAGGCGCACAAAACTTAAATGTTTTATTTCGAGAGAGAGTCTGAAAGTTGGAGTTTCTTCGAATATGTTTGCCTTTTCCTACAAATCTTTATCAATAAATGGTTAAGAAGAGTATGTGGAACCTTTGGGCTCAACTCTATTCCTACCGTTGATCTATACTGGATTTTAGATTTCAAAGCACGGGAAATATTGAATACAGCAAAACAAAATGGACTAGAATGCATATTTATTGCGAAGACATGAACGCCGTAGAATTACATGTAGATGAGATCCATAAAGATCGAGCTGTCTTCAAGAAAAGTGTCGTTAGAAATAAATTAGATTACGCAAGACCGATGGTAATAAAGAGAGTTTGTTTCTGTAGTTTCTCCTCTGGATAGGAGCGACACTCCTTTATTATTTTTATTATTTTGTAATTTATTTAAATTGACGACGATGCACGAATTTACTTCGTAAGCAATTATTGTATATTCCATCCACGCGAGTTGTATTTATAAGATTTAAGCCAAAAGGATTCATTAATTTTCTGTTCTATGAAATTTACACCGTAAATAACCCTCGCACCACATTCAATTAAAAACCTACATAATTATTATGTGTATATAGTGTATATATGTTTTCAAACATAAACAATTGCATTAGACCTCAAAAGAGTTTGACGTCACCTTTTATTTTTTCCTCATTAGTACGAGAAGAAAGAACACTTCCAGTACTACACCAATATTATAATTGATCTATTTGTGTATACTCCACCATCCGCATATTTCAAACCAAGTCACATAATTTGACCCAAAAAGAAAACATTACAACATAAAAACAAGAAAAAAGGAAGTAAAATCTATGTAACGCCTCTTAAAAGGAAAACGACTAAACCAGGCATTGGATTATGTTTTTTTTGTATGTAACACTGGTATGCACACTCGTATGCTGTGTATATGAATTGTTGGAACTCTATAGAGGGAACATACTCATGTTATTTTTTGTTTAATGTTACTTTATGCTTTTGCTGTGTATACATATATAATTGGAATATAATGAAAAGAAAGCGAAGGATTTTCCTTTAACACACACACACACACACATACAAACGATGATTAATTACAACTCGTTAGTTGTATGTTTTGAAATGCTGGATACAACATCGCATACACAGAAAATTAATGTTATACGGGTTTCACTTGAAAATTTAATTTAAAACGATATTTTGATATATTAAATCTAAATTTTAAATCATATAAAATATATTCACCTGGTAAACACGGGGATACTCGGGCTTTCCCGAATATATTACGCCATATAAATATTCCTGCTTGGTTTCGAGCAAAATAATAGGGATACGGAATATTTCTTTAATGATTTTTTTTTTGATTTTGTTTTTATCGTTAATGGAAAATAATTAACGCATACACCCTTAATTTTTGCTCAATTAATTTATACACGACCACATATCATAACAAAAATTTAATTATTTCTTACATTTTTCCAACCGTAAAGTTTCCCGAAGTGAATTTAAATTTTATATTTATATATTTTCTTTGTTGTGCGGAAATTTACAAACAAATAATATTTTGTATAAAGCGGCCACCTTCCGCTTCCGCACCAACAACCTGCACTCATATAATATTCGGCACACAAAGAACATTTTCCAAAATTAATCGTCTAGTTTTCTTTCATATACATATAGTTTGATATATTTACAATTCCATTGATAAGAGATAAGCCACTATGTCAAATGAACACTCATTTCACATATCGTGTGTGAAGATTAAAATCAATTAGTTGTGGCATAATTATACAAACGGTATTATGCTTATACCGACATAATACGAAGAAGGGAATGAAAAGTATATTAAAGCAACAAGAAAATGTAACGGTATATTATTATGATTTTCATGAAAATTAATGAATGAATTGTTTGAAAGGAAATTGTTTTATATTTTCCATGTTTTCGTTTATTTATGTGTATATAGATATCCAATCCAGTACAATGTGTACGAGTACATAAAAAATAAGATTGAGTGGTTTGTACTTAATATGCGCGATGTAATTTGAAAATTGGTTATGATGAATTATTATGAATATGCAATTTCTATGTAATGAAAGACGGAAAATACATTTTGACATATTCATTATGTCAAATCACATAGTTTGTGGAAAAGTTTTACTTTTCACCACACATTTAAAATAAAGCATTATATTTTACTCATATGTCATGTGGCTTACGAACCATAGAAATCTGTTGAATTTCCCACACAGCATCGTTCAACTAAAGCACAAAGTATAAGTGTATAGTTTATTAAATATTCAAACATTAGAAACAGCATCTTTTTGATGCAACAAAAGAATACCGCACAATGAAAAATCGGAATAATTTAAAATTTAATGTATTTTGGTCATTTCATTTTCAGTCTGTTGAATTTACATTTTACCTCTGATGCTGTTTACCGCAAAACTTTATATTTAGATTTAAAATTTATTTTTTATTTTGATAAAGAGAATTGAAAAAATTAATGTTTGTGCTTATAGAAATGTAAGAACAAAGTTTGTTAGTCTTTCTTTACGATATATAGCTACAAGAATTTCGTCTAACCATTGCTCTGTTTCATGAAAAGACTAATACCGTGATATCATAAAGTCTTGCTGAAATTTTAGAACTTACAGGACGTTATTATCTAGGCAGAGGCATTATATGCAATAGCAAAGTTTCATTGAATACGATCGGTGAGAATAATAAACCCAACTATTTCTACTATGCTCTTTGCATTACTGCGCGCCGATACCAATCAAAATTATTGTGAACTTTATAAACATTTACGCAACTGTTGCAGTAAAACATTTGTTTAAAGTTTTGTGAATGCAATTTTGTGAGAATGCCGTTTACTACAAATTTTAATCACAATACAAAATGAGAAAACTGCAGTACATATATTTTTCTCACATTTAATATCCCCCATTTGTTTTTATATTGCTATCGAGTTTTCCTTAAAAATTCGTTACCATTATGTTGGGGGAGGAGGGGGCAATTAGAAATATTGCATTATTCCCAAGATGTAATATAGCAAAAGGTTAGCCTGCAACTTTGAATCAAGTTCCAAGCAACATTTTTTTTGCCGAATTTGAAATCAACGCATTATTTGTATTAAACTAACACCCTCACAATGCAAAATTTTGGTTTGTAAAATTAAAAAACGAAGTTTTTAATTACTAAAAGTTAAAATTTTTTTGAATTTAAAAAGTATTTTTTTTTTAAATTAAATTAAATGTTTGCACACTAATAAACAGCTTTTTTATTTTAATAAAGTATTTTGTAAAATGATTTATACAATACTTTTTAAATTTAAAAAGTTTATTTATTTAAACCGAATAGTTTATTTTAAAAGAAGAGTTCTAGCATTTTAAAACATTTTTTTTGATAATAATGACAATTTATGAAAAATTTTTTATATATTGTTTTGCCAGAAATCCCGTTGTTTTATTTTTCAATTCGTCTTTAGTTCATTTTTGATTTTAAAGTTTTTTCTGCTATTTTAGACAAAATGTTATTTACAAATACAATGACATCCACATTTCCAGAACTTTTAATTTGAGATATAATCCGCCAAATCGATATGTTCGTGTGTTATAGTAAAGATATAAAGGTTTGTATTTTTGCAGTTTAGTCGTTGCAACCTGATGAGTAGACCAACATTTTATCAATACCAAACTGCCAAGAAAGAACTTGAGGAGGTTCTCATTATATTTTGTTAAGGGTTGTGTGTATTTTTTACACAATGGTTCTGGGGGTTAAAAATTGGGAAGGGGAGCTTTCTACTTTTTGTGGTAGATATATTATGCTATGAGTAGATTTTTGTTGACTTGAACAGTCAGTAAAGTGTATTACGGATTACTTTGATTTAATAAAATTGTGTGACATTTGTTAAAAAATAATTACTTAAAAATTAAAATAAATCTTTTAAAACTAGCCAATAGTTTTTTATTCTTAAAAAACAATGTCGTAAAATTTAAGAAAACTATTTGACATAAGCAAGGAAAGTATTTTTGAAAATAGAAACAATTTTTTTATTTTTATAAACAAATTTGGCGAAAAAATTTATTTTAAAAGTTTATTATTTTTTGACTTGTATGTATGTATATTTTTTTAAATTTTTACTGCTTTTTTTTCTCAGTGCTGTTTACCATCACAAACCATTAGCGGCATTTCGGTGAACATGTGGGATTCATTACTCCAAATTTTAACAAACCAAGAAGAATTAACATTTTAACCGGAGCTGATCACTTCTTTGCCATTTTCCTCATGAACGAAAACAGCTTGGCGAACGCGGGCTTGTCATGCAAAATACAATTTTTGGCTGGGTAGCCTCAGGCACAACGGAGGAACATCAAGAAACAATGACGTCATTTTTTGTGACTAGTTATATGGAAGTCGATGCAAAGATAGATAGAGAATGTGTCGCGAACTTTTAATGGAAGATTTATTGTAGCCTTGCCTTTCAAAGCACCACCACATGAATTCACACAATGAGCATCGCCATACAACGTCTACATTGAACGACGATTCGAGAAGGACTGTATTACGAGTTCATGAATGTATACGATAGCAATTAAAACACATGCGGAGAAAATTACAAAAAAAATAAATCATAGCTGCATGTGATGATGTTTTAAAAACAGCCAGCTTGCGGAAGAATTGAAAACAGTAGAGCACCCTATGAATCGGTTGCCTGGAATGGGGGTAACAGTAATGGCGAAAGGTATAGCGCGGGTTGATCAACTACTCGCCAATCGGATTCGTACAATCGCTTGAACCAGAGTCGGGTCCACTATTTAACTCTTTTTAGTCAATCTCATATCCGGCCTCGTTCTAAGAATTCCGTGCCAACCCTAAAGACTCGTATTTCAGTCAAATAAATAAAGTCGCCATGATACCAATTGGTTGTTGCTATTGCGGAGATTGCAATTGGATGGAAGCAATTTGGTATGTTGTCCAACATTAAAACATAATAAAACAATAAAATTGTTAATTTTTATTTTTATGATCAATTAAATCGAATGAGCACCCATCCTAAATGCTGAGAGACGTGGAATAAGATGTCGTTGAGAAGGTATTTCGGAAATACAAGATGGAATTTTCGAATCTGAGTAAGCAGCAGGGCGACAACACTAAAATGAAAATTAAAATGAAATAATAATAATTTAATATCTTAATCTAATTTGATTGACAAAAATTCTTTTATTTCATGTTGAAAGACTGACCAATTTATTGGATCATCCGTAATTCTTAAGATGTAATTTACTTCTAACATATAAGCAACTTTGTTTCAATCCACTGCCTCCACCATCGTACAAAGAGTACGTAACGTGATGTTATAAATTAAAAGCAACAAGATTTATACAGAGAAGATAAAATTTGACGCGAAATGATAGAAAACGACGGCTTAAATGTAAGGTCTAATGAGGAAATCTTAGAGAATTAGAGGGAGACTCTAATTTGCACATCAACATAAAGTTTTGACCAACCTAGTGGCAACAAAATTATTCGATATATGGTGAGCACATCATGGGCACTTCACAAGTGTGAGTTTCATCCAAGCAGATCAACAATCGATCAGACCTTCACTATTAGGATTATATTGGACAATATATATGAAAAAGACATTCCTGTTCACATCCTCTTGTAAACTTTCAACAAGCTTACGACATCAAACAGAAAAATACGTTGTGCAAATTAGTGATGAGCGTGATTTTACACCTGGATGGCTGGGCGATGTGGAAAAGGATATGCACAGACTCGGTCATGTGTCTGGCGTCCCCTTGCACCATAACTATCTGGAGAAATATCGTTGAGACGGCTGCATGCCGACATGGGATGTAGTGCCAGCAGTAAGTAAGTAAGTTTCCAAATATTTCCACAAATGTATGTACAGTGAAAAAATGTTTTCGATAAAAAAGCACTAACTTCTGATATTAGAAGGAAACGAACTGAGAATTTCGATAAAACGTAATTTTTTTGGCGTAATGTACTAAAATAACTGATTTTGTATGTCTTAAAACCAGCACTGGTATTATAAACATAATAAACAGTTAAAGCTTCGGGTAAAATTACCAAAGAAATTCTTGGTAATGAACATTGAAATAATTAATTCAAAATAATAATTCAAAAAGAACGTGGGACCGCATTATGCGGCCATCAGCAAAGTGGCCAGTAAATAATATTATATTATTAAATATAAAACATCTGTTCATCATACTTTGATCTAAATAAATATTATCCCCTGTTAGCAAATAATGTCTGTTTGTGGCATACCAACCAGTACAAGTAAATAATATAAATCTGATTAATTTTATATTCCAAGAATAATACGCAATGTTCTAAATATATAAATAATCGATATATCAGATTTATTTAATGTTCTTCTAACCAAAAAGATTTTATTATACAGATTTTTTTTTATAACCAATTTCTTAGAAAATAAATAAAAAATTAATTAAAGAAATTATGTAGCCACTTGTAAAAAAAAATTATTATTGTTATGATATAAAAAAGAATTAGATACGGATTATCATGGTTAACAATGTGTAAATAATGCAAATTGGTTTAGGATTTTGAGTAGATAATTTTTTGGGGATTACGATTTTTATGTAAAATGGAGTGGCTATTAAAGAGTTGTAATGTTAGTTTCCCAGACTCGAGCTAAAATTTTGAAACCATTACTTTCGAATTAATCGATATACCGAATAAATTTATTGTCTGAAATCAGGGCAGATTTCATCAACTTGTTTTAATGAAGTGCGAAAGAAAATGTCGCCACCTATATAAAAGTCTAAAATACAATAATAAAAATATAAATTATCTCAACACTATATACGTCCATAATACTTTATCATTCCAACATTTTTTATGTGTTATTGGACCTATTCTGAGAAAAACACCAATTTTCAGAAATAAACAGAAAATGAACATAAATCAATTTTTATTTCTGTTCGATTTTCCCATATATACTCAATAAACCGTTTCGATGAATCCAAATCAATTAAATTAAAATTAACTTTAAATCAGACAAAACATAAAAAAATATATTTTTAATTCTGTTCCGAGATGAGAGATTTGCAGATCTATTAGACCAAAGTTACAATTCAACAAATATAACAAAAATTTATAACGATTAATCAAAATATTTACAGGGGTGAAAAATTGGAGATGTTTTTTGTTTTACACTTCCTTAACAAATAATCACAGTATATAGATAAACTCTACTCTATATATTTAGTTGGATGATAGAAAGAAGAAAATTCCAATCAAAAAATAATTTAATTTAATTCCCATTTGTCTTCATCAATTTTAAAGACACCAAAATACTTTAAAATTTCAAGATTTTTATATGGTAAATTTATTTATTTTTTTAATATCAAGCTTTATTATTTTAATTTAAATTATATTTTTTTTTTTGTTAGTACAACTATATGACAAACTATAGGAATTCATAAAATTATTGGTTTTATATGTGAAAACAAAATTTAGTAACTAGGTTTTCCGAGTAATAATTATATTTAGTGTTGAAACTGTTGGTAGTTAAATTTCAAACAACTAAGTTTCTGAAAAGGTATTTCAATTATGTAATATGTATACGTTAACGGTGTTTTTGAAAGGAAAGGGGTGAAAATACATTATGGCCATCAAGGTTTGTAAGTGATACAATTATAATTATAAATTTCAATTATAAATTTTGAAGCCATTCACAGAAATTTTACCTGTGATAATGAGACTAAACTCAACAAAATATTGATACAAAAAATTTAGGCGATCACGAAAAACATTTCTAGTGTAGCGCAAAAACATTCACTGAATCGTTAATTTAAATTCGCAGGGAAAATCGAGCCTTGGTGCAAAACTGGTTAAAATACAAATGAAATCGAATCTGGGGCCGCATTCTTGAAATCGGTGGAAATTTCCCCAATTGACTACTTTAATCATTTTTTTTAAAATTTATTTGCTTTTATTAAATTAAGCTTAGTAGGAAGACATATATTAGTAAACTTCAAAACAAATTTGAAAACATGATTAAAGTAGCCGGCGAAAAAATAAAGAATTTCAATGCAATTTTTTTTTTCAGAATAACAAAGCTTCAAATACATTTAAAATTAAGAAATATTACGGTTTCGACCAAAAATTTCTAACGAACCTAGGGTATTGCCACAGGTGTGAAGCGAAAATCAATTTGATGCAAAAATCAATTAACTCCGAAATTTGGCATAACGAAGGACTAACAAATAGTATATCGACCTGGTATACTTAGCAGAAACAATTCGCTGTATTTATAAATACTTTTTAATTACATCTACATTCCTAACATTTCCTCTTATGTGATACAGTTTTCTAACTAAAATGAGACAGAATACCATTTATGCTTTGGACATGTTTTCCCTAAATATGGTGTCTGCAAAAAGTGTACAAATCCGTAATTGTCCTAAACGAAATTAAATTGTTTTAAATGCCTTGTCTGTGTGATATGACCATATGACTAACACGTATGTTCATCAAAAATATCCCTAAACCCTTTACTACGGGCGAGAGGTACAATTTGTTTATCATAATAAATTTTGGTGATTGCGGAATGATTTTTCCGCTCAGTCCGAAAACAATCGCCTGTATTCGAAAAATTATTTTATTGCTAGAGTTTACTTTCGGGTCGTAATATCCGCAGTTCTTATTTAATTAATTTAAATTATGTGCAAGCAAGAAGTCTTTTCAGCACGAAAAGCGTTTTGAATTTAGGAATTACAATAAAAAATTAAGCGAGATTACTTAAAATATATCTGTGGAATTAAACAAAAACAAGATAACTGCAAAAACATAAATGTTGGAAAATCACATTTAAAGCTTGAAGTCGTAGTGTATTTCTATGAAAGACAATCGCCTTTTTTGTTGACTTTCTAAGAAAATAATGAACAGCTTAAAAAACTGTTCTGGGTAATAAATAGAATTACAAATTCTGGATCGATTGATTATAAAAACTAGAAAAGTGGATATCTGCAGATATCCTGTTTTTGTTTAATTCCACAGATATGTACGAATAAATTTTTAACAGTAAAATTATATTTATACAATTTTCGTAAATACTATAGGCCTATCTAATGATTCAGAAGGGGTTCAGGCTTCTGAATCATTAGATAACACGACAAAAAAATCTCATTACGGTATCATGGAGAATACAGGTAGAAATAATTTATTGAATCATTCTACCATCCGAGGAGTATTATGAAAACTACTACCCATTTGGTCCAGACAATTCTGAAATCGGAGCTGAAAAATTCCATATTTACACAAATTCATAATAATTCATAATACTCGGGTGGTAGATTGATTCAATAATTTATTTCTACCAGTATTCCCCTATGATACCGCAAAGCGATTTTGCTGTCGTGTTATCTACAAAAAAACTCCGTAATTAAAATAAAATATTATTTCCTCGGGAGTGAAATATAGTTTTATGTTTAGAACATATTTTTTTGACAAATATTTTTGTCTGGCTAGAAAAAGATTTTCGGGATGAAACTCACATTTTGATATTTTTTTCGAGCTAACATTTGAATTTATCATGGAAACACACCACATAAAAAAAAAACTTTCGGGATGGTTTTTTCGGGCCAAATTAACAGACATATTTCAATTTTGGTTTTTTAATTTTAATTTTAATCTTAATTTTAATAAAGCTATAAAAAATTATATAATGAAAATTAATTCTTGCTAGTTTCAGTAAAAAAAAATTAAAAGCTCGACATTACCTTTTCCAGGCGTAATTTCCGTCAAGTGATTAGAATCATCACACTCCTGTAATTATCACGTATATTTCTCGAAAGTTTGCAGGGAAAGCTATATTTGTTATTTTAATCCAAATTTCCATGATGAAAGCCTTCTCTTTTATTCCCAACCAAATTTAAAAAGGATTAAGACAACGCAACTTATTAGAACGAAAGTATGTCTGATGAAACGATTAACAAAAAATTTAAAGAATAAATTGTTCTATTTCGATCGAATTTGTAAATTGGATAGGATTTCTGTCCGGTTCGTTTCAATTTGCCCTTCTAGTATTCTGTATGAAAAATAAAGATGTGTTCGAAATAAAACCAATTATATAATTATAACAAGCCTTATGGTAGTGCCGTTTGTAAGAATTAACAAAAATAAATATGTATTAGTAAGTACGCTGTTAAAATATTTCTCATAAGAATTTTGAGTGAAATAAAAAATAACTCCGAAATCATCCGGTAATAGTGGTATTTCTGTACAAACTTTGCGATTTCATGTTAGTAGCCGATAAAAGTAAACCACTCAAACGTTATGAGTGCACTGAATAAGTTCTACTCAAAAATCTTCCGGTACCAAACCGTTTGGCCTCTACGATGTCATGGTATTGGAACTTTAAAGTGCTCCACTTATTTTTTTAAATAAACAAATTTTATTTGAACATAAATCGGGAGATGGGAAATATAATTTCGATGAAATATTTTGAAAAATTGATTTGAAAAATCCAACCCTTAAAATATAAATCGGAATCCAATATGCGTTATACATTAAAGAGTGAGTGAGCTGAATCTCATTAGAACGCGACGAATCTAATTTAACAAATATTTCTTATTTGAAAAAACGAACTGCACTAAGGCATACTAAGTAATCGTTCTAACTCCGATTTCGGTTAGATTTCTTCCAAAAATATTTTTTAATAAATTTGCTAGGACGCCTAAAGGCTCGACACTGAATGCCTCAAAACCCCGTGTTACAACCCATAGATTCTATCAACTATCGAAATTGTGGTTTGTTTTTTGTAAAACTGTGCACACGATAACGTGGGTCTTAGTAACGTACAATTTCAAAGGTACGAAGTCACAGTTCCCGTGATTTCAGCTTAAAACAGCGTACTGTTATTACCCAGCTTACCCAACAGCCTAAAATTAAATATGGTAAACCGAGAGATTTGATCAGTTCGGTCTAGAAAATCTTGATACATAATTATATTAATTTCAGGTATTGACGATTTGAACTTTTCGAGAATTAGTCAATGCCCCATACATTTACACCAATTTAATACTATTTTTAGCTGAACTTAAAATATGTGTTTTAAGCTTAGGTAAAAAACAGTGGTTCCTGCAACTATAATTGCGATCGAAGACAAAATATAATGGCCCTACAAGAAAAGATTTGCAGAATATACTAAGATTTTCAATTGTGCTGTACACCAAATTAAAATAAAATATTTTGGGGAACAGCCGCTATAATTTTCTAAAAGCCCAGAAATTAGCATTAACTCCGCTATAATTTAGAATCCAAGATAAATTCATAAGACTTAAAGTAATATGATTTTTTCATATGAGGAGTAGTTTTGGCTAAATTTTTAGGGCTGAGCGCGATAGCAGAGTGTGTACTTTAAGAATAATTCAGAATAGTGATGCACAAAGCTTGGCTGGTAGGCATTTAAATTCGGAAACCAATACTACTGAGTAGGTAGTACTCACTCACTCAATTGAAAAATTTCTAGATAAAACTAAGGATGGTAAATATCATGTTGCAATCCATCCTTGGCGAATAAGTTACATTTAAACAAATACCAATCAAAGGAGTCTCAACCATCTCGATTTTATCAAACTGCTACTTTGTCTAATTGATGTTTACGACTCCATCGATAATTTATAATTTTTTCCTCCCCACCATTGACTTTTATACAAGAAAAACTACAGTCACCATTTGGGATAAAAATTTTATAAAAACATTTTTAAAAAAATATTAAATGAATTAATGACTTACCGCGATTTGAAATAGCCGCTTCTGTTGTGTTTAAAATAAATAGTATTATGCATATTATAAAGTTAAATTTATAAATGGCACTAAAATTATTATTATAATTAAAACTAAAATTTTTATTTATTACACTCATGTTTTTAATTTATTTATTTTTGCGAGATATTTTAATTAGTATAATTATAATTTTCTATAAAATATAATATCATAAAATATTTTGTAAATTTTTGCTTGAGTTAAAAATTTCAATACGAGAAAAAATTACATAAATAAACATACAAAAAATGATGAACTAAAAAAAATTAATTTTCAACTTATAATATTCATAAATTATATTTGTAAAAAAATATTATGTAAACACAAATTAATATTAATTAATTATATTTGTTTATTTATGTACGAGTATGTATCTATGGAAGCAGCTCTATATATACTGCTGTTGTCACTTTTATTTAAACATTAAACAATTTTTAATTAATTTATTATTATTTTTTATTATATATCATTATAGAGGATTCCATTATTATTAATTGAGTTATAAACTGAAAATATAAACAGAGAAAAGGAAAATTGTTATATTTTTTTTTTATATATATATAAATATTAAATTATTTTATTGAATATTTTATTTAATTAAAAAACAAACACGGTGATAACAATAATTACGGGATACGGAAAATTTTGTTGTTGAGAAGACAAAAATAAAATAAAATTTTGCTTATTAATAAATTATGCGAATTATTATTTGATTGCGCCAATTCTATTTTTTTTTTTGTGTGTGTTCTAATTAAACGTAAAAATTTGACGATGAGGTGCTGTATGTAGTAGAAGTAGCATCAGTGGCAAAATGTTACAGAGATATAACACACCACCCATAAACCAAATTAATAAATTAAATTTTTTTTCGCTATGGTGTGGATGAATTGAAATGGGGGAGGAAAATGGTTATAAATTAAATATGTACACAGGATGGGTAGGACGACTACATAACGACAAATTATACAAATTTGACAATCTTATTCATCAGAGGCATTTTTTTGCTTGGATTAGAGGCATAAAAGCTATTCGATTTTATAAAAATATTTTTATGTTATCTGTATATCTTAAGGCATAAAGAAGCTCAGAACTTAAATCAATAAATTATACAACAAATTAAAGACATAAATATAAACTATATTAAGGCGCTTCGAATGTCGAATTTATAACCACTTTAAGCAGATTCGATTAATTACAATTATGGTTTCTAATAGATGAAAACCTTTCAGGCTTAGTTTTTGATATATTTTGATATAGTTTTTGATATATCACTACCAAAAGTGGCAAGTAGATTGGCATAACCCCAAATAATACTCCGAGTATTGACACAAGCGACATGACCTCTTAATATCTAAGGAATTTAAATTCGGAATAGAAATACCTATAACAGAAAAGGGATGTATTTATATAGAACTGCACAGGGGGTAGAGGAGAATAAGACCTACATATTTTTTTTAAGAAGGGATGTTTCTTAGTTGACTTTAAAAATAGAAGGTGGTTAGGTATATAAGGGAGAAATATGATCATGTTTCCTAATACTAAAAATGAAACCAGTATAAGCATTGAAACTTCTTTGAAGAACATTCGTATTCTCCTGAAGCATTCCAAACAAAACAACGTCACCTATGGTTGTGAAGTTTATCCCAAAAAAAAATCCCGTGTACATAAACAAATCCATTAAGAAATTTTTACTGCAGAACATGTAATTACACTGTTAAACTAAAATGTTGGCGAAATAACTAGAGAACAGAGAGAAAGAGACGAAAATAGGCGCCATTTTTTCAAGTTCGAATTATTTTGCAAAGATGGTAGCAAAAGAAAGAGTAAAAAATCATCTTGAGAAAACAAAATAAAACTCATTGTCATTTAATTGACTTCAATAAATTAATTTAACACTATGTACAATTTAAATATTATGTTTAAACTAAACATTATTTACTATAAACTAAACATTATAGCTATTTTTAAAAAAATTAACAAAAAATGAAATATAAAAAGAAAACCAAATGAATTCTTTTAAGAATACAAAGTATAACTCAAAACAGGAGCTACCGATGTGCGTGGATTTCATTGATATAAATATTTTAAAAAATAAATCGTAGTCTGTCACACTGAGAGAAATCGTATTCTAATAATAAGCAAAAATAATTCTCAATTACTTAAAATCAAAATTAATAAAAATTCAATACGAAAATACTTGAAAAAAGCATTTACTGCACAAATTATGATAAAATAGATCAATTTGAGTAATAACACAATTTTATAAAATAAGATTATTATTTTCAACTTTATTAATTTATAAGTTACGAAATTTAAATAATTTATGCTTCACTTATGTCTATTTCAATTAGTTGAAGAACTTCCTGTTTTAAATTTTACTATCAAAATTTGATGAAATTGTGTAATATTTACTCTCAAGTTTAGTAAAAAATTTAGAATCAAATGGAGATAATTATTTTCTTGAAATATTATTTATAAATTTTTTAGCATTTATTCTCAAGTTGACAAAAACTTAAATCAACCGTTGTTGTTACCATCTACTAATTTTATTTGAAATTTCAAAACCATATTAAATGATGAATCTTATAAAATGTTTTCTTCACTCGCTAACTAGAAAATAAAAGTTAATTGTAATGTTAATAACACAATAAAGCAAAAATTAGATACGCCGAAACGAAAAACCATAGCAAATAAAAAACTACTTAGAACTATCCTAATTAGCCTTAATGTAAGATATCAGAAATGTAATTTGCAATTGGAGCTTATTTCAACTTTTAATATTTTGGATTTGCTAAGCCTAAAAAGTAGATACATGAAAACTCATTCGATTTTTTGTAAAATCCTTAATTAAAAAATCTTAAATTTTAAATCAAATAATTATGCGATGGTATCTTTATATGAACCGACCAAACAGCACAGTGGCTACAGCTTTGTTGTTTGGATCGGGATGTACCAGGTTCGATGCAAAAAGGAATTTTCATCAACAGATTACGATCTGTGAAAAAACGATTTGCAGTTTATATACGCATGTGTAAAAAAATTTGAAATGGTGATAGTTTTCATTTAAAAATATTTCGTCACTCTCTAAAGTTTTAGAGAAAATTATCTTAAGCAGACTAGAACATTTCCTCAGTGCAAACAACATAATTTCTAATCATCAATTAGGATTTACAAAATCATCGAAAACGACTACCGGTTGTATACAATATATTAACTGAACGGGTTTTTTAAGCAGACATTTAGATAAAAGATTCTTGTGTGGGTGTATATTTTTAGATAAAAGAAAAGCCTTTGATGGCATGCACCCGGGAATTTTTCTTTTTAAATTAAAATAGTTAGTTGTTGTTTTGTATGAATGTACTTTTGTTAGCGCCATAAATTAAATTAAATTGAATTAATATAATAGAAAACTGTAGTATAAAGTTGTAGTATAACCTACTCGGTTTTGCAGCTGCAAAAAAATTTAATAAAAAAACGGTTTAATCCAGATACTAATACTCAATTCATGTATATTATTCTCAATTGGAACTTGAATGAGAACATTGAAATTCATAAATCTTGAACAGTTATTCCTGATTTAAGCAATTTATGTAGTAAAATTATTCTTGATTCGTGTATATTGAGAATTAACATCAGAATACGACGCGGATTCATTGTCATTTTCATTTGATGTGCTCAAATTGAAAACATAACAACTGATTGATGCAATTTTTGCTTACTTATTTTGAGATTAATTTTCACGATAGGATCTTAAATCACTATAATTTTATTTCTATTTAACGTTCTTGTTTGGACCTTTTGCCTAGTCAGTTTGTTTTAAATTTTCAAGCAGCAAAGCACGTCTTTCAGTTCAAAATAATATTCTAAAATTATTACAGTGTATTTTTCAGTTAAAAAGTGTTTTAAAGTTTATAGTGAAACCAAATTATATGCAATTATATTAATATAAATTGCGAACCATATTGTAATGGTTTACAATCGGTCCTTCATTTTGTGCCGATATTTATGTTAAATACAGTAAAGTAGTATTTTTACTCATATATGACAATTAAAAGTACAATCGAGTCGTGCTGTAATAAGTTATATTACTATGGTACGTCTTCTACGAAAAATATTTTGCAGCAAAAACAACAAACCGCAGATTAAATTCTTAAGGTAAGCTCTTTAAACGTTTGTAATAATATTGGTTTAATTAAATAAATTATATCTTTAAAAGGCACAATGTCGCTAGTTGCATAAGATTTTAATGCTCACAACATTATGAATGAGAACGTAATTATGGATTGAAACCTAGACCTTGGAAGTTATATTGAAGCGGCAGGATTTGAAAATGAATCGATTGATCCATTACAAAACATTTTGGAAATTTGGCAATTATCTTATTGCTAATCTAACTGTAAAATAAAATGTATATTTTCCATCTTAGTAAGCAAACACATTCAAAATAGTTTTAAGATAATTAAGCTTTAAGCCGATAATAAAAGTAAAAAAGTAACTTAGAATAAGTCTGATAAAAATTTTCAGCTAGTCAAGTCAGCTAGTATGTTTTGTATTAAAATATAGATTTTAAACTTAATCAAAACTTTTTTGATGAAAATTGTGTTCAATTTAAAAAAAATGTTTAAAATTGTCGATATTTTGATCGAACACAATGAACTAATTATAGTTAAACAAAATATACAAATAATTAAATTTGATAACCATTTTAAGGTGTATATGATTGGAAAGGAATTATTAGAATACTTTTAATTTATTTATATAAAATTACGTTTACTATAAATTTAGACATCATTGTTTTAAATTATACTACATACATAATTTAATAAATTACAATGTAATCTATATTTTATTTCTAATTAAATGTCTAGTTTTTAATCTAATTTTTTTAAGTAACATAGTAATTTTATTTCATTGAAATTACACTACTTATGTATTTTATATACATTTATTTTTGATTAATAAATAAACGAAATATTAAATAAAATTATGTCTTTTAGTTTCTAATTTTAAGGCTGGTTGAATTTTAGCATACAAGAGAATGATGCACATTATTCTCAAAATGAGAATTATTTACTACAAAAAATTCATTTTATTCTTAATACAAAACCAAGAAAGATGTATGAATATATGCATTGTAGTCTCAAATGAATTTTCGAACGTAACGTTTTATACTCCAATTTTTACTCGATATATGAATATTTTGTTTCAATTTAAGAATTATAATATTCTCGAATGAGGAATATTTCTTCACAAATTGAGTATTCATTAAATAAAGTTAAACAGTTTTAACTCACATTATTCTTAAATTCTGAATAGCATATTTTTGAAAATAGAAAATATATTCACAAACTGAGTTTAATTTTAAAAATGATTAATAATTTTTTAAATTATAGATTTATCATATTAAGAATATTGTACTGAATATAAGTAACTACATTTTCTCTTGTCATATTTTAAATTCATGATTTCAGTATATGAAAAGTACACAAATTATTGTTGCTTAATTCTTTAAATAAGAATAGCTAGAGAATAGTTTTACTTAGCGCACATTGAAGCAACTATTATGCATAATCTAATACATATTTCGCTTGAATTGAGCAATCTTTTTTTTTCAGTGCAGAAAATCCGACTACGATGAATTGATAGCTTTAGGCGAATCCCCTGCACTATATTCAAAAAAATAATAGTAATATTGATGGTGACTTCCCGCGTGTGGTCAGGGAGGGAATTATTATTATTACAACTTTCTACCCGCACACAAACACACACACATACACACACTTTATGCACATAACTAAGCATTCTAAATACCGTATTTTCTTTTCCATTCAAACCTACCTAATAGAAAAGCTCCTCATGTCGATACGACCAATCCTTAGCTCTCTATCGGCAATTTTCTGAAATAATTTTCAATTTTTTTTTCTTTTTTTTTTGAGATAATTTTCATAAAATTAAAAGTAAATTTCCCTTCCACATCTAGAGTTTGTAAAAAAAAAAGACAATTTGCATGTTGTGATTGGCGGTTTGGCCCTACAATCGTTGCCAAGTGTGAAATTTAGTGGCTTTAACTTGGGATGTTGTCTAGAGTTTGTAAAAAACTTAAAGACAATTTGGATGTTGTGATTAGCGGTATGGTCCTACACGTGGTAGCATCTTTGGCCAAATTTACCTAATTCTTTAATAATTCAAAAACTCATCGGAACAATGGTTGCCAAATGTGGAATTTAGTGGTTTTAACTTCGGATAGTGTGGGGAAACCACTAAATTCCACATTTGGCAACCATTGTTCCGATGATTTTTTGAATTATTAAAGAATTAAGTGAATTTGGCCAAAGATGGTTCCACGTCTAGGGCCATACCGCCAATCACAACATCCAAATTGTCTTGATTTTTTTTTACAAATTTTAGACACCATCCCAAGTTAAAACAACTAAATTTCACACTTGGCAACCATTGTTCCGATGATTTTTTGAATTATTAAAGAATTAAGTGAATTTGGCCAAATATGCCTAATAAACAGCCATACGGCATGAACATAAATAATGTTACTCAAATAACCAAAGATAAATTAGTTCTCCTTTCGGATGGGCTTATACTGAATTCATCTCACTGTCTTAACTTTGAAATTTAATCGGACATCTATTCCTCGCAAAATAAGTTTTAATTTAATCTTTAAATCAGCTTTACTTAAATTAACAGCTTTTTTGCGTCAAATTAAAGAAACTAAAGCATTTATATGTCGTTGTGCTTATATCAGGGGTGAAATTAAATTCTGGATCTAGTTATATTACCAGTGGCCTTATTCTGGTTTTCCCCGCGAATAGGGAATCGGGAATTATTGACGTTTTTCTAGCAGTTGGGTATTTTTTATTCCTCAAAGTGTATTCTGGCGTTTGGGATTCATCAATTGTTTACCTGAACCACACCTGCCAGAAAAAAATGCGACAAAAATACTATGAAAATGTTTTTCCTAATTCTATATTAGGAAACAATATTTAGTATAAGAAAGCCAGAATCGACGTGCAGGAAAAGGTTTAATTAAATAAAATGAATTTCGGAGAATTTTGATCGCGAATTCATTACAGTTGAAAAAGTTTTTGGTTATTCTGATAACACGAAAACTGAAAACCTTTGTTTGTTTTGATATTTTCGGTTAAACAAAATTTTAACTTTGTTACGAATCAGTAAATGATTGATAATGAGAAATGGATGGAAAGCATCACAATACAGCGGTCATACGACGTATAATTCTAAAATATACGAAATTTTCTTGTTTGCTTATTACATCGATCTCTTGCTGAGTTTTATTTTACGAATCGCGGAGGGGGCAAGTAAAGTTTTACAAAATTACATTTTATTTTTTGCAAAGCTCAACGGATTTCAAGAATTTTATCCGTCGTATATTGATTTATGATTTATACATCCGAATATATATAAATATGGTGCGAATAACCCTCCTTCGGCGCCTCCGGGCCACCCAAAAACAAAAACGAATTTTGTGACAATTTTTTTTATTTTTACTGCTGCGTATAGCTTTAAGTACGGTCCAAAACTCATTTTGGTATATTTTGTATAAATAAAATTTATTTTTTTGTTTGTTGCTGCGTTGTTTTGTTTTAATGTGACATAGAAAAATATCCAGTAACTTTTCTTCATTCATTCACACCCGTGGTGAAAATAAATGAAAAATCCACTAGGAAAAATATAATAATAATATAAATAAACACCAACAAAAAAAACTCTCAACGTTGTATTTAAAAAAAAAAATGTTAATTGTTTTTTAATGATTTTTTAGCAGTGAAAATTCAGTGAAATACAAAAACTGAAATTAAATTGAACAAATTTTTTAAGCTGGAATTGAACTTTTATGTACGATATGTAGTTTTTATTTAGATCTTTAAGCTAGATTTGCGTTTTTGTTTTATGATTAAATTGTTTTTCCCTCCATGAGCTCCTCGTGGAATTTTCGTTTTACCTGAAGATTAATTTAGTGTGATATGTCATTAGTGCTTTCTAATTAATGATTTTTGTTTTGTTGTATGCTGATGTTGCCAAGTTTTATATTTTTGTTGAATAGAGGAAATAGCAATAAACAATAAATTGAAAATAGGACGTGTAAGCTCACATTCACTACAAATTAGATTTTAGTTGTATATACTTTAGCATATCCTGTGGCTTTTATGATAAATATTCTTTAGTTTCCGGTAAACGTGTAAATTAAAATTTTTTATAAATAAATAATACGATGGTGGTATTCTAGGTGGCTAACAAAGTTGGAAGTAGAGTTTTCCATGAATTGGTTTTTCGCCTAACAGATGGTGTTGATTTAAATCAATAAACCAATAATTTTCTCAACATAAATTTTCAATTTTCCAAATATCTGGCAAATTATTATGAGTATAATAAAAATTCATATATAGGATTTTTACATAAATTATGTGATTTGGATTCATGGAAAATTACATGCAAATTTGACGAGTTTCCTAAATAATTTTAGGTATTTGAATTTCTGAGCATGTTGCAGTTGTAGAAAAAGGAATGATAGTATATCAAAATTATAAATAAAACTTAAAAATAAATTGATTTGAAATACTCATTAGTTTAATGAGAATAACTGTGGCGAATCATGATTTTCAGGTAACTGTTTAATTTTATGCAGGAATATATTGGAATTGAATCCGTATGACTTGGATGCTAGACGTACATATGGCTTATCGAGTTAAAAATATATAATAATTACAACTCAACAAGGGCTCGATTCAATATCATCCACTACTTGAAAGTTATGTAGAAGTGAGGAACTCACCCCGACAAACAATTTATAACCGTAACAGGTTTTATGGTCCAGTAACCGTAAACAGTTGGTTTAAAAATTAAACCGAAAATAAAATTATTTACACGATGTTTATTTGTTTTTAAAAAGTTGAAAAATGTAAAATAAAAAACGCCGAATAGAACGATCGCTGAAATAAGATTATCCGATTGTAATATTCGAGTAAAATAGCAAAACTAATTGAACCGAATAGACGATCACATAAAGTAATTTACACAATTGTGTAAATCAACAAACTTAAACATTTGTGTTTTCCTTTCAAACTTATTTCCGCCCGAAAAAAATACTATAACTATACTCAACACAATTGTGTTGGTTGTACTTCAAATCAAGCGAAATTTTTTATCAAAAACACCATTACATACTATCACACATTTGTGTGGTTTGGACTTTAATTGTGCCCTCTGTTTTGGTTGAAAAGGTGATATATAAGTTGGTATCGTTTAACCGTCATATTATTAACCATTTTTTTCAATTTAGTAGGCTAACGCCACAACGTCATGTGTCAAAACACAGAAGGTTATGCCGTCTGTGGTTGTTTTTTTATCGTCATACACTGACGCTTTTGTTCTGTTAGCTACAGCGATATCGCGGCGATATTTTTTATTTATTCGTCGACGCTCGTCGTTGCCGCTCTTATTCTGATTCGAGCTTTAGAGTCCGACAATACGGAAAACCGTCTGATAAACATGATGAATGACAAATTTTGTAATAAGATTTTTCGAGTAACTTGGTAAACTCACCTCGAGTGAAAACCAATCTATAACTTTAAAAAATTTCTAAAACTATATCCATTTTTCAGAGATTTTACAAACCGCGTTAAATAGATTTTAACGGTTATTTATTACGGTGTTTATGAAACTTAGAACCAAAATGTGTGTTAATACAAATATTTGAATTTAAAACCGTTTCAAATAATCCGCGTTTTTTTAAAAACTATTTAAGTATAAACGGTTCCACAGTAGTAAAAATAAAATGAGATGGTATAAAAAATCGTGGCCAAAAGCCTTTAATGGAAAATTGTAGTATTATGGGGGGCTATTATTTAAATTCGATATCGGATCCGAAAGCGGATTTTGCTATTATGAAAATCCGATATCGAAAAATCCGCTATTATGAAACTAAAAAGAGTATTTTCCGAAAATCGAATGACAAAATCCAACTGGTAACGAATTTCATTTTTTGTTATCGAATGTGTGTTTCTTCAACTATTTAAATACACTGTTACAATATACTGTTTTTACGAAATATAAAAACTAAAAAAAATTAAATAAAAAATATTCATAATTAACCCTTTGCACTCGATTTATTTTCAAGGTGGTACTTGTATTATTTTTAACTAAATGAATTAAAATATTTTTTTTAATTTAATTTATTTATTTTTAATTAAAATAATTTGGTAGAATTGAACGTACTATATTTATTTCATTTATTACTCTAAGTTCATGCTCATATTTGACAAATTCGATCAAACAATTTCATAATAGAAAAATTCGCGGCGAATCGGATTTTTCGATATCGGAAACAATCCGATATCGGATTATTTCAAAATAGCCCTCCTGTATCTACTGACGTTTCATAACGTATCGGAAACGTGTCTGAAACCATTTCAAAACTTTTTGGTTTTAAAACAAAAGTTTCGTATTTATTATAAATTCCAATTGAAACCAAAAAAAGCTACTTGGGTATTTATATTGCGTCCAACTTTGTGGGAAAGGATGATTTATATTTGGCAGAGAGATGGGATAACGCACAAAAACGAGATATAAAAATTTCGAAACCAGAAAATACATTTATTTAACAAAGGTATGGGCGGAGTAGATTTATTTCACCAATTTTTATCGTAGTATCGGACTTTTATTAAATCAAAAAAGTGGAACTTGCGAGTTACAGCCCATTTTTTATGTTTTGCAATTGCTGCCAATTTTGATGGAATATAGAAAAAATATGTTAAAACAAGGCCATCTTGAAAAGAAGATTAAAGATTTGTTGGAGTTCAGATTGGAAATTGCGTACTATTTATTAAGTATAACTGAATATAGCCGAACACGAGGGCGGCTTTTTAAAGAAGAAAATAGTATACAACTTCCGCTAGTATCCGAACTAGATTCGAAATTCGCCCAGTACAGGATATCCAATACGATAACACGGCCTATTTGCCGTATTTGGATAAGAAAAAGGAAGCAAACAGATGCAAATACGTTGGTATCAAAGGTTTAACCCATTTCTATTGCAAAAAGTGTAACATACACTTATGCATAATTTACGATCGGAATTGCTTCGCGAAATTTCTAATTTATTTTATTAAATTAATTTTGTGATTTATAATTTATTTTTATTTTTTTATAACTAATTTTACTATTTGTCGAACAAAAGCTTTCTATTTAATTAAAATGAATCAAAGCAATATGTAATAATATACAATATTTGTTTTAATTTAAATTTACTACAACTTGGTTTATAAATTTACTACAACGATAACTCTTTATTTATTATGGTGCCGCTTATAACCTTTCGTCAGATTTGTACACTTTAATGTACATACTCAATTCTAGGAGGCCGAACAAAATAAAAATCATTCAAAATATTTGTTTTAGAAGGCTAGGTTTATAACGAAACGGTGAAACCAGCCTCTGACCTAAATGAAATTTAAAGCAGTATTTTTCGGTTTTAATTATTAAATTTTTTTTTACTTAATTATAATGTTTAGTGAAGTTTTCGAAGGTGATGATAATTAGAGATGTTAATGAGTGCGTGCCGTCTTTTCCAAATGTTGTATAATACATTTAAATATTAGAAGAATTCGGCCTAATTTTACTTCTCTCCTGGCGCATCTGTCAAATTAATAGACGAATACCATGGAAAGTAGGCTTTTGACGTTACCTTTACATTTTTTTGTTTATTCAACAAAACAATTAACTATTTAATTGACAACTATAAGTTATCTGACGGCAAAAAAATTAGACATTGGGGTAGTATTAACATAGAGCAAAATATACATAAGAGGATTCATGTAGACATTCCGATGTTAATTTATTTTACTATTAGCAATCTGTATAGGCCTAACAAGAATAATGAACTATAAAATAACTATGCCGATATGTTTTTAAGATTCGTATGTAAGGATTAAATATGGAAAAAAAAATTGTGTATATAAATATATCAAAACTATAAAATAAGATTAACCTCGGAAAAATTGGCTTAACAAATTTGCACTACTTGAATTCTCTTATATATTTATTCCTCGATGGTATTAATAATAAAGTTATTTTTTTTTCATAAAGTATGCCGTGCTAAAATTTCATGGAAAAAAATTGCTTATATTTAATGCATTGGATGTCACATTTCCAACTTTAACAGTCGTCAATACGCTCGTGCATAAAATATACTTTATTGCAAGTCGAATTGTCAAAACAATTTCGAGTGTTTAAATAATATTAGCCTGCTGTGAAATCAAAAATTATTTTCCTGTAGTTTCAATTGCTGTGACCCATATTTGAAAATAATTTAACAGGGTAGGAACCAAGTGCAAATTTTTTCGATTTGAAAAATTAATAAAATATCCATAAAATGGCAAATAAAACTGTAGCAAGCTGTTGATTTTATACTGGGTCACAAAACAGAAACCAAACTAAATCGTGCAGCCTTTGCTTTCTCCTAATTTTTTTTTTTTCCTAAGATGTCAATTATTTATTTGTTGGGAAAATTTCCGACCGGGTATTTCGATGCGGAATTATTCCCTTAGTATTGAAATAAATAATAGAAAACTAGCAAACAAATTTGGAAAAATAATTAAAGTAGCCGGCGAAAAATTCGAAAAATATAAAGAATTATAATATTTCCACATTTTGTACATTTGTTATAAAGTTAATTGGTTTTAAAATCATTTATATATCAATAGTTGGTGGTTATAACAACGAATATAATCATTAAAACAGTATGCAGCATGACATAGTAGCATGAAAAATGAAAGTAAAATACATTTTGCGAATTTTCATTTATTTCATTCAAATTTTTTCAAGAAGGTGACAATGATGTTTATAATAATCTAGCAATGCTATTTTACACAAATAAGTCGACTTACGCAAAATCTTTTACACTTCCAAATACGTTGTCATATATCAGAGATATCAATACCAAGATTTATATAAAACTTTAACAAGATTAGCAAGCAATACTTTCTATTTAAACGAAAAAACAAAGAACACATTCTCATGATGCCATTTGCCCTGTTAAGATCATGTATACATGAAGAAGGTACTCAAGCCCCAAAAACCCTTTGCACATTTTATGAATGGACAACAAAAAGTTTTCCACAATATTAACTTTTTTGTTGAAGAAATCTAATTTACTACCTAAATACTATACACAATCTGTTTACAAATTTTACTTGACCTTTAAAAATGTTCTAAATTTTTCCCAACAAAAGAAATCAACTTAACAAAAGGCATCTAATTTCATCATCATTAAAAATACCATCATTTTATGTATATAATCATGTTCATCTGACAATCTAAAAATACCATTTCTTATATTTATTGTATAAGGAAAATCACTCAAGAAAATTATACAAGACAAATTTATTCCATGGTAGTAATTTATCTAAATACGACAATAACCGTAAATATGTTATACCAGCCAAAAATTTATGTTAACCTAATTTTCGTAATAAACAATTTCACGAATTTTATTTTTTTTTGTGATAAATTAATTATTGATAATTAATTTAATGTTTTTCAAAGGAATATTTATAGTATATATAAGCAATTATGACGAGGAAGCAGATTATGGATACATAGGTACGATATATAGGGGAAATATTTTCGACATGAATAATTTGCCATAGTCGCAATATATTTTGTAACTGTTTTATGATTTTCCCAGGACTATGACTGTACGTTTCATAATGCTGGTAACTTTAAGAGGCTGTATGTATAATACATATAATTTTCAGGATTTAAGTGAATTAACAAAATATAAACATAATTTTTGTAAGCTACGGAAAATTTTTGCCTATGATAAATGGCATTGTATTTTTATGTAATATTTTGGTAGAGTGGTTTTTATTGTTTTTAATTTATTTTGACTAGTTGGATACTTTTTTGTGCTGTTGTTGTTCTTGTTCTGTGTATTTGTGTTCATGCCATAAATTATGAAAAACTAAGCCAGAAGCTTTTTATACACATAAAATTGTTTGTTGTTGTTGTTGGTTTTCTATTATTATTTCACACCAGATTAATTTTTTTTTCCTTGGTACACGTCTTGCTATGATGGGAATATGAATAGAAAACTAAATATTATTCCAACAATGTCTCGTACTATATATAAAAGTACTACATAAAGGATATTTCAATTGACTTGACCCACCGTCTTGTTTTTGCTCACTATGTGCAAACATAAACCAAGCATTAAGAATTTGCATAAGATAACACAAAAATATGCATATAGAACACAAGACAGTGTTATGTAGAATAATAACAAAGAACTGAGACCTGGAAATATTCCATATTCAAATTACACAAAAACAAAAAAAAAAAAAAATAATTTCAGAAGGAAATATATTTTCTTTTCCGTAATTCTTTTATTTTATTTTTTTATTAAAGAAAATAAATTTTTCGGTTTCTTTTTGTTTCAGTAAATTGAAATAATTCCAAATGTAATATTATGAAAAAAAAATGAAAATATAAGTTTTTACAGTTAACAAAAAAAAAAAACTTTAATTTAATTTTCTCGTTATTAAAGTCACCTTGATTTTGTCTCGTTATGCTGAACACAATTTCTGCCATTGTTCCAGATGTAAGATATTTTTGCGACATGTTACGATATTAGTGCAGCGACTCTTTATAATTTTGCATATATTACTTATTATTTTGGCAAACAACAAATCCGGGTCATATACCATATAGCTACATATAGTTCACTACTGCAATCAAATTTAGCAAGGTTCGTTATTATAAATTATTTGTGTTGCATTGGATGCACAAACTTGGCCGATAGGGTTTTTTTGCGTATACGTATACGCAGTTTTAACGAAAAGTCACAGATACAACGATGACATTGGAATTATCAGAAATAAATTTTGTTTTAATTTTTTTGTCCAAATGAAAAATCTCTTTTGATTGTCTGTGGTATTACGGTGACCTTACTGACCTGCCAAGATTGCGGAAAAATTAACCATTGATATTAACAAGCATTTGGAGCAATGCAGTGCTAAGTTTAAACAAATTGAGAGTGACGTGAGAACACTTAACACTTTGTCTTCAATTATTTATGAGAAATGAAAAAAACGCCAACAGACAGAACAGGGTTACCAAATGATACAAAAAATTCATCAAAATCAAAAATAGAAATAATTGGCATGGTAACCAAAGAGGCAAACACAGAATTAAATATATTAGGATCAAATGGCTTATTACAATAATCCACCTTTCCACCATGCCCCTCGGGGTTAACTTCCATCCAAAGTTCTTTGGAATTGCGATCCGTATTTTTTTGATCTAATAAAATTTGTCGACATTCCTTGAACTTTTGTATCACAGTATTTTAAATAATTTTATTCACAACCTCTAAGGTTCAGCTTTCCAGGTTTTGTATGGTAAAATAAGACTTTGGATAAAATTTTTAATTTCTTTCGAGATCCAAGGTAGCGTAAGATACCTTAATTTTCTAGCCAACAATTGAATGAAATGTTACAGAAATGTAACTTTATCATCGACATTGCTAGAATACTTCTCCTTTTTTAGAATTAAAATTTAATAAAAACTTTTACTTTTGATTGAATTTCTATGCATATTGTTTTATTTGATGCATTTTGTTTCTATTATTTTATTAAACAAGTTTTGATTAGTTACCAAAATATATTTTGTTTATTAATCAAAACTTTTTTAATAAAATAATAGACGCAACCTGGGACTGGGGCCCTATTCTTGAAATCGGTGAAAATTTTGCGAAATCGGAATCCAATCTGCTATGAAATTCTTTATATTACTAAAATTTTTCGCCGGCTACTTTAATTATTTTTTCAAATTTGTATGCAAGTTTTCTATTATTTATTTACCTACTAAGCCAATAATTCCGTATCTATTTACCCAGTTGGAATTTTTCCCTTAGTAGGGGGAAAACTATGTTTCTTAATTTTAAAAAAGATAAGAAATTTAAAAAATGATTAAAGTAGCCGGCGAAAAGTTTTAGTAATTTAAACAATTGCATAGCAAATTGTATTCCGATTACTAAAATTTCCACCGATTTCAAGAATAAGGGCCCTGACCATTTTAGAATGCATATTCCATTATTTAAACCTTTCCTTAATACATTTCAGGAATACAAAAAATCGTTTGTCAACGTAAACCCCTCAAGGTGTTAAAATATGGACAAACAAGTGTATTACATTTTTATTTTTAAATTAAAGCAACGTTATTCATATGATTTTTAAAGGATGGCTGCTCAGTGCATAATTCTTCGGCTTCATCCGAAAAGCTGAAACAAAATAAATCTTTTTGAGGCAATGTTTCAAAAATTCCTTTACTTATGTTTTATCTCGTCGTAAAACTTTTTTGCCGATTCTAATTCGAAGTATAAAATAATGGGTATTTAATGAAATTGGTAATACTGAAAATTAAAAAAATAAATTATGATCTTACTGATAATTTTTTTTTTTTTTCATGTATTTCAGATATTTTATAAAAAAAAAATATCAAAACGATGTACATGAAAATTATTAGAAATGACAAATTTCACATTTCGCATTTCGTCACACACAAACAATCTTTTTAAAATCCATACTAGTGGCACGTTTTGTTTTCTTTGAACCGCTCCATTCGATCGGATTTCGACCCACAATATCTTTAGTAGTATCACAAATTTAATTAATTTCTTGTTTAATTTTAATATTTGGAAATTTGGAATCAAATCGCAATTCTTTGGTAGTTTTGTGTTGTTTTGCATATGAAATACTCGCTTACCATTTCACCTTTTTCAATATCATCGATTGACTAGAAAAATTCATCTTCCTCGTTAGAAGAATGGTTTTACCAATGCCTGGTTTGTACCATTTTTACATTTCATTCTTTATCAATAGTGATTGTTCGAACTGATCATTCTCATTAACACCTACAATCTCTTCCCTCTGTTCCGTGCATTCTGAATTAATGACATATACATTTTCGGATAAAAGACTTCACACTCCTCAGAGCGAAATCTAAAAAATTTAGTTAAATCTGTGACAATACAACATAATCAGTTAACTGAAATTCAGTGAATATTTTGAGCGGTTTTCCAAAATAATAAAGTAATATATAGCAATTCAGTGCAGTTAAGTGCTTTTGTTTTATTAGCCACAAATCGGTCAAAAATTCATCCAAAAATTGGTTTGGCTATAAATGATGCAAAAAGGAACAGATATATCTATAGACACAAAATTTGACAAAATCAGTTAACTGATATTAAGTGGTTATGTTGAATTGCCACAGAAATATTGATAATAGTGAAATAGCGGAAAATTGAAATCACTCATATTTTATTATGTTTCGAAAGAAATTTTATGTTTTGTGTCCTTTCAAAATCAAAAATAAACAATGAAGCCATAATACTATAGACACGTCATATCTGGCTTCGTAACTAGGATAATGAAACTATAGGTGCGTTGCTTCGAAAAAGATTACAACAAATTGGTTTTAATGTAAGCCAAAACACTTTTAGGTTCAGGGGAAATAAAACCATTTTATGGTTATGGTGTTTACCGCAAGGCGGTTATTTTTTCTATTTTATTAGAAGGGTTGTTATCTTGTTGTAAAAAAACATTTTGCATTTGTTATTTAACAGAAAAATACTGAATTTAATTTGTTCTATTCCATAAAATATACAAAAATAAAATATATAATAATAAAATGAAAAATTAAAATACACGAAGAAAATTAAATTCAAAAGTTATTCCGTCCAGATTCAAAATTAAGCTAAGCGGGATTTACGAAAGCAACGCAGCTTACGGTTTGCGAGATGAGAACTCAAGACACACCACAATTTCTTTTGTCTTTTCGTTTGGTTTTAAATAGTAATGGGCATTGACAAAAATGTCAAGATTACCATTTAATTGACTTTTAAATTGTCATAAATGACTTTTATATTGAGCAAATTGAAAATTGTTCCCGCCAACCAAATATCACAACGACAAAATAAAAAACTCAAAGGAAACTAGATTTGCTTGGTAAACTATTTGCACAGCTAATCAAAGAAAATTTTTCATTTGAACTAAAAAGCTAAAACAAAATATAATTCTGATATTTTCAATGTCATCGCTGTATCTGTGACTTTTTGCTAAATTGTGGATACGTATACATTAAGGTAAAAAATTAGTGGCAACTTTTTTGAAGTCAAAATTAAATTAGGAATACCTTTCCCCATCAATGGCTTTATTCTGGGAATTCCCCGGGAACAAGCAACTTGCAACTTGCAAACTACTTATAATCTAAGTTGAAAATATTTTTTTCTGACATACTAACCAATTAGTGGCCGTCGTAACCATACGACAACGAGCGCACTCTATTCTTCTCCATTATAATCTCTAGAAACAAATTGAAACACGGTACAATTTTGTATGTTTAGGTGAGAGACAAGAGAACATATAGACGAGTATAGCATTAATCAACAACAAGGTTTATTTCCAGTTCAATGCTCGTGACGAGAGTTTAAATTTTAGACATGGTTTTCTAGTGTAGTGTATTTTGAAAATTATTTTATAAACATCAAATGGTAGTTTTCAAGTGAATTGATTTTACAACGTTTAGAAAAAAAAAATTAAAGTCTTTATCGCTTTTTGAACATTGCAGGCCTCTTCAAAAAGTTTGGTGTCATATGGCTACGCTGAACGTTACATAGCACAAAACTTATGTTTAGCTTTTGTGCCCTATGACAACGGTGGTCATTGAGTAATAAGTGTTTTTATGATTTCCTTTCAATATTTTTTGACTATTTGAATTGCTCTTATTTTTGCAATTTTTGCAATGCTGAAGTGGTGAATACTATTTATATCAAGCCACCACCAGCCGAAATGGCTCAATCTGACAAAAATGATTTGAAGTAGACGAACCTCGTTATATCGGAAATCTTGGAAAATATTACAGAAAAGCGGGCTGTCAATTGATTGTGAAAGTTTTGAATGGTCCTGACGAGAATCATGGAACAGAATCGGCGTTCCTTGATGGTGCTGTAGAACTTGCTATGTACAGCGCATATCATTGATTCGTCTCAAATGATAGCTTCGCAGCAGGTCCTTCAAAATCAATGGAATTAATTCCAGGAACACGTGAACACTGAAAAGCCGTCGGGCGACTAATGACAACCGATTTCAAATATCGCCAAACACGAAGAAGAAGCATGATCTTTGGATAAAATCGATAGTTCAGGAATCGATAAATCGTTAAATAGAACAACAAAACTTCCAGCTAAACGAGCGCTACGTAGACGTCATCGCCGTGCTACACAAAGTTCTCTTAATAAAATTGTAACACCACCAGACTACCACCAATCGGCGTAGATTTGAAACAATTTTGCGATTCTTACATTTCATCGATTACAGTTTCCAACAGTGATGTGTGTGGAAACTGCGACCTTTGGCCAATTCACTAAAATAACGCTTTGGCAAACATTTCCCCCGAAACAAGATTTAGCTAACGACGAATCAATGGGCGCTTTCAGGTCACTCAACAGTTGTCAACATGTTGAGTAAAATCACGGCCAACGTAATAGAAATTTTGAGCTTTATGAAATTTTCAAGTCAACTTCGCGATGATTTCACTAATCATGATGCCAACAAATAGCGGACCTGAAAGCGTCTAATGATACAGTATTTTAGACTTCACGGGTCTTAACAATTTATTAAAGGAAAACCACTTCGCTTTTGCTATAAAATGTGGTGTCTGAATACACCGTCTGGATATTTGTTCAATTTCGAAATGTACTAGGTCACAACCCAAGATTGAATTCGGAATTTACCCAGCAATATAAAATGAATATTGCTCCATTATTTGATATGTTAGAAAAATTTGATGAATCTATCAATCAGTTGGAATTCTTTTTCTTTTTTGATAATTAGTTTAAATCAGCAGCTGCTTTGATCTGACTGGGAAATCAAGGTTATCACGCAACGGGCGGGGACTATTTGAAACAATTTTATTCTTAAAACTTCTCCATTACCAGTAAAAATGGATTTGAAGAACTCACGGAGTGCAAGTATTGTAAGCACTAAAATGGATTAGTAAGGTATTAGAATAACAAAATGGATAGCTTCAGCAGAAAAAAAGGTCTGGTTCCACATCCATATGATATCAAAGAATCCAATATTACCATGGGAGGTACAGACCGCATGGGCCAAAATGTAAGTGCTTATAAAATTGGTGCTAGAGGAAGAAAATGGTGGTATTGTACTTTTATATGGTTAATGGAGGTTTCAATTCAGAATGCATGGCTTTTGAATCGTAAAGGTGGTAATAGTACATCTCACTGCAACCGTCAGATATAAAACCACCAACTAACTATGAACGAAAAAAATTATCAATAGAGTTTCTAGCTAGATATGACAACGTTGGACATTATCTCGTGAGAGTTCCAGAAAACAATAAAACGTCGTTGTTCTGGTAATAATTGCAAACCTATCGGCCGAAGTATGTGTAAGAAGTGCAATGCCGGATGATGATTGATGCATGCGCATTGAATGTAAAATGCCATTTAACCTCGCAGTAAATTTTATTTGTTTACCTGAATTATTATATTTTTTTCAAATTTGGAGTCTTATCTGGGCTGACATGTTGTAACTATCACTATTTTCGCTTCGATGGTATTTTGGAAGTAAATATTTTTTTTCTTTCATGTAAATTTTTAAATTTTCATTAAAGTAGCACGGTTTTTTCGTCGAAGCGAAAATAGTGATAGTTACAACATGTCAGCCCTGAAGTTATTTGCATACCCGTAACTTTTTTGAAATAAAATATTTTATAATTTTGGAAGGTAATAAACGATTTTTATTTCCAACTCATTTTTGTTTTGTGCAATGATCAGCGTTGCCATAAGGCAACAGTCTTCCTAGCCCGACCTTGTCAAAATTAATTATATTTTGGTATGGCAGTCGATTCTAATGATCGATCCATCAGTAAGCATTCAAAATTCCAGCACTTTAGCAAGATGGATTTCCGCTGGTCATTAATGGGCTAAGGTAACAAGTTGTAATTATTTTAAAAACTAAATGAAATTGGGCATAATTTTCCCTGCCACGCCATGTAAATATAAAGTAACTTATTTTGGCAATTTTACAACAATAATCCCATATATTTGATTCATGTGGGAAATGATATTCCTATTCATCGCTAAATCGCTAAAGCAACTTTTTCTCAAATTATAATTTTGTGAGCTGGTATCTTGACAAGAAATGTCCATTTTGTATTTGTAAACAATGCAAATATACCTTTTTTGCATTTGTTGGATAAGCAACCAAATGAAGTAAATTACATAATAAATCATAGGACTTCAGCGATACCAGAAATTCACAAATTCAATGATATTCACAGTTTACATCGATAATGTATTTTATAATTTTCGAAGTCTTAAGTGCTTATAAGTACATGCGGTGGTTATTTCGATTGAAAAGCAACTAATATTTCCCAAAGTAAGACCATTCCCAATTGATAAAAAATTGCATCAAACTTTTTTCCTTAGTACGCCAAAAAAAGTACTAACATAATATCTTTCACAAGTTTCCTATTCCCGGGAAATTACCAGAATAGGGCCACAATTTCTTTAAGGGAAAAAATTCCCAATTTATAGAAATTTTCATCAAACTTTTCGCAGTAGGCCAGAAAACAAGAAATTTAAATAAAAAGCATTGCAAATTCTTTCCCCCAATTCCTAGCGAATTACCTGAATAGTGCCACTAGTCGCAGGAAAAAACTAAAACTGCGATTTATTTTGGAAGTCCAGTAAAAAAAATAATAAAACTTATAGTTTCATTACTTAGCGGAATAGTTACAGAACGTAAAGGGTGATCATATAAGAGCAATACATTTTTTTTTTGAATAAAAGTAAAACGGTATAAGATATCAAAGTATTTTTTATTTATTTTGAGCTTTGGTTCATGACATTTTTATTTAAAAATGATTTCATCTAAACGACAGCCTCTGTACTTTTTTTTTAAATTCGATTCTGGAACTCCAATTTTTGACCACCAAAGTAAACAAAAGATTTAACACAATTCCAAAGAAAATAGTCCAATGGCGTTATATCGCATGTACTTCGTGGCCACGAAAGAGATTACACGAAATTTATTTTGGAAATATTTTGTTACCTCACATTGAATAATAGGAAAACCTTCCATTAAACAAATTTTAGGCTATGCTCTAAAATAAAATTTTCGAATGAATTATCACTGAATAATGTAATACAAAATTTTGAAATAGAAAATCTTGCTGACAACTATTTTTGCCAAACACCGAATTTTGATTTTTCAGAATTATGTGCTGTTCTTTGCGGAGCACCTAATCCACCATGCTTTATTATTCGACTGTCTTTATCATTTAATATTCTTCCATAATTTATATTTAGTCCATATTACTATTTTGTCATACGCTTAAAATTTGTCAAAATTTTAGCTATAAATAGCTGAACGGAACTATGTCGTACTCTTGTATATCTTCCCTATTCTTTGAAATTGATTACTCTGTAATGTAAGTCATAATAGATAATAACAACATTTTCATATTTAGCTTCACTTTTGTAATCCAATATTTGCGGAAATTAGTTTCAAGATAAATTCAACATGACAGCCACAGTGCTGATTTCATATTGTTTTCCAATTCCTTGTTCGTGTTGGAAGGAAGTTTATTGCAAAAACATCTTGTTATCAAGAATGTTCGTGATAATATAATTTTTTTTTGTTGAAATGTACTTATTAATGTTATTTTACATTATCCTCTTTAAAATTATACGTTTAATGAGAAGCAAGCAAAATAAAGGAAATATATAAGCGCTCAATACTGCACGTTCACAATGGGAAGCGACTAGAGACTATCCAATGGAGTAAATAAAATTTCTTGGAAAATGTCTCCCAAGTACATAACAAAGTTTTTTGTTTGAAAATAAAACAATGAAATTGTCGGAATATATATATTGAATCATTAATAAAGCTCGTACAGCTTGTAAAATTAACTTTTGATGTCCTGAGTTCTAACAGACAAAAACTAAAGTACCGTGTGTTAAGCTTCATTCAACGATTTTTTGAAAATTAAATATTAATTTACAAAACTTCTTAAAGTTGCTGCTTACGTAAAGTATGATCAAAACATACAAGTCAATATTTATAAATTTCGTGGCCAAAAATCAATCAGAACCCACACACAAAACAATTAAACCGAAAACTTATAAAGTTTAACGAAAATATCACTATACATATACGAAATCAATCAGACCGGATTAATTGTGATTGATTACATTTCAATATAATACAACAGCAGCAGCATGTAAGACAACCATTAAAAAAGTTTTAAGCTGTTGCAAGAAATTTATATAGTTATTCGGCGAACAATCAATTTAATCTAATGTTAAAACCGTTGAAGCATTTTTTGCGGTTTGGTAGTTTTTAAAGTTAATTCTTCTATAAAATTATTTATTATGAAAAACTTTTTTAATTAAATAACATTACCATGTAGGCAGGTATAGGTATAGTTTTTACTAGATAAAACGAAACCCTTTTTAATTATTATATTTTATCTTCATAAAATACATGTATGGTTCACACATAAAAGGATGATCTTTGCCTGTATACATATGACATATGACATATACTGACCCGAAATTTGGTTAACATAATAAACAAAATTTACTGACCACCAAGAGTGTTAAATAATAATTATGCTGTTATTATAAAATTTTAATAAATCAAACAACTTTTGCAAATAAAAAAATATTTTTATTTAATAATGCCGCATTAATTAATCTCTGTTTATCCGTTTTCCACATAATCGATAGCTCGCATACATAAACTGAATAATATCATTATCATTAAAAATATTTTAATCCATTCAAAAATACTTGTTGTTATATAATTTGAATCCGCAAAAAAATAAACATCCCGGGTTATAGAGAAATCCCTCGAATTTTCATAATGCAAATAAACGATTTCCTATTATGTATACACAAAACACTGTAATCACTCAAAACATCCTGAAAACATATTGTTCGCGATAAAACGAGTAAATCCATAATATGTAGTCACGTAAAATCGAGATCAATAGAATTATATAAACGAAAAATATTTTGTTAGTTCCCAAGAAGAACGGAAGAACAAAAACAGAAACTGCGAAATGTTTTTCTTGAATAAAACAACTCAATTATGTTAATTTTATTTGTGTGTGCCAGAGCACCCACCAGCCAACAATAGAAGGAAATAAATGAACAAAAAAACGTCCCAACTTTATACTTTAAAATCTTCGACACGAAACAACAACAAAGAATACAAGATTTGATTTAATTTTAGTCGAATTATTTACAACACCCAGCACAGCATAGCGTACACAAACCCAAATACAAAACAAAAAATTATAAAGCTCGAACGAGAGAAATGTGTAAATGTCAAAAGAAATGAAAGTGTCAAAAGAATGAAATAAAATGGAAAAATTCAATTTGGCTCAAATTTGAGTTTTCTTCTTTGTTTTGCCGCCTGCTTGCTGTATATAATAATACCAAAGTGACCTAGACTAAAGCACACACACACACACACACACAAACACACATATAAAATTCTATATAAATATTTTCCACATCGAAAATGTAATTAATTAATTTATTTTTGTATTTACATTATTAGATTTATATGAAAATATTTTACTTAGTTGGTCTTAAAACTTTATTTTATTATTTTACCACTTATAATTAGATTTTCCCGCCAAACTTTCTATATATAAAACTCAACAATAATCCGTAAAGCAAATCATAAACAAATATTTTTTATGTTACCAGTAAAGTGGTGTTACCATTCTCCGATGTACTAATATTTATTTTCGTCGTAATAAAATCCACTCTGTATATAACAAGAAAACTTTTCACTAAACCCAAAAAAAAATTACGAAAAAACACAACAAAAATAAAACTTAGCACCTTGAAATTAAATCCACACTTTATATCATAAAAACACTTTATTTTACAAAACCGACCAGAACTTAATCATTTTGATTTAAAATATTCTGGGGCAAAAACCACTTTTCACTTTTCTATCTCATTTATCACTAAATTTCACTCATGTTTAAAAATTACGATATTCATTTGTTTATTTTATTTATATTTTTTTTTTCTTGCACTAAATCCCGCCCGACCGAATTAAAATTTTTTTTTACACCGATTAACAAAATCTAAATTTATTTTTTGTAGTATTTTCTAATTTTTAAACACCAAAAAAAATGTCCTAACAATTATTTATTGAAATAACGTTTGATTTGATCTGAATTCGACAAACGTCAGAATACGACTGAATATAAAAAAACTGATATTGTTTTCTTTGTGTGATTCTGATAATAAAATAAAAAAAATCGCCTCAACACTACTACTACAATACAGCACGTACATGGGAAAACACAAAAACAAGGATTAATCACAATTATTACGGATGTACTGTATAAAGAAAAATGTTTTCTATTCCGGAATTTTTGCTGTGTTGTGTAAAAGAAATTCGATTTCGAATTTTGCTTTATGATATTTTATAATACGACACGGGTATATAGGATACAGAGAGGGGAATTTTCGAATAAACGACAACCCGATAATTTTCTGCGCACAACTAGAAAATTTACCCTCGTGTATTTCGCATTTTCGTTCTGTTAGGGTGATATAGAACACAGTATAGCTGAGTCCGTTGTAAGGTAATCTATACATTTAAGGGCCGCTTCGTACACATTACGCAAACAAAAACTTCGTATAAAATTTATCTGATAAGAGAATATTACCTGCTTCCTTTGAATACAGATACATCGATGTTACAAAAAAAAAAGTGGGTGGGTAGATAATTGCTCATGATTGGTTATGATTCCTGATGAAAATTTATGATTAATTTTAATCAACGTTTATTGAATATATTTTCGTTTAGAATACTATTGTTTTTCCATTTTCTCATTTTCATTTATTTTTTGTTGGTGAATTTTTTTTCGCCAAGTCATCACCTTTGTTTTATGTTATAGTATTGATACAATTTAAAGAGTGGTGTGTGTGTGTGTGTGTGGGCATCTTCCCGATTGATTGTTGGTTTAATTTAAATGTTTTTTTGTTTTTGTGCTTTAAAGATGGATGTATCGAGGAATATTACGGAAATTTATCGATTTGAATAAAATGTTTTGTTTCAAGATGATTAGCTAATTTTATTTATTACGGATATGTCTATCCAGATTTCAAAAAATTGTTCAGTGATTTATGGTATACAAAATACGGAGTAAGCGATGTGAATCGTGGCTTAAATTGAATTTATACACAAAGACGATATGATTTGAAATTTTTAAGTAATGTGGGAAGGGTACCGCTTCAAGTTTTCCTTTGTTATATTTTTTTCTAATAAAATTATTTTTACGCCGAGCTATTATAGCGATAGCTAGCAACAGACAATATACGATTCGTATTTAAATTTAAAAAAAAAACTTGTGCTAATCGTTAAATTTTTAATACATATCTATGAAATATTATCTTTCTTAAATTAGGATCTTACGATTAGAATTTTCAACGCACAAGTGGCTTCAAATTGAGTCCATAGCAAATTTGCAATACAAATTTCTTATTAGCTAACGAAATATTCGAATATTTGGTCAATTTAATTTTAAAAAAAATACGGCTTTATGAAATCTCAACCGCATTGTGTTCTTATTTAGCTCCAGTACGTTTTAAAAAACTATTTTATAATTTTTGTAAACTGTTCTGAGAATCTCGAGGATTCGTTCCACATTGAAAACCCATTTCCAAACTCTCAAGGTGTTTTAAAATTAAAATATTGCAATAAACGCGAATTTATAGGTTTATTTATTTTCCAATTAAATAAAATTAGGGCAAATTTGGGTTGTCGAAAATAAACATTTTTCAAATACACATCCACCGAACATAATTAAACACTCTTGCAATTGTCAACAAAACGTTTTTTGATTATAGTAATAGCATTTTATGAAAACCCCATGGAAGGTTGAACATCGTCAAATGTTTACCCACAACAAAAACCATGTTAGATGATAAAACATGTCATATAAGATTTGAGCAGTGAAACGACATATCTACAAGTTACACCTAACTTTCTCGCGATCTCTATCGTGATCTCTGATATACGAGTAAATTAAAAATTGTCCAGTCCTTACCAGCTGATGTATTAAATGCACATTCACAACGAAAAATTGAGTTAGCAAGATGCTTCCCTAGTTCGATTATAAAGTGTACATACTTTCACTATATCTTACTTCGATAGACTTTTCGATAAATTCTAAGACCCCAGAGGAATTTAACAGCAATCAATGTACTAAAAGTGGCGGTTTCTTTTGATTTTCTGATAGTAAAGCGGATATAACGAATTTAGAAAAAAAAATTATTGGAACGTTTTTTTTTTATTTCACGATGTGAAACTTTGTTAAAAACGGTTAAAAACAAAAAGTTTATGAATACCGGTAAATAAATGGCATCAAAATTAGTCCATACCATTTTCTAAATTTTAAGAGGAAATTATCAAAATTCGACTAAGTTTTCGTTTTATTTTTAGAAAAATTGGTTCTAATACACTTTTTTTGGGTTTTTATTTTTTTTACAGAAAATCTGATAGCAACCGCTTGAAATTATGACTATACGAAACATACACACACACACAAAACATGGTCTCAGATTTTTATGCGAATTTATCAACCGAAGAAGACCCATGGCTTCTTTTATCCATACCTTAAGAAAACAAATATGTGCTATTAAAAAGTAGAAGTCGATATGAACATCTAGTATTGTATTATATATGCCATTATATATATATTTATCTCTCGAATAGGCTCCAAAGAATTTAAGATTGCCTTTTAGTATGATTTTAAAACATTTATAAAATTATAGAATCAACGATCTTTATTCTAGGGTTCAAAGACAATTTAATGAAAAACTATTCACAGAAAACGACATTTCACTGAAAATCTTAATTCGATAAAATAGTTCACGATCATTCACAGAAAACGATAATCATCGAAAAAGACAATAAACCGAAAACAACAATTCACCAAAAATATGCTAAATTAAGAGTTAACCATTGTTTGAATTTATTAAAAATTAATTAAAAATAAATTAGTTTATTAAAAATTCAATATGCGCTGGTTCCATTTTTTCTGGGAACAGTATTTCTTTCGTGGTTATAGTGGGTTTTTCTGCTGAGCAATTTATGTATTATAGTTGCGAATGAAGTTCTGTGATGAGGCTGAGTAACAATAGGCCTGATATGAAGACAACCAGGAGGAAAATATTTGACAACAGACAGTTTTGACCTTTCATCTCAAACCACTTCAATGAATATAAACCAATTCTAGCGTGATTTAGCAAAATTTGAAATACATTTCTTTCACAAATTATTTTCAGTGTATTAAACGATTTTATCATAAGCAGTTTTTAAAAAAATTTAAGAATTATTTTCATTTGAGGATTTCAAATTTTCGAAAGTACACCAGCCCCCGAAATCATCCAATGTTTCAAATGAACTTTCTTCTACAAAATTTTTTAAATTGTTAAATCGATCTTTTTTTCCATCCCGTTTACGACGCAGAAGTTTTAGATATCGTTTTTGTGCATGTCATGCCAGAAATATTTCCGTTTTAAAAAAAAAATTTGTCTGTGACAAAACCCGACTTTCTCTTAAGACAAATGTACTTATATTAGACCTCCAATACACTACACTTAATTTATAAAGTGAAAAATTTAACATACCATTATTAGTTTTTATACCTTTTTATCTTCATTGCAAAAATTGAAAAAGCTCTCACGGAAGCTGCCACTTCTCATACACAGATGTCCATCACATTCCGCATGAGATCCGACTTTTGTCGAAATAAAGTTATTTTTATCAAAACCAATAATTTCAGGTAAAATTTAAAATAAGGTCTGAACTAATTTATAATTTGATTTATTTTAATTTTTTTTAGAAATGTATATACTTTTCAAAATATGAATTTGCAGAAAACGAAAGAGCTCCTATGGATGGTGCCGTGCTCTGGTAGATCGATTTCGGGCAAAAATCAGTGGAGTCTCCCGTTTAGAAAAAGCTTAAATATTAAGTTTCACCCCGATCAGTCAATCCGCCTGAGCTGTCGAGAGGTCATAGACATTTAGTCAAAAAGCTCGAGTTAAAAATGTTCATGAATACTACAATATAAAAACAGTTTTTTGTCAAAAATTCATCTTTCTGCTTAAGTTTTGGAAAATTGACCAAAGCCGACATTGTTGAATATTTAATTTACAGTATTTTAATGTATCAGTTGTTTTGACACAATTGAGATACTTTTCAAAATATCTGCAATAAAAGAAAATGCTCCTTTGGGAAGTGTCACTTCCGGTGAATTGATTTTGGCCAAATATCACTGGAATTTATTTATCGTAAAAGCTTAAGTATAGAGTTTCATTTCGATCAGTTAGTCCATCTGAGATTTTCTTCCCCGCGCTTACTTTTGGTTCACATATACTCTTCAAATCCCACGCCCAAACCCTGATGCGTAGCCGGCAACGACCGCTGAAGAGCCTTTGTGCGAACCCAAATTTCTATATCATTTGTATGACTTGGAGTTTGAATTTCCGATAAATTTTGTTCTCGTTCCGGTTTCATAATAGATGGTTTTTGTTGTTGTTGTTTAATTATTTTCTTTTTTTTTAATTTTCATTCTTCTACATTCTCCAGGTCAAACAAATTGTTACAATTTGTAAACGGCTTTTGAAGTTACAGAAAGCTCGGTTTTGCAATCGCATAAAATTGAAGTTTTCTACGTTTTGTCGTTTTTTGTAATAATATTTAATTAAGAAAATCAACGATTATTTCCAATAAATAAATTTTGATGAAAAAATTTTATTATATGAATAATATTTATTAGTTCTACATTGTGATTCATAAAAATTTCGTTTCAGCTCACGTTTTCTCTTTTTAATTTTTTTGTAAATATGATATTAAATCCATCGTTCATCTCGAAAATTCTGATGTGCATGGGACCAGAATATACTAAAGACGTTAAATTTTTATAAAACTAAATTTTAAATTGGATGTGAAAGGAATCCGCGGCAGCACCCTTTATTAACTTACTTTACTTATCTACACAACTAAACGGAAAGCTCATTTTTATAAAAAATTAATAAATTTATGCTCCGCTTTAGTTTAATTGTAATAATTAAATACTACATTATGATGGCTGATTTTCAAATATGTGTTCTTTGAATATTTTATTTCAAATATAAAATTAAAATTTAGATGATTTTTTTAATTTTTTATTCATAAATTTATGTTTAAAAATTCTCCAATTACCACGGTTTCTTACAGTAACTCAATAAAAGCTTTCCCTCTATTTAAAGCTCTCTTTTTAATATTACGACTTTTTAAAATCATAGATGGTTCTGATACGTATCAAAATATTTTGAAAATAACCGAAAAACCTCCTATGAAAGCTTTCATTTAAGGTGAAAGCTCATTAAGCAGAAACAATTTTTTTCCAAAGTAAGAGTTTCACAATCAATAAAAAACTTAAATTTAACCTAATCAAATCAATCAATCCACCTGGGCTGTGCTGGCCTGCATTTTGTTAAAAATACATTTTTGACGTAATTTTTGCTTAAGTTTTGAAACATAATCTGGATCGATATTGTTGTAAATTCAATTTACAATCATTTAGCTCATAATAGTTTTTCTCGAAAATATTATACTTTTCAAAATATTTATCAAAACCAAAAAAACTCCTATTTGGTTAATTATAATTATCATCTAACTTACAAAGACTCCAACCTAACTGACCATCGAATTATCTTAACCGAACTAAGTAGGTAGCATACGTATTAGAAAATCAGCAGAGAACGCAACTTACACAATCTTGAATTTTCAAGCATTCTGCAGCGATAAGAGTTGCGATAAGATACCGAGTTACTCAAATTGATGAATTTTGAGAATTTCATAAATGAACTAAGAAAATTAATTAGGCGGCATAATTAAAAAAATGAAGGTAATGAAATCGTGGATGTCTTCAGATATTTTGCAAAATATTAAAAAAAGAAGTAGAATTAAGTCTTTGGTTAAGAGGTTTCCAACTAAAGACATGTACGAAATTAAAAAGTAGTTCAATTAGTTAATAATCAAATAAAACTCCATTATGGGAATTTGATAGAATCGAGCATCAGGCAGTAATTTATAAATTATAATATGTATTCACAGTCCTTTAGTCTTGGTCTTGAACCTATTAAAGTAGCCGACTTAATAAGAACTATTAATATTTTAAAAACAAGGGCGGCTAACGGTTGAATGGAATTTCGATAAAAGTTCTTAAATGTTTCGTTGGGCAATTTGGCGAATCTGTTACCAACTTCCTAAATAATTAATTAGAAATTAGTAAATTTTCAACTTGTCTCAAAATTGCCAAAATTGTTCCCGTATTTGAAAACGGAAATGAACTAAATCTTGAAAATTACAGGCCAATATTGATCCTTCAAGGTATCTGAGAAAATAATTCTAAGAAGATTTGAACATTTTCTGGTGAGCAATCAAATATTAAATCAATATCAGTTTGGTTTCCAGAAAAAATCAACCATTGATCAGCATGCTCTAATTTAACACACTTAATTACAAAAAACGTAAATGTTGGATAGAAATGTGCTTGTTTGTTTTTAGATTCCAAAAAAGCCTTTAACTGTGTTAAGCTTAGTACTCAGTTCAAAATGAAATGAAATTTTACCACGGTCTCCAAAAATCTATTTATTTTCGCGTGAAATAGAATTGAAATTTTATTTGGAGAATTTTTAATTTTAATATATAAATTTGTAGACATACATAAATGAATTTGTTTATTTTACGTAAATAAATTAAATTAAATTGAATTTAATTAAAATTTATGGATTTGTGGTATTAAAAAATTTGTTTATTGCCAAACACAAGCAAATGTCAAAATTTTGCGTGAAAATAATGTGCCGAGACATTATTTTCACATGAAAATAATTTCGAGAGTTTATGCGCACCATCTTTGATGTATTAAACACACTTGGATTTTTCGCTGGTGAACTGAGTACTACAAAATGAGTGGAATTTTTCATTTCTAATTTCACTTTGGTAGAAACGTATGGAAATTTCACGTAAACTCGAACTGAGTACTAGGCTTTATTCATGAAATACTGCAACTGAAAATATTTGAAAAAAAAATATTTGAAAACTATTTACAACTATTTACATTTTTACAAAGTTTTTAATTTAAGTTCTTGAAAATCAATTGAACTGAACATTATCAGTAAATTTAGTTCAGATTTTTTTGGTTCATAATCGCTTTCCTCGTAAATGCTTTACTTTTTAAAATATTTACAAAAAACCGAAAGTTTCTATTGTAGCTTTAAGATCCGGAAATCACTGTGGTCTCAAAATGAGAAAAGCTTAAGTATGAAGGTTATTCCGATCGGACAAACCGTTTTATCTTAAGAGAGGGTACAGAGATTTAGTCTGCACATGCACAAAGAGAACACTTGTTTTGAAATCGAAAATTTTCAAGATTACTATACCTTATTTTACTACATAAAATAAAGTGAAAACGGTTTTTGCCAAAAATCGACCTTAAATTTTGGAAAATTTATCTGAACCGATATTGTTGAAAATTTAGTTTAAAATCTTATAAATCGTAGTCGATTTTCTGCAAAATTTATGGAAAAAGCTTAGGTATAAAGTTTCATTCCGATCAATCAATCCGTCGATATTTTGAAATAAGCAAAAAAGCTGCTATGGAAGTGTTCACTTCCGGTAGAAGGATTTCGGCAAACATTCACTGGGATCTCTTGATTTGTGCAAAAAATTTACGTATAAAATGTCATCAAATTCAATTAATCCACCAGAGCTGTACAGAGCCGAATTTTTGATGTTAACCTGTTTTCAGGATAAAAAAAACGTTATTTCCGTCTAAATGTTAGAAAACACATTTGAACTGATATTGTTGTAAATTTGATTTAAAATCGGTTTAGTTCATAACCGTTTTTTCGTAAATTTGTAAATACTATACTTTTCAAAACATTTACAAAAAATGAAAAAGCTCGAATGGAAGGTTTCAAATCCGGTGAACCGATGATTTCAGCCAAAAATCAATATAGGATCTCCGAATTAATGAAAAAACGACTGGTCGATTTGAATTGTTACACTAAAATGGTGATCCAACCAAATTGCGTTTGTGATATAAACAAATAGCTCGATCCGAATCATCGAATTAAGGTTAGAAATTTGCATCATCTGTAAGGACTAAGATCATTAGTCTAAAATTGCCAAAGATGTATCAATCTATTTTGAAATTTTGCATTTTACCACAATTTTACAACACTATTTTTATCTCATGTAAAAGAGATCTGAAATGCTATTGATTTTCTTGTTATTTTTATAAGGAAATGGGAGTGAGTATTTAATGAAAATTTGAGTATAAAACCGATATTAAAAGTTTTTTCTTTTTATATAGCAATATTAAAAATTATGAGCTTTTAAATTTTTTTTAGGTTTCTTATAAAATTATTTCACTTTCGGTTTGTCAGTATATACGAGTATAAGAAAATATACGAGTACGAGGAAGGAAAGGGTTTCTCTATATGGTAAAATGATATCTTTAAAAAGAGTTTAACAGCATAAAACCGTACTAAAGTATACATATATCGTATTATGTTTCATGAAATTTTATACAAATTAAACAACAACTACTAAAGTTTTGTGTAACCAAACTATTTATCTATGTATATGTATCAAGAGCAAATATTGTCAATTTTCAATTGATTAAGTTCGTATACGATATAATATGGGGAAAGCGTATCACCGGGCGTGGACACAAAAATGCTTTTAAATTAATTCATCAACAAAAGCGAACGAAACGTTCATAAAAATTAAATATCAGCATGAAAATAATGCAATATCAAATATGAACAAAAGAACAACAAAATTTAATTAATTTTTGATTTTGCAAATAGACTTTTTATTTGTGTGATGTATGTACATGCGAATATATATACATAAAATAAAATCCGGATAGCAGTTAACTTTGTATTTTAAAATTTCCAAAAATTACGAGTATATGCCATTACGTATGTATAAGTATAAATAACAAACATTATTTTACCAACAGAATAAAATTTCCTCAAGCTTTTCTAATTTTCATTAAAATAAAAACAAAATGATGATGGTAATAATAATAAAATTTTGGCTAGCCCGAAGGCATCTAACATAAAAGTATACTATATAAAGAATCTTATATAATAATTTTGATTTGATATAATATGTCACCTCACAGTTCTGCTAACTCTGACTCTGTAGAATTACCAAAATGTAACAATATTTTTGCAATCGTTGGTACAATGGCTTATTAAGATTCAAAGACCCAGTCAAAAATTGGATCATGTATACCTCCTCGTATAAAATAAAAATAATAATTGAATTAATTTCGTTCCATAAAGTCCAATAAATCTAAATTATTTAATTGAGTTATTATTACTTGTGTGTGTGTAGAGAGATAAGACGGAAAATATAATTTTAATATTGTTTAACCCTTTACTCGACACGTTTTATAACTCTTTTAATCTGGACATAATATGTATTTATTACGATAATTGCGTCCATAGATTCGATAAAATTGCACCCCCTGGGCACAAGTATACCACACGTGTTGGTTGTATGTATTATACAGAACAAGTTATTTTCTTTGAACTAAGGAAAAGTTGGAAAATTTATTATATTTTCCTAATAATTATCTTGTATGTTTTTATATTGAATTCAGGTATTTGAAAGAAAAATATTAAAATAAGGCATTTTCATCATAAAATGCAACGATAAGCTGAGAAATTAAATGAAAGCATTTTTGTTGTAAAGAAAATTCATAAAAAAAAATTATAAGAAAATATCCACACAAAAAATTAAAATTAAAGATTAATAGAAATGATGATTGGAAAAATAAATGAAAATGAAATACATGGAAAATGATAAATTAGACTTTCCAAATAAGTTTTTCTATTTTATACTTTTATTGTATATTTTTGTCTTAATTGTCCGTTCTGCTATATACTAAGCTGTAACAGTATTTTGGAAAATTGTTCGGTTGAGAAAATTCCTCTAAATAAATAACAATACAATAACCCAAATTATTGTTGTAAATAATTTATTATCAAAATTGACTTCACTTGTTATATATTATGTTATTTTTAGTAAACCTTTTAAGAATCACTGAAACTTTAGATAAGAAAAATGTTTAAGTTAATTTAAAAAGTTTTAAGCTTTTAGGATTAAAAATTAACTATAGATAAATTTACTAATTCTATATTTTTCGCCGAAATACAATTTAAGATTGCAGGTGAATACAGCGCAGGTTCGTAAAATTTCTAAGAATTGTTTTTGATAAATTTTAAGGAACCGAATCTGGGTAGCGGTTTGACAAGAGCAAAAATGAATATACATTAGCACTAATAGCTAATTCTAGACAGTATTTTCAAATAGGCGATAGATTTTGCAATGGTTTTGAAATTATCCGATTTTGATATTATTTTTCTAATTTTTCTCTAACGAAGCGGTAAACGGTTTAAGGGAAATAATAATATTAATATTAATAAATAAATAATTATTTTTACGGTAAACAGAACTTTATTCAATGAATGTTTACTAATATTTGTCAAATGTAGTGCTGTTAGAGTTACTTCTCATCTTGTTTGTTGTTGACTCAATGCTGCCGTACTCTGATCGGAGGTGCGAATCAAAACAATGGTGTAGATCGTAGGCAATGGAAGTTAGGCTGAAGTTGTACATGTCTGAGTACAGTTGATAGCTCTCGAAACCAGCGGGTGTAAAAAATGACGTTGGCCACATCGCGACATTTCTGAAAAAAGTACTGAATAATGAGTCCTCCTATACACACATGCATTTTTTTATGTCCTGCAGAATAAATGAGGTTATAATTAAATTATTATTTGTTATCTCATTAATTTAAACGTTATACTAAAGACATGTTTCAACAATTACGTTAGCCAAAAAATGGAAGGGTTAATATGTTGTTGCGACCAACGTCCCTCCCTTTCTTTTACCACGAACGTATGTATGGATCTTAAATACACCACAACTGATTTATAAAGCGGTGCACAGGTTGGAGTTCAAACAGAACAATTATCGCAGGGCTCATATACTGTACCGTCTCTGTATGTAACTTTAACGAATGCTCACACCGCCTCATTGCGGTGGCCACCGGAAACTATTCCGTAACTGGGGTAGGCTAAATGTGTGGTTCTTCTACAAAGGGTTTGCGTTAGACCAACAACCCAATCAAAACTTGTTACACAACTTCAACAAAAGCCCGAAACAAATAACTCGGATTTGTGGCAATGCGCCTAGGACTCAAAATAAGGACAATAATTTGAAATTTGGAACATCTTAAACCGACAGGAGAGCCTTCACCAGCTCTTCGATCAGACATCTCAATACAAGCTCGATCTAATTTAGGACTACAAGAAACTAGGCGAGGCGGCCACACCAATTTGTAACATATTTGTTAGAAGCAAAAACGATCGGATCAGCATACTCAGATTGCACACGCGCCTTGAAATGTTGATCATTTTTGAAGTTACATACCCCAATGGATCTAAAATCAAAATATGCTAAAGACACACAAGACTATGTACCAAATGTTTTGAGTGACTTTAACGCGCAAATCGGCAAGTCAGACAGTATTTATCGTAGTACCATCGGACCAAATCTCCTACATCTTTCATCAAAGAACAACGGGGTGCATATCACTAAGTTAGCTCACCTTTAAAATCTGGTAAACACTCCAACCGTCTGTGTAGAAAGACAAAAAGTGAATGACACAAACAACAAGTGCTTAAAATCGAAACTGCAGAAACGAGTGCAACAAGTGCAACAAGTGCTTAAAATCGAAACTGATCTTCGGTCAGACATCTCAATACAAGCTCGATCTAATTTAGGACTACAAGAAACTAGGCGAGGCGGCCACACCAATTTGTAACATATTTGTTAGAAGCAAAAACGATCGGATCAGCATACTCAGATTGCACACGCGCCTTGAAATGTTGATCATTTTTGAAGTTACATACCCCAATGGATCTAAAATCAAAATATGCTAAAGACACACAAGACTATGTACCAAATGTTTTGAGTGACTTTAACGCGCAAATCGGCAAGTCAGACAGTATTTATCGTAGTACCATCGGACCAAATCTCCTACATCTTTCATCAAAGAACAACGGGGTGCATATCACTAAGTTAGCTCACCTTTAAAATCTGGTAAACACTCCAACCGTCTGTGTAGAAAGACAAAAAGTGAATGACACAAACAACAAGTGCTTAAAATCGAAACTGCTAGCTTATGAGACATATACCGTTCTATAAAAGAAATCGCTACTTGCTTCCAACCACATAGTAACGCTATTGACAACGAACCGGAGAGTTAAAAATGGACACAAACACGATGCTAACAGTGTGGCGAAACTATTTCTCGTCACTCTTAAATAGACAGACATTTTTACTCCATCATATGATGAAGTGCGCAGAGTCATATCTAAAATAATAAGACATCTAGTAAAAATGGTATCTGTAACGAAATGCTCAATGTGCTCTCTTGTGGTTTCATAGAAACGTTGGCGATAGCTCTAAATGGGGTACTACATAAAAAGGGAGACCGACTGAATTGTACCGAATTATGTCGAAGTGCAGAACTCATGGGGCGACCCGCATTTTCCTTGTCAGTACTATAGGCTGGCATGGAGCAATGGTTCTACATACATCGGACCTGTAGAGCAGTTCGCCCTAGATTTACCTACTGCGTAAGGAAGTACGTTAAAAGCGAACCACGAAAGAGTTGGGAGTCCTTCGGGACCAGAACAAATTGATTAGTCAATAAACAAACAAACCAACAAACAGATTAAATCCGAACATTCATAGTTTAAAACAAAAATTAAATTATAACAAAAAGTAAATGTGAACAAAAAAAAATAATCAGAAAATAATAACCAAATTTTGATTTAATAATTCTTCAGGATTTTCTTAAAGTTATCAGCAAATTTCAATTGTCCATTGTCATTGTTGAACACCACTACACCTTGAGGTGGTTTCATTAAAATAAATCCTAGAATTTGGTGATTGCTAACAGAATAAGTTTTCTACATTGCCGATATATTTTCTACATTCTCTACATTGTCGACGGCATTTGATGCACTGCGCAACTTTCATTACTTCCACTCCGGTTAAACGTAATTGTTTTTAGATAATACGACTCGGTAGGTTTACAGGGTAATTCACGCTTCTGCGGAATTGTGGAAATTATTATTTCTTTCTCGTTTTTTAGGCTTTTAAACTAATTAACTACCTGCTAAGGGTAGGTGCATTGCACCAAAAAAAGGAAGATTTTTTTTTCTAAAAATTACTCACATTTGAACGCTTGCATCTTACTGAAATAACTAATTTTGAAAGACAAAAAAAATATTTTTGAAAGACAAAAAAATATTTTTGCTTCTAAAGAATGTCCCAATAAGAAGTTCAGATTTAAAAATTTAATTAAAAACAAAAAGGCTTGATATATTTCGAAATTCGTTTTTTGTTTGAAAGTACAATCCTCCTGGTTATTTATGGAAAATGATTTCGTTCAAAGGGGATCCGCCCAAGGCTAGCCCTTGGCGTACTCCATTCGGTCGGTCCAATTTCTAAGCACATTTTGGATTGTGTGCCGACCTATTTCAGCAATGGCTGCTTCAATATTGGCTTTCCAATGGTCAATTGTTTATGGATTGTCCGTACAACACTTGTTCTTCACGGCACTCTGCAAATAAAAATCCAAAGGCGTGAAATCGCTGCTCCTTGCCGGCCAATTCACGTCACCATTTCGACTGCTAATGCAGCCATCTTATTTTTGACGCAGTTTCGCTATTTTAACGCCCCATGTGTGGCATGCCGCACCATCTTGCTGAAACCAAAGATCGTTCAAAACAATATCTTCAAGATGTGGCCACAAAAAAGATGTTAACATGTAGCGGTAGTTGATTCCGTTGACCGTAACGGTCGCGCGTGCTTCATCTTCGAAGAAATACGGCCTAATAATGCCGCCACGCCACAAGCCGCACAAAACAGCTATGAATGCATTGGCTTATCCACATATTCTTGTGAATTTTCCGATTCCCAAATACGACAATTTTGTTTGTTTACGAACCCACCGAAATGGAAATGTGCCTCAATTTTTTAAGCAAAATCCTCATCAATTTGCAGTTTGTCGTAGGCCCTTACTATGCGAATCGATATCGAATTGGATGGTCACGGTGCCTCAATTGCTGGACCAATTGAACTTTATAGGGCGACAAATCAAGATCTTTACGCAGAATTCGTTGCATGGAAGACCGGCTATGTTCATTTCCGATGCATGATGACGAATTGATGTTCTCGGCCGTTGCCGCACACTTTTGGCCACCGCGGCAATTTTTTCGACTGAACGAACATAACGAGTACTGGTACGCGATGGGTTGTCGACTAGGTAGCCCATATCACGCACTTTATGCACAAACTTCTTGACGCCGTTATGTGTGAGTCCCGTGTTTTGACCAAACTTTGTACGACATTTTCTTGCGATTTCGAACCAATTGTCTATGTTGTGGAAGTAAATTTCCAACATTCCCCACTTTTCTTGGGCGCTTAAGCGTTAAGCGACTCATTTCGTCAACTAGAAATAATATACTGAGTTTCTTTCAAAAAAATAATGACATTGTTGCTGTCAGAAACAAAATAACCGATATGTCAAATCTGAACCGGTTATTGTGACGCCCTTTAATTGAAGGAAATGTTGTCTTGTTTTCGATACTAGAGACCAGTTTATTTTATTTCGTAATTTTATGACTTTTTTGAGTAAAATAAAAATCGAAAATAAAAAAAGGATATTCTTACGACGACTCCTTTTCGATTTATTGAAGTTTTACCGAGACCGCAACCAAAAAATGTGACCCACATATATATTTTGGTGGTTCAAGATCAAGGAGAAGATAAGGTTTTACAGTAAAAATTGTGATTTATTTCAAAAGGTATATAGTGCAACAAAAATCCTTTTAAACTTTATTCAAACGTATAATAAAACCTAAACCTACGAACAAAATGAAATTTTCAATTGCAGTCTTCTTGTAAAGCATCTCGGGGTTCTTGCAAATTTGTTGGTTATCTTGACAGTTTTCTTACACGCCGTTGTAACATATATCTCAGACGTGCTATGTAAGATTTAAATCTGCACTTCGCGGAGGATGGTTTATTAAATTAATACGGTGCTGTTGCAGAAATTGGCGTGTGTTTAGGACTGTGTGCAGCCGGGCACTATCATCCATAAAAAAAATTCACACTCAATTTACCTTTTCATGGAAAGCATATGAATCCTTAAGACGTCTTCCCCATATCGTGTTGATGTTAAAGCTGGATGATATTACTGAAAATCTGTCCTGTAATTCTACGAAATACCCGCCCAAGTCATCACCGAACCTTTATGAAATTCTATACGATTGGCATTACGCAATTAGGGTTTAATCTTTGTGATCCTGGTGAACGCCAAACTCTGCATCGGCCTTTTGATGCACACATATTTTATTACGCGAATTTGCTTCAGCCGTTTTTTTGGCACAAAATTCGTTATATTTTTTTAAATAAATAAATTTTTGGAATATTTGAATAAAAAAAAAAATATATTGAACCGCTATTCATTGGGAGGTCGACATGATCTTAGTCAATAAGCTTTCAATCAATTTATTATCATCTGTTTTGCGATATCTGGTTTTGTAAAGGTACAATACTTTTAATTTTTTCGCTCGATCATGGTGCTGTTTTTCTTGGTCGACTAGATCCATCACCCGGCACATTACCATCACATATTTCCCTAATTTCACGATAAGTCACACCGGGTTCACCAAAAACCCCAATTTTCGTAGCGCAAACGAAAAACTGTTCTTTTCGATTCATCTCGCTTCAATCTTCAAATAACTATACGATTCATTAAATTATTGTTTTCCATAAAATGACGTGAAATTTGAAGAAACATAAAATTTTTATCGCTGAGTGCTTAGTTTGCAAGATAAAAATGTACTTGTTTTGTTAACGTTTATATGCTTTTTGATCCGTTTCTCGTTTAAATTGCAATAAATCGACAAGGAGTCATCATACAGAAATTTCCACAACATCATGTTCAATATTTCTAAATTCTCTATAAAATGGCTAATTTGGATTTGGGAATGAAGTATCGAGCAAGTTCGTTTACAGTTTCAAACAGCAAAATATTTTGTTTGGACAATTTTTATTTTACTCAAAAAAGTCAAAAATACGAAATAAAATAAAACGGATTCCAGTATTGAAAAGAAGACAAAATTTCCTTCAATTAGAAGAGAAATTATTTTTCTAGAAGGTGTTATTACACCAAGAAATGTCAAATCTGTGTATTTTTTCGAAAAAAAAATCCGTTGCGTTTTTTTAATTTTTGTTTGTCGATTGTAGATTTTCATTATGGTTAATTTGTTTGGAAGATTTTTTTTTTGAGTTGGGGTTGTTCAATTCTTCTTTCACTGCTATCATAGAATTAGAATTGGCTGTTATCCGATGTCTATTAGTAAGGTCTAGTTATGACAGAATGCTATAAGAGCCATCTTCCTGGCATTACATATGAATTTCTTTCCACACAATTTTTAAAGTTTCAATGCACAGGACACTTAACTGGAATGCACTATCTAGCAAATCAGTTTAGTCAGATATTTGAGAGTATGTTTAGAATTTTCAAAAAAACTGAATGCGATAATCTATATAATTTACAATTATCTTTTTTTATTAGTATAGCACAGCACCAAATCTAATGAGTATAGAGAACGTACTCTGATAATTTTTTAGAATTTAGAATTTAGAAAAGCTTTTCAACATGTACATAAGTTTACACTTTTAATAATGCGAATTTAATTTTGATTTTTTCGAACAAATTTTACAACTCGAACGCTGTTTGCAAATTAAATTAGACTGAGAGACAACTTTTGTACAATAATTCACAAAATTCGCTTGAAAGGCTACCTCAATCCAATAAAATATAATTAATATAATAAGTTCTTTTTAATATCACAATCATTTTCTCGGCTGAGAATTTATGGGTTATTTAACACTGACTGATATCCGAAATATTTATCATGAATAGTTACCCCTTAATAGTTCTTTTTAAACATCCAACCAATCTACTTACCTATACATAATATGTAAAGACACATACACTGTAAAAAAAAATAAAAACTTAAAATTTTCCCATTCAGTTAATTCTTCACTTTTTTCCAACATTAAATCATCAACATTTTTCAATTTTTCCTACGTTTTCCGTTTACTTGGTTTGTGTTTTTTTCTACTTATACGTTATACATACTTTGCTTCAACATTTATGCTTTGAGTAATGTTTATTGCAAGAATTTTTGTCAGTTTTGACATTTGTGGAAAAACACAAAACATATGTTTCATATTTCTATACTTAAAAATGTACAGAGAAGGAAAGAAAAATGTTAAATTCATGAAAATACATCAGTTTTCTTTTTCGTTTTCTTCTTTTCTATTTTATTTTATTTTATTTTAAGTTTTTTGTGGTTTGATTATATTTTATTATTGTGATGTATGCTTTATGTTGTTTTATGTATTTATATTTGTTGTTTGCTCATGATATATTACATTTATTGTTCCTTAAGGAGGGAATCAAAATCGGTATTGTACATCATAAATATTTTTTTTATATTTTTGTACATAATATGCATATATGTACGTACACAGATCAATATGTTTTGATTGTAACGTAATTCTTCTCATATAAGAACATACATTTTAAATCCCACATTTAAAAGATATTAAGGCGTTTATATAAAATCCATAATTATTAACTTGTACATACATATAATGTTTTCGGTCGAAATGTGTCAAAATGTTTTTCAACAAATTCAAATCTGATTAAAAACATCTCATCTCCTTATTTATCGATTGTTACAATTGTGCGAATGCCGACCAACCTTTTTTATTTTATTTATTTGTTATTTTTTTGTGTATCCGATCTACTCGTATATTCACATATCATCAAAAGATTGGCAACGAAAACTTAATCCTCTTACCCAAATTGACACCCAGCACAAAAAAATTACAACAACAAACTACGTTTTTAAAATGTTTATGTCATTCCCATTAATTTTTAGTGACAAATCATGAAATGAAGGTATTTTCTATATACATATTTCCATTGTCGCACATATGGAATGACGGTAACAAAAAGGACATTTTATGTTTAGTTCCTTATTTTTTATTATATTATTTTTCTATTCAATTATAATTTAGTTGTTAAATAAAGCATATTAAGTAGAGGAAGAATGAATTCAAGTGGAATATAGAAAGGGTATTAGAAATTTTGTGAAAATGTTGAAATAAAATTTATTACCTGCGTGCATCATATGGTGTTCTTGGTTGTAACTATGAAAATTTGTAGAAGTAGTTATGTTGATAAATTTATATACTAGCCAGATTGTTTATATTAGAATTGGTATATATTTTAACATTAAAACATCATAATTACTATTGTTAATAATTGTGATGCATGTTTTATAGGTATAAATTTATACCTTTACAGAGTAAGCGGATTATTAGCCGAAACCTGAAGTTTTTACACAAACATTGTGTTCTAGTTCTAGTATTGTATAAAACATGATGGAAAAAAGGTTGAAAGTACTCTGATTGAAAGATATTTTTATCCAGTATTGATGCAGATTAGTATTAGATTGCCATATTTAAAGTTAGATTATTAGTTTTTAAAAAATTTTAATTAGTAATAAAAATATGCTAAAAATATTTATTAGACAGAAGAATAAATCCCCAAAAAACAAGAGGCTTTATAAAATATGTATAAGATACATGATTCTGAAGCTGTAAATTCACAACCTTCCGTTACAATTAGCGCTGATAAAACTTCATTGATATTTTGATACATTTGCTAGCCGGATCAAAGACAGAAAATATTTTTTAATCGACAATTGGTTGTTCGATTGATAAACTTATAACTTTCATCGCCTCATATATTCCGAAGACCAACCGATGAAATGTTTATTTTAAGATGACAAAACGCGATTATAACTTCGATACAAGAAACCAATTTAATGTATCAAATATTTAAATCAAGTGGGAAAATCATTGTATCGTATTTAATCAATTGATTAAATACGATACAATGATTTTCCCACTTGATTTAAATATTTGATACATTAAAAAAAATGAAATGCGTTAAATTGTATCGTATTTAATCAATTCAGCTGGTCTGTACAGGGGCAGAACTCTTATTCAAAAACAGTTTTAGTCAAAAATCGTACTTTCCGCTAAAACTTTTGAAAACCTATAAGGACTGAAATGATCACTTTTGCGAAATATTTGCAAATAAAAGATAAGGCTCCGATGGGAGCTGCTACTTCTGGTGGAACGTTTACGCCCAAAATCATTGAGATCTCCCAATTTATAGAAAAAGCTTAAGTGTTAAGTTTTATTTTCATCATCCGTCTGGGCTTAACATTGAATTTATGATGAACAACCGTATTTCCCCAAAACTTGTAGCTTCCGTTTGATATAATTTTCAAAATATTTCAAAATATTTGCTAAAAGCTCAGTTGATAGCGGAACGATTTCATTAAAAAATCTTTGTGATTTTCTGATTTATGGAAAAATCCTGACACAGATGAGGCCGACATTTAGTCTGCCTGCTCAGAATCACACACACTAATTTTGTAAAAAAAAGGCTTTTGACTTTGGCGATATAGCAAATGGGAAATTTGCAAAAATCTCGAACAAGAATTTCAAACAAACGGAAAAATGTGTGTCGGTTCTTTTTTGGCTTTCAAATAGTCGAAAATTATTTTTTTAGATCTTGAGTTCGAACCTGCTTCGAGGATTATTATAAATAAGGTTGAATGTGAATTTTAAAATGAGAGTCCTATGATTTTTTGTTTAATTACTATGATTGTAATACACAGAAAAAATCCGGATTCTAATGTGGCTATTGGTTCTCAATTCTGTCTATCTCTTTTGGTTAGTTGAGTCCATGCACTGAAAAGTCTGTAAATATTTATATCAAAAATTATAAATCGATTTATTTATGATGTATGTACATCATTACAACATTACATCAGCGGTCGAGTTATACGATAAATTTGTTCATTCTATAACCAATTGAATTAAACAATAATTTATTTGTTAATTCGAGCAATCTACTTCGTCTGACGAGGAATAGAATAATGAAAATTTTGACATTGCTGATGCTGATGCAGATTATTTTGCATATAAAGTTTGAAGGTGAGCCTGGAGAGATATTCTTGCACAAAGATTTAAATGTTGTTATTGCAAAAATTAGGATTGTTGTCAAAATATTTCGACTAAGTCCCACAAAAAATGGGAGAATTTTTGTGCAAGAATTTGGAAGAAACAGTGAACTAGAACAGAAGACATTGGAAGAAACAGTGTATTAGAAAAAGTGTAATCTCGGACATTAGGAAATGTCTAAGGAATGGAAAATATTGTGAAATAATAAAAGCTTTGCAACCTATTAGGTTCACAGCTGAATTATACTATAGGTTCTTCTAACTTTAAATTGTTGGATGCTGATGCTGTTCTAAAAATTTATACTCGACAAATTGTCAACTTAAAATACGCCAATAAGCAATGAACTATACATTCTGAATAAATAAACAGAATTCAACAGCGGCGAACAGAATATTCTGATGTTTTACAATATTTATACCATCACAGACTATACAAAAAATTGAGTGAGAAAGATCTTAACGGAATTTTTAATCAATTAAGGAACAGATTTGGATCAAAATAATCTTTCAGCTGATGACGTCGACACACAAGAACCAAATCCTTATTTTTACTTATTTAAGAATGGAAGAACGACTACACCAGCTGGCAATCAAACAAAACATAGATTTGAGATATTCAGATGCAGTGATAATACCTGTTATCACTGATATTACAACTGTAGAAAAAGCCGTTAAAAGGGAAACAATTTTATTTGAGATCGACAAATCGGCACAAAAATTCGATCAAGTCTCAACGATATACAACATTACACCATTTGATTTGCTTTTTACGGGGATATACAACATTACACCATTTGATTTGCTTTTTACTTTTATCTTAATAATCAATTTTAGATGAAGACGATTATTCCCTCGTTTGTCATTTTGTTCTAAATAAATGTAAGTTTGTGGTAGTGGCTTCTTATTATTCTCAGGTATAGTTGGTCTTCGTGGTCGTACTGCAAATCTCTGGTGTGTTTGTGATTAAAAGTGTTTTCCATTTTTGTTAATGGTGGACGCCCTCGCTTTCGAATTGTGACTGGAAATCATCGAACTCTTGGTTTCTCTTAGAAACTCAAATTGGCTTCTCTTAGAAACTCAAACTGAATGTTGTCACAATTTGCAATATCATGCTTCGGGAACAAAACAATATTGCTTTGGAAAATGCCACCTGGATCTAGTTCCGAATTGTTTGCTAAATCTCATATGGGCTTTTGAGTTAAATGTCAAATATTTTCAACATTCATTTCATTAGGATCTAGAAAGTTGTTAATTATTTCCATGTCGAGAGCTTCTGTAGGTAATCCTAAATATTCTTTGTTATCTTCTTCCAAATCGTCAAAATAACCCTGATCGGATTAACTTTAGAGTAAATAGTTTCTTTGCACTTAAAGCTTCCTTACGCTGAGATTTTAAGAAAATTATACCCATGTAATAAACTTCAACTCCCGCCAAAATAAATACGTCACACCTCTACACTTGTTAAGATTTCATGTAATACTAATACATAGACATATAAATACATATTTTTAACAATGTAAACGAAAAAATCCCGTTGTGTTTTCTGTCGTTTTATTTCGTAATGTGATTGATATTCGTTACTCTACAGCTAGCTTACAAGTCAGCGAATTAAGTTGAGATATTGACATTTTATGTACTTTGTGCAATTTACTAAGAGAACCCCGCGAAACCACGAAATAACCCATCGATTGCACACCACGATCAGATTAATTGTATGCTTATTTACAATGAAGTCCAGCAAACAAGACACTTTCACGAGAGCTTTCAACGGAAAATTAAATATTTCATATAGGTACTTTTCATAAAAATAAAGTGAGTTTCTTCTTTTAATTATTTTTTTTTTATTAAAAACTGTTTTTATTTGCATAAAATATTTAAATATTTTTTTTATATTGTATGTTAGAAATTTGAATTTTTTAATGAAAATGAAAGTCGGTTCTACGCCATTTATGTATGCAATACAATATCTCTCATGTAACCAAATATTGCAGGCCTGAAAGCGTGGCAAAAAGGGTTGTTTCCATCCTTAAAACTTGCAAACGTTCACTAAAAATTTCTAAAAATAACAGCGCTTTGGCAAAATTTTATGAAAATAAAGTTGAATTAAAAATCTTGAGTCGATAAATTTCAATTAAGCAATTTTTTCATAAAAACTGTTTTATTCAAATTCAAACATTAATTTTACTCCAGAAGCCCACCGGAAATAAAACATAAAAATTACCAAAGGAATTAATGCTTCCATTAACAATTAATCATCAGCTTATACACACCAAAGAAAATCGAGGAAAGTTAATTCAAGTTTTCTTTTCTGGTGCCACACCTCCATTTCACGCTGTCAAACATAAAATCATAAACAATGCTATACATTAATTTTTATTGCATAAAATTATGTAACACATATACACATTTTACTATCAGGAATTATATTAAAAATTTAAATTATAAGTGAATGACATAAATAGTGATAAAAACTAGCATGTGGCGAAGAGCCTCACACACACACAAACATGACATATTATAGAATGGCGTTGTTGTTGCCATTTTGATAATAAATAAAAGCACGCGAGTTATGATAAGAACTGAACAAAATAAAATTAAAATAAATTTATTGTTCCTTGTACAAAGTACATACATTTTTATACGGTGAATGCTCATTTTATGTTACCGTTATGTATTTCGGGATGTGTAATGTACGAGTTTGGTTATATGTACATACAATATACAAATTAAATGATATATGAATTGACTAACACCCACGTAATGCGTATAAAATTGTATTACATTTATCTCGGGATATATCACATTTTATGTATGAAAGTTACAAACACAAAATACCCATAAATGTGTTCAGCAGCATATGCTGTTAACTGTTATGGCTCTATACATATACATACGCTCCTTACATTACATATACGAGTATTAGGAACCACAGCCATTATTTTGACTTTATAAACGTCTTCTTGATATGTCTTTTATTGAGTTTTCAATTAAATTAGATTTTGTGGGCACAATTGCGGTTTCCACTTTTATCGTATATCAGGGTTTTTGAAGCGATTTGTGCATAAAACATTAAAAAACTTTGAATAAAACTTTAAATTTAATTCGTTGTACATAAATGTAATTCGGTAGTAAACTAGAAATTAATCTATTGCATGAAGCAGATTTGTTGTAAGTTAAACCAAAAACAAACACTAAATCTCATCACGTTCGGTCAGCATGCAATGCTTTCTATGGAAGACGGAATCAAATAATCAGAGCCAAAGGAGATCATATCGAGCAGTAACATGTTTTTCATAAAATGTAATATGTTTTCAACATATTCCACGAAATTTCAATAAAAAATAATCAAAATTAAAAAAATTACTGCGTTTTCATTTGGTAACACTTGGTCTCAGCCACTCTGTATAACAAAAGTTGATCGTTTCATAAAAAATCAAAATGCTGCTAAGATTAAAAAAAATTAATTCATCATTGATCTGATGTTTTTAAAATGGAAATTTCCGAAAATGAAAAATGCATGGCGTTCCCTAGATGGGACGTACCAAACAGGTTACGTTAACCTTGCATAATTATTTGTACGTTAGTTATATAAATTAGAATCAAAATTACACTCTAAATAAATAATTTTCATCTTAAATAGTTTTTAAACTTCACCTAAATCAGTAATTAGCACTGATTTAAGATATATTTGGCTTACTGGATAAAGGGGTGGATATTTTTCACGAAATTTTTGAAATATCTTGTAAAATGTTTCGCCCAAAATGTTAGATGAAATATAATTAAAATCCCCAAAGGAAGCGCTTTCTATTAACATTCCACATGACGGAATTAAAATTAAACAATTTTTGAGGATGACAAACTTAATAAACTATTAAAAATATTTTTTAGTCTCTGACAGTCAGAGTGTACCTGTGGTTATCAAGTTTTACAAATATGTCAAATTTTATCATGAAAATAAAGTTTTATGGATTTGACTTGCGGCGAAGCGGGAGGAACGAAGTGAATTTGTATAACTGCGAGAGTACCAAGGCTTCGATGCTCAGGATCTAATAATGTTTTCGTAGATGAAACATTGTTCGGTAAGCCTATAAAATATAGGTTTTGCACTTCAAATTGGACGATTTTGCAAATTATATTCATTTTTTTTTATTTCATTCACAATTTTTTGTAACTTCAATTAAATGCAGAGTAAACTCAATTATTTTTAATACAAATTCAAGTTTTAATATTTCAAGTTCGTAAATTTTTTACAACTTTTTGCAAAATAAATTCAGTGTTCCCAATTCTTAACAGATTATAACGGGGTTGGGGTATGTTGAATGGAAATAGGATTCATAAATGATTTTTGAAAGTAGTTCTGGATTTTGGCCACCTGGGACGGAAGTCGACTAATTCTTAACGGATTATGATGGGATTGGGTATGCTGTATGGAAATGAAATTCTTAAATGATTTTCGGAAGAAATTCTGGAATATGACCACTTGGGACGGAACTCGATAAATTTTTAAACGATTATGACGGGACTAGTTATACTGGATAAAAATGGGATTCTTAAATGGTTTTTGGAAGAAGTTCTGTAAGAAGTTCTGGAATATGACTACCTGAAACGGAACTTGGTCATTTCTTAACCGACATTGATGGGATTTTCTATGTTGGATGGAAATGGGATTCTTAAATGATTTTTAGAAAAAATTTTGGCGTATGGCCACTTTAGGTGGAACTCGGTAATTTCTTAAACGGTTATGATAGGATTTTGTATGGTGGGTGGAAATAAGATTCTGAAATGATTTTTGGAAGAAGTTCTGGAATATGGCCACTTCGAACGGAGCTCGGCTATTTCTTAACTAATAATTATGAGATATTGTAAGTTGAATAAAAATGGGATTCGTAAATTGTTTATGAAAACATTCTGGAACATTACGAGTTCCATCTGATTGAGTTCTCTCCCAGTGACACTATTTCCTGGGAATAGGGAATGGGCAAAAATATTTTCATGGCATTTTTAACCAAACCATATTTTTCGGGCCGACTGAAGGAATATGTTTAGTGCAAAAATTTTTAAAACAAAGTTAATTGGGAAACTTTTGTTCCACAAAATTTTTACAGGAAAAAATATTTTCTCATTTAACTTTGTTTCAAAAATAGATACACCAAACTTATTCCCTCAGTAGGCCAGAAAAATACAATTGAGACAAAAATGCTATGAAAATATTTTTCCCAATTCCCTATTCCCAGGTAAAGATAGGACAGTGCCACAGGTGGCCATATTGCAGAATTTCCTCCAAAAATCACTAAAGAATCCTATTCCCATCCAGCACACCCAAAAATAATTGAATTTATTCTGCATTTAATTGAAGTTACTTTGAAAAAACACGAATTTGCTTTGGAAACAATTGCGGTTGATTTAGAAAAAATTGACAAAGAAGTATAGAAATTTGTGTTTGACCTGTAAAAAATTGTGAATTTGAAAAGCAAAACGTATAAGTAAATGGTTGAGATTGTTGCCTTTATTGAATGCTTTCTGTATATGAAAAACTCGAATGGTTGAGCCACACTCCGACGTGTTTTACACAGCAATGATTAACGGAAGGATTCAACGAACAAAATGCTCCAAAATGTTGATGTTTGATCATTCTTTTGTCGAATCCTGTGATACACAGTAGTTTGAGCGACGAACGTCAAGTCAAGCGAGTTATTAAAGCTTATCGTAATGATAAAGTACTGGTTGATTTTGGCACTGATTGATTTTTTTTTTATTTGTGTATTGGTCGTTTGTTTGGTTGGTTATATAATTCCAATTAGTAGGTTGGAGGTAATTTATAATTACTGAGACCCCGTTTGCCAATAACTCCTTCCATCAGCTACGAATGTTGCATAACTAACCAGTCCATGCATGCCTTGGAACTTGCGGCACATTTTACCGATTGAACTGCATAAGCTGGCGAGGAAAACACTGGCATACATTTCTAATATGGCTAAATTGATAGTCTTCAGGGTGCGAGCCTCGGCCTGGATGCTCGAGTAGTTATATTGATAGATCTATCTACCATCGTTATTGCTGATTTGTTAATTTGAAGATTACCGTGACTTTTCGAATGATTTATCCAACGATCATTTCTGATCGCATTACGATCATCCCTGACGATATCAAACTGTTTTGATACGTGAGAAATCTTTAAGTGATTACCTGTAAAACAATTTTTTCTTTTGAATCCGAAACAAGCGGCTCAGAAAAAACACTGCAGTGCTAAAATTTTAGTGCATCCACATTTTCGGGCTCTGATGCTCACGGAATTCTTTTGCTGCTCCAAGTCCATTCCCGTAATTCAAAGCCACCACATTGAAACAAGGGAAACTGGTTGGTTAGTTTCTTGTGGATTTCGTTTAACCGATTTCAATGCAATTTGCTGGAAGTCCATTTGCTGGTCCCAAGATTACAGAATTTTTGGTTTTACTCGTTTAACACCATGTCGAAGATTATAACTGTTTCGGCAGATATTCTGCTGCGCTATCACCAATTTATTCTTTCGCATGGCCCAATTTCAAGTAGTTTACGATTACGCAATTTTATACGAAGTTGACAATACTTGAAATGAAATGAACAAATTTTCTCGATTTCCCAAAATGATCTGAGCACATTGTCGATTACCGATACCGATTACCATCGACAGTGACATTGAATAGTAAAAATATTTCATCGCTTATGATGCATTGGGGCTGATATTTATATGAAATATTGAAACAAGATACCAAATTATTCTCAGGAATTAACAACCATTTCCATTCTTCAATGCGGTATTGGTTATGTCATTGTTGAAAAAATAAATATAAGTTTCGTTATCAAAATAGTTTTAGCCAAAAATATTCAGAGCGGGGACTTAAATTCTTTTCACGAATTCGTTAATCAATTCAAAAGAGATGTATTGAATGACCTGGGTAAGCGAGCCCCTATAGTACTTTTAGAAACTGAAAACCATTGAATTAAAAACAAATTACTCAACCAAAGGCAGGAATTGAGGGAAACGCATATATACTGGTATTGTCTGATTAGCTTCTAAAAGTAAAGTTGACCAACTGGGCCCCATAATACATACGTCCTAGTGAGTCCTAATTCATTGTTTAATGTAGAAAAAATCTAAATGCAATCCAAATTTAAAATTGAACTCATTCCGCATCATTGCAAGGTGCACTCGTCTCAGTACAATATTGTACGGAACAGTTCCGGCTGTACATTTTTTGGAATTAAATGGTTTTTTCAACTCACTTACGACAAAGGAAAACCATTTGTAAGCACAGCATTGTCAAACGTGATTTTTATCTGGACAAAGTCCTAACGATTAAACAAACTATTGAAAAGCACATCGGTAATTGATAAATCGGAACAAAGTTTGCGGTTTAAAACTAAATATAGGGTAGATTTTGGTTTATAAACATTAGAGACATCTAACAATACCTGGGTGAACTAACGATCAATGTAGTTAGTCGGAAGTTTAGACAAAAAATTCGGCATCAGGCACATAGCATTAGTATTAAAATGTGCGGTTTTGAGTTACTCAACTACAAATTATTAATGCATCAATCGAAAATATTAATGAAAATTTTTAAGTTACCCCAGCTCAGAATTCATTCAAAATTAATAGTCATTTGTAAGGTTAGTCCAGCCAAACAATTCGTTAAAAATTACTGAAACCTTAAAAAGGAATACCGCAACCATATATTATAACTCGTATTTTACTGCTTCACTCGCATCGGCATATGTGCTGTTCCCACGGTACGATTATTATTTTCTAACAGGGTATGGCAATTTCAAAAATACAAAGATGTAATCCGATAAATTTATAGTTTTAACCGGCCAAATTTAAACGTAATTTTAGTTCAAATCCGAGTTACGGATGAGCCAGCACAAGGCACAATTTCACTAAATTGAAACTTTGTTGTTTACAAATTTACGAAGTTTCATTTTAGTGAAGTTGTGCCTTGTGCCGGCTCAGTATTTTAAGTAACTTTTAATAAATTCATTGACTAGAAGGAAAGTTTATTGTTGAAGATTTAACAACAAATTTTAAATAAAGTAAACAAAATCCTCTTTAAACCGCCAGATCCAATACCATGATTTTATCACAGCCTTCAAGATTAAGTATATTAAACTGAATAGAATTGTAAGCTTATTTTTCATATTACGAAGCTTTAAGATTAAATTCGGTTCCGTTTAGTACATTTTATGTTGGTGTGCCAATTTTACGTACCCGGTCTTAATATTGCGATTTAATGAACTTCTTATGTTCGAATCACCAACAAATTCGTAAACCTAAAGATATCCATCTAACTATTAAATATATAAAGTAAAACAAAAAAAGCACCATAAAATAAAAGCATAACACTTAACACAAAAACAGCAATCATAATAATAATTATAATTATAATAATATATAAATACAAATTTATCTTACCATTTCCTGAAGGATTATGGTTATTCTCTTATTCTTTTCTTATTATACACACCATACAGCATTTCACAGAATACGGCATAAACCAAAATTTATAATTTTTTCGGTGTTGTTGCTGTTGTCTGTTATGTGTGTGTATCCTTTTTATCTAATTCTTGTTTTTTTTTTTTTTTTATAGAAGCATAATACAACTTTTATATATTATTTTGTCCTTTTCAACTTCATCCGAGTGTAGTCGGAAGAAATAGTTGGAAATGAATATAAACTTTTATCTACCATTAACACGTTTAGAATCTATTTTACTTTTGGTTATTTGTAGGAATGTTATGCTCCGACATAAAATACTAAAAATACAACACATCCAAAAAAAAATTACACATAATTTTCCTCCTAAATGAGAGAATAATGTCCTATTGTTTTGTTCGTGTATCCTGTGCCACCCATTTTCTAATTTCAAAATGTAGCACTGGGTGCTTTCGGCTCGGTTCAGTAGTATGCCTGTAGTCCAATATAAAATCGAATTATTGTTATGATTATTCGATATTTTTTACACATAGATCCCGAATCGTAATTATCCTTAATTTTATATTACGACAGTGTTATATTTTGTATATATGAAATTTAAGCGATACTATTACACAAATTTATTTTAACTCTCACACTACATATACTCGTACCTACATATACTTACGTTTATCTATAATTACAAAATTAAAGGTTAACCTTTCTTTAGATAATAAAACATAAAACAAGGATACGTATATCCTTGTGTGTAATTAACATTTTAATTGACAACAAGGAATTTGCTATTTTAGTGTCGGAAATGTAATATTCGTACACATATACATTATAGAGTTATTCATCGGGTTATGATTAATTGACGTTTTAATTAAAAACACTTACGATCAAAAATTCTTTCAAAAAAATTTCATTTATTTCCTAATACTTTTGAAAGCACTCAATCCTCCTCAGCCATCCATTATACAAAGTATAAAGCTTTAACATAAACAGAAAAAAAAAGTTTATTCACAAGAAAATGTAATAAAAATAAACTTTGTGGTTTTCTTATTTTTCTCCCGTTTGAATGTTTGATCAAACGTATCCGTACATTGAATACTTTCATATGCAGATACAAATTTGTACGTAGTAAAACGATGGCTGGAAAAATATAATAAGGATAATAATAATCAATCCCTAAAAATATTTTTTATTTATTGGAAATTTCGTTTTATTTTCCAATATATATATTACGTCAGGTTATGTTATGCAAATATAAATTTTAAGAGGAAAACGCGTGTAAAATGGAAATAATAATAAACATTTATTTTTGTGGTAAGAAATAAAAATTTATTTTATTAGAAATTGTTTAAAGTACCACTTGTTTTTTTTTTTTATTTAATCATTTTTTTGGTTAAAAAAATACATAGGTTGCGGCCCAAATCTAACGTAAATCATTTAGAGTACAATAAATTAAAATTTTTGTACAAAATACTTTTCAAATCATAAAAATTCGAGTTTTTCGGTTGATGGTAATTGATGAACAACCTATTGGTTACTCATTTATAGAATAATTTCTTATTAAAATTAGAATTGTCCATTCAACTCCAGCGATGTCTGGCTATGGAGTCTTCTAACTCCATTCGATGTAAATGCTTCCTTGCTTGTTTCTTTATTTCTTCGGTGACGTATTCCATGTTTAAGTTCCTATGTTGGTTATCGTTCCTATAATGTATCATGGAGCATTCACAATCATCCGCAACACTAAAGCATTGTTTCGTTTGTACACTACTCGAAAGTTGGCTAAAATGATTTTTTTTAGAATTTGCCTATAAAGAAGCAATGCCTTATGTATTCTGAACTAAGAATTTGTATACCCATGATCAGAGTTGTGCGTCTACTCTGTTGATGTCTAAAATATTGTAAACAATTCATTTTGGCGTAGAAAATGACGACAATTAGTAAATATGTAGAATATTCGTAGACATTATATATTATAATTTTTTTGTTGTTTTCTCCATTGTTTTTCAGTATGATGTTGCCATCTCACAGTTTTCTAATCCAGATTGCAAAAGTAAAAATTAAACAAATAATTAATAATTTAAATTGTCATTTATGTCAAATTGAGATCTTTACGTCTCTTGAGGGACAAGTAATCACAATCAAATGCTTTTAAAATATTTGTTTATCTGTTTGTCCATCGCATCAGTTTCATTGCCAAAACTATACAGCACCGGTTTTAGTGAAGCATAAATGTCTCGATACCTTAATCGGTTAAGACAAAATGTAACTATGCCAGTTATGGGGAAGTAAAGTGTTTGCTAGTTTGTTTATGGATACAATATTAATTTCCATGCACAAACAAATTGACAAATATTTACAAGCAACGTTTACCTAGCATCTCCACGTTATATAATTTACATCATTACCATTAACATAAATGGTATGAAAAAATATATGGCGTCGAGTGTAGTAAACGTAACATAAATTTTACAGTTGGAAATTTTTCGTTTATTGATATTGAACAGCGTCCCTTGAGTCTGAAAGGGATAAAACCACATCGAAATGTCAACAAAATATAAAATAATTAAAATTTCTATTGGTTTAAAACTTTTAACAGAATTAAACGAAATGCAACAATGTATACTTGCAGTCTGCTTTAAGTCAATAACATGAAACACAATAGTTAAACCAGTTTTCATATTGTTAACGAGAACTTCCTTAATATTAAAATATTTTTTAAAATGTTTGAACTGAAATCATAAATAGAACGAAACTGTTTTCAATAATCCAATGAACGTTTTCTACAGTTTTTTGCAAACAATTATAAATTCTTAAATAAATATCGCTACCAAATTTCTAATTATTTCTATGCGTAACAAATCAAATTAAATTGGTATAAATCTTGATATATTTCGTTTCTAAATTGCCTAAAATAATAATAAAAAGAAGAAAAATGTACCCTTCGGAACACCAGAATCCCTAAATTGGTATAGGACACCAGACAAAATCATTCAATCAAAATTCATAGTACTTCTACACATTTAATAAAATTTAAAATTATAGAATTAAATATAAAAAAAACATTTACAAATTGTAAATATATAATTAAAATAAATATCATGCAAATTTGATGCAAAATCATATTAATTACGAATCTACTCGTACAAAGTAATTCCATTATAATAATTAAAATGTTTCATTAATATTTTGAAAACAATTTCTTTAAAACTATTTTAACGAAAAAAATTCATTATTTTTATGCAATGAAAATATTTCATTATGTCAACGAGTATAATTATATTTATTTTGTTCAGGAATGAAAATATTTCTTTGGTTTAATGAAATTATTAATATTACCGTTATTTTAGTAACTTTTGCAAACAAAATACAAGACGCGGTCGCGCTAATTAAAATTTTTAATTTAATAAATTTGAAGTGAATTTAATAACAGTGAATGTAGTTTAGCGTGAATATAAGAGCATTGTTGTCACAAAGTACTCGAAATTTGTAAACAAAAACAAGTAAGTGCTAGTACAGAGGGTAGAAATTAATTTATATTACTTTAATGAGAATTATTTTATGGTAATATAAAACAATAGTGGCAATATTATACCGGATGAGTTTTTTAAGCTGAAACTTTCAAATATCTCGGAAAATAAGCCCTCTACGATAAAAATGACCATTATAAAAATTAAATCATTCTGGAGGGGAAATAAATTAGTGCTAAAATTAGGACCCCGGCCCTGTTTGTAAGGGGGATGGGGGGCAACTTGGAAACTAAGATAGGAACCCCCATTTTTTATTGCAGATTCAAATTCTACGGTAGGATTTCCCTGAAACATTTTTTCGATTACTTAATAAACACATTTTTATTAATCACTTGTTTTTTGTTTCGCAGAATATTTTGAATATTTTTCAAAAAGTTTAAAAAATCACTCGATCGATTTCGACTTGTTAGGTCATCAGTGGCACTATTCTGGTATTCCCCGGGAATAGGGAACTGGGGAAAGAATTTACATATAAATTGTATTTAAATAATTTTTTTCTGGCATACTGAGGTAAAAAGTTAGTGGCAATTTTTTTGAAAACAAAATAAAATTGGAAATAACTTTCCCTGATAATTTTGCTATGGAAAAATTATTCCCAATTTACTAATATTTACATCAAACTTTTTTTCTCAGTTGGCCAGAAAAAACTGATTTATAGATAAAAGCTATGTAAAATCTTTCCCCAGTTCCCTATTCCCGGGGAATTACCAGAATAGTGCCACAGGAGTATCTATTATACTCCTTGTAATTTTAATTGTAAGTATTTTTTTACAAATATTTTTCTCCACTCTTTATTTTCGTTCTTTAAAGCCACAAGTAATATGGAAAGTTCTGGATAAACACAGAATTTATCAATGTTTAGTTTTTAAAAATTTTTTGCTCATTCCGAATATTTTTTCAGAATATCGGGCCATTATGTTACAAGCAGGGTGAAGCAACCAAATTTAAACAAACAAATAACTCGAACTTGGTTGGTTCTAGGGAATGAGGAGGGAGGGGGCTTACATAGTTTTATTTATTTTTAATTTAGTCAAAGTTACTACTAGTTTTGTTATCGAAACCTATATTTTTTATTGTGGGATCTTATTCTGCTTAAAAAATCATGCAACTTTTATTAGACTAAATTTTTTCTGAGGCTTGCAGTCTCTATGCTATTCAGTAAAACACTTAACAGTTTAACATTTAACGTACTTTTTCGATACATTTTTGAATTAGCTGTATTTAATAAAAGTATTAGTTCAGAGTTCTGTCAGAGTATTAGTTCATAATGAATATTATAGTCTCAATCGTGGAAAATTTAACAATTGAAAAAAACATTTGTTCTGATGAATAAAACAAAGTTATTTCTCCTTGGAACATATCAATGCTTTCTTGGACCATTTTCTAAAGTCACCAGTTTTGGAGTTATTTGTTTGTCTCAATTTATATACCTCATTTTGTACAAATATCTATTATTTATTACTTGTAAAATTTAGATCGTCATGAACTTCAGCGCGCCTTTGGACAAAATTGTATACCACTAGAAAATTGTTGTCCACTTAAACGAGATTTTAAACTTGATGGTTAAAGATGGACGAATAAAAGATAAATCAACCTAGGAACGTAGGAGCGTTTAAAAAAATTGCAAGAACGAGATGATACATATAAAGTATGATTTTACCCAATCAAAAGCAATCATAGTAATAAAACAAAACAATTTTTGTGTTATGACACTTTTCACTATTTTCCTACTCATTATTATTATATTTTTTCAGACACGCTACTCAGATGCGTTCGAGTAGTTCCTACTCAAAAAGTAATTACTACAGACGGTGAAGGATCAAAAATCTTACATACACAATAAAATACTCAAAATTCTTTTTTATTTTCTGCAAAGCCACCAAAATTAACTGTACGAACACTTTAACTTATTCAAAATCCAAAATCAAGCATTTGTTTTTGACTCATTATGGAAAAATATTATTATAAGCTTAATAGTAAATCGAAATCTTCTAAAGTTGAATTGTAAATTTGCGATTTAGAAGAAGCCCTTCAAGAAAATAATTAAAGATATATTTTTGTGATATTGTCTTAGATTTGAGCTTGGAACTGAAAAATTCTACATTTCTACAATTTTACGTTTTGTGTGAAATCGTTGTGCTGGTCATCAAGAAAGTATTAGTTCAATTTTGCCGAAAACGTTCCAAAGCTTTGTTAACAATACTAAGAGAAGCACGCAAAATATGGTACAAGGTAATCATTTTTTATTTTATTTTTCTTTACTAAAACTCATAGTGCTGATCATGCGATAAAAGAAAAATTACTTACCAAATTTAAAACAGCGAAAAATACCAAAAACAAAAATTTAGTACAAGGTAATCTATTTTTACATACAACTAATGTATGCCCTCTGATGTAGTGCATAATTCAGCGCCTACCGACCATCCACGTCAATGTACAGGTTGACATGGAGCTTGCAATGTGCAGATGGTTAATGATGTGGCGTGAATGCGTGATATCACAATGGGCCAAAAATGGCTTAAGTGTGCAATAGTTACCACTGAAACCTAAAACCAAATCTATTTTTGAGAAATTAGTGTTGCCAAATTTCAGAGAAATTTTAATTAAGACAAGATCATACATAGGTACATATATATTCAGTATGTTTATATGTATCCAACTATTCATAATCATATAAATTAAAACATTATATGATCATATTAGACGGAAAACTTCTTATTAATATTATAATTACTAGTTTGTAAGTGACCTAATTGTTACGTTTAATCGAATTTTGTTAAAATATAAAGAAAAAGAAAATAAATAAAGTAAAAATAAATGGTTTTCTTATTTACGCGAATGAAATTATGTATTAAATATGTATATGTAACTTGTTTGGTGATACGCTCGATCGTTAATCTTAAAGACGTATGGATCACAACCGGAAAAGTTAATAATTTTAGCTCCCATTTAAGGCTATCGCATTATTCACAGCTTCAATTAGCTCTCGAAACTGTCAATAATTTAGAGTGTTTGAGTTTGAGAGCAAGTCTCGCAAGAAATCTGGATATGCTAGTTCATTGCCATTAATGTCGATAGGCTTGAATAAAAAAGCCATCCGATGGATTTCTAGGAAACTTTTCTAGGAAAATCCTCAAAACTGACAAACAAAAATCATGCATGATAGCGTCTGAGCTTTGCTCGTTTTAAACCACTTTTAGCTATGGCGTGTTGTCTCTGTCGTTGAAGACGCTTTTTACGTTTGTCAGGAGTTTCGGTGTCCATTTTGAAATGAAAACTAACTTGAAGAGAACTAATCAAAGTTAATTCTCATGAATTTTTCTTAATTTCAAAGTTATAACACGAGAGATACATTTAAATGTCGAAATACCGCAGTAAAAAAAAATGAATATCAAAATTGTTTATTGTTGAATTAAAGTTAATTAATCTTACACTCATGAAATTCATGATTCAATTAAAATTGCTCGACGTTTTGCAGTTTTAATTTTGTTAAAAAATTAAATATTATGTCTCAGACTGAAAAAGTTGCAAGAATAAATATTTGATCGTACAATGCTGGGAGACCGGAAAAACTTGGAAGAAAAAAAATTGATCGAAGAGTGCGTTAACCATGACGTACATCAGAAAGCAAAATATACATAAGAGGAATCATGTATAGAGATTCCGAGGTCAAAACTATAGAGTAAATATATTTTTAAACTCTAAAATAAGATTAACCTCGGAAAAATTGGCTTATAAAATTTGCACAACTTGATTTCTCTTATATATATATATCGCTCGATGCGTACATCCAGCATTGGGCTATTATATATAATTTTAAGCAAAAATATTTTGTGTTCAAATTTTATTCTTTAATATTGGGTGTATAACTTAGTTTTTTGGATTTTCTAAGAGATGGCGTAATTTTAGTACTAAACATTATTTTACAAAGACACCTAATTCGGCGTTTTGAAGTGTTGACGTTCCACATTAAAATTTAGTTTACCATTATTCGTGAAACCGTAAACAGCATATTTTTGAATCACGTTTAAACCTGTCGAATTTCGTACCAACAAAACAGCATTTGCAGGACCATTACTTTTTTGCTTTAATCAAAAAAAAAAGCTGCTGAAAGTTTTCGTTTGCTTCAAGAAACTTATGATAAACAGACTGTGAAACTTATATCTAAATGTCACTCAAGCAGCCGTAAGCAAACAAACGTTTACATGCCATAAAAATGATCCAAAAAGAAGGAAAATGGGTACCAGATGAACTGACTGAACCCAACATTGAAAATCGTTTAATGGTTTGCAATTCTTTACAAGACACAGTTGAAATTTTTTGTCTCAAATTGTGACTGTCGATGAAAAATGGATTTACTACAATAACCCTAAACGCAAAAAATCTTGGTTTCATCCAGGCGAACCATCCACATCAACAGCAAAACTAAACATTCATGGAAGTAAGGTTATGTTGTGCATTTGGTTGGATCAGAGAGGAGCATTGTAGTATGAGCTGCTGAAACCGACCGAAACTATTACTGGTCAACGTTACCAATAACAATTGATAGATTTGAACCATGCATTGAACGAAAATCGTAAGATTCCAGCCAACAAACGGCGTAAAGTGATTTTTCTGCACGACAATGCTCGATCACATGTCGCAAAATAAGTAAAAAATACGCTGGAAGTACTTAAATGTTTGTCGACCATCAGATTACTACTTGTTCCGAACAATGCAAAGCGATCTTCAAGACCAGCACTTCAGAAACCACGAAGAAATATAAAAATGGCTCGACGAATGGATCGCATCAAAAGACAAACAATTTTTTTTCGATGGAATCCATAAATTACCAGAAATATGCGATGGAAAATATTTTTAATAAAGTAAAATTTACCATTTCATAGAAATTTTTCTAAAAAATCCAAAACACTAAGTTATACTCCCAACAAATATTAAATTTTTGAAATATTTACGTACAGCCGTCCACAAATGTTACGCTTCAGGCGTATACTTTTATTTACACTAATGCACAGACAAGTGTTCGTAAAGCAGAAGCTTCGAAGCGTAAACTGCTCGTTTATGTTATTTTTGGTTTGCAGGTAAGGCCATATTTCGAATTGCATAAATAGGTAACTGCGACCGATCGAGTATATACCTTACGGGTAGTTTCTGTAAATAATAAACATAATAATAGATAACATATCAAAAAATAAAATAAAGCTACGGTAGACGACTACCAGGCAAGTATTATGTCACTTCAGTATGTCGTTCAAGCAAAGCAAAGGCATTATAAGTATTATAGGGACCCTGCTCCGTCGAAAGCAATTGTTTATGACTTAAATTGAGCGGCCAATATTGTTTTAATATCTAAAATATTTATTTTTCGTGGGTAAAATATCGTCTTCTATATAGTGGATGTCGTACACTCGCTAAAAGCTATCATTAAATACTCGTTGAATAACATAATATTGTGTCGTGGCATTTCTATATACTTTTATTGAAAAGTTGAAGTTGGAGGTATGTCATAAATGTCGCATTTAGTCATCTGTGAAACAACGCACCTAGATGGTTTGTTGACCCTTGATGAATTGTCGCATAAAATAATTATCATCGAATATGTAACGAATTTTTGATTACAATCCTCAAAAGCACATCACGATAAAACTAAATCCGAATCCATTTTAACATTTTTTAATACTAATTTGCGGGTACACGCTATACTTTAAAAGCTATAATAAATACAGATAGACCGATAGATATACACAAAAATATATGTTCTAATGAATGAATGATGAAAATATAGCAAAAACCATTTTGTTCATAAATTCTAATTAAAAATATCTAGAAATAGAAAATGAAAATGAAAAAATGCTTTATAAACGAATCATAATAATAATGAGAATGATGATGATGGTCTTCTTGTTTTGTGTATAGGTATAGGTATATGTATGGACGTATATAGTATATAAAAATATTTTTTCATATTTTTCTTTTGCGGTTTCTTAATTGAAAATTTTCACAAAAATTAAAATAAAGCAGAAAAATACCAAACCGAAGCAAACTACTATCAAAAAAATGTTTTATATTCGTCGGTTTTTCCTCCTCATATTTGCCTTGACTTTGTACAGCAATTTCCATATGAAGATTGGAATGGGGATTGGGCATTGTTTTGTATTTTACTTTATATCAATTTAAGAAAATCTCTTGTCACGATATTTCTAATACCAAAAGTGAAATGAAAAATGTGCTTTATATACAAAGCTTTAAATAAAACCATTTCCATTTAATTACTGTATCCGTGTATATAAATTGGTGCCTCTCTCAAATGTTAAAAGTTGGCCATCTTACGTACCTATGTATGTTTACGTATAGTTGTAACAAATTTGTAAAACATTAAACATGACAACATAAAAACATCTATTTACACTTAACACTATATAACGTATGTTATTTTGTTGTGATGCATATACGTCTACCAACAAAAAACTATATAAAAACTATTTTTGATATTGTTAAATATTAAATTATTATTATTTTTTATTTAATATTATATTTGAGTGGAGTGAAGAGATGTAGAATGCGATACGATACACAGATCTAGATGTGTAAAGCATAAAAATTTGAATACGTATATAGTTTTGATAAAATTCTAACATTAAATGTAAAAATATTTTTTTTATGTGTTCAGCTCTCGTCTGGTATTTAAATGTCCAAAAAAAGATTTTTTTATTATTATTAAAAAAAATAATAATCAAAAGCAAATAGAAAATATATTACATTTTTCATGTTTACATTTAATTTGGAGATACATTTTTCTATGTACGAAAATGAATTTAGATATAAAGCAAACGACCAAACGTACATGGTACTAGAATAAGTAATCGAGTTCTAGACATGAAGAGTGGAATGGTTTATTCTCATTTAAATTTAAAGGCATTGAACCATTTTATTGTGATAGTTCTTGGAGCAATGTTGTATTTTTGTACATTAGTTTTCCTTTTAACCATTCTAATATGACTTGTGAATTTGTGTGGACTATAGGTGTATCTAATATGTAGGTGGAACCCAGGTAGGATAGCTAAGTTTTCCCATTTTGTATTACCTATTTTTAGCCACTGCTCCGGAACACATATTCTACAATATTCTAGAATTTTGAATCAATAGATTTAATTGTATCTACTTTCAAAATCCTTGCAATGCAAATACTCTTATAAACAAGCGTGATAGAGTTTGCCAAAAATAACGCTATATTCTCAATATCAACTTCAAATTCAAGCAAATAAATTAAACATTTAGTCGCTTCAACAATACTGCTTCGGTGGGGCTTTAGAGTTAACAATTGGTGGTCCAGTTTATAAAATAAATTATTTATTCAGTTGCAGCTCCATCTAGAAAACATCAGCAAATATTGTTCGAGGATTGAAATGAGCAGTCAGTTTTAGTAGCCCAAACCAAGTACAGAAAATTGGAGTCTTATTTCATGCCAAATACCGCAAACGCGAATCCTCAAAAAATGCTAGATGCTGAAAACCCACAAAATTTTGTCTATGTCCGCAACAATTTGCAAAGCTGTCAGCTAGGTGCCAATAAACTATATAGTCTTGCGAATATACTCAGTGAGTCATAAAATCCATTTTGCTGAAATCTGACTTCGAGTGCGGTTTCTAAGTTTAGAGAATGTAGTCACTTATCAAATGCCTCGACAACTATGAGGCACCTTGGCTTTGGTCAACTAGCATGTCCTTGGACTTGGAGAACAATTTAAAGATGACTTCAGGTTGGACTATTTACGTTTAACGAGACATTCTACAATGCATTAATCATCGAAAATACTTTCAAGTAGCACGGCTTATACGCGGTTCTTTCTGCTGGCCTATACCCAAAGCATGTGAAAGAAAAAGATCACTATGACGTAGCTGAAAAAGCACACCTGGCTCAAATTAACGTCGAAAAGCTCAATGTGAGGCAAAATGAGGCATTTGAGGATACGCTTTGTATTTCAACTTGTTTCAATGTTTGAAAATCTTGCTAACATTGGATATTAATGAAATCTGTCTATAATTCACCGGATTCCATTTATCACCAGATTGAGACGCTCTTCATGCGTTTTATGGTTTCAGCTATCTCCGGAGCACTAGTTAGTGGGATGCATTTCAAATGGAAGTTTCATTACAAAATGAAATTTTCAGCTATACAAGTGCCCCACAATTGGACAATCAAACGAAACAGGGTGATAGGGGAGCTCATTTCCAATAAAATATCCAAGCGAAGTTTTTTCGAATTGTTGATGGTGCCGAAGTTATTTCACTTCTAGTGTTTTTTACTGAAATAGCAATCACACTCACCAAAAATTCACTTAAATAAAAAACCAAGAGTTTTTTCGTTTAACTTTTTCTTTTAATAAGATCTAGAAAAGTGTGCCTTTCCAATAAAATCATTTGTACTTTGTACACTATTTGCCATCGGCACTTGGTGAAACACTGCGCTTACACTTAATAAACACATTTTATTAAACACTTGTTTTTTATTTCACAAAAATTAGATTTTTGAATATTTTGATTAAAATATCATTTCTGTAAGCTGTATCATCTTCTGTCAAATAAAAACAAAGGTTTTGTAAAGTCTTTTCGTTTTTCAAAATTTGTTGATGATGTTAAAACAATGTGCTACAGAAGGTTGACCCACTATCAGAAAAATATGCGGCACTAATGCAGATTTTAAAAAAGTATCACACATCGAGTTATTCACAACAGAATGTTTTTATCAATTTTTTACTCAAAGTAAGTCTTGTTTATTAAAAAATGCACTTAACAAAATTTCGATTCTAAAATAGATGCTTTGTCAGAAATAAAACAGAATTAATAAAATAAAATGGTAATTAGTGCATATTGACGGGGAGCTCCATCATGCTGCAGCCACATATTTCCACGTGTTAGAGACATGCCATCAAGTAATTCATTCAGCTCATTTTGTAGGAAACTTAGATAGGGATCCAACGTGGTAGTTCAAACGGGTCAACCAATTTTCCGTTGACTATTCCCGCCCAAATGTTCACTCCAAATTGGATTTGTAACCGACTTCGCTGCACTACTTCTGGATTTACACGGGCGCGGGCCGAATAGTGCAAATTATCCCTTTTAAAACACGTTTCGTCCCTTCATAAAATGTTGTTGAAAAATTCCAATTGTTCCAATTACTCTATCTTCGTCTATATCGAGTTGGCTGTTCCATTTATTCGTGAAAGACCAGAGATATCACCTTCAATGTACATTTCATGTAAGTTCTGATATTCTTTGTAATCGGGAAATCGTTCCCGATTTGGATATCGTCGCTGGTATTCTCCTGCTGCAGCTTGGGCGTTGCCAATAAATAATCCATAAATGAAATATTTTTTATGAATATTAGCGGTAGGGAATAAGCACATGGACTATTGACATTTTAATTATAAACGTTCGAATATAATTAAATACACATTCGAAAAATTATATTTAAAATATGAATTACTAATATGAATTACAAATTTTGTTTAATTCTGGCTACTTGATTTGCTTAAAAAAACTGAAATACTTTACCTTACCATTGTGTACATAATTTTGTTTTATATCTAACAAAGCATTTATTTCAAAAGTGGAAATTTTGTTAAATGAATTTTTTAATAAACACGACGTACTTTGTGAAAAAAAATGATAAAAAACAGTCTACTGTGAATAGCACTGCATCTCTATGTATAATACCATTTTAAAATCTGCATTAGCGTTGCATATTTTTCTGATAGTACATCAACTTTCTATAGTGCATTGTTTTCCCGCTGGCGTCACTTAAACATCAACAAAACAAAAAGTTGTTGTTATTGTTTTTATTTTACAGAAAATAATACGGCTTATAAAAATGATTTTATTGCGGAAAAGCATACTTTTCTAGAACGTATTAAAAAACAAAATTAAACAAAAGAACTCTTGATTTTGGTACTGTAAAACACCACTATCGTTAAGCACGACGATCCTGGATATAAATTTGTCGAAAATAGTGGGTTTTCTAGTTGTGACCCCTAATCTGGCTTAAATTACTATATCCGCAGGATTTCTGTTATTTACCCGCAGGTTATATATCCGCAGGATTTCTGTTTGATGACTTTAACAAACCCTACAACAAACTTAAGTAACCCTTTAATATAAAACATAAGGTCGATCACCATTCAATTTCATTAAATAAATGGCTTGCACATTTAAAATTTAGAAAATGGATGACATTTGTTTGTGAGATTAGTGACATCTAGATTTAAGTAGAGCATTACAGATAATTTTATAACAGTTTTGTGATTTTGCAGATTCCAGCCGAATTTGTGTGGAACAAAGCCGAAATTCCACGAAAGATTTCGAATATTCAGCGCGATTTATAAATACGGGTGCAATGGACACACTGTTGATTAAAAGCAAAATGAGCATTGCGAGAAACAATAAGTGAAGTTAAATAAAAATAATGGTGTGATTTAAAAATAACTTTGGAAAATTTTTTGTGGGATATTCGACAATATCCTATAATTATGGTAAGTGTTAAATAACTATTAGGAAATTATTCAAATATTATTTCCGTTTTTTTCTGGAATATTCCGGTGGTGGTGAGAATTGCGAGAATTAGTGCCGCTAAATTTTATAACGGTATTCACAATCCAGTGATACGAACCGGAGTTGACAGATCAAATTCGGTTTAATATGCTAATTTTTAAAGGCGCATAATTTAATTTTATTTGATTTGTAAGATTCCACATAACATTTAACATTTTAATAAATTTTGATTTTTTTCTCAATAAATTTTGAGTTCTTTCCCGATGCATCTTTTGATTAGGCCATAATGAGCCTAAAATTATTTGTTGTCAATTGATCTTGTTTTGCGTTCGAATTTGATTTTTGATCTGATTTTCAATTTGGGTTCTGTTAGCTTTTAAGTGATAAAGCCTTACTTTTCTCCTAGAGCGAGCATAATAAAAAAATTAAGTAGGGTATTTAATTAGCCTAAAATTAACCTTTAAATTTCCAATTGTTTTTAAATCGTTTTTTGATATGGGTTCTGCTAACTTTTTCCAAAGCTAGCAGAACCCGCGTTTTAGTTGGAAGGGATGGGGCCCAAAACTTTTTAATAGAGCATTTAATTAGCCTATAATTATCCATACTTGTAATGTTCTGCGGTATGGGTTCTTCTAGCTTAAGAGACGTTAGTTATGCTGCTGATCATTAATTGAATTTAAGTTTTAGTCAAGTCAGATGTCTTTATTGAATATTTATATTTTTTTTTGTTCATTTTTGATTGTTAATGTTCCAAGACATCTAAAACACTTTATTATCATAAACACGAGAGGACAACACGTTGAATGAGTTTGATACAACCATAGCAGTTTAATCTGTGGCACAGGAGTATAATTTTTATATTTGTTATAATTATTTCTTATAATATATAATAAGAACTTTAGTAAAATGGGATGAGACTTGGTCACAGTATTTTTAAATTTATTCTAAGTCGAACTGAAGATGTATCGCTCTTTTATCCTAGAAGTGAACTTGTAGACTCTCAGTTTAAAGGTAATTAATAATTATATATAAAAGTTTGATTTTTATATTGAAAGTCGACCATATTACAAATTTTTTTGCAGGTCGAAGGCTTCGTTTATCTTCGAAATATTATTTCACTCCAAAAAGTAATTTGCCCTAATTCACCAGCCATTTGTATGTTGAAAGAGAATGTGTTTTCAAATCACCATATACTACGAACTACATTCCCGACCAATTTCTTTAAAAAAAAATATTTTATCAAACGGATTATCGGATCATGTTATCTTTTATACCCTTATATTAAATCTCTTTATGAAATATGACAAACATATACTCGTTCGCGTATATACATATATGGGGAATGAATGATTCACTGCAAATCTGATCGTTTCTCTCGCTATACGAATTCATATTTCTTTGATTTACATGCTATTTGTATCTGTTCCATATAATAGAAATTCTGTGTTTTGATGAATAGGATTTTCGGTCAGGAAAAAATAAAATTGGAAATTGGAAAAAAATGTTATGGGATATGTAAAATGCATTTTGGTACAATATAGCTATGTCGTGCGAGGGGGTGTTTCGTATTTTTTATGTGTTGTCGATATTATATAGATTTTAGAGTATATATATATCCCATCTATATATACACGAACATTACGTTATATTCGATTGTAATTGAAGTGTCAAAATATGTCATCAAAGTAAAACACATTTTTATTTTGCAATATTTTTGATGCTACTGCTACTGCTTCTGTTTATGTGTGTATCGTTCACATATTTTGGGATACATTTTCAATCAATCCTTGTCAATATACATATATACACAAGTATATACACATTGGCATTAGCTACAGTGCGGTGGTTATTTCAAATAATAATACTATTAATTTTGAGACATGAAGGGGTTGAGTGAAATATCCTCCAGTTTTCTGATGATTTTTACGTAACACACACTAAAAAAAAATATTATGTATTCAACTTTTCATCTCAATTCATCATTTTCAGATTGATACCCAATCAAAAATAAATAGTATTTGTTGCCAGCACAAAATTCTAAAACCATCATAATATTTGTCGTGATGACATTCAATGAATCATATAAATCAAGATTAATTTTATAAGCTTCTCTAATGAATAAAGTTCATTTTAAAAATAAAATATTGGGGTCATGCAATATCAATTAAAATTTAAGCCAATCCATTTTAAATTAAGAGAAAAATGGGAATACATGAATATGTAGGTAAGCTTATTAAAATGCAAATATCGTACACGTTACATTATAAAATTCTGGGAAGTGCAATCAACTTGGTTTAAAATTTAAAACATTTGGTTTGGAATTTAAAACATTTTTATTTTTTGACTCAACAAAGTTTAGTAGACTGCCAACAGTCATTTAGAGGTATTTTATTTCACAGGGCGTGACTTTCGCAAAGCATAACTCGGGGGCCCGTAAATCCCAAGTTTAAGTAATTAATTTAAGTCTAAGATGATTACATATTGATATTGTACGATATATATAATTGCAAAAACTTTTAAACGATAAGGCAGGTTCAAAGAAACTCATTTGACTACATTGCTAAATATAAGTTAAGAATTTTATTACATATTCTGTTTAAAAAAAAACATTTAGTTTATTAATTCAACATATTCTTTACATCAAAATTAGCACTCACTTCATTACTCGTATTCTAATATAAAGAACTTAAATTATGTCGATCAAGATGATAATTCAGGAGAATTTTCCTTTATTGATTGTTCTGAGCAAGATGTTTCTGCTTTTGTTTTCTAATTAAGTGGCGTCTACTTTGACGACATTGTTGATGATCCGGATTTTGCCACTTTTTCTTCATCTTACCATGACGATAGCTAGCACAGAAAGACTTTAGCTTGCGATAAGTCAACATAACGAATGCCATTGCGTGAGTTCATGAGTCAAGTAAGGATAACATAGATGTCTCGTATCAATTTCTTCGTTTAGTATAGAGCGTATTCTATCAATGGTGATCAAACCGAACCAAATCGAACTTATATAAATCAATAAATTGGCGGCCCTTTTTTCTTCTTTTCAACGGAACCAATACTTTTTCCGTGTCACGAATATTTGAATAGCGGGAATTTTCACGATTGGCGGAAATTTATGTTTCGTCATAATTTGGCCAACAGGGTACAGAAACTATTAGCAATGACAAATTGGTGGACATTTAATAGAAGTACCAGCCCCAGATTAATTTTCATTGCTCTAGTACTCGCACTCAAATTACACTGTTAAATTTAATTATAAACATTGGTGTTGGTTTTAGGACAAGTTAGGACAAATTTCACATTAGTCTTAAAATGACAAATTGCTTGATCTCCGAAGTAAAGGATCTCGGTATATGAAATCTTTAAGTTTAACAATATTCCGTCTTTCCGCCATTTCTTAACAAATTTCGATGAAATTTGGATGGCAGTATTTTAATGTAAGCTTTGGACAAAATTCTAGGATCTGTTCGTGCTAGACAATTTGGCCATTTCAAAACCAGTCCTAATGAAAAATGGTATCTGTACATTTTACACGACATAAATAAATTTCAAACTAGAGTAAACTCCGATATTTTTTAATTTAATTTTGTAAAATTTGCATACAGGGAGAATTCGGAAAAATTTATGGATTAGAATTTTCACTATAGAATTTTTTGTTTTTCTGCGGCCATGTAAGTTATTTTCATTTTTCGGCACTTGCAGCGAGTAGCGTAATCTCTTATTTTCGGCTGTCAAATACAGCATTGATTATGTGGAGGTGATATTGAAACTCGATATACCGAATTTTCGGCATATACAGTTTTTTCAGCCGATGGGGATGGCAAAGACACTAACATTAACGGTATACCGGCAAATGGTAAAATCAACCAATGAAAAAGACCATTGCTCAAATGATGCAATGCTTTAAAACAAAGTGTTGCGGGGCACATTCAATGCTCCATGGTACATTAGAAATTACATCCTACATTTGAACTAAAAAATGGAATACGTCTGCAAAGCAATACAGAAACATGCAAGAAAATACTTACAGTGGTTATATCAGCATGAAAATAGGGATATACTTCGTACGGTGGACACCATCAATTCAATTTCTGATTGAACTTTAAAGAAAAAATAAATCTCATTGAGATATGTTGTTACCCCATTAACGTAATTTGGTATGGAGTGTCCTTTAGCACGTTAGTGCTCTTCCTACCCAATATCTTCCAAAATTTATTTCTTATTTCAATTCAAAAATTTATTATGATGACAATCAACGAATCAAATTAATCAGGATTAATTTTATAAGCTATTCTAATGAAAAAAATATATTTTTAGAATGAGATCGCGCGAAATATCAATTACAATCAAAACTCTTTCATATTCAAATAAAATTAGGGTTATACTAATGAAAGTGCAGATGGTCAGGAAGCGAACGATTTAAATATAAATTCCGTGCACATACAACCTGAGAAGTGTAATCAAATTTAACACTTGACACAACTCCAAAACGTGATATTAAGTCGAGCACGTGACTAGGATCAATAGTACACAATTAAGGTCCCTTTTTAAAGTAGGTTTTATCATGACAATTTATCCGGTCGATTAACAGTCCGGCAGTCTACTCTCTGTTATCATCAAAGTGAAAGTCAAAGAAATAATAATATTGTACACGGCGTTGTCCTTAAATACATTTTTGTCTAAATTGAAAATAAAAAATTTATTTTAATTGGCATGATCAGATGAAAAAACGAAAATCGTTTGGAGGGTCTGCAGTTGCATTTTAAAATGTATTTTATAGCTGGTGCGTATAACTTTTGGGGAGGAAAACGGAAAACAATAAATTTGAAAAATTTACAGATATATACAGATTTCACCCCTCGGTTATTTTATATATACACCGTAAGAATCCTCAACTTTCGAATTGCCATGATTATTATATCATCGAGTACCAGAACCCCTTGAAAAAACATTTACCAGGATAAAGACAAATTTTCAATGTTGGAAATATTTTTCAATTTATTTTAATGATGATTGATAATTTTTCGTATATAGGGTCAGCCAACCGCACTGTACAAAAAAATAAAATTAATAATTTTTGCAATCTGGTATTTAGATGTTAATAGAGCGGTGGCCACCCTGCAAATCCGAACCAAATAAAAAATCTTAATTAGAAATACCTGTCACCGTACAAAATATTTGAAATATTGAAATACAGAAAACGACCCAACCGTATATGTAGGATTTGAGGTCACCGAGAAATGGTTTACTGCCTGCCCTATATCATGGACCATTTTATTATGTTTTTTTGCAGTTGAGTGACATTCAAATATATTTTCCCAAAAAAAAAAAAAAAAGTTCTAGGTCAAGTTGAAAACAGAATTTTGTTGCTGTTCTTGATTTGATTAATTTATTAGGGTATTTTGTTGTTAGACTTAAATAATATATCCACTATACGATATTTATACACAATTACACACACATACAAATCTGTGACAAATTGATATATTGCAAATATCAAAATAACTATACACATTTGAATCGAAATCAAAAGCTTTTGGCCATTTTACCGAATTATTTCTATTTGCTGTATTATAACATAGTTACTGTTAAATTATTCAGATAAAGCGATTATTAGAAATTGATCCCATAAGCTTATTTTGAAATTAAATTTTCCGTTTATGTATATAAAAAAAGCTTAATTAAACGAGAAAAAAAAGTACAAAATGTTATTGATAGGATTGATTCAGTGATCAAAGGAAGTTATTTTTTGTGTACGTATAATTTAGCTAGAAAAATCACCGTTTTTAATTATAAAAAGCTTTTATAAAGTAAAGCTCCTCACAGCACCAACTCATAAGGGAAATCAAAAAAACATAAACTATCGTCACAAAATGACTTTTTAACTTTTACTTTTATACTAACAAAAAATAATTAGATTAAAAAAGTTGATTTCAGATTGGTTTTGGCTCGTTTTGGCCCGGGGAATATAAATAAAATCGCCCTCCCACCATTCGTCTATAAAAATCAATTTTGCTTCTCCACAATAATGTATAATTATTTGGGATAAGTATTTTAGTTGCAAATAAATTTTGGATTCTATATAATGTCCACGTGTCTTAGAATTATTACTATTAGTAATGGTTAAAATCTTTCCATTGAGGTTCGCCTACTTTACATAACACATAACTGTTGAGGGAGGTATTATTGCTGGATGATGGCTGGACTAGAACGATTGTCAGTCTTTACGAAGTTTCGTCTGTCTCTTCAACTATTTTTTTTTTAATTTTGGGCATTTGAATAAAGGGTGAGATCCACCGGTGTGAAGTATTTAAGGTTAATAAAAAGTGTAGCTACACATTTTAACAAAAAGTGAAGAGCCAAAAAGTGTAGATACACAAATTATAAAAAAGTGTAGCTGCAAAAGAAAAAAGTTTGGAATTCGGAACCCGTGGTATAATTAAAATTATTACACAAAAAATATTGAGAATCACAGAACTACACAAATAAGTTTATGTACCTTCTTTATAAAAAAAATGGTTTTGAGGTATTTTTAATTTAGAAAATCATCGGAACCGCAAGTAACGAGTGTGGAATTTAGTGTTCTCAACTTAATATGGTATTGCGAATCGCAACATGCAATTGGCAGAAAATTGTTTGTTCTTCAGAGCATGTTGAGATCTTCAGAGCAGTCGGTTCGGATTTTGGCTTAAAATACTTTTGCTAATGTTTGGTTCATGCAAATGTTGCAACAACTAACGCAAATTTAATTTAAACTGCTAGTGTTCTCACATTTAGCCTGCAATAGTTACTAGTGGGCATCGAGGGGCGACCGTATGCTCACTTCCGAGAAGTTTTATATGGATTAGGTATATAGAAGACTAGTCCTGAAATATATTGGTTATGTTTCATTTGAAAAGGAAGAAATTCGAGAAAATCTGAACGTCGTCATCTCAACGTCGTTTAGGAAGGTACAGTGTCTTTTTCATTCGTAGCTACACCAAATTTTTGAAGTATTGCATTTAAATCAAAATATTTTACATTAAATCTAGTCTTTAACGGAAAAGTGTCGACTCAGGAGTTGAAATGTCCAAAATTGATTTTTATAATTTTATTCAATTTTCTGACAACATAAAAATAATAATCCAATAAGTAATTTAACAGCACAGCATCGATTTTCCATTTATACGACTCATCCTCCCCTTTCTCATATCGGCGCCCGGTTTGTTTGAGATATAAATTCAATTTCAACACCTTTCAGAATTAATTTCCATTCATCTTCGAATCCATCGCATTTGAATATTGGACAAGACCAAGGAAGATATACATTTTTTTCTTTTTTTTTCTCGATTCACTCAATTGAACAAATTGTTTACGTAAATCAACCAATCTATTATCTTGGATTTTTTTTTTGTGTATTTTATAAAAAAAAAAAAAAAAAAAACAGGAAAAATATAATTTTTACGAGTTGGGGGGATGCGATATAAAATTTCAGGTGAGATTAAAGTGAAATTATTATATTGTTTTTGTTGGTTGCCTACAATTTCCGAATCAAATAGCCAATTTGGGAATTTACCGCTATATGTGCGGACGATTGAATTTCGATTGATTAAATTGTTCGTGCATGTCTAGGATATGTTGCATATATATAGGAGGCTTATGTACCAAAGGACATAAAAATATGAAAAATATTAGATTAGAGCTATAGGAAAAGGGATGAAAATTTGATTTTTCCTATTTATTTTTCTTATTTCAATTTAATTTAGTTTATTTTATTTGTGTTTCATGTTGTTTTGGTACCCGGTACATCACATGCAACCCCCTTTCTTAAACCAGAAAGTGAAAGTAGAAAACGTACACGAGAAATACCCAAACAAAACAAATAAATGCATTCTTATTGTGTTATAATAAAAAGATTAAGGATATACGGGGGGGGATTTATATCCTGCTATATGAGACTGGTGAAATTTTTATATATATGTAGTTTTGATTAAGTTAAAGAAATCAACGTATAATCTTACAGACGCATTTATATTTCAATAGTGGGGATATGAGATACGACACTTTTCCTTCGAGAGACGGAAACAATATGTGTATTTGGTGTGTGCGATGACGCGTATACCAAACTTAATTATAACAAGCATATCAGTGTTTGTACATTCGTACATGCAAGCAATGAGCTATTTTAATCCCAACATATCGGTATTTTGGGGAGGATTTAATGCGGTTAAGTCATGATTAAGGAATTAGCCAAAATATATTTTTTTATATGCGGTTTAATTGAAAACACAATGATGCGATCCGATTTCCATTTAGATTATAAATGCAATTTAACAGGCGAATTATATAACCAGACTAGAATATTTATCTCATGTCATGGTCAGTATAGTCTATGTATAGAGATTAATTACATTTTGCATCATTAATATTCTATATAATCTTCTAGACGAATATATAATTGATGATTAGAATTTAATTTCAAATAAATGATAACAAGACATTTTTATCATTCTAAAATTGTAATTAGAAAAAAATGTTCTGATTTTGATGCTGCCGTCACAGTCGCATATCGTCGCACCTCTTCTCATCATCGCACAGATTAAAGTAGAAACAAATTACTTAAATTTTACAGACATTTTGACAAGCACATAAAGGATATTGATGTACTCCTATATTATCGAATATACATCAATAATCATTAGATTGTGTAACATTTTATCGATTATGTATACCTACGAGAGATTAAAATAAATGTTTTATGTATTTATCAAGAAAGACAAATGAAAATTTAAATTAATTATACGAAAATTTTTAAAAAGGTGAGGCTGTATTAAATGCTTTAATGTCGTTAAAGCTTACAAACCGAATATATATAAATAAAGCGAACTTAAGGATTTTATATTTAGTTATATGTTTTCCGTATACGAACAAGACGAGGATGAAAAAAAAATTAAACGGAAACCATAAACTCGATTAATCAAAATTTAATCATTTTGCCGGAAAATGAAAATGTTCTTCTTGCTATTTTATTCTTGTGCAAACTATAAAAATAATTCAGCAATATAACAACACAGAAATGTTTGCGAGACCGTTAAAAGAAAATTACAACAAATAATACTAATATACATATACAAACAAAACAAAACACGACCGTCTGAAAATTAAATCATGCTTAATATTTTTTTTTTATTTCTTTATTACGTTAAGTTTTTAATTTTCCGTGTTTCAGCGATTCATAACGCTGCTAGAGTTGAGGTTCCGAGTCGAGAAAATAAATATAAAGTTAATCAAAATTAAATACATTTGAAGTACTAAAAAGAGAACATTGAATTATGATGGTGGGTGTTGCAGATGGTTAAAATGGTTTTTAAATTCGGAATATTTGAGAAAATTGTTCTATTTTATCTAATTATAGAGAAAAAATGAAATGTACCATCAAATATGCGTAGTCCGTATTTAAAATTTTTAATCCTGACATAGTAAAGTCATCCACTTTCATTAAATCTTATTGGGTGGAATGGTCTATCGTATTCTATTTAGTATATATTTTGATGTTAAATTCCAGATCTAATTACATTCGTGTTTGCCGATTCGAAATTTATCAGCCCAAACTTGCCGCATGCCACCTTGGTCTTGTTTATTAAACCATTGTCAATTTAGGGGCCTTAGTTGCTGCTGACCAGAGAATTAGTTGTGGCCGAAGTAGTTAATAGTCCAGAGCAACTTGAGTAGCTCCTTACCTTCATTGTATGCCTCAAATTTCTAGGTTGTTTCTTTGTGTGTATGTGTTGAGTCTATATAGTACAGACATCTGAGATTGTAACAATTTCTTATGGTGCTCCTGGTTCACATTTAATTTTTCTATTTCTTCTTCTTCATTTGTATATGGATAATTTTGCGTCCTTCATTTGTGTGGATAATTTTATTCCCGCCTAAACCTTTAGGACATCGTTTTGTCATTTAATTCTGTGTTAAGTGGTTTTATCTGTGAAACAATAAAAGCGATGGCCCGGCAGTACTTTTCTTAAAGCGCAGATTATTGCGAGAGTGCGAAGTAGCTTGGACTCATTGACCATGGTTCTCAATTGGTAAATGGCATAAATTGCATGTCGAATGTTTGATAATATACCGTTCTTATGTTTTACTGGTATTTCTCTAATATTACCTTCATCACCTGGAGGAACCTCTACTACTTTTTCCTATGGTCATGTACTGGGAAACCCGCATATTTGGTCTTTATGAGTACAGTTGTATCGCTGTTGAGTTTAAATAGTCAGTGTGCCAGTGTTTCCGGAAATGCTGCTTCAATTGTTTTAGTAATTCCCATCTAGATAATCTATTTTGCTTTATTTCCCCATAATTCTCTTCTGCAACTCCAATAATGATTTCGCAATGAGCAAATGTGCTGGCATCAAAATTGACAATGTTGCGCGTATACTCGAAATTGTAGAGAGTGGACGGTAGTTCACGCATGTCTCGTTTTGGCTACAGAGAGATGATAATCAAGTGTTAAGTGTGTATTGACTATGAGCCTTTATATAAGTGAAATTTTCCAAATTTTACTTCCAATTCACATAAACCATCAAACTGTAGAGTCTCTGGAGGTATAAAATATCAAATTGTATCTTGATACGCCGATTCTTCTATTAGTTGGGCTTGGAGTAGTTTATTGAAAATTTTACTGTTATCTGAGTATATGTGGTTGCAAACCACCTATCGGCGATGAAAATCACGTTAATCGTGCTTCATTTGTAATCCAAAACCTTTTCGTAAGATTGTGACAACAATAAAGCTTAATTTAAACCTCATAAAATTCGATTCACTCGAAACCACCGCCATCCTTATTAAAATTGATCCTCTCCAGTTTTCATCAAAATCGCCAGAATTAAACTGTAGGCATTAGTAAAACTCTATCACAGTTCAAATTCAAAAAAGGTACTGAACCGAATCAAAAGGCCCTAAATGAAATTTTATGAAATTATCACTCATGAAAATCGACTCCTGTCATTTGAAATATACACTTCACAAATTTGACATCCGTCAACAAGCTCTGGTATTGGAAAACGCCCTCAACATTTGTTTAGAAATTTTTCGACAGCAGAAATAAACACAAATCGAAATCAATTCTGGCATTTCAAATTATCCCTTCACAAATGTTTATTAAAATACTCAATGTGGTAGGGCAACCCCCCCCCCCCCCCCCCCGTCTCCAATCAATTTTCCTGAAATCAGGACCAATTGCCATCAGTTTCTCTTCCGCAACGACTCCAGGCACAAAAACACAATCACGCACCAATTTTTAAAAAAGGGCCGAGCTAAAAAGTTGAATAATGGAACCCTGTTCTCACGGTGCCGTGCGAATAAAAAGACCCGGGTCTCACAAGAAGATCACCTGAATCGGCCTTCCTGAAATTAGTGCGCATCGCAATTGACTTCCTAGCACTGGGGCCCCACCTTACCAAATTTTTATTAAAATAATGCGAGTCAAATAGACATTATAGAAAGAGACTCGGGCGCCCTTGTAAGACCCTATAAACGTTTTTCCAGAAAGTAATTCAAATTGCAAGGAACGGGTCCCGCACCCCACCGAATGACATTCTAAACGAATTGACCTGAGAAAAATAAAATTGTAAAAGAATCACGGTCTTCTCGCGAGGACCTCTAAAATGAGTTTTCCTGTATGCAAGGAATATAAATAGACAAGCAATTTGCTTACACGATACGACTCCAACCATTTTTTCATTATTTGCTGAGCTAAAATTTTGTTAACGAGTTATAAATACCAATAAGACATTCGAGATTATTTATTTATTTGGAAAAATGCATTCATTATTTCAAAACTCGTGCACTTCCAACATTTAAAATATCACTGAAATCAGTTTGATGTAAAACGCATAACTACCACAAAATAGTAGATTCGGTACGGGTCCCGATATCAATTGATGTATCTGAAATTCTTTGTTACTTTATCTGTCAATCAATACATTACACAAATTTTCTGCTCAATTACTATAAGGTTTTTGTTTATTTTGTTGTCGTTTGCTACAAAATAAAATTTAATATTTATAGTCACGTTTACAAAAATTGAATTTATTTGTACAAACTTATTACATAAATAAGCAATAAAACATGTTATTTGACGTTTGCACCACAACAGTATACGCAGAAATTTACATTATAATGTCGGTCCCTCGAACTAAAAACAAAAATTACAATAAATCGAACTTGCACAATATATAGTTACCCCTCCGGCTATAAACAGGCGGCATAAACAAAAAAGTGTTTCACTATTAATTGATAACAACAATTGACATTAATTGATACAAACATTTTTGCGTTACACAAATTTATGTGTCCTTTTCGATTTATAATATCGTGTCAAATTATGTTACGGTTGAATAGACATGGATGTCAAATTTGTTGAATTTTTTTGTTATTTTTCGTAAATGACGTAACGAAATTATAGTGAACAATAATGTGACATTGAATCGATATCGAAAATTGTACATATGGATGTGGGATCCTTGGAAAATTATTTGATTCTAATTTTTGAATACAAATTTGTAACAACCGTGCAATACGTTTTTTCGTAGTTAACGAAATATTTAGGTTGTATTATATATGATATTGCGCTCGTGCGGAAAACCTAAATATTTTAAAACGAAACAATTGGTTTCTATTTTGCAAAATTTTAATATTTTGTTCGAAACGAATCGAATCTTATGTGTCTCTTCTTAGAACGCATTGATTGCAGATTTCGCTTTTATAATAATGTTGTTGCTAAAAATTCGTTCTATATAGTCGTTGTTTCACTCATATTTACATATTTTAGAAAGAGATATACCAATTCAATATAACATGTTGCCGAAAACGGCCATTCCCCAAAAACGACAATTCATCCAAATTATCGTATTTATGACAGTTTTCATGAATTATATATTGCAGTTTATTTAAAATTGTGGTCATAAATCGGTTGTTCCTATGAAAGGCAACCCATTAAGTACTTTCCTGTCGTTTACGGGTATTCCAGATTTAACTGATTTCTATAATCAAGTCAAAGAAGAAATACCTTTCATTATTGTAAATTATTCGCTTTAATAATACGCAAAACAATATGAAATCGTTTCGATGAATTCCCATTTTCGGTGAATTGACAGATCTCTGATCAGTTAATTAAAGTTTGGAGATAGAAACAAACGACTTGATCTGAATATTTATGATGAATTCCAACCGTTTTGAGATGTAGGAAGGGGTTTATTGATTGAAAACTTTTCGTATAAATTGTTCCATGTGGATGAGATCTGAATTAACATATAGTGTTATGTATATATTAACTTACAAGTTGATTTTATTGTTAACGGACAGCACCTGAAATTAAAAGTAAAAAATAATAATTTTAATTTACTGCAATTTCAATAAGCTAACAAAATTATCAGTGAAAATAAAAAAAAATAATTAACTTAACGATATTAATTATTATTAACTAGTGAGACTTGCGGGTGCTTGAAGCGGTAAGTTCATTTTATACCTTCATCAAAAGTGTTAGTGTTACTCGTTAAATTGCCACGAAGCGATACAATTCTAACCGTCTATTGAGTTTTCAATTTTTCCGTAAACAAATCAGGATGAAATCAGCACACAATGCATCGATAAAAAAATATCAACATAAAAAAATAATTTTTTAGGAGAAACTGGAGAAGGCAAAGTAGCACCCTTTGCCTTCTTCAGTTTCTCCTAAAAAATTACTTTTTTATGTTGATATTTTTTAGTAGTTTTACTTATTTTGGTTTTAAAGTGAACCATTTGACTATCAAGAAAGATTATTTATACAATTTTGTTTTTTGATCACTCAGTAAAATCACAAGCCTGCTGCAATCTTATTTGGAATTTTATAGATATTTTATTGATTTTTTTTAATTGACTGTAAGTTTCCACACTAAAATCAATACAAAAATACCTTGGACGTCAGTATAAGCCAGTCCGTATCACAACTCAAGTTGTTCCTGCTACTTTGAAATGTATAAGGTATAGAATCTGAAAAAATTTTGTGCCTACAAATGAAATGATACCGGCAAAAGATACATTTTCATATAAGCGATCGATCTCAAACTCCAAAGTAACGAAACCATCAGTATAGAACAACAATCGAAACACAGAAAAGCTTGCATCGTAAACTGCTATCAATAAACTCAAGCAAGAAGAATTTAACCGTACACTGCGAACTCTCCAATCTGCGAATATTTCTTCAAATTTCAGAGGTGGATCGTAAATCCTAAGAAATGCCGCGGGATGGTCATAAAAACACATAAAAGACATTTCCAGGCTACAAAGAGTGTGATATAAACGGAGGTAAAGTGTGCTTTAGGGCACCAAATAGCATAAAATAGGATTTAATTAGATATCTGAAAAAAAAACCAGACGCTTAATATTTCTACAACTGGAAAGGCGTCCCATTGATAATTTGAATTTTCCGATGCCCATTTGAAGCACCCTTAGCATGTCGGTTACAATTAATTAAAACCGCAAACAATGCGCCATGATTCCAAGCATTCGAATAAAGCTAGAAGGTCTAGTATTCAGATAGAAATCATCAGTTTTCGTTTATGTGCTTTGTATTCTAAATTGGTAGCTCGTTCAAATCGTCATTCCTAAAATCTCGAAATAAGATCTAAAATACATTCTTTGTAGACATAGGACTAGAATTTTTTCGAAGTAATGTTACAAATAAACGTGGTTCCCTTTGTCATCCGTATACCGCATATTCATGTATGCACCATAATACCTTGGAGGTACCAATAGATGGCTTAACACATCGAGTGATTACACACACGAAAATTTGACGCACGTATGGCAGATAACGACGTGCGAACAACTCCATATGTGAAGGTGCGATAAGGCAGTTTGTTATCAAATGCTCTTTTGGCGAAAATCTCCACCAAATACGCTGCTATATTGACGAAACTATTGGTGACCCAACACTTGACGATACCTTTTCATTGGCGATACATTTTCATGGAATCATTGGTTCATTGAACAAACGGCCTTATTGTGGTTGTCATGTCGATTTATAAACGACATGACAAAGTCGTTTCGCGAAGTTTTTTATTTTTTATTGTGTAACAAAAACGAAACGACTTATTAGTATAAAAACGAAAACATTTCGTATTTTTGTGAATTTTTTCGCTTAAATTAGCTATTTTGAACAGTAATAAATTATTATCTGTCAAAATAACAATCAATATCAATCAAACAAATAAAAATAAAATATTATTAAACAGTTGATTTATTCTTCGAAGATGTTAAACAACCAATTCTATAGTTGGCACTGAGAAGAAAAATTTTGAGAGATTCATCGAATCCCCTTGTGTTAGACGATTTTAAGTAAGTTTAAAACATGTTTGTTTTCTAATGTCTCAACCAGTCAGCCTTAAGTTCTTAAGTTGTGCTCCATTTTGGACCACATAGGAGAGCGGTACGACCACCAACATTTTAGAGGTCAGTTGTTTATTTGTGACTAGAAGCCTGTACAATTTTGGTGATTGTAGCACTAACCGAAGTGGTGCAATCAGCGTTTAACTTAAGCTCTTAAGTCTGACTGGTTGAGGCATTATATGTACGGTATTTTTTCATTTCATTTTTCCTAATTTATTTTCAGTTTTATAACATATTTTCGACTCTCAAAAGTGGCATTTATGTATAAATTAGAAGATGTGGAACCACATCTAAAAAATCACATACGATTATCCTCAATCCCCAATATTTTTAAATTGGTATCTGTGCTAAGGTTTTTCGCGGAAGCATAGCACAACCAACATTTTCTTTGGTTCTCTCTGTGATCTTAAATGCATTAGAAACCGTTTTATGTAGTAAATGGATTATTTTTAAAATGAGTGAGAATGAGAACGCAATTACAAATTTTTTTTTATAATAAATGCAAAATCTCAAGCGTCATTGGGTGTGTGGATGGCACACACGTAAAGATTATCAAGCCAAAAGAAGAAGTACAGCATTTTTATTATTATAGAAAAGAATTCTTCAGTATTAATGTGTTGATAGTAAGTGTTAAAATAAAACTTAAATTGCATGTGATTACTAACATGAGTTTATTTTTAGGTGTGCGATCATCAAATGAAAATTAGATATATAAATCGAAAACATTCAGATTCTTTCTATGACGCTATGGTTTGGGATTTATCAAAACTGAAAAATCAACAGATGCTAGCCTACAATAATGGTGAGAAGAACTTGTGGTTGCTGGGTATTTAAAAATTAATCGGTAATTACTTTTTCTTATTATAATCACTCAAATTTATTTTAACAGGAGACGCTGGATATAAGTTGCAGCCGGTACTGATGACACCATTCCGAGCTCCAGAATCGAAATTGCCTCAGAGTCGGTATAACGTTTGAGAGGACGTTTGGAGGAAAAATAGATTCCCATGTGTGTTTGTGCTGCATTGCATAATATTTGCATCCACTATAGAGTGGGAGAGCCAAGTAAATATAATGAACTTGCAGCAGACATACACCTAGTTGAGTTGAACGAGGATACTGGCGAGGGTATAGGGCATAACGAAGCAACATTATACGGGATAAAATAATAAACTCTTTATTATAGGAATTATATTAACAAAATAATTATATTTAATAAAAATTGGTCATAAAATAAATTACAGCTTTTTCTTTTTCAAATAAACATCACAATTTCAATTCATTTATTGCATATTGCATATCACAAATTCTCTTTTAAGTATCCGTTCGTGCCAGTAAATCCACTTTGAACATTTTTATATAATTTATCTTGGATTTTCGTTTGATTATCCAATAGTCGAAAACGTTTTGAATTTAAATCAACTGGCGCATTTTTTCTTTTAATTCTATTATTTGAAACATCTTGAAGCGGCCCTACGACAGTTTCTCGTTCCGGTTCTTCTTCTGAGAAATAAGGCAACACAATTATCATGTTTCGAAGTTCCTCAGTAATTTGTAGGGCCCCAGTGGGTTCTGCTCTGCACCAAATTCATTTCCTGGACGATTTACAAATTTTTTGATATTTAGTAGCTCTGCTACATCCTCTTCTAAACTTGTAAGCACTATTTGGCAATTAGGACCGCCACCTGTATAGCTTATTTCAGTCTAATTATTAATTAATTTTTTACGAACTTTAAATTTTAGGTCTGCCCAAACCTTAAAAAATTTAAAAATAAATATAGACAATTTTCAATATTTTACCTCTAATTAAAAAAACACTTACTTAATTATCTGGGTCTCTTGTTGGATGCCCTAAACTATTAAGATTTGTATAGATATTTCTTCCCACTTGGTTTTCAAATCAGTTTTAAAAAATTTTCCCGATTTTATAAACCCACGCGCAATATCAGGATGTTCTTGCATTAGCTCTACTAGTCTCTCAAAGTGATTTTTATTTGTTATTTTCCTAACAATTAAATTCGTAATTTTACGAAATCGATCTTAACTAAAAACTTAAATAATTAACAAAAAATAATTTTTTATTTTTTCTTAACTTGTTTTTATTCTATTTTTTCATAAAATTTAACCAACAATTCATAACCAACTCCATATGATATTATAACCATATGGAGTTGGTGGAAGACATTAAATAAAGAAATATACTGGACCGATTTATTTTGATGTTGACTGAACTGGGGAAAGGATGGGGCACGAATATGGCTACAAAAACAAATGTGAATATTTCTGTTATTTAAAAAAAAAAATTGTTTATTTTTTTAAATCAAGAATTTTATTGAATTTTTAACATAAGAATTAGTTTTTAAAAATAATTAGCTTTAAGTGTCCTCCACCTTCGTTAATGCAAATCCTGCATCTGATCAAAATGTTGTTCATTGCCGCTGTTAATGTTGCACGGGGTATTGCATCAATAACGGCCCTGATGGCTTCTTTTAATTCATTTTTATTGCATGGCTTAGTTTTATAGACCTCATGTTTATAATATCCCCATAAAAAAAATCTGGAACAGTGAGGTCTTGCGACCTTGGGGCCAACGATTTTCGGTGTTTCGTGAGATTATTTTTTCACCAAATTTTTCACGCAGGACCGCCATTACTTGTCTTGTTATGCGACAACTAGCTCCATCTTGCTGAAACCATACATTTCGGAACCAAATTTGTAGTTGGCGCAATTTTGGGAAAAAAATGTTGAAATGCCAGAATTGTTATGAATTTGCTAAGGCCACTGCGGCGATGTTGTTTGCTGTGCGAACTGACGAATTTCGGTAGTATGGCGTCCTATGAACTGTGTCATGTGGATGGAGCCTCTCCACAATTCGCATAATGGTCCACCGACTGGGCGGATCCCGATTTGTTTGAGTCCTAAATGCTCTCTGTACCAAAATTGGATACTTTAGTTCATGATACAGTTGCACCACTCATATTCTATCTGTGTCTTCAATCCTATTCATTTTAAAAAAATTATGTACTACTTTTTATTCTGAGAAAATGAAAAATTAAAAAAAAATTTAAAATAACAGAAATATTCACATTTGTTTTTGTAGCAACATTCGTGCCCCACCCTGTATGCGTATTCGTTTACTTACAATTTCAGTAACTAATATATCCGAGAAATAATGTACCAGAAACAAATTCCAGCCAGAACTGACGACTTCAAGAAAATTATTTCGCGAAGCATTTGTGTGATAGCCTCATTTTGACCGTAATTAGTTTTGTGGATTGTGGATCGAACAGAAGGTACTATAATCGATCTCTCGTCATCGTGGTTTTTTCCAAAAAAATATTGATTAAAATACTAATTTTTCGTTAATCGTTAAATTTACAACAATCGGAAGATGCGTACAGAGAATTTCTGCTTCCCCCAGATAGCTCCGCAAAGTTTGCTGCCGGCTTTTTTACCTTACACGTTTTTGCTTGAGTCACTATGCAGCTTCAGTCAATAATTTGTTTAATCTTTTCATATGTATAAGTAAACGATAACAGATTTTTAGATTTATAATTTTAGTTATATCCTCGTTCGTTATGAACGTTATAATATGACTTCAAAATTTCAAGAGACTTGAAAATTCATTTTCAACAAACAAAATAGAAAAGTCGAAAACTAAAATAAATACAATAGATACAGTAGACAATACTTACTATATATATGTAGCAGTGTATACATATGGTAAATATAAATAACAATATAGAGAAACAAATAAAAATAATTTTCCAAATGAAAATTGAAAATTCGTGTTTTTCCAATTAAACAACAAAGTAACAAAATACATTGTGAGTATTAACGGAAAATGCATTATAGTAATTAAAGAATTTTCTATTTGGTTTGATTTTCCAGGATAAATATAACTATATACGGTGGTATAACACACCATACATATATATAGATCGCAATGCATAACAAAACAGCGAGTGCCGCTGTTACAAAAAAATAATATTTTTAAATTTTTTATTTTGCAAATATTTAAAAATAACAAATTCAAAGGGATTTATCTCCCTTCGTACCGAGTATCGTATATGATTCCCAAAAACAAATATTAATTTCAAAATCCCCTAATAAATATACAAATCTGATTGGAAAATCTATTTTTTTATTTTAAAGTAATTTATCCAAATCTCAAGATCAAACGGCTGAGTGAAATATACTCGAATATATACGAAACGAGTATACGTATATGATGCTGTATTCTAAAATAAATAATATTTATTTAACTAAAAAAAATAATAATAATAATTTATGAATTTAATTAAATGGTGATTTATATTTGTACAAGACCGAATCATAATTTTATATAAATTGGTACTTCGTATAAAAAGGTTATACAAGCTTCATAAAACATATTGGCGATGTTGCAACAAACCAAATAATTTTTTATGTTTGCATTACGTATACATTACGTACGAATATAACAATATAGACACTAAAATAATATTTGCGTAATTAATAATATCAGAATATTATTGTCTAGGTTGAACCAGCAGGATACCAAAAAAGGATAAATTGATCAACGGTATACGAGTGGTGCACGCTTTTTTATAATTCCCCATAAGTTGAATATAATAATTATAATTTAAAGTAAATATTTGAATTCAACAAAAATATGTTAGGTAATTGGGAGTGAAGGATGGAAATATTTTTTTATCTTTAACTTGATATAATATTGAGTAAACATTTTTCTACCCTAGGTGCGCATAACCAATTTATTTAAAAAAACTGAAAAATGAAATGTGGGTGGCATTTTAAATTGCTCAATTAATGATACCAACAATGGTCTTCAAAAAAACCAATCACGATGGAGCACAAATTAATCAGTACAGATTAAGCTTCATAACTCACAGTGAACCTCCAAAAGTCTAACAAACATTTCAATTTTAGAAGGACTGCGGGTAAACATCCAGCAACAACTATGGGAGGTCATAAATAATCAAAAAGTATTTAGACCAACGTTTATCCGAGCTAGAAGCAAAATGACGGATACGAACATTAATTAAAATTATGCGTCAACAGACGACGTGAGCAACTATTACAACATTATCAAAAATTAATTGGCACATGGAAGAGCGGAAAAGTACACAACAGTCAACTAACACACAAACTCGCAGCTACCAAAAATAATTTCTCAACAGAATGTAAACTCAATCATGGAAATGAAATAAAATGTGGAACAATTCCAACTCATGGGTCCGATACTACAAGATGGGTAAACGTCGGTTAGACAACTGTCATCGAAAATATTTATCGGTAAATGAAGATTTATTATCATCAGCGCTACATTTAAGAATGTTAAAACAATTGGCCCAAGATGCCAAAAAATGCCGACTCATGTTAGCGAGAAAACAGTCTAGAGAACTCAATCAATAAGCTGAAACAGATCAAAGGACATCATTATGGTTTTAATAACCATGATGTTCATCATTACACAACCACATATTTAATTATTATTTATTTCATTTATTTTTCTTAACATTTTGTTTTAAAAAAAAACCTTAGTCTGTTTATTTTCACCAAAAACTAAATAAAATTTATAGCTTGACCATAGAAATAACATCTATTTATGTATCTCAAACTAAATTCAAATTGGCCAAGCCAGTGGAAAATTATTTTCCCAATTGGATAAATTCGCATTTCGCACGCGTTTTCTTGTTGTTGATCAATGTAGTGTTCACATTTTCTTTTCATGTCATAATAGTCTGATATTGTTGTGTATTTCAATGTTGCTTCCCTATTTCTTATTTCTTACGGGTGCATAACTCCCCTCAGATATTGAGAAAGCTTGTGCTCGCTCGTTCTTTGGCACCACACCTACTTGGTATGATATACCCTATGGTCCTCTTGTTATATACATGTGGCGTTTTTCTGTGAGTGGTTGTTCTATATATACGGATTGTAGAAAGCGATATGCGTCCAGAAAGCATCCACATATCCAGATGAGACAGTTGATTTGTTTCAAATAAACTGTATTCAATAATTTTCTGTTCTGAATATGTCCTCTATAGGAATATCTGCTGTTACTATCAAATGAAGAGTAACTTGACGATTATTTCATAGGAATAAAACTCCGTATTTCGTGGAAATGAAACGTTTTTTTTTGTCAAACGTTATCGTGCAGTTAAAAAAATCTATGTAAAAGTTACCTGTTAGTGGGCCTATTTTTTAATTCAATCTGAGCAAGCAGTGCGCTGTCAAAAATACTGTTTTTTATTCAACCGTGCAGAGTAAGAGAACACTGCACACTGTGTTTTTATTTGTAAACTGTGCTTACCCCGAGCATACTCGGTTCTTTAAATTTTACTCTGAACAGAATGCCAGTGTACGAAGATTATGCAAAGTAAAAACAATTTATTACTCTATGTACATTGGATCATTTAGCAGTGTACAACCTGCGGTCGGTGTACAATACCCAGGGCAAGCCTGCTTGCTTGGGTTTAATTAAAAAATAGAATCAATATCCGTTGTTTGGGTCGCAATTCGAGGATTTTGACCTCCGCAATATTCTGGATTGTTGCTTCTGTTTCTGATGTTTCATTATACTGATCCATATAGTCTCCCATCTCATCCCAAACTATTATGATTGATTGTTGTGAATATGGTATATTGATTTAATGAGATGTTCTGATCAACTCTGTATAGTTTGATTGTTAAGAACTAAAGATATGATTATCATTACTGTTGTCTTCATTCTCTGATTGTGGAACTTGAAGTACTCGTATATCAAATGATAAGGTGTGCTTTTGAAATAAATTTTGAAGCATCAACAATTTACATAAGATTTTCCAAATTTATTAATGGCGCTAGGTAATAAATAATACATAATAGTTTAAGGAAAATTGCTAGAAAGGGGTTTTATTCTACTATATTCGATTTTGACAGATCCTGATATCTGGATAATTCGATAAAGGGGTTCTCTGGCGGGCTCCGAGTCCATTTTAAAATTTATTAATTCATTATGGACGTAGTCCAGTTACATAAAATCCAAAAAAAATTGTGAACCACGCATTGCGAGCACGAGCTCTCATTTGTAACTTGACACGCAGTTCAAACTTCTCCCAAATATTCGTAGTCTGCTTTGTAAAAAATGATGCCTTTTGAAAAGTATGCTCTTTCATAAAACAGATATGTTTCTTGGTAGTTATAGGTCATTGATCTTAGCCAAATTATTACTCCAGCCTGTATCAAATCTATAGCTTTTGCATGTCCATTATTGTCCCAATATGTTATTATTGAAAAATTATTTGAAAAATATTTTTCGGAAAAACAAGAAAAATGCACAAACACGTCTGTTCGACATAAAAGTCAAAGGCGACCAATCTAATCTTCTCTCAAAAGTCAAAGGTGACCAATCTAATCTTATATCGAAAACGGGTGAAAGGGAGCTTTCGAGTACTTTATAGGAATCGAATGCGAATAATGCTGATTTTCTGAAAAATTAAGATCATTCAATAAGGCGCGGTTCCTTTTTTATTTTATCGTATTTATCGATTTGCCATCAAATGAACAAACAAGAAAATCTCGTTGTTTTATGATGCGCCAATTTTATTTCAAACAAAACGGCTTACGCCATCGTTCCTATTATGGCACTACTCAGTAGCACCTCTGTGCTCTGCCCAATAATCCGCATGTACAATCCCTGCAACTCGATTGCCGAGCGAACCGTATTAACCATTGGAAAAATTTCGTAATTTTTTGATACAACCAATTTTATTTCAAAGTGCACCTGCTACGCCATTATATTTTATAAGTCACACCCCGGTAGTACCAAGTGATCTGGCCAATAATTAACAAACAAAAATTTATGATTAATAAATTTTCTTTAATCGCTTAACTTTATTTCTGTTTAATTTAATTCCTCTGTTTATTTTGAAAGTATTTATTCTAAACTTTTTACTTCTGTTTCGATCCCTCTTGGTTGCAATTTTTTTCGAATGTTTTTTTTAAATAGCCGTTAGTTTTCCATTGGTGTCTTTGATGCTGGCGATCTTAGATGAAAGTCCCTACTTAGTAAGATTTCGGGCATTGGCAATCAATGCATTCGATATAGGTCATGATATATTCTTGTTTCTTTTCCGGAGGTTTTTGGTTTCATTTTTTCTGGCCCAGAGATACTCTATGTGAGTGTTCCGAGTGAAACGAGCTAACCATTTTTCACGCAACTTTAATTTATTTTCGACAATTTGACGACACTGATCGTCGAACCAATCATTAATCATTACGTGCTCTTAATGGTCTACTTCCAATAGTACTTTCTGCTGCGATCGTTTTTGGTGACGGTTGTTAACTACTGACCCTGGATTCCGGTGGAATTTGGTGATTTACATTGGTGTAGGTGTTCAATAATGACTGACTTGTAACTTTGCAGGACTCACAACTACTTAATCAAAACATTTAATTTTCTCATCTGTTACTTCTATCTGATAAAATTTCGTTCTATTTAACATCTACTTTGATAACGCCATTGTAAGGCGTCTAGCAAAGGAAGCAAGGTGAAACCGGGCATAGTTATAAATCTCAGCAACCCTTCTACCGAATGAATATGTGAGGAAAAACTTTGCCACTCCCATAAATTTTTAGTTTTTAATTTAGTCATATGATCTCCATCTTCTCCGCTCTCTTTAGAAAAGTACAAGACTCGGCGGTAAGCTTTTATCTTTTACTATACCAGATCTTCTATTTTGAAAGAACAATTACGCTTCCTCGAATAGAACCCATTTGAATCGGTTTGTTGATGGTTATTGCTGAAAAATTTTCCAAACTTTTTTAATAGTGGGAGTTTGGGGAAATTGTGGGAAGTGAAATACACGTGGAAACTTCAAAAATTTTAAAAAACTTAACGATTAAAGTGTTATGTTCGGAAAAGATCTCATTTGAATCGGATTGTCGATGGCCACCACTATAGCAACTTTTCCAGGTTATGCAAAACTTGGAAGAGTGAGTTAGTCATAATTTCAAAAATTTGTAAAAACTTAACATTTAGAGTTACATGTTTGAAAAAAACTTCATTTGAAACGGTTTGCCGATGATTATTGCTCAAAATTTTTCCAGAGTACAGATTTTGTTTGAAAACTGAGACGTGAGAGTTGGGAGTTTTGCTGCTGTTTTACTAACCTACTAGATGCATAAAATTAATATTATTGTTGATTGATGTAAATAATAATTAAATTCAATATTTACATCTAGAACATAGAAACTCCCAACACTCAAGTCACGGTTTTCGAACAAAATTCGTATATGCAGGCCTAGTTTCATGTTAGGAGCTCGGAAAAAAGTTTTTAAAAACTTAACGTTTAAGGTATTGTGTCTGGAAAAAATTTCATTTGATTCGCTCTGTCGATGGTTATCTATGAAAAATTGTCCAGGTCATGTTTGTGGGGAGTTCGGCAAAATTAGAGGAGTGTATTTACGACTACAAAAATTTAACGTTTTAAGTAATATGTCTGGAAAAATTCTCATTTCAATCGGTTCGTCGATGGTTATCGCTGAAAAATTTTCCAGGTCACGTTTCAAGTTAGGAGTACTAGGAAATTGCGGGAATGAAATACACGTGAAAATTCATATATTTGTAAAATCATTATACCCCTACACACGATCGGATTGTGTTAGGGGGTCGGGCTGATTTGATTTGATCAGATGTAAAATCAGGTCATGTGTGGGTTTGTCGTATGACAATTTTCCTGTCGGGCGATGTTAGTTGGAAAATCCACCCAACCGTCATCTAACCATTTAACCGCCTGACCAAATCAGGTCGTCTGTAGCGTTGTTAGGTTGTAGGTTATGTGAAAAAATATGATAAATATATTTTAATAATGAATAATTACATTTTAACGATGCAATGATATTTAATAAATTTTTATTTAATAATATAAATAATTTCGTTGTTAAAAATTTGAATTCCATGAACATATGACATCCCAAATAAATGACTTAAGAACATGACGGGGGTCATTTTTAAGACCATAATTTTGCTCTTTTTCACCAATATCTAAACACGCCACAAGCGTGATAGCAATTTTTTTATTTTTTAAATTTTTTATTCATTTTGTATTTATAAACTTTCATGACCACAATTAAAACAGAAAAATCACAAACGTCAAGATCTTATCATTTGTACTCAACGCAAGCAACAAGAAAAATTATGTGTGGATGCAACACCTGATTTGAACGAACCAACGGTTGGTCCGACAAGTCAGATCGTGTGTAGCCTACGTTTAAAATGTTATTTCTAGAAAAATTCTTATTAGAATCGCTTCGTCGATTATTATCGCTGAAAAATTATTCAGGTCAAGTTCTAAGTGCAAACCACAAATCGTGCTAAACCTGAAAATTTTCTAAAAACTTAATGATTAAAGTGCTAGACCAACAATTGAACCAACAAACTTAACGACTAAAACGACTGGAAAATTTTCCAGGTTAAGTTCCATGTTGGGTTGGGAGTCCAGCGAAATTGGGGAGAGTGAAATACAATTTACTCTTGTATTTCAAATATTTATAAAAACTTCACATTTAAAGTGTTATGTCTGGAGAAGGTCTCATTTGAAGCGGTTCGTGCATTACTATTTTTCTGGTCAAGTTTCAAAAAATTAAATACACATGCAAACTTCAAAAATTTGTAAAAATTTAACGTTTAAAGTGTTATATGTATGGAAAAAATCTCTTTGATTGGTTTGTCAATGCTTATCGCTAGAAAATTAATCAGGTTAAAATTTATGTTGGGAGCTAAGAAAAATGGGAGGAGGGGTTATCAAATACACGTGCAAACTTCAAAATTTGTAAGAACGTAAAATTTTTATAAATTATTGAAGTTTGCACGTGTATTTTACTGTCCCCAATTTTTCCGAGTTTTCAATATCAAACTTAGTCTTGAAAATTTTACAGCGCTAACCCAGAACAAGCGGATTCAAAACACTTTTAAGGTTAAGTTTTTTTTAATTTTTAAAGTTTGCACTTTTATTTCACTCCCCCCAATTTTCCCGCATTTCCAACATGAAAATTGACCTAGAAAATGTTCCAGCGGCTTGAATATTTCAATTTAAAACTGCATTATCGAGCTTTTTCATTTTAGGCCGACAACTTTAACAATGTGTTTTCATCGTCGCTGTTAGATGTAATAAGGTACGTACGAAACCATGCTTCACCCACGCACAATATAAGCTGAATCAAATATTAAACTGTTCTTCCAAGCATTCAGCTTGACTTAAAATTTGCAACGGGCCACATTTTCCATTTTCTCTGTAATGCTGCCTGCAGCTATGAAATTCTAATTAAAATATAAACGATGTCTGACAGAATGATTGAACAGCTAAGCTGGCATGATAATTGAATTCAATGTATTCTGCTCTACATGTGGCAAATTAAATAGAAACAATATTTGTATATACATTTTAGCCTACCAAAATAAATTGATGAATTCATAGAATCCACCTTATTGTTACAAGTATCACGTTTTATCTTGCCGTTAGAAACAAATATGAAAATGAATCCGATTTTTGTGACGCAATTTCTAAATCCTTAGGCTAAATGTGTATAATTGTGGCAACAAAACACTCGAACCTAGTAGGCTAAACATTTTCCATAGCTACATATTGTTTATTATTTTTGCATGCGTACACATAGGGCAGCATCCATGTATTAAAACCGACGTAAACAAAATTTTGATCCAGATTCTGGCGCTGTTCAACATAATAATGAATTGGCAGTTTTTATTTTTCAACATCACAGTTTGGTTGATGAATTAAGAGTGACATTGAATTTTAAATACTTTTTTTTTTGTTGGGTGAACTTTTTTCATCTCACTCTCGTTTACTGTATACATATACCAAGGCTGTGGTGTTGTTTGGGAAAATGACGTATTGGGAATTTTTCTTCTACAAAAATGTAATTTTTTTTATTTTACTTTTATTTCTTCTTTTAATTCTGTTTTTTGGTTTGGTTCGTTATATAAAAATGCGTGAGTGTATATTAAGGTTACGAAGGAGTAGAAATTTCCATTTGATCGCCCAATCATTAAATAATCCGGAAATAATAAATGTTTTGTATTAGTGAAAATTGAAAATAAATAAATAAATGGGAAACGAAAAAAGAATTTAATTTTATTTTTTTGGGGTTGACATACCGATTTACGTGAAAAATGTTGGGAAAATTAATATAAAAATAAAAATTATGTCCAGTTTGATTTATTTCCGGTGTTAACATATTTTTGAACAAAAATTCAGTTTTAATGTTCTGCCTCAAGGGAAATTTTTTTGTTTATATATTTTCTACTTTGGTGAAATAAAATAGTAAAAACTTTTGTGTGATGCCCGGGGTGAGTTCAATGGAATTTCTGATTAAAGTTGAACGTGTACAGTAGTAAATGCATCAAATATGATTTCCTCTAAAAAAAAAGTTTTTCTTCTTTTTGCACTTCGGATCGGTAGTCGGAAGGGTGATGATTAATGTGTGCTTTTAGAGGTGTGGTATTATGCATTCAAATGTCATATATATTCAACAGGGTTTTATAACACTACACCTCCGATCCGACACATGTTACTTTGAACATCCCACATAAAAATGTTACAAAAATCTGTCATCAACAGTGTATACGTATAGTTTTCTACCAAGACAATGTTACTATATAAATTTCATTTTTCATTCTAGGGTGTGATAAAATGTGATTAGCATTGTGATTACAATAACATCAACTACATTTTCCTAACAAAAAAAAAAATGAAAATACTTTCTTAAATCAAAAAAGGATAATGCTTCCATTGTTATGCTCGTGTGACAGGAAAGGGGAACTGAATATAGAAAAATAGGTAGATTTGTGTCGTTACATTGTGTCGCGTTTTGTATTTTTAAATGAATTAATTTTCTAACGATTTGTATATACGTATATGCAAACGAACTCGAACTATATTAGGGTGTTATACATTAAGTCTGCACGTTAAGTGAAGATTTATTAGCCCCATTTTGTATTTTTTTAACCGAATATTTTTTTAGTGTCGCAGAAACGGTTACAAAAAATCCCCTAAGCACAAATTCACAATGAGAAGAAAGAAAATAAATATTTGTTAATTTCTAGATTCATTAATAAATGATCCTTGTAATGAACTATTTTAATTTTATATCAATCATAATCCAGATGACAGCTGTCACTATTGTAGTACGACGTAATGAATATAATATTATACAACAATGATTGGTTTGATGATGATTCTTTTTTTATAGGGACAATCATTTATTTCGGTATTTCAATTAAATCAAAACTCGCAACATTTTTAATTTAATTTTACAATAACTTCCAGTTCAGTGAGCTGTCATAATGCTGGATGATGTTTTATTTTATAGAAACACCTTGAGCGTCGCATTTAAGCACGTATGTTTTGCACACACATTTAAATGTATATGGGTCTTCTTATATACGTCTTATCAAGTTTGACACTTGCCACTTTAAGTATAATAAATTCCCAGAATGAGTTAATTTTAAACTGCATTTTTATTTACCCTACATTAGAGATAACAAATTTTATGTAAACACGAGGCGGCAATTTCCATGTTTATCAGGCACCCATTGTCCATTGCATGGTGCCTTTATCGCCATTACACCAGTCGCAGTTATATAATAATTAGGATCTGTATGAATTTCTTCAACTTCACCAGTCGGATCTTCCCCTTCACCTCCAAGTTGTTCTTCGTCAGCTATTGGTTTAACATGCTTCACATTATCTGGTATAACGGCCACAAACATACCACCACACGTAAAATCGCGCAACTCCCACTCATCACATAAATATCGATTACTATCGGTATCAGTCCGTTGTACAACACAATAATAGTACCGGTCACATTTTAACAAATTATCAACTCCCGACATGATAGGTAAAAACTGTTGTCTTGGTACTGATGTTTCTTCAATATTTTCCACAACCATCTCGCCGCCACCATCATCGCCTTCACCTTCACAATGAATCACAGTACAAAAGCACAAAATTAAAATCAAAACTACAATTTGCTTCATGATTTGTGTATTTACAGAAAGTACGCGACTAAATGAACAGAAAATCTTAGATTTCATTATTAGCAGACAGAAGCGATTAAATTTCTAAATTCTGGTATTATCTATATACATACACAGTAAATGGAGTCGTTAGATTATCGTCTTAAAGGTTAATGTTATCATAAATTATTTGTAAAATTTTGTGTATTACGAGAATACACATAAACAGAATCATTTGATTTAATATACACAGAGTTGAATTTGAGACCATCGCTGTCGACCAGCGCAAAGATATACGCAAACTTTTCTTTTTATCTATTTCGTCTAACTCACTCCATATCGTACATATCGTCCCTAAATATACGCGTCGTGATAGACTACAGAGGGAGAAAAAAAAATTAAATTGTCTCAAACTTTTTGTTGTTGCTCCCGCAGATTTGAATCCAGCTTACGAAAAAATGAAAACTTTTCTTTTTTTTTTTTTGTAATAGAATAGAAAATTTAATGAAAATAAAAATAAATTTTAACAATTTTTTGTTGTATTCGCTCATCTTGTGAAAAAGTACCTCGGAAGTGTATAATGTATACATAATTTTTGTTGTGTTTGCTAGAATCTTGTGGAATACACACACACACACATACCCACCACACATATACATTTTACTTTACTTAAAGTTGGTCATTTAAAAAAGTTAGAAAATTCTCGTTTAATTTATGGAAAATTATTTAAATTAATTTTCTAGAAAATTATTATACATTTTTCACTAATGTTGGCTGAAGTTTTGGTCTTTTTATATATTTAGATGACTTTGAAAGGTTGACAGTGTGTGTAGGTCAGGTTTAAATTTAATTAAATTATAACTTGATTTAAGAAGATTGGTGGTATGCTATTTATTACGCTTTTATTGCTAAAGCTGGAATATTACACGTGGAAAGAAAAAATTGTGTTGGAAAATGAAATTAATTGATGAATATTAGCCGTATTTTTGGGCCCCTTTTTGCGGCTGCAGTAGAATTAGAATTGCGGCTTGATTCTCGTGAAGTAATGCCTATCGCTTGTTTCACAGGAATTATCGGTATAGTTTTCCAGTGGTGCTCTTTGTTCTCAAAGTTACCGAGAGTCTCACATATTCTCACATATGTGATTCACTGTGTCTCACATATGTGATTCACTCGTGAAAAAAATCGAAGGTTCCCCGATCCGCTTAGAAGAATTGGATGGCTATATCGCTTGTCCACATTTATTAAATTTTTATCGACAGTAAACAAAACGTTGCTCAGAATAAATTTGTATAAGCTTGCAAAAGCCGCCGATTGTTTATCCAACTCCACTTGCGTTTTCTTATTTCAATCGAAATGTCGTCTTGATTTCTTTTGTCTAAGAAGCTCAACATTTATTCTTTTGTTGCGCCAGAAACATCTAAGTATTCTCCTAAAATATATTTTTTTTTCAAACATCTGTAGCTTATTGTTAATCATGCCTTCAGGTTTTGCAACGGTACATCAACAATGATTCGCATATTTATGTCGTACCAAGCTGTGTACCTTGGTTGTACTCAAGCGAACACCTTTCAACTATTTTCTTGAGTTTACATCAGTATTATTGGTACTCGAGCGTGTAGATAGCTGTTTGGAGGCTTCTCACTACTACTCAACCACTGATGGCTTCTTCATTAGTTTGGAAGCTACGGGTTGAGCGCTTCGCGGAGAGTGTTTCTTGGCTATGCGTTGTCGGTCATAAATTTGTTCCGATTTGTCTAGCAAAAACGGTTCAAACATCGGCTACTCGTAGCACCATAACTGATCAATGTATCATCGGCCTGGACTTTATTAGAGGAAACCAAACTGTTGGGATATGGATAACCAGATAAGTGAATAATGGCGTAATAAAGGTGTGCTTATGGTGTGCTTAAGTTTCCCTCGAGGTGCGCCTATGCCACCAAGATAAGAATTGTAGAGCCTGCGAATATCTAAAACCATGGATGGGACTGTACAAGTGACGAATAAGCTCAGTTGGCCGTTACCGCGCATTGCTCAACCGTGGCCACACAGTAATTGGCCAAAATTTGCAGAACATTGGATATTAAAAGCGGATACTGGCAAGTATAACAGTCTATCCTGGTTATAATGAGAAGACTGCATTTTCAACAGAAAACATCACGATGAAATTTAAGCTGTACATTTAGAAATACATCGCGGTAAAGATCAAATGGTCTTCTAAATCCAAAAATGTTATTGCTTATTTTAAAAATGCAGGAAACGCTCGAAATTATATGCAATGGTGCAAATTTTACGACCATTGTTCAGATAAAAAAGACAATAATGATTTTGAAATTCTCAGAGAGATGATGGCGACCATCCCTGATGAACTAAATCCCAGTCGTCTGTTAATTTTAGTCCATATTTCAAAGGTCAATTTTTTAATAGATACTGCAGCCGATGTTTCGTTAGTAGTTCCGTTGAATTTATGCAATGTGCGGCAAGATTAAATTTTGGATGTTGATTTTGGACTTAGATGAAATGTTAAGTGGGAATTTATTATTATTATTGGTGACGGGTGTGAAATATGTCCTAAATTTGTCCTAACTTTCTTCGAGAGAATGCATTAGTTAATCTCTCGCTATAATGAATTTTAATATTCGCATTAATTGTAAATATTAATAGAAAATACAAAAGGTTTGTGAAGAACAAAACCGTTCAGTTGATAGCTTGTAACTAGCCGCTAGTCGTGGCTTAGTAAAATTTCAGCAAATCTAAAAAAAAATTGTATCCAATGTTAAAGGCAGTTAACGGGAACTTGTCATATTTCATTGGATTAGTAAAAGTGTGTACTATCAAGAAAATTCAATGACCCTGAAATGAAACATGTGTCGTTTAAGTGTCTACTATTACTAACGAACTACTATCACTTAAACGAATCCAACGACATATGACAAGTGCTCGTTAATCGGGAAACTCGTTAAACAGGAATTCGAAAATCTTAAGACACTTTTTGTTGACCAAGTGTCAATGCATGGTCTAGTCCTCTGTATTTCATTTTGAAGAAAACTTGAGACTGGAGACCTTGTGGAGTTGTAGTTTGAATACGTTATCCAATGCCCAACTTTAAATCTTTTCATCTATCAACTTGAACGATATTCAGTTTTCTCAACATTGGATCTTGTCCAAGTTTACCTTCATATTTCGATTGAACAGTCTGATACTGCTAAAACAGCCATTTTAATTACCTTTAGATTATTCTAATTCACTAATGTGGCTTTCAGTCTCAGGAACACATGAGGGGACTAAATTTTGGTTTTGTTTAGTTAGATGATATTTTAATAGTTTCTTAGTCTTATGAAGACCATCTAGAATATCTAAAAATGACTTTTCAAAAACTATCAGAAACGGTTTAATCATCAATCCTAGTAAATATCTATTAACCTCACACGAAATTAAATTTCGTGGATACACTGTTAATACAATAATACAAAAGGTATTTTACCTGACAGTAAAACAGTTAATCATATCAAATGATTTTTTGGTATGATTAATGTTTATAGACGCTTCATCCCAAATGCGGCAGCTGACCAAATCTCACTCAACGATTTTTTGAAAGTTTATAAGGAATCAGTAAGACCCCAATCAATTGGTCAGCGAAGTCTATCGAAGCCTTCAACAATTGTACGGAGAAGTTACTTCAAGCAACTCTTCTTGCACAGCCAGCCTCTTCTATGCAAAATTGAAAATTGCCTTCGATGCATCTGACTCAGCAATTGGGGCGGTGGTTCAACAATATATAGATAATACATGGAAGTTTCTTCAGTTTGTTTCTCTGTGATGTTTCGATTCCACTGCTATTGAAAGAACGAATTGAATTTCGGGAAAAAATTTTGTCGGCTTTCAAAGTTTGTCTCATCCACGCATTAAAGCGTCCTTTAAGTTATTCGCAAAAAATGTGACCAACTATCTCTAAAGATTTAAAAAATACGGCCCAATGATATTTAGCACGTCAAAGGTCGAACATTTCAAGGCTTACCGTTTCTTCTCTCGGACCTTGTAAATTAACTTCGAAACGCTTCGCAGAAATTTAATTAGACATAATTGGTCTTGTACCTATTTCTTTCAATCAGAGGTGAAACAATAATTAATCGATGTATGAGGTGGGGTTGGAAAATTAAAACATTTCGTCGTTTCGAATAAAAATAGCTTCTGAATTACTATCATCATAAAGTTATTCTTTGCTCTTCCCTTTCGAACAATTATATTAAATTATTTTCATGAATTCTTCCGAATTCATTGAAGAAGGAGTCCTGTGGCGTTTCCCATTGGAAATTACAAATTTAATTTTCTAATTTCGTTTCAGTTAAAATTTTTACTTTTCAAATTTAATAAACTCAGTAAAATTATGGAGAATTTATTTGCCCGATTTAAATCGTAGTAGTTTGGAAAAAAGAATTTTTGGTAGAGAAAAAATAATTTTTTCCTGTTGAAGAAAAATTTTAACAAAATAGCCTAAAAAATAGCTAAAAAAAGATTTTAAGGGAGTTCGAAAAAATTTGTTAAAAAATAATGGATTTTCGAAAAGTGTTAATCTGACTACTAGAACACAGATTTACAAAACGAAATTAGAGGAAAAAGTTAAATAAATATTGCTAAAAAATGCATAAAAATAAAAATAGTTTTTAAAACCAAATAGTGTTGTGCAAATTTTATTTAAATGGGTTCCCTTTATAATAAAATTAAAATACCACCAAATATTTAACAGTTGAGAGCAACGAATACCACCTGCACATTGCAAGCTCCATGTCGACCTGTACATTGACGTGGACGGTGGTTCGGCCATGATATCTGCACTTCATGTTTTACATATTTCTGAAACCCTACACTTTACGAAAAACTTTGTACAAACAAAAATTATTTACTGTCTACTACTTAACTCAAAAGGTAAACTCAAAAGTATCAAAACTTTTTTAATATATCCCAAAGTATTTTTTTAAAGGACATTAAACGCCCTTAAGCTAAACATTAAACGCCCTACGCCCCCGAAACTAATCAAATTTCACAATATATAATTTTGTTTTATACTGCCTCCGAGATAAAAGTCTGGCATTTATTAAAATATAGTATAGAAAACATGAAAAGGAATTCCTTGCTTCTGTTTGCATTTTATCCCAACTAATCCAATAATTCATCAAAATTGTTCGCTCATTTGAAAATATAAATCAATTTTAAATGTACAAGCACCCGCTATTTGCCAGCCTTATCGTAAATTTCTTAGAATTGGTACTTATATACAAAAGGTTAATCACAAACTCAACAAACAATTTAAAAACGATATTCTAATTGTAAATTCCTTTTTTTAAATAATAAATAAGTTTTTCAAAGCAAATAATTCCAGATCAGGTACAAATAACCATATTTCGCTGCTGTAATTAAACAAAAACAATAATATGAATATTTAACCATTAGAATGCTGTGAAATATTAGATCCACACGGCTATATGCGAACTTCTGTAATTAATTCTAAAATTATCTTTTGGGATAAATTATTTCTTGGGTACTGTTAACAATACACCATTAACATCGCTACCACCGTCGAAGAATAAAATAAATTTTAGTAACTACCTCGTCTAAAAACCAAAATGTTTTACCTCCATATGTACAGTACGTTTATGTAACAAACAACACAGCAAAGCATGATTTTTTCCCATTACGCATAGAAAATAAAAATTCCCATAAATTGAATTCTCTAAAGATTTTTATATTTTTGTTTTGTTTATTTATTTATTTATTTATTTTTATTCAGTAAATTACATTTTCCATCAAACAAAATGAAAATGAAAATTCCTTTTATTTTTATGTTCTCATCGTTATGCGATCATTTTGTGCTGGTGGTGCTGCGTTACTGCTGATGTTGCTACTGTTTGTTACAGAGCCCATGCTGAGAGGCATGTGCCGATAATTTGTTGTGAATGAAACGCAGAGCATCAAAATTTATTTCATAATTTCTTCCTTGTTGCTAAATTATTTCCGAAATTGATATTTTTGCTGTTGCTACTGCCGTTGTTGATTTTTTATGTCGTTTAATCAGGATACATTTCTTGGTGGCATTATATAGAGGGTATCAGATTGACTTTTTTTTATATTTATTATATGTCGTCTAATTTATTTGATATTCATGGGAAATAAACGAGTTGGTTTGTTTGTTTTTCCATGTACATTTGGTTTGTTTATGATTTTTTGTGTCGGTTGTCGGCTAGTCCTTTTTTGGCATTGTTGCCTGGGACTATATAAATACGAGGTCGAGAACAGATCTCTATAATTCTGTAACAATAATCATCAAGTTTTATTTATTTGTTGTTTGTCAAAAATAAAACAACAAAAGTTTCTTATCATTACAAAGCTTTTCGGATCGCTTTGTTTTCATGTAATAATTTATCCTTTAATTTTCTTTTGTTGCTTTCTTAAATGAAATAAGTATACGAATAATAATAATAATAATAAAATTCACTGTCTTATATATATATTTTTAGTGTCTCATTTTTATCAAAAATAAACAATACTGCTGCTAATCCGACAAGATTTATTACCATGGGAAACGCCTTCCTATCATCATTATTATTTCTCGTTAAACTGACTGTGCTGCTGCTACTGCTACTGGAACTGCTATGATCCTTATATATTTTTTCGGTGATGTGATATATAAATAAAATTATGATTATTATTATTATTTTTATATAGATAAATTTAATGGGGTTGTTACATTTCTAATGTCACCCTTACAAAAAAAAAATGAAATCATTACTTTTGGGTTGGTCGTTTTCCCTGTGAGTTCAGTATCACATTGTTTAAGATTTGTATTATACTTTTTGAATTATTGTTATGTACGCGGTGGTGCTTTACTGCTCTCGAAATTATTACCATCATGACCCCAAACTGTATAAATAAACGTAACATCACATGCTATTTATTTAAGTGACACATATCGGATTTTGAACTATGTGCAAATAAAAAATTTGGTAAACAAACCGATTGATTGTAAACACGTAAAGTTAATCGAATTATCGGAAATATATTATAAAATTTGCCCACCACCCTTTCAATAAATTTTTATTACCAAAATCATATAAATCAAAATATTAATTAAATTATTTTTGCTTGAACGTCAAAAATACCAAAAGTAGTTTTGTAAACAAATTTTTTATGACCACCAAGGGGATTTCTATAAGCGATACTTATGGTTTTATGCGATATTTAATTATCTGTGAAGTCGTTTACATCGATTTTCTCATGGTATAAATAAACAGACGCGACTAAATATTGTCTAAATTTGCTTAACCGATTATAATTGGTGAAATGTAAAAGTAATTACAATTTCTGTAGGGGCTAGTGTTTTTAAGCGTGATTTGATTAGATCGTAATGTCATCCAATGAACTGCGGTTAGAGTTTACAATGATATTATTGTCCATATGATTTATGAATGTAATAATTTGAAAGTTTTGGTGACAGGTATAATTGTCAGGTTACAGCTACAATTTATGAAATACTTCCAAAATGGAGGTTGAATGACTACACTATTTTCCCAAGTAAGCTTATTTTCTTTCAATATTCATTGGTCCAATGGACCAATTTATAATTTTAATGATTACACTTTAAGAGCAAATGTGTAAATATAAGTAATTAATGCACAAAACTTTGAAGCTACTGTTTCAGGTGGTAGAACAAAATTCTGATGAAGTTAGCAGAAAATTTTCGCCGAAAAAAAACTCAATAAAAATTGATTAAATATAATACGCAAGTTTAGTGGTAATATGGACTGGCTGAAGTGAGAGCAGTTAATTTATATTGTGGCACTAACAGTGAACACCAATGTTAAAAATCATGGCATATTTTATGTAGCATCATAGTCAAATAAACTAAAAACCGAACGCTTGTCTAAATGGTACTTTGAAGTGGGTGAAGCTATAGCTCAATTCATAAGTTGCATGACGTTGTTCTTCCTGAACGATGAACTGATTTAGATGCTAATGGTTCTAAAGTAATAATGGTGGGATAACGGATTCTACTGAGAATGGTAGGTTAATGGATTCTGTCGAGTGCTCGGTATACGATGCAATGCTTGCCATCAAATGTTTGTAAACGGATGTAGATAAGCCAAAGTCTTGCAGTTCTCAAATGACTTCATCAGAATATTGCATCAAATATTTTATATTATAGCTGCAGCAGACTATTAATGATGTTTCTTTTTCTATCATGTCTTGAGTAGCCAAGCCTACGTTAATTTTGCTATGGGCAAAATAAACATGAGCTGTTCTAAGCTTATTTTTTAGTTCTAGAAGTTTATCAGAGTATGAAAAATCAATAATACCATCATTTCCGACTAAAAGGGAACATTTTCTGCTAAAAAATTTCTAAAAGGATTTTCAGATGAAAAATTAATAGCGCGCAACCATCAAAAGATATACCAAAACAATAAACTCCTGTTTCCACTAAATTTTGCCTGCACAGGTTAACTAATTTTTTCGACCAACTGTTGATAGCTGCAATAGGAAAATATCCTACAGGCATTATCAATTTTTTATTTACGCATTAAAGCATAAATATTGGAATTGGGATTGCGATATTATAATTTTGTGTGCCATCTCGTAAATCTTTATAACCGAATGTTTGCAACCAACAAGTTCAATTTGTAACTTTATATGAATTGAAGAAGACATAATATGATAAAAATATCATCTATACGCAAGCAACCGCTGCTTACAGTAGAAAATTTAGTGACCACAGTGGAATCAAAGTGGAAGAGAACAAGATTATCCTCCCTACCTCCCCCATGTCGGCAAGCCAGTCTGTCTCATCCAGCAGCAGTCTGCTCCTTCTAGCAGCGCTGGCAACCTGGCTAGGATTCAACATAATCCAAAAATAACCTGAATATTTAACCTCATTAATGAGGAGGCCAAATCCTTCTTTAGGATGTAGTGGTTTGGTGAATGAAAATTTAGATTCTGGGCAAAGACACGGGAATTTTCGTTATATTTTTAATATTAAGTTCGTCATCGGATGACCTATTTCTTTGGTAATCAATTTTTGGCCCACTTCCAAACATACGATTTTATTTAAAATTTGCATTTGTCGAGATGATCCCATATAACTTCTTTTAAATACCTAGATTGTACCGTTTATCGTTTCAATTATAAACAAGTGTTTTTATAGCTTACAGAGGAATATATTCCTTACATCTGCTCATTAATGGTTTTAGGAAAAATGAATTTTGTATTAAATTTACTTAAATTCTGAAATGTACCTGCAGTTTTAAAGTTTTCCATAAATTTTATAAATCTAGCAATCGACAAAATATTTAGAAGTTGACAATTCAAATTGTGAATAATGTTTTCTTATATTTTGTCATAGCTTACTGTGAAAATATTTCATTGAATTTTTAAAAATTATTGAGTACAATACACAGTGGCAGCTTAAATTGTCACGTACATACATCGATGGAGGAGAAGAAAGTAAAGGATGGTGTATCATCCATAATAGAGAATTTTCTTCAAAAATTTTAATTGTTATGGGTTGGTTTCTTTCAATTTAATTTTTTAAGATTGAATTAATAGGAGCGGACAATCCTTTTAAAATTTCTAGCAAAATTTTTTCAACTAAGTTCTTTTAAAGGTTGTTGCAAAGCAAGAGCCTCATTTGGTGCTCTCGAATATAAATAAACGAGGTTTCCATAGCTTACTAAAGTGTAATAATTGAAAAAAGTTGTTTTTGTATCATTGTATTAGGTGCAATGGGCTCCATATTTTTGAAAGAACCGAATCTAGCTTCCATAGTTATAGCTTTCCTACACTGAGAAAAATTTTGGTTTGTAAAATTAAAAAACGAAGTTTTTAATTTCTAAAAGTTATAATTTTTTTTGAATTTAAAAAGTATTTTTTTGAAATAAAATGAGATTTTTACAAACTACAAGAAGAACTACAACAAGAACAGTTCTAGAATTTTAAAACAATTTTTTTTGAACGTATGAAAATGTTTTATATTTATTGGTTTGCCAGAAATCCCGTTGTTTTATTTTTCAATTCGTCTATATTTAATATAATTCGCCAAATCTATAAGTTCTTGTGTTATATTAAACGTATGAAGATTTTAATTGTTGCAGTTTGGTTTTGATCGTTGCAACTTGATGAGTGGACCAACATTTTATCAGTACGAATTTACGACACCAAACTGGCAAGAAGAACTTGAGGAAGTTCTCGGTATATTTTTTAAGGGTTGTGTGTATTTTTACACAATGACCCTGGGGGTTAAAAATTGGGGAGGGGGAGTTAATTTCTACTTTTTGTGGTAGATATATTATGTTATGAGTTTATGACCTTAGTAGATGTCTTCTTTGTTTTTGCTGGCTTGAACAGTTGCAACTCAAGTCACAAACTTTGTGAATGTCATTGTACTTGTAAAGTGCATTACGGATTACCTTGATTTAATAAAACTATGTGGCTGTGTGGCATTTGTTAAAAAATAATTATTTAAAAATTAAAATAAACCTTTTAAAACTAGCCAATACTTTCTTATTTTTAAAAAACAATCTCTTAAAATTTAAGAAAACTCTTTACAAAAGTAAGAAAAGTATTTTTTAAAAATAAAAACAATTTTTTTTAAAAATAAAAAGGGTATCCTTTTGATTTTAAAAACGAGACTTTTCGCTTAAAAAATATATGTATATTTTTTTGATTTTATATGTATATTTTTTTATTTTTACTGTTTTTTTTTCTCAGTGACTGCTGTTTGGAGATGAGGGTATCAGTTGAACATAAAAATCATAAATTTAAATTGGAGCATTATTCAGAATTTTTATCAGCTTATTATCTTATGTCTACCATTTGTAAATTCATAGAATTTATAGCGTCCTTGACTAGCATTCTTCTTTAAACACACCATTTTGTATGACCACAATGTTACAGAGATGAACATGATCCGAAGACATTTGGTCTTTTTCTACTTGAATACCCTGTTAAATTATTTAAATCCACGTCATTTTTAGATGTTCGTATAATTGGGAAATTAAAAGGGCGAGATTAAAAATCGAAAAGTTACGGTAATATGAAATATTATTAAATTAAAATCAACGTAAATGATTTGTTGATAAATAAAAACAAAAATATATCTAAATGGGAAATTTGACATCAGCACGTTTTCCCTTTAGTTTTCGGTAATCTATCACAACTATTATTTTTCGAGCCTTGCAGATGCTTCCTTCGTTTTGGGAGCAACCCAGATTTGATGGTGCTGTTAGAATTGGTGATGATACCGCTCTCTAGCATTTCTTGTACTTCTTCAACGACCTTCATGAAATGATTCGAATACCTACACTTTTTCGTATAAACTGGTATTTCATCCTTGGTTTGTTTGAAGTTTATGATTGATAATTGTTGTGGCTGAAATTTTTTCATTTTATCGGAATAATATTGACTGATTTTCGCCAAGAGTGTTTACGAGAATAAATTTTGGTTTGTAAAATTAAAAAACGAAGTTTTTAATTTCTAAAAGTTATAAATTTTTTTGAATTTAAAAAGTATTTGTTTGAAATTAAATGAGATTTTTTCAAACTAATAAATAGTTTGTTTTATTTTAATAACATATTTTATAAAATGATTTATAAAATTATGAGTGGACCAACATTCTATCAGTACGAATTTACGAAACCAAGCTGCCAAGAAGAACTAGAGGAAGTTCTCATTATATTTTTTTAGGGTTGTGTGTATTTTTACAAAAGGACCGTGAGGGTTAAAAATTGGGGAGCGGTAGTTAATTTCTACTTTTTGTGGTAGATGAAAGTAAGGAATATATTTTTGCAATTTTCTAATTTTTATAAACAAATTTGGCGAAAAAATTTATTTTAAAAATAAAAAGATTATCCTTTTGATTTTAAAAACGAGACTTTTCGCTTAAAAAATATATGTATAATTTTTTGATTTTATGTGTATATTTTTTTATTTTTACTGGTTTTCTTTTCTCAGTGCACATGCTCGTAAATCTCTAACATTTTTATTATTCCAAAGATTAAATCACGCATAGGCAGAGGATTAGGGAAGTAGGTTTAATACATTAAATACAAATTCGGAACCACCTCGAACACTTCTGAGCGATCCGTATGAACCGAGTTAAATAATTCTAAATGTTTAAGAATTTTTGTATTACAAATGATATTCACTCTCGAATAATAAAAATCACTATCGAATCGATCACGGCCGAGTTATATAATTTAAAATGTTTAAAAACTGTTTGTATTTCACTCGATAATATTCTCTCCCGGATAAAAATCCCAGAGGGTGTTGAGTACGTGGTTAAGCAAGATTGGTTTCTTTATAAATTTACCTCTATTTATTTTACCAATATTATTATGAAAGTTCAATTTTTGAGTGTTTTTCAATTCTAATCACTTATGGGACACAGTGCATATTCTGTTATTTTGACGTCTACGATAAATTGCACACAGTAACTGATGATATGGCGCAGTACAATGGTAGAGATGTACAATTAACTGTATCATCGCAAAAAGAAAAAGATTTCAAAAGTCAAGTTCAACCGAAAAAAGTCGAATTAACTGCTTTTTTTCGATTTGTAGGAACAAATTCTATATACTGAACAAACACTTCTTTCTGTACACTCACTGTTGAATTATCGTATGCCAGTTTAAAAACCATTTTTTTTTGCTCAAACTGGAATAGTACATATTTTGTTGAACTATTTCGTTTTAACTTGACACATTGAAAAATTTCAATTTTTTTTTGTGCAGCGTACAAAATTCAACAAATGATGCAATTGTATGTAACACAAAACAATGACAATGAAAATGTTAAAATTTTCACAATAACATTTCTAAGGATAGGATTCCTTCCATTTTTAATTCTGCATTTTTTGCTAAACAATTGTTGTTTCACTCTCTAGCTGTAGTAGAGATAGTTTAGAGTTGTTTTTTTTATGTATTTCTTAACTTTAAGTCATGTCATGGTTATGTGTTAGCAAAAAAATAAAATAAACTATATAAAATAACCATACACAATGTCATGACATTATTTAGAAGATTTTTTTTTGTTGCCTCTCTTCTTCTAAAAAATTTTATAAGAATTTATTCTTTCCTATTGTTAAGTATTTTGCTGTTGGTTTATTGTTGGGTACTGTAACGTTCTGGTATAGTTACGTACTCTTAAATAAAAATTAAGGAAAGTATGAATGAAAATATTTTATGTTGACACTTTTAATTATATGATACAAAATAAATAAAAATAAGCAAAAAGATGGAACAGATTTATTAAGTTGTTAGAATATTACACGTCTTTTGTAATTTATATTTTTACATTTTAAATACACAACAATTTATTTCCAAGTGGAAACCGAGGAAAACTTTTATTTATATTTTCCTTTTTTTCGGTTAGCGCATAGAAATGGGAACAATGGAAATGTCACAAGGATTTGATTGATTGCCTAGAATTCTTCATACTCTATTAATTTGAACTATTCATCAATGAAATGTTTTCTACATACAAGGATAATCTGATGGTGCCACAATATTGTCATAAAATTTGCTGTAAGCTGTATTTGACCTCACCTTGCGCCGAGGATTTGGCAAATGAATTTTTGACCGATAATGTGTCACACTCCATATACATATGCCATCCTCCAAGTTATCTTTCGTTCCTATAGTAGTGGAAAAACATTATTTTGGTTCTCATTATTCTTGGCACAAAACGAATAAAAATATGAAATTTATGATTTAACTTTTGACCTAACATGTCCAAGTGTTTGCCATGGTGTATTTTTTTCTGTTTGCTTATCCTTACACAACAGATTTAATAGATAAACTAAAAAAAAATTATATATGACAATAATCATAAGAAAATGACAATAAGTTAGTTACCTTATACAAAGATAATATGTTATCTTTTTATTGTTGTTTGTATCTATTCAGTATATCTTATATGGCTTATCTGTTTCTTCCGTTTTTATTTCTTGTGGCTTTTATGTGACATAAATTGTAAATTATATGTGCTTTTTGTGTGTTAGTACATCTGTGTGATATATACATAATGTATTGTAATTGATTTTTATTGAATGAGGAAACTGTAACACGTGTAATTGTCGTAGAGAAATGTTGATGGTATAATAAGGATTAATCGTCTTGGTATATAAACTTAAAATTGATTAAGTTTGAAACTTTTATGTCGTAAAACGAGGTACATCAATTGAATAATAACGCTCTGTGGACAATATTATATGTTTTTATGATTTATTAATAAATTTTCGTAACCCAAAAGGATTATGGTTATATTATACCAAACACACATCAAAAATTAATTTCTGTTTCCTTAATGTAAATATTTTATGCTTGCTGGCAGCTTTCTGTGGATGTACATATATGAAACTATAAATATTAATTCATCTGAGACTCAAAAATAAATTATTGAAGGTTTTCAGTCGCTTAATCCTCAATTTTTTTAGTCCAATAGGTAGCTGAATTAGGCAAATAAAATGTTTTGTTTAAACACTTGGCTATTTAACAAACTATAATTTGCAAAAAAATTGCAATTTACTAGCTATGTTTAGTTACGCAAGCAATTTAAAAAAAAATGGAGGAGTGCATATGTTGTGGCCAATACGCAACATCCTTTTACGATTTCTAAGGCAAGAAATTAAGCTTACCGAACTTTTGTTAAAACTGGTCCTGTACAATTAAAAAACATTATTACTGTTTGATTGAAAACTTAATTTTTAAATTTATTTAAATCATTCAATTTTTTGACGTTTATTTATAAATAATAAGATTTGCAAAATTTCACAACGATCTCCCAATTAATGAAAAAAGTTTTAGTACGAAGTTTTATTCCAAGTATTCAATACGGAATAGAGATACAGTATTTTGGTGGAAAAAAATTTTTATTAATCAAAACTCGTCATTTCCGGTAACATTTAAAAGAGAAATTTCGTAAGTACTAAGCTGCCACTTCCGGTGGACCGATGTCAGCTTCGGCTGACATGGACTGGAATTTCCCAATTTCTCGAAAAACCTAAAGTATTCAGGTTCAACGCGATCAATTAATCGGTATGGACTTATAGGTATTGTTGAAAAATTAATTCACACTCGTTTAGTATTTTTCGAAAATGAGACACTTTTCAAAATATTTGCGAAAAACGGAAAAGCGTCTATGGAGGTTGCAATTTCCGGTGGACCTCTTATTGAGATCTCCCAATTTATGCTCTCATAAAATAAAAATACTTAAGCATGAAATTTCATTCCGATCAGTCAACCCATCTATATAGGCTGTAGAGAACCAACATACATTTAGTGGGCAAGGCACCACACACACACAGAGAGATTTTTCAATTTGTTTACTCTTAGAAGTAATTGAATCACGTAACGGTTTTTGTAATTACGTATTTTGATAAAATTTTTATCATCAAATTGATTTTAATTTCGAAATCAGTCATTTAAAGGTAGTTATGAATCGCAATGTAACAACAAGAAGCAAATTAACCGGTCCTTTCCAATACCGAATGGAATTTACTTTCCTTGAATAAAACATTTTAATTATGTATATATAAACGTCTATGTCAATGACTCACCCCAGAACGCACAGGGTGACCAAAAAAAAATTTTCTATTTATCTAAACGTTGGTGCATATGTATGACCGACAATCAAGTCTGAACCGCTGAAGCTATCTACCTTATATTCACACCATATGTTTGTTTTTTGTTTATGTTAGACTCCTTAAGTGGGGGCGGAGGTCGCTTTTTTCGAAATTCTTATTTTTGGCCGATTCGGCTCAAATTCACACCGTATAATATCTAAATAAAATCAAAGTCTTAAGCAAAATCTGAACCCGATAGATAGCGAAGTGGAGATATTTACGAAAATGTAGTTTCCTCGGTTTATAATTTTCATTTCAAAAATATTAAATTTAAATGTAACCACAAAGATCCGATAGCTGACGTTGGTTGTTTTTAATGCATTCTTATGATTTTTTTTGTTTTTCAAATTTAATATATGATATATACATACATATTCAGTATTTTCAAGGTGACGTCCATCTTACAATAACTAAAACTATGTTCTTTGTTTAAAAAAAAACAAAAGTGTTTACTAAATTTCGCCAAGTGCCTGCTGCAAATAATGTTAAAATTTAAACTATAGATCGTAGTAACCTTAAATATATTACAAAATGGTGTTTATTGGAAAAACAAAATCAAAATGGTTTTTCATTTGCCATTTCAGTATTAGATATTTCATTGTGCTGTACAATTGTTTAGAAATAAGTTTGACGAAAATTTCAATCATTTGGAACTTCCAATTTAACTAACTTTCATCATAAACTTACAATAATAAATTAAATAGGTGAATTTATGATACGAAATTTCAAAACAATATTGATTATCTACAATATAAATATAAATATTTTTAAAGTGATCTTGAAGTGGTAAGTAAATTTTATAGTGATAGTAAGTATATTTTAACACAACTCGATTAAACTCGCAAATAACATAACCATCGAAAATTTTCCTTTTTTAGCATAAATAGACCCGAAAAGCACACGTTTTAGCATACATAGGATCCGACCCCCCAAATTGTAGTGAAATAATGACGACGTTCAAACATTGGTCGTAGTGACCGATAAATTTGCAATAGGCAACGAATAAGAACGAATTTAACACCACAACAACAAGAAGCGACAAGAGAGGATGCACGATTGCTCATTTCAACCACCCGTGCAAATGAGAATTACAACTCAAAGATCACGCAATCGTGAACGGATTCAAACAGAAGTGTGGTGCAATTGAATAATCGAGTACGCTAACACTGTCATCATTCAGTCGCATCGCATTTGAATATGATCCAGATATCGAATATTAAACATATTTGAAAATTTCAATTGGTTACATGGATAGAGAATGCACTCATTGCCACGCTCTGAAATTTAAAAATGAAACTACAGGGATGCGTTGTTGTACATTGAACCCACCATCAGAACTACTGAAAACGCTAATGGATGGCAACACCACAGAGTCCAAATTATTTTTGAAACTATGTATATTTAAAAATCAACTGATCATCACTAGAGAACGGTTAGAATGATTTTGCTGATTTTTTTTTTGTTGTGTTCGTAATTGTCAGGACAAGGTTTGTATGGAATGAAATTTTGGGAAATCCACTGGAAAAGTTGGAAAATTCGGAAAACAGAAAAATGATATTTTGTACGGTTCTTTCGCACGTATCCGATCCAGATTACGTTTTAGAAGAGAAAAAATGGAAAATCTTAGTAGAAACCTCAGAAACTTCTGGAAAAACTTAAAGAAAATGAATTGTTTTAATAGCGATTCAGTTGAGAATGGCTTAACCGATTTGGCTCAATTTTTTTTGTTTTATTTGCAATTACCAAGAGATGGTTCTTACGAAAGAAAATTTTGGGAAAATCCACCGGAAAAGTTGCAAAATTTGGAAATTCTAAAAATGATGTTTTTGTACGGGAGTTCGCACGTATCCGATCCAGATGATCTATTAGAAGAAAAAAAAATTGAAAATATTTTTGGAAAGCTCGAAAACTTCCGGAAAACGCCGAAGAAAATTGAATTTTTATCCAGTGCATCATTTGAGAAAAGCTGAACCGATCTGGCTCAATCTTTTCCGCTGTGTTTCCAATTTTTGAGATGGTTCTTACAAAAGAAAATGGGAAAATCCACCGAAAAATTAGGAAAATCGAAAAATGATGTTTTGTACGGGATTTCGCGCGTATCCGATCCAGATGGTTTTTCAGAAGAGAAAAATTGGAAAATCTCGGAAGTCGGAAACTTCCGGAAAACCCCAAAGAAGTGTTTTTCTCATGATCAGTTGTACATCGCGTATTCGAAAGTTGGCAAACCACCTGTTCATTTACGCTCCGGACAAAAAACCAAAAAATTGTTTACCACAATGCGTTGTACTGATTCCATTTGATTCCACTCGAATAAAATACATTGAATTATTTTGAATTCCAACTGACTCTAATTCATTTCCACACTGAGAGAAAAAACCCAAAAAACAACTCAAACTTCGATAGATGCCTGAGTTTGAATCGACACTTTTCAATACATTATGCCGCCTTTATGGTTGCATTCCTTCGTTCGTTTTGACAATTTTTACGACCAATCATATAGCTCAAAAATTACGATTTTTTTTTTCTGCATTTTTCCGAAAGAAATAAAAAAAATTCGTCCGTGTGATTTTTTTTTTAAAATTTCGTCAACGAAATACACAAAATGCAGCAACAATGCAATCGTAAAATTGAAAGAGTATGCGGTATTTTCGAAGTGGAAAGTTCTCTTTAATGTCTTACAATATCTGAATTTGATAAGACGTGTTTTTAAATTGATATCAAAAGTTAAAATTCTAAAAATGAGGCAAGCAGAAAAATTTCATTAATACACAAAAATTAATTAATACGAGAATAAACGGACGCGAAGTGCCTTAGAACAACCTAGTAACGAAATATTGAAAAATAAACAAAATCGCTGCTCAGCGAACGCCAATCCCATACAAGCATCACTAGAACCAATATCAATTGGGAATTGAAAAATTAGAATTGTGAATTGTACAGAATTAAGAATCAACACAACCATTATATGGGGCATTGATGCGCAATGGATTCTAAATCATATAATTTCCAAAAAAAAATTATAAATAAGTTTGTACAGTTTTTTTAATCAATCGCAAACCAGACAGCAATCCCGGTTGCTTCCAACAGTTTTTGTCGTATTGCTTTAAAACACCTCAGGCGACGGTTGTTACGACTATTTGGTCATGTCAATTATTTTCTTCTCTACGAGCCGTCTTATTATTTAATTATATGAGGAGTATCGTATTTTTGGGACTGCAGTGCCACCTGTTATCGAACCCGTGGTACTGTGTGTACTAATTTTTTTTTTTAAGGCAATGAGCGCTGAATGGGTGTGGGAGCGAGACCAATATGCATCGGGAGTGTGCGCTCAATAGCACGACGGTATAGAAAGTTCGTTTTTAGGTTATATTCATTTTTTGTATACGTGACAAAAGGGAAGACAACAACAGGAAAGAACATCCTACAAGTTTTTTGATTTTGTTTGGTATTAAAAAAAAAGTTTGGATTTGGCTTTCAAGAGCTCCATTTTTGTTTTTAATTAAATGATAAAGTAGTTTTGATTTTGGTCGAATAAATTTTTTAGTCGTGCAGACACTATTGTGATGTAATAAAAATGTTATAGAGGATAAATTATTGTTGTAATGAAAAGATTTTTTTTTTGATTATTAATTAATAAATGTTTGGTTACTAAATTCGCAGTATGTGTTGAAATTCCGATACGTGACCGATACGAATCAATCAGCTATTTCTGTTTGATATCGAACATAGGAGCGAATTTGCCCAGAAAATTGGGGTCAATGATCAGGGCCAATGATCGGGCAACACACATCATCTACAATAGAATCACGAGTGAATGTGCGTTTTAAAACAAAACTAATCTATAGCAAAAATGTCTGACAAGGAGCACCGCAAAATCAGCTCCCATAACTATTACAAAATTCAGGTGATTTATGTTGTCATGTATGTGAAGTCGCCGCCTTATATTTCTGATTGTGTTAAAGCGTTTTTATGTCTTTCAGACAAAATTTATTCGTGTATAAATTTTGTTTGGCACACTGAAAAAAATCCACATATGAAAATCGGGCATAAACCATGTCAATCAAATTATACCTGCATATTATATAAAGCATACATGACTCAGACAAAAATATATCCGAATTGACCAGTAGGAATTTTCATTACGTGAATATCTTTATTCCTATTAATTTATTTTATTTCTTATTTTACATTATATGAAATTTAAAAATATAATGTTTACTACATAGAAATAGTTTTAAGAGATATTTTTATAACCAAATCATAATTATTGTTTATCGTTTTATAGCATAATATATTTCTATACTAAATTAAGTACATTACACTAACTCGAAATAATAAAATGTTCAACACTTATTAGTAGTATAATATAATTCGCTAAGTCAACTTGTATTTGCTTCATATAGGTACCTGAAGTTTTCATCTTTTGATTGTAGCTTGTGGTGACCACTGCAATGAGCAGTGTGATGAGATAATTGAATTTTTTAATTTATGAGATTTCTCAGTCTTGTTCATTTGAACCAAGCTACCAAACACTTGGTAACTGGCCTGGCTATCATCCAGAAGAAGCAAGTTCTTATTTTTTGGAATGATGTGCTTTTAAAAATAAGTCAAAATGAAACATGGTGTGGTGATACAGGCACATGGGTCAATCTGACATAAAAGTCTCCATATTTAGAAATTATTATAGTCAAATCAGTTATTCTAACCATTTAAATTATAAATATTTTATTTACAAGTTAGGCATAAAATATTTGGAAATTTTACAAATTAACTATCCACCCTACGCATAAAATTTTATTAATTCTGAAACATTTTTTTTAGTAGCAGCTTTATTTTATAGCTACATACGAAATTTTTAATGTTAGTTTTGATATTTAATATTTTCATCGTAATTATTAATTATTTGATAAATGGACTTAAAACAGACTAAATAAAACATTTCAAATTGGGATATAAATTGTTGTTGTCGTCTTTTCAAATATATTTTATATTCGAAACATGTATAAACTGTGTCGTTTCTGAATATGAGTTTTCTCAGTGCAGACATAAATAATAATCTCTCTGATTGGTTTAGCTTCGGCCATATTTTTTTTATTATACCACAAAAATTAAAAATTGAACATTGCTCAATTTTATATAAGATTTGACGGCCGTGAGAACAAAAGAACACATATTCTAAAATATAAAAAAAATTCAGAAAGAAAAAATAAAAACACTTATTAGGTTGCTTGCTTTATAAAATGTCAAAAAACATAGAACAAAATTGTATACATGTATATCGCTTAACCCCTGAGATATACGCGATTGACGTGACACAAAAGTAAAAACAGTTGATTTCATATTACTGAAGCTGTATTGTTCGCGATTATCGAGTCGTCAGTGAGCTGTGGAGAACAACTCTTACTTCAAGTATGTATATTTCATTTTATTTTATATACATTCAGAATGGTTTTTTACCGTAAAATTTAGCTACTTAAACAATATCTGTTTGAAAAATTGAAAACCTATACAATAAAATAAAATAAAATTAAGAATTTTTAGAAGCTAACAAGTGTAGTTTCTAGATAAAAATTCTGATTCATACTATACGATTAATATTAATTAGACACTAGGAGAAATCGTATTCTAATAATAAGCAAAAATAATTATTAATTACTTAAAATCAAAATTGATAAAAATCCAATACGAAAATACTTGAAAAAAGCATTTATTGCACAAATTATGATAAAATAGATCAATTTGAGTATAATAACACGATTTTATAAAATAAGATTATTATTTTCAATTTTATTAATTTATAAGGTACGAAATTAAAATAATTTATGTCCATTTCAATTAGTTGAAGAGCTTTCTGCTTTAAATTATACTATCAATATGTTGATGAAATTAAGCGATATTTACTCGCCGTTCGCGTTATTTGACTGGTTTTCACCACTTCACGGTTTAAAATTCGAATGTAAGTATGAAAATATCAAAGGAATTAGGGTTACCTTGTGTGGGAGATAAAGTAAAACAATTGTTAGTTTTAGGGCATCGTAGGTTGACTTTGGTTACCTGGAGACCTGAGGCTTTTAATTCCTCGATTAAAAGACTGAATTATTATGAACGTAATACCTGACTTGTGAGATGATGTTATCTTGTGCAACGCTCCCTTGGCTGCTCGATGAAATGTATTAAGAGATAACGAAAACAATTTGATGCACAATTGATGGCTAAGTTTTGTGGACTACGCAAAACGAACAAAAAATAAGATTATGCGATAATCGATTTACCTTAAAAATAAGGTACTGTTAAAACGTGACATCAAAATTTAAACAGTGCGGTAATTTAAATATTAGCAGTAACTTCCAAACAAGGTATATTTGCTTCTGTTAAAAAAAAAATTAATATTTTTTTTAAAATGAACCTTCGAATCTATCGAGCATTTAACAACAACATAAAAATTCAAAGTTAGCCTAAAGACATTTGCGTTCTATTGCCACCCGCCATTTTTATGCCATCTATAAAGTCTAAAAAATTCCCATGCCATAGGTAAACTTAAAAATAAATTTTTATTGTACGCGGTTGCAAATACTGTAATGTACTAGGTACCTACCACCAAAGCAAACAGAAAATGTAAAACCACAGATAATAATAATAGTAACAATTTTATGTTAAAGTAAATTGGAAATTATTTCGTATTGTCAATAAATTCTACATACAAATATGTCATCGCTTTGCAGTATTTTATGTTGAAAATATAATTGTTGATGAACATGTCAACAGTCTTCGAATATATTTATTGATCGTAGTTTTCAGAGTAAAAATTATTCACTATATACTAACCACTGGAGTAATAAATTTTCTTCAAGTTATTATTTCATAAAAGAACTACTTATTTTTAAATATTTCAAGGGGTTAAATAACTTCTTGAGAACAATGAAAGTAAATTAAAGAGAGTGAAAATGTAATCAGGAAAATTACCCAACAAAATTTATAAATTTAAAACACTCAAACCTGACAAAATAATACTCATAATAATAATAATAAGTAGTATACATCTTCTTATCAAAATCACTTCACAAGATTAAGTTTAGGAAAATTGTTTACCAGAGAAATTCAACAGAGGCAAAAAAAAATACTTCGTTTAAAATTCTTTAAAATTTCAATTAATCTAATTTATTCAAATTCTTAAAGAAAACGAGAACAAAATGTTTTTCTATATAAATCATTTAACCCTTTTTTCCGTTTTCTCGTGTTTTTCTTCCATTCGTTTGATTTCTTTTACATTTTGTTCGGTAAACAAAAGAAAATTTTTTTGAAGCAGCAGCCGTATACACTCGCACACACGCGCACATACCCAAAAATTTCGCAGACGGAATAATTTTTATAATTTTTAAGGATTTTCTGCGTTTTTTTTTATCTTTAAACCCAAAAAACAAATTTATGATTGTGAATGTGCTCGGTTACAAAAATAAAAATCAGATTTTCCATATACAAAACAAATAAATCTGAGGAACGGGTGCGGTGGGTGTTGTTACCGAGTAGAAAAAAACGCAAATATTTTATATAATAAATGAATATTTAAATATATATACAACTTACAGATGTGTTGTTGTTGTTGTATTTATTAAAATTTAATGGAATGAAAAATTTTTGTGGTCAATTAAAAAACCGTCATATGGATGAAATATAAAATTATTTTTATGTTTTTTGTGTTTTTCATCATCATCATCATTACTTGTTGTTTGTTATATATTTTTGGTTTCAGTGGTTTTTTCTCATTTTATAGATTTTAATATTAAATTGGATTGAAATTCAATGTATCGCAAAAAAAAAAGTAATTTAAACAAATAAACTGTATGTCATCAATATTGCATGTAACGTATGCGTTTTGCTACATCTACTCATACCTAACGAACGAAGTCTTCATTTGAAACAAATATGTTCACAAATTTTATATCAGTACTGTATTCCTATAATAACATTTAACATAATATGCTACGCTAACGTTGCAGTTTCTGTTTGCTAGCAGGGACTTCTAACCAAGAACATATTCTTACCAATTCTACTCTACACAAGCATGTGACTTGCTGGTCGAGTGGTTAAGGTATACACGACCAACTGCTATCAACCCAAAGGCCTCGAGCTATAATTTTATTAAGCTATTGGTTATTATTCTAAACATCAACGATGTTGTCGGATCCAATATTCCTCTAATACTGATTTTGAATTGGATTTCAGAATGGCATTCCAAATGCAGGGGAATATGAAAATATCTAAAGCATTCGGCAATTGTGGCGACAATCATTTTGAGGAATGTTGTAACTAGTGACCAGTAAAAGTGAGAAGCTAAAGGTAACAGTAAAAGTGAATTGGTGCGGGTGAAATTTGTGAATTGCTGCGGAAAGAAAAGGTGTTCGAAAATAAACTTTGTAACTTAAATCACTGAGTGTTTTATTTGCAAAATCGTGTATGAATCGATATTGAACGCCTGCAGTTCGTAACAATATTAAATGAAATCTGGTCTATATTTGCATATGTAGAACTTTCTTTTACGAATTATTATTGTACAAAAAAGAATAAATTAGGAAATAAATTATCGATTCAAGTTTGTTACTGTATCGAGGTCTCTTAGTTATAATAAATTAAAAATAGGGAATGGGAAAATGTTAGAGGAAAACTTTTATTGGATTTTCATTGAACTTTCATCAATCAATAATATTGAAAAATATGGAAAAAAAAACAGAAAAGGAGGAATTTCAGAGGCTAACGCCCACAGATAAACGAGTGATTATTCGGTCTGCTTCAAATTCATCATTCGACATCAGTTTTATTTTCATGATCTTGAGGAAAGAGGAAACATTTTCGAACAGAAACCACAGTAGAAAACGTAATGGTTTCGGTTCTTCGAACACAAAAATGACTACGCTTTCGAACAAAGCTATCTTCGAAGAGGCTTTTCCAAAAATTTTAGAGCTTTCTTGAGCTTTATGGATTTACCAACAAGATAATGCTCCAATTCACAGAGCACTAATTATTGCAGGCGGGATAAGAGGCGAAGGTGTGTCATTATCGCCATGGCTCCCATATTTGAATATCATGGAAAACGTGGGGGGGGTCACTTTCAAGGGAAGTGTGGAGGAAGTAAGCTATATGAAGATAAAATTTTATTGATAACAGTTATTAAAATGGCCTGGGATAGAAGTAGTCTAAATTATTTAGGTGCGCTCTCTGATGATTCGATGCCTTCACGAATTTTCGTAACTTTTGTGCGAACGGAAAAAGCACCCATTACTTCCCTTTCGCAAACTTCTGATGTTATTTCAGTAATTTGGTTTCGCATTGGTTTCCCATGTTATCTTTCAGCGTCAAGGTTGTGGTTGGTTTATTCATGTACACCTTTCTCTTTGAGTACCCCGTTAGGAAGAAATCGGAAGGGGTCAAACCAAAAGATCATGGGACTTTTCGCCTATATTTGAAACCACATTTTATGTTGACCTAATTGATTCAATTTGGGTACAACGCAGTTCCAAAATGTCCCGATAGTGGTCACCAAAGAAATATGACCCTAATTACCCTACGCGAGTGTAGTTGCCTGTTTATTACTATATACACATAATTGATACTCTGTTTATTAACAAAGCCAGCCAAATGATTGTTTGCCAAAAATTGAACAATTACATATTTTAATAAAATGTTTTAATGATTTCAACACGTTGTTACGGCTTTATCTGCTCAAAACTAAATTGTTATCGATTACTCTCTCTGACTATCCAATTGCCAAATGGCGGCCAAATAAGTTCAACCTGAATCATGAAAAGAACCCTGTAGTGTTATGGAATATTGTGAAAATATGAAATAGTATTTTGGAAGTTCATAATGGAGTGTGATCTTTAGAGTTTCACTCTTGAAAACACAAAATACATCCATCGATGATATTAAAACGAGGAGGCAAATCAAACGACGTGGAATTTGGAAATATGTTTCATAAAACCAAATTGTAATTAAGACGGCTACTAACATGGCTAAAGAATATAATTTAGAAAGGTGACAATCAAACTTTCGTAACTATCCTACCAGCAGAGTCCGTATCTCAACGTTGCCGGTGGTTCTTTGGGCCTCCACCCTAGCTACGGAAAGCAAGCATTTTATCTGTTTTCCTACTCATAAAAATCTTGTGAACTTTTAAAAATTTATCAAGTAAACTTAACTTATCATGCTTATTTAATCTAAAAGCAATGCGAAATTTCCATTTGTGATTTGTGCCAAACTTCCCAACATGAAATTTGCTTGGCCTTATAAAATGTAGGCCAAATTTCATTAGATTAAACCATAGTAAAATAATTTCTTTATATTAAATAAAGCAAAATAACCTCTAGATAGGAATCTAGACCCGGAAATAAAGAACGAAAAATACGTTCATTATATAGCCAGAGTTTGTATTTATTTAGCATATTTTTATTTTTCTAAATTTTTGAGTTATGTGAAAAACTAAAATTATTTTACCTTAAACTTAAAGGTAAAATTAAAATTTTTTTATATAACAACAATAGGAAAATGGAAAAAATGATGTCTTTTGTGTAACTTTGCAGACCATAAATACAGTTGGGAATTTTGAATTAATACAGTGCCTGTTTCTATCCAAAGTTTAGAGACGGGGACGCATCTGAGGATAATTTATACGTAGGTAACTTTAAAATTTGTCTTGTTTCAGCTTCAATGAACAGAATTAAAGAAACTTCACGGCATAACCTACGGGAGCTAGTTTTAAAATTAGAAATGAGGAAAATCTGTGCTCTAATAAAATGTGATGCAAACGCACAACACACAAAGAGGTGAGCTAATTGGACAGGAACCCACATTTGCCTCGAAAAGCAGGCGTTGATTAGCTAAAGAACTTAAGATCTATAGCTCTAGTGTTCTTCTGAAAACACTGGGATGGTCGCAGTACACATTCGAGCTAGAGCTGGGCCTATTAGTTGTAGTTACTCAACATGCGATGTAAGGGCAAGTCTGTATAACTGATCTACTCTTTCTAGTGTGTACTGCAGAGAAATCACGTAGGTTAATCAATCATATATGTTAGAAAGCAGGGCAATTAAAGATGAGCTTTAGGAATCTATCCATAAGAAGACGAATGACTTAAGGTGTGTCGCAAGGTGGTGGCATCCTTCCCTCTTATTATAGAACACGGTACCAAACGGATTACATTTAGACTCGATTAAGAAAGTATTCAGAATACTTTATTGGTCGTCACAAAATAGACCAGCATATCATTCATTAAGCGTCAACACTTCCTATCTTCCATTTTTGTCAAAAATTGAGATAGCTATATTACGTCCATTTTTTTTACGACAAATCGAATGAACTGAACGAAAAAAGTCCTGAAAATATTTTAGTACGTCTTTTTATTTAATTCTGAAACCTCGTAACATATTGACATGCGCAATAACTTCTATCATCCATTTCCCGCCAACAAAAGTGACAGGCATTATATGGCCCTATTCCATGAAAAATATCTGCTGCCAGTAAAAAATAAAAGCAAAAAAATATAGATTTTACTGGTTGCGTACGAAACAAAACATGTTGTCAGTAAAATTTTACTGAGAGAATAGTTGTGATGGTGATAGTTTACTGCCATAATACTGCTATAAAAAATGTAAATTGGAGTATTTTTTATGGCAACATTTTTCACATATCTACAAAAAATGTATGTAAAGATAAGAAATTTATCTCACACTCATACAAATCAAGTCGTCTGCCATTTTTAAAGTCAAATGTCGATTTGTTCTTTTCTTTGTGTTGAAATTTGTTAACGTTAGTGGTTTTTTGTGGTACATATATAAAAATTCAAATATAAAAAAAAAAAATCGAATTGTACGAAAATGTACAAATTAAAAATTTTATGAAATTTTAAGGTTATGCCAAATTGTAAAACCATAAAATTTTACTATAAAATGAAACAAAAAATATTTCTCTTCTTTGTCACTCTTATGAAATTTAAAATTTTTTTTTTTTACGTATATTCAGTAAAAAAAAACTACTGTCAGTAAATTTTTTCCATGGAATTAAAGCCATTGTTCTGGTAAGCTTGTTTTGATTTCTAAAATAAATTTAAAAATAAAGTTGTTGTTTTTAATTGGATTAGCAACTTAAATTACGTTTTATTGAGTTTTTATCATTGAAATGTCGATTTAAATTTAATTTTTTCTGATAGATTTTATTGTTCGATTTTGTTTCTCTGATACGGGGTATTTTCACATCAAATAAAATGAAAAGCAGAGCACAAATTATGATAAATATGGCCTTAGCCTATAAGCACAAACAAATATCGGAGTGGTTCCAGATTTTTTGGCACAGTGTCGCTTTTGCCGTTTTTTCGAACTTCGAAATATTTGGTGATACAGTAAAAGCTTGAATCAATTTGTGATGATACTACAAGACTTCTTGTTATTGAATTTTAAAAACTATTATTTTTAATTTTTATTTTATATAAAGAGTGAATCAATTTTATTTATTCTTTCATGCCTTTAAGTATGGAAATTGCTGAAATGAACTGTAACTGATTTAAATCCAATAAATTACTTAATAAATTATACTCGCATTTTATTATAAACAAATATGTAAAAAAAAAATCATATTATCCCCATATTTCGACTGATAACTATCTCCTATCCGCTAGATTTCCACTATAATTGCAAATTTTCAAGTTTTTTTCTTCAGTTAAGCAAAACAAGTAAAATCCAATATTTCGTAGAAAAACTTTTAACAGTAAACGAAATATTTCAAAAGATATTAGTTTTTAGGGTCTCTTGTAAGATTCTAGTTTTGGATGATTGGTGGTATTGGTCCTTAATGAACGATATGTGAATTGGAAGTTAACCCATATAGAGCTGGTGATGTTTACTAGGAAATATAAAGTTTCTAATGTTGCCCACCCCTACTAGCGATATTTCTGGATAGTAAGGTGATTTGGAAGAAAAACTTTCGTTAAAAAGAGATCAAGACTAAAACCGGAGCTGCCACACTGAATCGTATAGCTGTATGAATATATAGCTTTCTTAAGCCGAAACTAAAATCAGGAATCTGAAAATGATGGATAAAGTTCACATAACGGCCTATATATACATATTAGCGAGGTGCTGTTCGCTTCCACTTGCTATAACCGACCAAGTTTGAAACTTCGATATTTCGCTAATTAAATAGCGAAATGTTCAACGTTTCATGAGTTCAATATCACTTACAAAATGTTCTTTCTGCTTCAACGCTACCTGCCAGTAGAGTTTATAAACTTCTTTCAATTTTCGAATAGTAATGCTCCTTTTTCATAATAGTGTTGTGGTATTGTAGCGGCTCAAAATCATTAAAATCCTTTTCACTTCGTGGCACTCCTCGTAGAAAAACTATTTATACACCGCGCCGCTTAATTACGAGGCATTGCTCGTTTTGCTGAATAGAGCTATTTCGCCAACTACAAATTAATTCCGCGAATCTCGATATTTATCGACGATCGATAAATATTGAGATATTTATCGACGACCCGGAAACGAAGAAACGAAAAAGAAAACAGTCGAGTTTTACAAGTTAAAGAGACACGGTCTCATAAAAATAAAAAGTGAAAAGTGCCGCGAACAATCGTCACACACCAACCATCTTGTTTGTGAACTAGTAATTTAAAAATAGCATTTTATAACTCTATATAACTATATAAAACAAATAACAAATAAATAGTTTATATACAAACATAAAAACATAGTGAGTGTTATTAATCATTTTAACAGTTGAAAAACCCCGATAACACCGCTATAAATGGTGACCCCGACGCGCGGATAACGGTATCAAAAACAGTCGACCGTTAGAAAAACCGCGCAAGAGCACATTTTTTTCTTTCAATGTGCTTTAAAAGTGCATTTTATTAAAAAAAACTATTATAATATAAACTATATAATATAACTTAGTGCTACATAAAAAAACGCGTACAACAATAAAAACTAAAACGCTAAAAACGAAAAAAATAACAGGCGCACAGAAACGCCAAGTGTGTGACAAAAATTATAAAATAAAAAAAAAAATAAAACAATTACAGTTAAAAACGCTAACACTTAATCTAAAATACCGTGTAGTGCAACAAGTTAGTGCGCGGTGTATGTGCTTCAGCACTCACGGTATCAGGAGTTCGATACCCGGTCGATCCATTATTATTTTTATTTCAATGGAAACCGCAACTTATATGTGTAATCATATAAAATAAATTTTCGGGCCAGTTGCCCCCGCAAAGGCGATCGCGCTCACCGAGGGAGCCAGGGCCTGGCAACAACATAGTGCATGCGGAAAAATCATCACAACGACAGATCAAGCAGATCAACTCAACGCCACAGCAACGCATAATCAACACATCAGCGACAAAAAGGAACAATTACAATACACACTACGGATACATCACACATCCTACATCACACGGATACCTAACGGATATACATGTACATATACGAGTAAATATTAAACTAAAACATTTATTAAACATTCCTTTTTTTTGCTTAACAAATTTTTTTTTAAACAATTTTTATCAAAAATAAATTTAACTATATCGTGAATCAGCTTCGTACCACCATGAGAACCCTAGTTCCTACGGACACAAGACATCTACCTGAACAGGCAACGTACATTCCCAAAAATCTGGAAACCTGTTCACACGTATTCGTACGTGTGGATAGAGTCAGAGGTCCATTGAGTACACCCTATTCTGGACCGTATCCAGTAACTCGCAAATTGCGCAAATTCTTTGTTGTGGATGTAGATGGAAAATCCACAACAATTGGCATCGACAGGCTTAAGCCAGCGTACGGAATACTTGTGGTAAACCCAGTCGAAAAACGTAGTGTTCCAAAAACGGTAACATTTAATTTAAAACACTACGGTTTTCGATCCAGGAGGGGAGTGATGTAGCGGCTCAAAAATCATTAAAAATCCTTTTCACTTCATGGCACTCTTCGTAGCAAAACTATTTATACACCGCGCCGCTTAATTACGAGGCATTGCTCGTTTTGCTGAATAGAGCTATTTCGCCAACTACAAAAGTAATTCCGCGAATCTCGATATTTATCGACGATCGATAAATATCGAGATATTTATCGACGATCCGGAAATCAGAAACGAAAAAGGACGGTCGCGTTTAGAAGTTACAGAGACACGGTCTCAAAAATAATATAAAGTGAAAACCACGAACAATCGTTCACACCATTTTGTGTTTTTGTGAACCAAGATTAAAATAATATTTTATAAACAATAAATAACATTTTACAATAAAAAAATATAGTGAGTGTTATTAACATAATAATTATAAACCCGGTAACACCGCTATAGTATCAGCCACCAGTGAAACTTGATGCACCCGATGAAATATGTAAAGTTAATCCCACCCAATGGTATATTCAATTTTGAAGTAGTAAGGCGCGCGACTATATTTAAATACTATTAGACTATTTTTGGCCTTTCATTTATGCAAATATTGGAAAAAGATTCTAAAATAACCTCTAGATTTTAAATCAAAATTTCCGATCTACACAAAATTTGGGCGGATCACTGGTTGTTATGAAATGCCAAAAATTTCTCAGATACCAATCATTTTAAGTAGTATAGCTTTAAACTCGTTACTAAGTTATCCTGAAATCACGTTGTTTATCATAAGCGTAAAAAGGTCGTCTGCAGAAAGAAGAAAAGGATAACGCAAACTCAATGATTTTATCATGTTGGTCGGACCTTAGGGTCACTTGACACCAGGAATGGATAGAGCTTATTTAATGATGATCTCATAGACAAATAGAATGCTTTTAAAGCTATGTGCGAAATAGTTCACCCTAAATTATTATGTTTTCTGGATTTTGCCTAATCTGATCAATGATCACGAATCGATTAAGACACATTCTTATTACGAACACAAGTCAAAATTAAACCACACGAATAATTATAACTAAAAATTTGTACTGTGCGGTTATTATAAATTAAATCTAACTTTTTGATAAGATATAAGCAAACTACAATAATATCTAATTTTCCAAATGATAAATTATTTTATTATCATTGGAAAATTTTCTTGCTCATTTCTGGGTGGTATATTTGTGCTTTTTCGAAAAAACCAACAAATGTCTGTATATGTATGCATGCACATATAAATAATAATATGCAATCGTATATGTACAGTGTGTTCTGGTGTTCATGTTATTTTGTATTTTCCGCCGGATTGTTGTCCATTTCCTGTAAATATAATTTTTCATAATTTTCAAATGGAAAATTTTTCGTTTATTTTTTTATCATTATTTTATTTTTTTGTATAATTTAAATAACACCAAAAATAAATATTAACAAAACCACGAATATAGAAATTGCATATATGTATGTATATACGGACATGCATACATAGATATTAAAAACTTTTATGAATTATGTAGAGTTTAGAAAATTTTAATAAACTCAAAAAATTTGTGAGGTATAACAAATTTCGAAAAAGAGCTTTTGCAGCAATTTTTCATTTTATGCTACGTACCACCACCCACCATTATTGTGGGTTGATTGTTGTGGATTTATGATTTTCTGCTTTTTAACTTTTATTTGATTTCACCATAATATATGTCACTTGTTTTGTGCATACGTGTGTGTATGTACACTGTACACATGTATTATATAATTTTCCATTACCTCTAAAACATAAAATTTTCACCTTATTTATTATTTAACAACCATAAAATTTTGAAATTATTCATATATCGTTTCTATATGTTATATCATTTGGGAGATAAAATTTTCGACTATACGTATAGTGGTTTAGCCTTAAATATTGATATATAATGAACGAATACTATACATATGTAATTTAGAAATGAGACCAAGCCTGAAACCCTTGTAGCTGAAAAAAAAATTTCCGCAGTCGTAATTGGGTTTAAGAAACCAAATTTAACAAAATACGATTTTGGTTTGGATAATAAATCATGCGCATTATGGAAATATTTAATCTAAATTATTTTATGGATAAACTTTAGATTGGGCCAAAATTTTTATTTTATTGCATATTAGCATATATATTTATGGCCTTAATATTTTAAATTTTATCGCGCGTTTTAAATTTTGCCAAATTGAATTATAGTTCTGATATATATTTTGTACTATCAGACACATCAGTTGGCGGTTGAATTTAATTTTACCACTAATTTGAGATAAAATTTATAAGGCCTGATTTTTTGAATTTGTAAAGTTTTCTATCACAGGGGGCCAAAATCATGGGAATGTTTTGAAATATATAATTTTACTCAGAATATACAGCGTTGGCCTACCCTATTTCGTCGGTGGTGATTCAGAAGTATTGGCAGGCTCACGTAACACAAAACACCTCAATTTATGCGAGTTAACTTTTTGGCAAAAACTTCAATATTGATCGTAGACTTGTTTTACAAATCCTAATAAACACGATAAATTTTAGTAAATAGTAATAATAATGCTGTATAGGCCCTCCGCGGCCAGTCAATGCGGACAAAAATGTTGTATGAAAATTCAATCTTCAACCGGAGTAACTTTAATATTCAACAAGAAATTAGTTAGCCATTTGCCAGCCGAAAAACATCAATAAGAGACACGCCCATCTGACTGAACCAATCCAATGGACCATGACTCTAGTAGAATTAAATTATTTGTTTGATCAGAATTTGTTTGGAGATTTTGGCAGATAGACATCGATCTGACTATGCCAATTAGATAGACCAAGACCCTAGGCAGATATTATTTAAAGTTTTGGAGTAGTATAATGAGGTACAGGAGTAGAATTTTGGGATTTTCCCATATTTGTCAGATAGATAAAAATATTTTGATTTTCCGCATGAATGAGATTAAATAGGATAAATGGATCTTTAATAGGATAAATGGATCTTGATATGCCAATTCGCCCATGCCCCATATTTGTTATAATACCTTATTGGTGAGTCTGAAAATATAATGGAGTGCTATGTGTGAGTTTCAATGTATCACGGAGTGTATTTCTTATTATCCGATATTTTATTAAAATTCAAGACTTTTTTGAAAAATACACACCAATCTGATTATGCCAATTCGATGGTCTATGAGTATGACCATAGATAGATTTTGATTTTATTTTTGAAGTTTGATAAGATTATACGGGTAAAATCTAGATTTACCCGATGTTTTGTCAATAAATCGTTCGTTATTTTAAATTTTGCTAGATAGTCGCCAATCTGACTACGCCAATACGATTGGGGGACCGTAAATAAATTTCGCCATTGAAGATTTTGCTCGATAGATACCAATTTGACTATACCTATTCGATGGCTATACCTATTCAATTCAACATTTCACTCCATCCGCTCACTCCAACCCCACTCTAAACCAGTCAGGCTTGTGTCTATCTGGCAAAATTTCAGATAACAAACAACTTTATTGGAAAATGAGGTAAATCAAAATTTCACTCCAACAATCTCATCAAACCCTCCAAAAAATCTACCTTAGCTCATTAGTGATCGAATTGGCATAGTTAGATTGGTATCTATAGCTGCAAAAGTCTCAATTGACGAACAATTTTATCAACAAAAGATGATAGGGTAAATTAAAATTTCACTCATATAACCTCATCAAACCCACCCCAAACCTCCAATCAAAATCTACCTAATTTGTTATTGAATTGGCTTAGTCTCTATCTGGAAAAATTAGTGTGTATCTGGAAAAATCTCAAATGGCAAAAGATTTAATCGACAAAATAACAAGAAATCTAAATTTACCCATATAACCTCATCACATACACTCAAAACCTATCACCAAAATTTGCCTAGGGTTATTTATGATCAAATAAGCATAGTCAGATTGGCGTTTATTTGGCAAAACCTCAAATGACGTTTCATGTATGCCACGGCATTATAAGACATAAATACATTTTGTTTTTTTTTCAAAAGTTCTCAAGTTTGTGTACCTATTTGATTTATAAAAAACGTGTGAACAAAATTTTAGGGATATGGACGCAGTGAAAGCGAATTATCCTTATCTTGTACCCCGCCGGATATAGTGGAAGCAGCTAATTCAGCTACAGATTTACTCCCGCAAAAATCGAAGGAAAAATACGAAAATAAAACGGTAAACGCTTTATGGATTATCGTCAATCTAAACACATCAAATCATTTTCGGAAAACGTCATTCTGGCGTACTTCGCTGATTTATCTTATCGATCTCTCTCTCTCTTATAAGTGTACTTTTATTTCTTCTAAATAATTAAAAATCCATACGGGAATATATTCCCGGCCTAGGCCAGAAAAAATATTCTCGTACTATTATTACTTGTTGCTTAGCAACAAATACAACATACGGAATCATGAGCTTTTCGTTTCGAAAAAACATCGGAAAGATATATTTTTTCCTACGATCGGAGAAAAATACATTTTTTTACAAATTTTATAATTAAACAATGTACGAGTAAGTAACGTTTTGCCGTATATTGAAATCGTTAGACTAGATAAACATTTTCTTTCAGTTTCGCTTATGCTTATTTAACACACTTTCTATTTTTGGCTATAATAGCAAAGACATTTATTCCATTGTGCATATCCATACTACGGTAACCTGAATCTGGTAACTTTTATGGCTTACACCCTGTACGTCCACACACATTTTATTTGAATCCGTTAATTTTTAAATTTTCTATGTGTTTGTGTAAAATGCTAACAAAAAAAATCATTTTATTAATCATCCATTTTATTAATCATTTAATTAAAAATCATTTTATTTTATTTTTTTATTATTCGAATTCGAATTTTTAATACAATTAAAATTTTTATTTTGTGATGCGCATGGCTCAAAAACAAAATCAAATAAAAAAAAAATACAAAAAAATGCCCTAGAGATTTTTTTATTTCATTTTTTTTGTGTTGGTGTGTTAAAATTTTTGAATCTACAAAAATTTTAGTTTAAAAAAGAATCCATGACAAAACCGGTTGTGTAGGTAAAGGGGGAAAAATTAAGAAGTTACCGGATTCAAGTTACCCTAGTATGGATATGGTAATTGATTACTTTTTGCTGGTCTTTTCCTAAAGTCTTCTAAAATTCCAGACTTGCTTATATGATCCAGGATTGTAATTTTCGGGGATTTTGATTTCTGGGATTTTGATTTTCGCGATTTTGAAAACGAGATTTAAAATCCGAAAATTCGGATAAAATAAAGATAAAAAATAAATGCTATTTCATCTTATAGTACCATTAAATCAATAAACTCATCGTTTAATAATATGAGTTTATATATAGACGAATTGGAAAGGCTGGCCGGTATGAATGACAAATAATTATGAAGTACAATAAATATAACTTCCATTGCAGTCCTTCTTTAGTTTTGAGTTTGATTCCATTGAACTTCTGAGTTGAGGTAGCAGACTAAAACCTAATTAAAATGAATAGAAAATGTAAATTGATTTAATGTATTTTGTTCCTCCATTTAAAATATATCTAAATCGTGGCCCAAATCACCAACCTAAAAAACGACACTTGTATTTATGCGTGATGGTTTACTTTAGCAGAAATGCGGACATTCATGCAATTATATAAGTTTTTGCCACCGCTGTTTTCCAGAGTGCAATATTGCACAGATTTTTTAATTTAATGTTGAATTTTTATGTATTACCTGCGCAATAATTTATGAGTTTGAAATTGCTGCGGAAGAATATACATACATATATGATTGTCTTCCTTGAAAATGTGATTAAAAACCGTTAAAACTTTTCACTGTTATTTAATAACTCAACAAACTGAATACTAAGTTATAAACTACAAGCAAAATTATTTCTGCACGCAGGACACAAAAACTAAATTCATGTGCATTACAATTGATCCTTCTGAATATTTTTATTAACTTTTGTAATCATAAGTAAAACCTTAAATTTTCATTTTAAGTGGTAAGTTCACAAAAGAAAAATACGAAATCAATATAAGGGGTGATATTAAAACGCTTACCAATCAGCTGAGCTTGCTGAAATGCTGAACAGATGCATCAATCTTACTGCGCCTTTACAACATCGCATTTATATTTTTTTTATATGAGACACAATTAGGACACAATACCAAACACTTTCACAAACAAATAATATTTTTATTTTTTTCAACTTAACACTGCACAAACCACTTAATAAACTAAACAAAAATCACACACGATCGCGATGAAAAAAAAAAACTAAAACTCTAAGGAACTAGGTATCACCAAACACACATAACTTTTCAAAAGAACTTATAATTATATTAAAATTAATCAAAAAATAAACGCAAACTTTCGAGCTTTTAATATTACTAAGTGTCCGATTTTTTTATTTTCAATGATACGTAGCCATACAATCGAAATCACGCCGGTATACTAATCAGACTATTTCAATTTTGTAGGCGAAACTGGTTCGAATTTGTAATGTACCGTTATTGATGAACATATTCTTTGTATATGTATGTATTGTTACAGCTTATATACAAGATTGTTTAACAACAACAACATGTATCTCAGTAGTTTTATACAATTATTCTCAGTATGTTCCACAATAAATGAGTTTCATTTTTCATATTAAAAGTAATTTCGATTTTTGATTTTCTGTTCACCGTTTTTCAGCTAAAAGTTTTATCGTTATCGTAATCTTTCTTTAAAAATATCTGAATATGTTAAATGGCATTTATTTTGCCATAGACGTTTTTACTGGGTGCTGGCATATGTAAAAAGAGCTTTTAGTAGTTTGCAACTTTTCGGTTTGATGTATTGTCACAGAATATATATAATAACCAGAAGAGATCTGCGTATAGACCAAGAAATTTTTTTCGTACCTTATATTTTTTATAGGAAACATAACTGTTAAATATGAATATTAATAATTACGTTAATATCGTTTTTTGTTGAAATATGCCGTTAAAGATTCATCGTGAGTCCATAATTTTTTATTTGAAATAAAAACATTTAAAAATAACGATTTTTTCCTACCTTATTGTAAACCAAGGTCAAAAAAAATTAGTCCAAATTTGTCTATAGTAAAATAGCGTTATGTCTACTCTGCGTATACATACACACATATATATAATTTGTGGTATTAAGTAACAATGACGTAGATGAGAGTGTTAAATATGTATATGGGTACTTGTATATGTATGATAACGCAATCAGCATTTGTGACAAATACAAAATATTTTAGAGCGGCGTACAGCCATTAATGAATACACAAAACAGTTATGTGTGCTAATCAGGAACTAAAATCATGTTTACGAAACACATGTCCGGTAGTACAAATGTAAAACACAGTTACCAATATGACAACTTTTGGTAATGTGATTGTTAAAGATGTTTAACGAATTATAAATACGGTTAGAGATATTTCAATAAAAACTCGTCCGCTATTTTTCGGAAAGCAATATAACAAATACTTATTTGCTCACAAATTTTCGCTTTGTCGGACTGCGAGGCAGGTACTATATGTTTAGCCAAATCACTAGTATTCCACTACTGGTTCTAATCATTTCTGTGAACTAACTTTTCCGAATTCATTGTCTATATTTCAAAATAAAAGGTGCCGATTTAGAAGCTCGCGAGCTTTAATTTAAAAATTAAATATTTCAAGAATGTATTTTTCCAATTTTAAAAGAATTTCTGGTTTGAATTTCAGTGGGGTGGTATTCGTGCTAAGAATTGCGGCTCAAAATTCAAACTATACATTTCGTGAAATCATAAATCAGTATATTATATCCAATGTAAATTTTAGCAATTTCGAAAGGAGTTGTCATTTTTATTGGAGAAATTGAGAGTGACATTCGTGGTAATGGGCAGCAGCACGTATGCTGCACGTATTTCGTGAGTTCATAAACAGCAAATTGTATCCAACTCTGAAATATTTAGTCTAATTGTAAAAAAATTTGTCGGCTGTACTTGAGAAATTTGTTTGCTAAGGGATAGCAGCTCAAAAATCAAACTACACGTGTTTCGTAGGCACCATAAATAAGTGCATTATATGTATATCCAACATTAAAATAATTTAGAAAATTTTAATAAAATTTACCATTTTCCTGCAAGTATACAATACACGATTGATGAAGACCAATTAAGGGTTGTTTATGGTTTTAAAAGTGAGCTCAAAAATCGAAGTAATCTTTAAAATTGAAACTATACCGCTACAGTTATTTAAATTCCTAATAAAATGAATGGGTGCTAGTTCAGCAATGGTAAAAAAAGGATTACGTCAAAAAGTCATATATTTTCGGAACTTAAAACGATTTGAAAAACGAGAAACATCAATTCCTACACATAAAATGAAAAAACGACGAACCTGATATTACATATCGGAGATTATATATTGGATTGTCATCGAGCAGTAAGCTGTTCTATAACTTTATCGATCTAGCAAGTGAAGATGTTGGTTCATATTTAATTGCAAACACCGCGGACAAACAAAGAAACAGAATGAGACGCTCTAACACGAGAACTAAAATGTAGTCAAAATATCAATGAAGCACTAACAAGTCGTTTTCAAGGAAAGGCTGGACACTGTTCATGATCTGCCATCTGGATTCTATAGATCTTACATATTATTCGTGTGTTGTCTATACCTGGAGAAGAGTAGCTGGGAGGGAAAACATGAATGCCACACCACAGCATGCCACACAAAATAGAATTATAATGCAGTAGATTACTAATTTGATTTCAGCATGATGTCCATTAGAAAATTTGTATTATTTTGGTTTGCTACCGTTGGCAGTGGTTTGGGCTGCTCTATGATTGTAATTAAGAGCACTTCCTTTCAAAACAGCATTTTTGACAGTATACTAGTCCAGTTTACCTCTAAACCATTTCAGTTCTGCACGCATACCCTCTATTTTTTTCTATTTGACCTTGATATCTCAAGTAATAAATATAATTGCTATTGGATCATGACAATCCGTGCCGACTTGATGCCAAACATAAGAAATAACTATTTGTACTGGTACTATACCAAAAAAGGATTTTAGGACTTAAAGTTTATTTAGTAAATAAAATTCAAATAGTGCCAAACCTTGTAACTATTTGCATTAAAAAAACATTATTGTTCAAATCTTCTTTTTAAAGTTTGCGTATTCCGTTTACTGTTCTCAGCGTTAAAACCTTCTTTCTGGCTTCTTGACACCCAATATTATTTGACCATAAAGTTGGTCATTCCTGGAGAAAACTATCATCAATTTTAAGACGAAGTGAAGTCGTACATGTTTTCTCTGAAAATACAAAATAGAAAAGCAGCTAACAAATCTATGAAATAAACAGAAAACTGAAGACAAGACTTCTATATATTAACTTATCAAGCTTACTGTACAATGAACCACAAAGTTCTTCTTTTGATGGGATATAACGTTTATCGTGGGTTGATAAACTCTCTTTGGCTAAATTTTCAAATATTTTTACTTTATGTTACTGACAATCCAGAAACTGCATCAGTCAAATACCATAAATGCTGGCTAAACTTGTGTAAAATTTCTTTTGAGATGCTTTTATCAATTTTATCGTAAGCCTTCATCGACTTCAAAAAGCACAAATCCTAGTAAAGTGCTTTTACTGCCAAAATGCATTGGAGCCAAGGCTTAACGTAGGTTGTCACGATGAACTGGCAAACGTCTTACAGTGCCGCTTTATCCTTGCTCGAAATTTTCAATTGAGCAGTAAGACTGCATGTGCTTCAGAGCGATTTTTTCGACTAAATTGCCGACTAAACTAAATTAATGACTGATTCATATTATCTCCGATTGTAAACTAAATTGTAAACTAAACTAAATTATAGCTTTTCATACGTCATATTGTTTTCAACAACACCGGTTTGTTAATATTTAAAAACAAGGAAATAGAAAAAATATAAACAATATTTTGCTCGGATGTATTCGATAAAAAAATAATAAACACAAAAAATGAAAATGACAACTAAATAGTCAAGCAACCTCATCAGGAAGCTAAGTGATAAAAACTGGTGGTTAATAGTATAACAACTCATTAATTTAGTTTAGTCGGCAATTTAGTCGAAAAAATCGCTCACAGGCACAAAGGTCTAAGTAGTGATATTTTCAGAGAATAAATCGCTCTCGCCATCCATATTTTAAATTTTCTGACTGTGTTCCACCTAAGAATATCATGGCAAACTCAGTCAACTCCCGATAGTCATCACTGACTAATTTTTGGTCAGTTCAGTTCGGTAAAACTCAATCAATTTGTCAATTTCGAAAATAATCAAATGGAATGTGAGCTTTTCTCTATAGAACTGTATTTTATCGGGATCAACACTTTTCGAGTAATCTCGAAACTTTTTAAAGAGTTCAATGTAAGTCTACAGGAAAAAACAAAAACTTCTGATATTTGGAATTCGCAATACCAAAATTTTTATAATTTTTATAAAGTCAGCAAGTACTGAGATGTTTCGATTCAAGTTGGTACGGGTTGCCGTGATCCTACGTACATCAAATTGTATTTCCAAATGTTCTCACATCATACAGATAAAATAAGAGGACTTTGATTTTTTTGGGACACCCTACCGTATGTAGATCTGCTTCGTTATCTTCCTCGCTAGAATTTCTTGTTTTTTTAAATCCTAAGTTTATTGTTATTCCTAGTTCCCCTCCTTCTGTAAAACACTCAGTGTAAGACAAGTTATAGTAGATTTTATTTGCCTTGTCTGAAAAAAAATTTTTAAGGACAGTTCGGAGAGAAGCAGAATCGAGGATTAAGGCAAATTAAATTTAAATGAAAAATATTGTACCCTAATGACAAACTTACTCATATCTTTGTTGCATTATAATTTTCTTGGAAACTAACAAAATTGTCGACTGGCGTTGAAACTTTGGGTGATGGGCCAAAATAAAAATTAAAAATAAACATCATCGCAGTGGTCGCGAATTTCAACTACCCCATACTTCTATAGAAAAAATAAAACCGAGAAAATAATACAACCCGCTTCGAGAGAATTCATTAAGTGCTCCTATAATCACCACATTTTTGTTGTTAGCAACGAGGAGAAATATATCTTATTTGCATTTAAGTTAGGTTCTAAAATATGTTTAAAAAAATAAAATATTAATACGGGTTCCTCATTATTAAATATACTTGTATGCTGGGCACACTGAAAAACTTACAACTGACTAGTTAAATTGTTGAACTTTCGCCTTCATTTATACGAATTTTATAATGATTAACACACATACGCTGTCAACCTATAGATAATAACCAGACAGATGAAAATTTGCAGATTTGTAGATGTACTTAGAAAATTTTCTCTCTCTGGCTTTCACCTCACATGAAGTGATTTTATCGCATGAACAGTGGTCCACCAGTTATCTTGATTCACCATACGCTTCTTCTAGTTTGAAAATCTACTTGTTCGTAAGTCTTCTTTATTCGTGGCGATGTAGAGGTGGTTCTACTGTTTCGTAGAATTCTCGAGCAACAATTGACTAAAATTTTAATTTAGTTTAGTTTATAAATTAGAATTGCAAAGACACATTTTTTTATTAATAATAGTGCTACTTGCTACTGACTGGTATGTATTCGGTGTCAGGCTGACAGTATCACTTTTGCAGTTGTAACACCTTTCCGATTTGGTATATCTTTTGTATAGTTCAGCATTTTTATTTGCGTGCTGAAACTAGTCCGAATCGTACGTTAGTTCTAAATCGGCAAGTCAGCAGCAACTTACAATGGAATTGAATAAATGCACGATAGATAAATATTCGTAAAATTGAAAATTGCAAAATAAGAGAATTCAACCCTTTTCGACTGTAAGTTATAAAGTATAAGATCATTGATCAAATGGCTCATACTAGCGTTAGGTAACCTGAGGTATTATTTTCAGCAATGCCTTTTTTTTAAATAATTTTGCTGTAAATATTAAGTGCGCTATAGTTGAAAGGTAACCCACCCCATATTTTAAAAATATGTATGTATGTGAAGATAGCCCAAAATCCATCCCCGAAAAATGCGATGACAACACTAATTATTGCTATCATGAAATTTTTTACTCTCAGCCCAAAAAATGTTCACACTTTTACTCTCAGCCCGAAAATATTTACTGTCATGACAGCTAAAACTATCATGACACAAACATTTTTCTGGGCTGAGAGTAAAAATATTGCATTTTCAAGATAATATGACATCAGAAAAATTTTCGGGGATGGGACAAATAAATGATATTAATTATTTACCCAACCCTGATTATTTTTTTCTAGAAATTTTACGTGATATATTTTATGGTTTTATGCAACTATCGGCTTATTTCTGGTGAAGAAGGAAGATTTAAAGTAATTTTTGATTTTCGGTGTCAGTATAATTTTTGGATAGTAGAATTTAGTTGTTTTTGTTTATTTACACGTTTTATAAGAACTTTTTATCGTTTTTACTAAACACATAACATTTTTATTTATTATTTAGCTTTTATTCGGAAATATTTATACCCGAATTTAGATTTATTGCTATAATTGTTAATTAAATGTCGCAATAGTATACATAAACTTGTATATAGTATTGCCATAAGCAACATTTTCGTTTTTTCGGGAATAGAAATTTTGGCTCTCTTTAGAAAGGTGGTCTATTTTCATTATTTTTATTGCCTTTATCTTCAAGGTGCAGAGTTTAATAAATTAAAGAATTACATATATATCAGATTATTAAAATATATTACACATAAGCCCAAAACAACACGAAGATGTTGCGAAGAGGGAAATTTACAATTGAGACAACTTAAATGTATGCATACATGGGCTGGATATACCCATGAAGAACACGGCAATTATAGTTAAACACGACAAATCCATTTAACAGTTTTCACTTCGACAAACCAACGAGAGCTATAGACGACAACTAATTAAACGCCTCAAAAAATAAGTCTAGATTGATTACACACTCCGTATACAAAATAATAGATATGTATACGTTTGAAGAATCGCTTTTGATTTTGCCATATGCGTAAATTTATAACAACCTTTCTTGTTGACAAATAAACATCAAAACTTTAGACAGTTGCTATTTATCATTTACCCAACAAAAAAATGTAAATCAATGATTTTTGACACAGCTCAGCGATATAATATGTATATGTCGTATGTACCTAATACCATCGTCGCAATCAAATTGTTTGTTGTGCGGCAAATAAATGTGTTTAACTTGGTGTAACAAATTCGCTATAGATAAAAAGTCATAAATTCATTTTCCAATGTCTCTATACTCGCATATATAACGTACATTAGGAATCAATACGTTCCACAAATATTTATTGTAGTACATATATACGAGTATATTACGTAAAAATATATTTCCATCTTACACTTTAGAAAATTAAACAATTCTTCATCATAGACACACTGAACTGGTGGTACTCGTACATTCAAATGATGGCAGAAAATTTTTCTCTTCTTTGCAATTCAAACACAATCATGTGAAAAAAAAACTTTTTTTTTTGTTGCTTTAATTTAACGAAAAATCAACTTTTCCCATAGATTTCCCTTCACATGTATAGTACGAGAGTACGTATTGAACTTTCTATTTGATTGGAAAATCAAATACAGGCTCCTCTTTATTGATATAGGTAGGAACAGAGCGAGCGATGTGTGAAATCAGTGACCTGAAAATTATTTTTTAATATTTGATATAAAACTTGTTTTATTGCATTTACACTTATATGATAATATATGGGTGTGGGGGGTATCTGCGGTTCCATTGACTGGTGCTAATGCATGGTACAAAAATACTATCTAGCTGGTGGCACAAATCACACGCAATACAGTTTTGAAATTTTAACCGCAATTTTATACGATTTGTAGTTGTTTACCATCAATTATCGTTCGTACTATTCAATTAATGTTCATTTATTTGTTTTTTTAATAACTAAATTAAAATCGATTTATTTTTTGCTGGGAACAAAATATTTTCCGGTTTTGGCTATTTTTATTATTAAAAGCATATGTTTATGGTTCCCAACATTAGGTACTATTGTTACTACATAAATATAAATTAAAATGCTAATAAAATTTATAACCAAACCTAACAAAAAAAGTTTTTAATTTATGATTATTGGAAATATGGGATAAATGACCAAAAATATGATGAGAGTATTTTGGGTGTACCTATATACATGTTTTAAAATACTGTGATATTTTAGATTAAAAGTTTGGTTTTTGTTTAAAGCAGTGATAAAAATTTCGGCATTTAAATTTTCATTTAAATTTTTCAGTTCAGGGAATCGATACTACACCGTCAACAAAGTTTCTCAAATCATAATTACTAGAATCAATAATCGTCTGAAGACATTGTAACCAAGTAGATATTCTTAACATTAGTACTTCTACGTTAAAAATAAACATAGATCAAATGGTTCCAATTGCTTTGTGAAGGGATTTCACTCACATTTATTAAAACCGATGTAATACTCCCGCTAAATAATGAAATATAATTGTCGAGATAAATCGAAACGTTATTTTTTATTTTAATTCAATAGTTTAAATGGTAAGCAATTTGACGTCATACCTAGGAAGAGTACGGACGCAGAGAAATGGATTGTTTTTTTGGAGGCACTCTACCAAATAATTTAAATCCATACCTTAATAACAGAGCAAATATGGTCAAAACTGATTATTATTTCAGTGATCATTCTCTAGGATCGGTGTACATAGGATCGGAATAATATTACGGTGTACATTTATTGCCATTGCGGATGGTATGGCTATCTAATATTGCAGCGCCAATGTATATTAATTTTGACAACCACATCGCAGACAGGAATTTTAATCAACAAGCCCGCATTGCCGACACAATCAGATCGCCGACAAGCAACTTCGCCAACACAACAATATCGCCGACACCCACACCATCGACACCAACTTTGTCGACACCAACATGGCCGACACAACCAGATCGCCGACACCCACATCGCCGACAATCACATCACCGGTAACAATATCGCCGAGCAGCCAGATAGCCGACAACCACATCGCCGAAAGGAATTTTGGCCGACAAACCGGCTTAGCTGACACAACCAGATCGCCGACACCCACATCGCCAATAACCACATCGCCAAAAGATCACATCTTTTACATAGAAAATTCCTAAAAAAAATCGTACTTGATCCTTAAATAGTCACCTATCACACAATGTGCATCGCTAGTTGAGCCAATGAATAGCTCTGACTTTTATGGACTATATCTCAACTCGTATACATAGAAATTTTATAAAAAGTAAGTCGTGCGTGTTCTTTAAACATTCACTCATCAAACGATGTGCACCGCATAAGAAAATCCCTACATTGTTACTCTCAAGCACGAAAATTTCCATTTCATGAGGGTTTTTAACTATCATCATAGCAAGAATTTTCGGGGCTGCGAGTAAAACTGTATAGATTTTTTGGGCTGAGTGTAGAAAATGCTATGATAGCAATAAATTTGTTGCCATAGCATTCGTCTGAGACTGAATTTAGCCTATCTTCACACACATATGAAAATTGGTCTTATTTCACAAACATTTACATATTTATAAGTATTATATCTACTATCAGCCAAGAAAATTTCATCTGTCATGACATTTTTTCAACTATGATGATAGCAAATATTTTTGGGGCTGAGGGTAAAAATGTCGATCTTTTTTAGGCTGAGCGTAAAAAGTGTCATGATAGCAATAATTATTGTTGCCATCACATTTTTCGGGATGTAATTTGGGCTATCTTCACATACATGGTGTCGGCGATGTGGGTTTTTCGGCCAAAATTCCTGTCGGCGATGTGGTTGTCGGCCATCTGCCCGGTCGGCGATGTGGTTGTCGACGATGTGGTTGTCAGCGAAGTGGGTGTCGGTGATGTTATTGTGTCGGCGATGTGGTTTGTCGGCGATCTAGTTGTGTCAGCGATGTGAGCTTGTCGGCCAAATTTACTGTCTGCGATGTGGTTGTCGGCCATCTGCCTATTGGCCGATGTTTTTGTCGGGATATGGGTGGATTCCATTAATTTTGATTTAAAAATTATACGGTTTTGGTATGATGATCATTTTATCTAACCCCTTATTTTGCTTATCACACTTCGACTTCAGCTTGATTTTAACCTAAATCGGAAAAGTCATATATAGCTAATCAATCAGGATTTATTACTAAGAATGTTGATGTTCTTGGTGTATTGATGTCATTTTTACTGAAATTTGGATGGCAATTATCGGCCATTCTTAGAGATTGTTATTCAAGTCTGGCCAGTACACAATGTTCAGTCACCTATCTTAGGGGTATATCCTCCATCCAGTCTCAAGTTAATTTTTTGCGACCAGAAATATGGTTACTAGATTTAATTTGCCATGCCAATTGACACATTTTTTCAAATTTAAATTTGTTTTGCGATTGTTAAGTAGAAATGTATAAAAAGACTGCGACCTCGGAAAAGGCGTAGCAGTCTTTTCGTGGATTTCTACTTTACAATCGCAAAACCAATTAAAATTTTAAAAAAATGTGTCAATAAACATGGCAAAATAAATCTAGTAATCATATTTCTGATCGCAAAAAATTAACTTGCGACTGGATGGAGGATATGCCCCTTAATCCACCTACATCCAGAAAAATTATCCTTAGAAATTATGAATTTATACATTAATCTTAAGATAGTATTGCTATAAATTTTGCGCAAAGGAATTTATTCTTTATTTTAATGTAACATAAATAATTGTTTCAAAATATTTGAAATTCTTTAATTTAAATATTATTTACTTTAAATTTAAGAAAATAAATTTTAAAACAAATATAGTTCCCTTAACATGAAAGGACCAAAAACTTAAAATATAAAAAAATGAAATTATTTCGTTGTGATTGTACTTATATATAGCATGTAGTATTATATTTCTACTTTGGTAGCTTTGAGGCTCATTTAAATCTTTAAAAACGGAAGCAAGAATAAATAATTTTAATGCTAGAATTATCACGTTTACGCTGTTGAAGGTTGTTAGATTAAACATTTTTGATTACTTAAATTAAAGACTTGGAAAATTTTAAAGTTATGAATATATCTGTTAATTTAAAGCAAATCCCCTTATTTTTAAGAAAAAACGAGTCCTTAAATTTAAAATCCTAAATCGTTTGCGTAAAATTTAAGGACTCTTTCTCAGTGTACTGATAATAATGCACGACCTCGGATTTATTGGTACGAATTTTGATATTTTCGGGACACATATGTCATTTTTACTGAAATTTGAATGGCAATTATCGGCCAATTTCAGAGACAGTGACTTAGGTCTGTCTAGTACACAAAGTTAGTCCTTGAGTCACCTAAAGAAAACCTTCTAGTGTTAATAATGCACGATATCGGGTTTATTGCTACGAATTTTGATATTCTCGTTGTACTGATGAACTTTTTACTCAAATTTGGATGGCCATTATCGGCCATTCCCAAAGATCGTGATTCAGATCTTACCAGTACACGATATTATTCATTGAGTCACCTAACGAAAACCATCTAGTGCTAATGATGCACGACTTCGGGTATTTCTACAAATTTTGATATTCTCAGTGTACTTTTGGGATTTTTACGCAATCTTGGATGGCCATTTTCAGAGATCATGATTCAGGTCTGGCTATTTTACAATGTAGGTCATTGGGTCACCTAACAAAAACCAACTACTGCTAATAATGCTCGGCTTCCGATTTGTTGCTACCAACTTTGATATTCTCGGTTTACTGGTGTCATTATAATTCAAATTTGGATGGCCATTATTAGCCATTCTCAGATATCGTGACTCAGGACTGGCTATTACATGATGTTGATCATTGAGCCATCTAACCGAATCCACCTAGTGCTAATGATGCACGACTTCTGGTTTATTCCTACGAGTTATGATCTTCTCGATGTACTGTTGTAATTTTTAGGCAATCTTGAATGGCCATTATCGGCCATTCTAAGAGATCATGATTCAGGTCTGGCCATTTTACAATGTACGTCATTGGGCCATCTAACAAAAACCACCTACCGCTAACAATGCTCGATTTCCGATTTGTTGCTACGAATTTTGATAGTCTCGGTATACTGGTGTCATTTTTACCCAAATTTGGATGGCCATTATCGGGCATTTTCAGAGACCGTGAGTCAGGTCTGGCCATTTTACGATATTGGTCGTTGAGTCACCTAATCAAAACCACCAAGGGCTAGTAATGCACGACTTCGGATATATTGCTACGAATTTTGATATTCTCGGTGTACTGATTCCATTTTTACTCAAATTTAGATGCTCAATATTAACCATTTCCGATGTTTGTGATTCAGGTCAAAGTCACCTATCAGTAGTCAGGAGATTTTTTAGTTTTTTATACTAAATTTTGATGGCCATTGACGACCATATCTGGAGAATGTGATTCATTTCTTGCTAATTTGTGAAATAGTTGATTAAGCATCTACCTAAACCCGTCTTGTTTTAATAAGTTTTACTGCTGTAAAAAGACATTCTTATTTGCTTCTAAAAGTTCAAAGTTCTTTAGTTGATTCGGTACATTTTTTTAATCTCTGGAAAAATCTTATTAGAAATCAATGGAAAATTCATAATTGGTTTGAGTTCAGTTTTGGTTTGCGCCCTGTTTTAGTACAAAATTTTGGTTAAACTACTTTAGTTATAGGATACAATATTTTTCTGCCATTTTAACTAAGACAATTTGACATACGTCTATACTAAATGTACTGTTAAAATTTGCTCGATTTCGTTAATTGATGTGCCTGCTTTTTAAATATCGTCAATTCAATGAATATATATCTGTCCCTTGTTTTTATCTCACTTTTCATTTATTTCAATGTTTGCAATTAAAATTATGTACAAATTTTGTAATGTATTTAAAAGTGTGTTCTATGCTTTCTAAACTGATTAGAATAATGTAAAATCAAACATAATATTTTACTTGTCATTGATAATCTCGCAAATTAAAAACCATAACAGTGTACTCCATACAACTACATAGAAATTAATTAAAATTCCAATTGGAATTAGCATGATTCCAGTTGTATTTGGCCGAATTCCAATTAGATTTGTATACGCATATGATTTTAATCTCTGGAAAAATCTATGGAATATTTCAAGGGCACGTCAAAGAATATTTTTTTTTGGGATTTTGAAGTGGAGTTGATTATTACTAATCAATTTAACAATTGCATATCGTTACAAGATACATGGAAAGTGTTACCAGCTACAGGAGTTTGACACTGTTTTTACACTTCCGATCTACGCATACTAATGGCGTTAGAAGCTGACCAGGGCTGCGATTTTGTACGGTATTCTCACGAAATTCTAATGAGAGTTTGTATGGTAAACGTATCCAAATTCGCATAAGAGTGCAGGCTAAAATTATGTTTAACCCAAAATTTTATGTTTTTTCTGATTTCTTGGTTTATAACACCTAAAACAAACTATGTTTCACCTGATTAAAAAGTATCAAAAAGTTATAAGTAAATGTATGTCAATTAATTGTTATCATAATTTATTTTAACAACCGTGCTTATATCGAGAGCTTTGAATGAAAGGTTGAAAAAGGCTTCGGCGCGGACGAGAATAGTCAATTATTATTAGATTCTCAACTGATAGTGAGCAAAACGACTTTGTGATATCCTTGGAAGTAAAATGAATTTGCTTGAAATGCTCCGAACCGTGTATAAGGAAAATTATCGGGTTAACAGGAAAAATAAGCCATACGTCTAAAATAGTTGTATTAAGAATTGATTAGATATAGTTTCGAATTAAAATAAATAGTTTAATATTTTCTGTTTAAATTAATAAATAACATTTATTGGTATTTTATGACATTTTAAATGAAATTATGAATATTATATTTTACATATGTTTGGAGTTTTGGTCATGTTACCTAAACTCTCGAAGATTGTTAGTTTAATGTATCAGAAGAAGAAATATATTCTTTTTATACGCAAGTACATGATAATAATTTTCCATATTTACCATTAGACGAAATAAAATACCAGAAAATTATTACATTATGGGTTTTTTCTTTTGTGAGATGAAAAGAATTTTCATCAATCAACTTATATTAGTATTATTCGTCTCTTAGAGATATACTTGTATAAATAAAATGAAAACATTTCATTTCCATTTATGGGTACATAAATTTACATATTTTCTTGAAACATTTCGTTTTTTTTTTTTTTTGATACACTTTGTTGTTGCCGTTGTTCTTGTGATGATATAAAAAGACATGTTGAAAAATGTCAACGGATCCATTAGCCATCATCATTGTGTGCTTAGAAATGTAAAAACAAATGGAAATCTTATTTTGTGCGAGATTTTTACTTTTTAACACATTCGCGCGGGGCATTATGATTTATGATTTTTATTATCTCTAAGATAAAAATAAAAATTACAACAAATTTGATGTACCGTAACGAAAGAGATTTAATGTGTATGATGCCTAGCATGTAATCATCACAAGTCGTATAAATATTATACGCACAGAAATTTTGTAGTCTGATCTAATGTGAACTTTAATAAGCACCGAAGCTTAAGATGTATAGAAAGTATTTTTTTGTACTCTGATTAAATATTTGCGAATACTAATAATAATTAAAATATTGATGTGCATAAATATGTCAACGGCACAATTACATGATTGGCACAAGTTATGTATAAATCAACATAAAATCTCAATAAAATAATTTATGAGTAATGAATGCAACAATAAATTATAAATTTAAACATAAGTTATGCACAGTATGTGCAATAAAATGGTATAATCTACCCAGTAATAATTCTTTTGGAACGTACTATAATCCTATAATTAATCTATAGATCAACCGAAATTAAATCAAATAAATTATTCATAATTATAGTAATAATACGATTTTTGTTGATTATTTTAATTTATATAAAAATAATGATAGTCATCAATAATATTTAAGATGAAATATATATTCTTACGTATACTATACACAAGACTAAAAATTTTATAACATAAATAACATTTTGTGGTTATAATTCGTCAGCATACGAGAGATGAATAGATTATCTAGAAAATTTTAGTTTTAGTTTTTCCAATAATTTATGAAACATTTATTTTTTTCTAATTAAAGAGATGAAATAAAAAAAATATAGTATTTAATTATAATTTTATAATTAACTTTAACTTTTTATTTATATAAAACAAAATAAAAGTTAATAGTTTTCTAGTTGGGAATAATGTTTTGAAAAAATATGTCAGATTATGGTGTTGAGTTGAGTGGTGGTAAAAACAGTTTTTCATTTGGGTTGTGTTTGAAATACCACACGTATTTCGAATATTTCTGTAAAGTGTTAAAACACAGTATAATAACTGAAAATATTTTATTCCATTCGATCAATCGACGTGGTGAATGTATATTCATTCGACTTAAAACAGAGGTTAGTAAAAATTTCTAAGGACACAATGAATTTGATTAGCACATGCTTGCTTATATCTTGTAACCTGCGAGTGCTCAGGCAAGGTTCAACTGAAATTAAAACATGCGAGACACAGCAAAGAAACATCCTTACATTAGGATGACTATAAGTTCTTGTCTTACGACGCTCACCTCCATCTCGTACTGGTTCTAAACAGAGTACATAACTATTGATTACTAAAAAATTAAGGAAAAATACAAAAGACAAAAGTACAAATATACAAATTAAATTAAAGATCCAGAAAGCAACAGGAACACTGATAAAGTAGTTCATGTACCACAATTATGAAACTATAAGTAATAAATATTGAAATTTGTTGATGCAACGTTTTCTAATGACGATCGAAAATGATGCAAGAGCTATTACCAACCACTTCACTAAATTCTTTAGTAAAGCTTTCTACAACAACGACTCGGATTCCAACGTTGAAAAATATATGAATAACCGAATTTAGCTGAATAACAGCGTGCAATCTTATATCTCGTGATGTATTTGTGGCGGTATACCAAACGTAAACTCGTTAGAAAGAGGGATCCATGCACTAAAAAAAATCTTTTGTCATGGTTTTAATTGATCGTTTCAGTTGTGAGTTAGACACAAGAGTCAGGCGGCACAATTTTGGTTTCGTCGATTCCGCTACAGTAATTTCGATATTAAAAATGCACCACACTTTGGGTTGCCTATTGTCAAAAATGTCAATAAAATACTGAAAATTGTCGAAGATGACCGGCATGCCAGCTGTCGTAGCATCGCCCAGGAGCTGAAGGTCGACCGCAGAACTGTTTTAAACCATTTGCGTAAGGCTGGCTTCAAAAGGAACCTCGATGTTTGGGTGTCGACGACTTGGCGTAAAAAAACTTGATGGGTCGTGATTCCATTTGCGAATATTTGGCCAAACGGAAGGAAATCGAGAAATTTCTAAAGCGGGTGGTAGCTGGCGACGAGAAATGGGTTATGTACGATAATATCAAGCGGAAACAAGGTGTTTTGGAAAGGCGGCATAATAAATTTCGCCTTCTTAGAGGCAACGAGTTATCGAAAAAAACGATTCATATTTGAGCCAAAACGCCCAACCTTATATTTCTTTTTATGTGGTAGGCGTGCAAGTAGAAAGTTTGCCTTTTTTAGTCAAATTCACTTTTATTGAAAATATAATTGTCACAAAAATTAATTATCGAAATATTCGCCATTACTATTTATAATCTTTTGTCATTTATCGGGTAGATGATGAATGCTTTCGCGATAAAAACTTGGTGGTTTGGAAGCAAAAGAATGATCGAGCCTTTCTTGAACATCTTCAACTTCCGTGAACCGCTGGTCTTTCAAATATGACGACATCGATCTGAATAAGTGGTAATCAGAGGAAGCCAAGTCTGGAAAATACGCCGCATGCTATAAAACTTCCCAGCCGGAGAAGATGAGTTCCTTCATCGATTTTGCTATATATGAACGAGCGTTGTCATGCAACAATATCACCTTCCGCCTTTCTTAACCCTTAACTTTTATTTTTTCCTCCAGAGCATCACATAATTTGATCAATTGGGCCTGGTAACGTTCAGTTGTAACAGTTTGATCAGGTTCAAGAAGCTCGAAATTTTGTTTACAAGGTCCTCCGTCGGGGCCCAGGTTCCGTTTCAAATTTTTTTCGAAATTCGAACAATTTTGGTAAAAATTTTGAAAGAGGGTTTTTAAGTACAAGGAATCAATTAAGCTAGGTCTGAATTGCGGGAAACAAAATGAACAGGGTTCTCCGTCGGGAAACGGGTTTCACTTTCCTTTTTTTGAGTTCAAACGTTTTCGATAAAAATTACTCGAAAAAGGGTTTTCAAGTTCCACGAATCGATTGTGGTGAGTCGAAATTTTGGGAAACAAAATATACGGAGTCCTCCGTCGGGACCCGGGTTCCGCTTTTCTTTTTTTTTTAGTTCAAGCGTTGTCGATAACAATTGTAGATAGGATGTTTCCGAGTACCAGAGCTCGATTGTGTTGGGATTCAGCTTAAGAAAATTTGCTTTACAGGGTCCCCCACCGGGCGCAGGTTCCATTCTTATTTTTTTGTAAATCTAAACGTTTTCGATAAAAAATATAAAAAGGGGGTGCTTAAGTGCTAGGAATCAATTGTGCTGTCTCAATTTCGGAAGAAAACATGTACAGGGTTCTCCGTCGGGACCCAGGTTCCAAATTTATTTTTTAAAGTACAAACGTTTTCGATAAAAAATGCAAAATGTGTATTTGCGAGCACCTGGAATTGATTGCGATATCTTTCAACTACGAGAAAACTCGTTTACAAGGTTTTCCATTAGGGTTCCGTTTTTAATTTTTTCTAGGTCAGACGATGGAATTGTTGAAAGAGGGAGAGTTTGTGTACCACTAATCGATAGCGTTTAGTCCCAATTTCGGGAAAACTTGTTTACAAGGTCCACGATCGGGCTTATGTTCCGTTTTAAATTTTCTCATCGTCGAACGGTTTTAATAAAAATTGCTAAAAGTAGATGTTTCGAGTACCAGGAATCGATTGCTTGGGGTTTCAGTTTCAGAAAAACTCATCTACAGGGTCCTTCCTTCGGGACCCTCGTTCCATTTAAATTGTTTTAAATTGCTAAATGCGCGCTTTTGAGCACCAAAAATCGATTGCGTTAGGATCTCAGTTTCAAAAATTTCACTTACAAGTTCCTCTGTCACCATGTAGGATTCAGTTTCAATGTTTTTCCTAAGCGCTAACGTTTTTAATAAAAATAAACGAATCGATAGCACCCGTAATTTAGTTGGCAGGAACAATTTTTTTTTCTACTCTACCACTGTAAAAGTCATGTTTCACAATTTAAAAGTAGATGTTGGATATTTTGGTGAAAGCCAACTCCGATACTATTTTGAAATCAATTGTAGTTCTGACAACAACAACTGCTCGCAGCGTGCTATAAATGATTGGTACATGCATCGACATCGAGCACTAAGCTCCGTGAAAAATTAGAGCTCTCTAGCTAGCGGGCCGTGGTTTAAATGTTGATTGCACGATTCCACCACAGCCACGAGAACTGTGTCAGGGGTGTCCGCTCTTTTTGAACACTATGCTTGTAAAAAAGCACTTAAATTTAAATGGTGGATGGAACATAAAATTAACTTTTGAAAAGGAACAAAATAAATAAATTAATTTTTTGCTCTCGCTCTCTCTCTAGTTTTCACATCCCATGTAGAAATTCTGTCACCTACATTATGGTCCTCCATCCGTCTCAGTCCATCACTATCACTTACTATACGAAAGTCTTGTTCAATGTCGCCACACTAGAACAGTCGGAGTCTTCCTCTACAATATACCCGGCTGGTTGTTGCTGCGACACTCAATTTATCATGAGTGTTTGTGGGGCATTGCTGACGTCTATATATGGTTGATGTAAGGTTATATTGTTATCCCAAAAATTTTCTAAAATTATCCTCATGGTGAAGCCAAGTTCGTGATCGGCTAAGACGAAAACCACACTGATAGTCTTATGATGTTTTTGATTTAAGACGGTCACTTTTTTGTACAGTGTGGTCTTCAAATTCTTCGGAAACTTTTCTTTGTCCCAAATAGGGACGACGAAATAATGTGGAAATCATACGTTCCTTCACGCTCCGACAAATGAGAAAGCCACATGCAAATTCTCCATCCATTCTGATGGCCACCGTAATCTAAAGTGTAACGTGAGAGTGTGGAGGAGGATCACAAATCCAGACCATCTAAGCTCTTGCTGCACAATAAATATTTCTAATGTGTCATTCTTTACTTGATAAATATATTTAGCCGCTTCAAACCTGGAGATCAGAAGCCGCTTCAAACCTGGAGATAGTTTAGAATTGGTTTAAGGCAATAACTCGACGTGAAATGTATAGTATCAAAGACTGTAAGTAGAGTTTTCCCTGCATCGCCTCCACTGTGCCGCCTGATTTATTTAGAGTTAACCAGAGAGCATCACGAGTAAGTATGATTCTCAGACTTACCTTTCTAATTTACTTTTTGGATTTTACGAAAATCCGATGCAAATTTTCAAAATATAAATATTATAAACGTCTATGTCACTGACACTCGAGAACGCACAGGGTGACCAAAAAAAATTTTTTTTTTCTATCTATCTATATTTAAAAATCAATTGGCGCATATATGACTGAAAATTTTGGGAAAATCCACTGTAAAAGTCGGAAAACAGAAAAATAATATTTTGTACGGTTTTTTCGCACGTATCCGACCCAGATGGTGATTTAGAAGAGAAAAAAATGGAAAATTTTAGTGAAAAACTCAGAAACTTCCGAAAATGGTCTAACCGATTTGACTCAATTTTTTTGTTGTATTTGCAATTACCAGGAGATGGTTGTTACGAAAGAAAACTTTGGGTAAACCCACCGGAAAAGTCGCAAGATTTGGAAAATCGAATAATGATGTTTTTGTACGGGATTTCGCACGTATCCGGCCTAGATGGTCTTTTAGAAGAAAAAATTGGAAAATCTTATTAGAAAACTCAGAAACTTCTGGGAAAACCCGAAGAAAATTGAATTTTTTTTTCTAGTTGAACCGATTTGACTCTATTTTTTTATGTGTTCCCAATTCCCAGAAGATGGTTTTTATTAGAGAAAATTTTGAAAATCCACCGGAAAAGTCGGAAAGATGGTGTCCGATCCAAATGGTCTTTTAGAAGGCAAAAATTTGAAAACCTGAGTGGAAAACTTGGAATCTTTCGGAAAAACCCAAAGAAAATTTAATTTTTTTCCAGCGCATCATTTGAGAACGGCTAAACCGATCTGGCTCAATCTTTTTTTGCTGTGTTTCCAATTTCCAGTAGATGGTTCTTACGAAAGTAAATTAGAAAAGCCACAGGAAAAATCGAAACATCGACAATTGATGTTTTTGTACGGGATTTCGCGCGTATCCGACCCAGATGGTCTTTTAAAAGAGAAAAATTTGAAAATCTTGGAAGTCGGAAAATTCCGGAAACACCCGAAGAAGTGTTTTTCTCATTGTCAGACGTACAGTCGCGTGTTCGAGAGTTGGCAAACCATCATCGTTGTTTATTTACGCTCCTGACAAAAAACCGAAAAATATTGTTTACCACAATGCGTTGTACTGATTTAATTCCACTCGAATAAAAAACATTGAATTATTTTGAATTCCAACTGACTCCAATTCATTTCCACACTGAGAGAAAAAATCCAAAAAACAACTCAAACTTCGATAGATCGATAGATGCCTGAGTTTGAATCGACACTTTTCAATACATTATGCCGCCTTTATGGTTGCGTTCGTTCGTTCTGACCAGTTTTACGACCAATCGTATTGCTCAAAAATTACGATTTTTTTCTTTTGGATTTTTCTAAAAGAAATAGAAAAAATTCGTCCATTTCAAAATTTCGTCAACAAAATACAAAAAATGCAATAACAATGCAATCGTAAAATTGAAAGAGTATGCGTTATTTTCGAAGTTAAAAATTTTCATTAATATCTTGCAATACCTGAATTTGACAGGACGTATTTTTAGAACTATATCCAAAGTTAAAATGCTATAAAATGAGGCAAGTAGAAAAATTTCATAAATAAGACATACAAGAATAAACGGGCGCGAAGCGCCTCAGAGCAAGCTAAGTGGTTAAACATTGAATATGGTATGATCAGTTTGAGTTGTTTTTTACCGTACTATAAACAAATAAAGTAGTCGATAGTGAAAATATCTTAATGATATTCCTTCCAATGACCACGAATGATTATGTAAATGTGCTGAAAATGGATTTCAACAAGAAATGACAGAACAATTTAATTAGAATTAAATTGATAAGATATAGGATTACCGACTGTTTTTGCAACAATTTGCACCCCTAAAAGGTACATCACTGTTGTTTTTAACCAAAACACTGTAAGTCACATTCAACGAACACTATACAATTTTGGATATACGATATCTCTATAGTATGAAGGAGTTCAGGATCTATAAACACAAAACAACCCGTATTTTTAGTTCTGGAAATCTACCTAAGCGATGGCTTGAGAAGTTTCTAGGAAAACTAGAACCTACGAAGGCTGCGGCCAACGATGTTTTTGGGTTTAAAAGGCGATCGAACTTCGAATAAGTTTTCAAAGTAAATTTTACAGATGATGATGTCTAGGCATCGAAATCGATTTAAGAAATAATTAACATAAAAAGAAAATTCATTTGAAGGAATAACAGCAAATAAAATATTTCAATTTAAGCTCAATTATTTGTCAGAAATTTGAATTTATTTCTTATACGTGCTATCTAATTTGATTCTGTTTGTTTGAAAAGTGCTTATTGTGAATTTTCCGCATTTCATGCATTCAAATTGTTTATAGTTAGGCTGAAGGGCCCTCGTCGATTAGATTACTTTGAGGAGAGTTCATTATGTTGCCTAACCCCATTGAAGTCGTTATAATTAATGATTTTGACTTAAATTAAAAATAATGCTGACAATTTTATTCTAAAACAAAATTTATACCATAACGAAGTAAAGTGTAAAGTAAAGTTAAAAGATACTGCTATAAGTGCAAATTTGCTACATTCAGGAAAACACGACAATGATATAATTTAATACGTCACGACAACACCAGTCCAGTACAAGGGCTACTTTGCAAATAGTTATTGTTGTCTCATAAGACATGTTCACCATGAGGAAAGTTTTAATGTTTCGGATCAAATCACACTCTCCCTGCGCACTTTATCAGTTGCGAGTTATTTGCATTATCACACGCAGTTTAAATGTAATAAACTTATTTTTAAATTTTTAAACTTTTTGGTAAGGGTTATTTCTACAATTACATAATTTTACAGTTTTTATCTTTTGACTATGTAAAAATAGCTAATTCTATATAGAAGATGCATAATTTTAATGCCCGCGCTCCTGCATAAAATCATCAAACCTAAACCTTTAATTTATTAATTGAATTTTATTTATTTATTTAAACTCCAGACTTGTAATAATCAATCTTTTATTTTGCTACTATTTGTATTTTGTTTAAAATCAAATAACCATACAAAAACATATCACCCTTATTGCCAAAGAATAAAAAATTAAAACCCTAAATAAAATAAGGGTGAATCCATCAAAAAAAAATATTGTGTTTGAAAAATGCAAACAAATAATTTAATTTAAACATTTTCTAGAGAATTAAAATTGGATAAACACTTCGAGCTAGAAGACATGGTTTTACATATACAACAATAAAGATTAAAAAGTATACACATATCTTCTAATGTCATGTTTACAAATTATCTTGTGTATTATTGTAAATTATCTATGTGTATGTGTATGCAAGAATATAACATAACATTAAAATTGATCGTTTGTACATCAACATAGCAGACGAAATCAAGAAAAGTTGTTCAGTTTTTTTTTATTTATCAAGAAATTAAAATCGAGATACATACAAATCAAATCAACCAAACAAGTAGAGCAAATAATTTAATTTATTGCTGTTCAAATTAGAATTTTTTTCATAAAAAATCAACTTTATCGATTTTATACAAGATTTTGTATGCATTTTCAATGGGATGATTTAAATCATCTCTCTATAATGTTTCAATATCAATAACACCTTAATTCAATATCGATTTTGAAACATTATAAAATCAAACATCTGGTGGCTATAGCAAAAGTGCTCAGCATGACGTTTCTTTCTCTATGTAAAACAACAACAATATTCAAATATTAATACCGTGTCCGTTTATTTAGAACGGGGTGGTGTTTGTATCCATTTCATTTATGGATTAATCTATTTTACTTCATTTAAAATAATATAAACGATGAGAAAATCTTAATTTATTTGCTTGCTGGGTTTGGTGAACATCCATTGGCGAACAACATAAAAATGAAAATATAAAATTAATAAATAAATTTACTAACCCCTAAATAATTACTCGTTACCATATAATCCTCTTAAAGCAATAAAATTGTTTTTCTTTTTTTTTTTTTAGGATCAAGGATTTAAAATATACAAACAATACGTAAAATTGTTGGATAAAAGTGTTTGTGGTTTAGGCAAATAAAAATATTAATTAAAATCATGGAACAGAAGCTTTTTTTTGTTCATTTCAAAATGATTTTTATTTTTACGCTTTAAAGCTTAAAGCTTTTACATTTTATTTGATAAATGTTTTACAATAAATTTTCCGGTGAAATCCACTTAAAATATTTAACAAAAAAAAAATTAAATTTTGAAGAAAACTTCGATAACCAAATTACAATAAAATTTAAATCATTTTCTTTCTATAGCTACTCGACTGTACACTGATCTAAAATTTTGTGATAAAATAACATAAATCAATTTCTCCCTAATTTTCGTTTTTAACACAAAAATTCATTTTTCATTAAATTTTTTTTCTACATTTCGTTCCAGTTTCCTTATTTTCTGTTCGCTTCATTCAATCAATTTGCACAATAACTATATGAAGACGAATATTGACAAACAAAAAAAATCCTTTTTCGAATAAAATTTTCTAAAGAATAGAAAACGATTTTCTTGCCCTTAAGACATAATCAATAATCACATTATTTCGCTCCTGCTCCGTATTTATATAAAAAGTAGATTGCATCTATCAAAAGCAGATTTTCACTAGACCACAATTCATCGCCGCAACAATACAACAACAAAAATTTGTATTAGAATATTAAATTCATCACAATATTTTCGAGTATAGTGTGACGACGGTGGTAAGATTGAAATTAGATGGAAATATTAGAAAATCGGGACAATAAAATAAAATTCAATTATCGTATTAATTGCCATCAATAACAAACATTTTTTTTTTTTTTATTTTCTATGTCGAGCAGTTTGAGCAAAGAAATTAATTTAAACCCAGGCACTTCCTGATATAATTAATATATTATATACAGTCTGACAATTAAAACCACAACTGACTTAGAAATAAACAAATTAATTTTATCAAGTGACGTTTGCGTAAATAGGTTTGTTGTATATACACAGGATGGGAGGTATTAGGTTAATAAACTCGATAACCCGAAGAATTACTCGCTTACTCGTATATACCATACCGTATTGTAGGTACGAGTATACTAAAATCCTCTTTTTGTATTATTTCATGTAGAGGTACTCGAATCGAATATTTGTGTTAATTGTTCGTGAATTGAATTCTGATTATTTCATTAAAATAATGAATTATTTTTGAAAGTACCTACATTCGTTTTAAGACATAAAATTAATGACAATAAAGCCATACTTATAATATAAAATAATAATTTATATAACAAACGACTTATTATCGTTACGTTTTTATTACTTGGGGTGAAATTAAAAATACTAATATAAATTTTATAATTATTATTATTATTATTTTATTTTATGCGAGTATATCTGGAAAACAAACTACCCCTATATTTGGTTCACCTACTTATATAATATAAATGAATAACAATAATTTCTATTTTTATTTTTCATAAGACATAAATTAGAATTTAAAGTAATTCCAATTAAATATTTCGTTTCGTTTAAGGGAAAATTGAAATTTTTAACGTTGCCGAAAATAGCTACTCTGGTCACGAATTTATTTTTTATGGTTTTTCACATTTTTTTGTTGTTTGGATAATATATATTTATCCGATTAAAGGTAGATATTTTTGTGATAAACAGGAATTTCTAAAGTTTTGGGGAGAATGGTTCGTTAATAAAATAAACATTTCTTGAAGCCAATCTTTTAAATTTAGACATTTAAATCGCAGTATTTTGTAACGACTTGGAAGTTCTTTTGGAAAATCTTAACAACAAAAAATAAAATTATATTGGGTGACAAAAACATCGATCTTCTAAACGTAAATTAATTATGAGTTCGCTGGTCTTCTAAATGAACCTACCATAGGTGCAAACATGCTTGGATTAGTTTTTCTTAAAAGTAATAGTTCATTCAGTCTCAAAGCTGAAATGAAAACTCAAAACCAAAGACATCTTTATAGTAGGCTTATTGAGACTAAAGAAAGTAGAGAAAGCGCCAGAACTTGAAAACAATGAAGTTCGCGTCAGATACACCCAAGTCGCTTATCGTATTTTAATGTTGAAAAAGTTAATTTTTACGTTTTCGATACACGCTTATGACATTTTGACGTACATTTTGTATGTACAGTATAATATTCTATAAAATCAGTAAACATATAAAAATTCGTGTAATAAATACCGAAAAAATAACGAAATATAAATTGATTAAGGCTGGATTATTGGCTTGCTTATTAGCTCTAAAAGAAACAAAATACACAAACGGAACCGTTGGTGTTTTAAAAAGCCGGATAACGCAAATAGAGTGCTCTATGGCTTTTAAAAATATTAAAGAAAATGAAGAAATTTTTTTTAACACACAAGAATGACAGGACCAATTTTTGAGTTTCTTTCTCTCAATTTTAAAAGTGCCTTAATCCATATAGCAAATACACAATAAGTTCTGAGGAACGTTTAGGTATTACTATACCCCAAGCCGTATTTCACCAATTCCTTGGGTACAGTTTTAAAACAGGCAGGTCAAGTTCGAGTTATAATTTTGAAAACTTGCGAGATAATATGGAAAATTGTATCGCCTTTGTATGTGTAAAAAACCAAATGAAGAAGATTACCGCCAAATTTCGAGTTTCTCGATAAATATGTAGAATTTACCAAACAGTGTTGGAGCCATTGATGGGAAGCATATTTTCTTTCAATTTTCCCCACATAGCGGCCTTTTTTTCTTTATTTGTTTTTATTTAATGACGATGTTTTCTGTTTTCTTTACATTCAGAATCATTATATTGACATTGAACCAATTTTTTAAAATATTTAAATCAGTCTGCATATCGGTCATCAAATCTTGCAGCTTTTCATGTTGGTACAATATAGCAGTATCATCATAGCGTATACTTGAACGTTCCCAATAAGGTCGTTCATCATCAAATCATTGGTAAATATTTTAAATAGCGTTGGTCCCAATATAGAGCATTGTGGCACTACAATGCTCACTGATGCATTGCTTCCAATTTTGCAAATAATTTTCAAAAAATTTTATGTGATTTTCTGTCATGTTTAGTGTCTTCATTTTGAGTATGATTTATGGCATCAACAGCTTTGCTTAGATCCAGAAATATAACAGAGATAAATTTGTTTCATCTGAGATTATTAACAAGATGTAAGCAAGCCGAAGTCGTCTGGAATTCTTGATGAAACCAAATTGGTTTGATTGTATGACATTGTTCAATTCAAGAAATGCCTCCAACCTTCTCTTAACCACATTTTCAAAAATTTTTGTAAATGAGTTAGGGATAGAAATAGGTCTAAAGTTTTGGAGTTCCAAAATGGAGCCATTTTTATGGATTGGGCAAACATTTACATGTTTTAGGCAATCAGATAAATTAACACACTAATTAATCAGTTGTGCTATTTTATTAATCAACCTGTTGAAATATCCTTTAATAAAACAATTTGATATCTAATGAAATCCGGTAGCTGACCTTGGTTTTAAATTTTTAATTATATCAATAATTTCATCATCTGTGACATTTTGTAGGCTAAACGTCTGAAAAGTACTATACTGGATATAATCAAATTGTAAAAGATCGGGAAATTGCAACTTTTTAAATAGATCATATACTTTATTATTGAAATAAGTATTAAATATAGCAGCAATTTCTGAACCAGTTACTAACGTTCTATCATTTACCTTCAGTTCAAAAATTTTATTACGTTGCTTTCTGTTTAAAATAAATTCATTAACATTTTTCCATAAATAATATGGCTTGTTAATATTATTTTCAAGCAGGTCATGAAAGTATTTTCGTTTTGCTAAGCTGATTTTCTTCTTGCACAATTTTGAGTAAAGCTCATATTTTTCGATACAATACTCAGAATTAGGATATTTTTTTCTTAACTTGTGGAACTTTTCTCTTAAACCTATAACTTTGGAAATGTCAATTGTCATGCAAGGTTTCACAAAGATTTTGCTTTTTTCGATTTTATTTTATGACTACGTTTATTAATCAGTTCGCGAAGCTCATTAGAAGGGCTTTCAAAGGTATCAATTTTCTCTATTCTTCTCCAAATCGCATCTTTATTTACTAGATCATAATTTAATACTTTCTTAACACGATCTTTAAAGATGACTTGATAACTTTATTTTTGCTAAATCTAGAATAAATAAATGTATGGTCAGAAATAGATGTATCTTCTACACAAAATTCATATCTCAGATTACTGAGATTTGTTGCAACAAGATCAATAACCGTTCCTATATTGTTACTTACTCGTGTATGCTACACTTTAGTTCAAATTTTTTGGCAGTGTGTATCCATGGCATGTAAGAACTTCAATGTATTTTAGAACACTATTATCAATAAGTTACCAAACTCTACACGATTATTTAAAGCGATATTGAAAACGCCCGTAAAGTATCTATTGCTGTTTTTCCATCTCTCCACTTCAACATATCTGTCATAAGATTGCAATTTTAGTATTTTCAACAAACGAACAGCTGTACACAATAACATGACTAGTTTACGATAATATTTAGAAAATATAAACAACAAACTTAAATCTACGACGTATGAAATAAAATATAAAAATAATAAAGTAACTTGCGTTTCAAATAAATGAGATTGTGATGATTCCTTGATATCAGCAAGCGTATCGCAGTGTTTATAATTTTTCCCGATCTGATTCAGTGTTGATAGGGAAAACTTCAGTGTGTTCATCTTTTTTAAGATAAATCCTGTTGTTTCTGCACCATAAGAATTGGAAGTGATTGGCTTCCCTTACATAAAGATGTTTGTCATCTCCTACTTTGAACCCTATTTCATTGGCAAACAGCACTTTTCATTGTTTCATTTTATTTAGCACATCAGATTTCGCAGTTGCATCAACAAAGGATAAAATTTGATGACGTGTTACCGATTTCGCTACCAGATGTTCTCGTGTTGTTCCTGATCTCAGATGTGTTAATGAGTAGTATTGTGTATTTTTTTTTTGATGTGAATCTAACTCCAGAACATGGAGGATATTCTTAACAAGCTACTTCGGTTGGATTGTTTTATTGGGTATTCTAGTTATTATTAAATTATTTTTAACCTCTTTATATTTTAACGTATCTAGATCTGTTTGTAGTCTGGATATTGTATCTTTATATTTTATGTGGTCCATTATTGTTTATCAAATTCTGCGATCTTATCCTGCAGCTTCGTAATATTATTTTCAGTTCGAGCCACTCTGCCACAAATCAATCTGGAAAGATCTGTGATTCATGCATATCATTCAACATTTTCTCAAGTACATTCACAGTTGTCAGTATGGCATTCAATTGAGCATTCTTCCTAGAGAGGTAATTATATCTCTTACAGCAGTAGTTTTGGATATTACAGAGTTTATTGTTAAAGCAGTTTTAACCGAAACTGATGTCGTGGATGAAGTTACTTTGGCTGCAGATATCTCAGAGGACTTTATATTAGGCTGACCCTCAATTTTATTTAATGTAATTATTGAAGTTCGGCATAAATCACTACAATGCCAAGAAGGAGAACTAGATAGTCGGATAATATGCTGCCCATAGATTTTCTTACACTGAGAATGAAACTTCTCTTGACATCCATCACCTTGAAAAATCCTTGTTGTAGTGTAATTCCTTCATGACATTCCTGACATGTTAAATTGGCAGCCATGTCTTAACGAGATTGCATACTAACATACGGAAATTTAATTAAATTTAGTTTAATACAGTAATTTAGATTTAGATTGTTAAGCACCACTTTAATTCAACAATTTAATTAGTAGAAATCATAAATTTATATTTATTTAATATTTTTTCGTAGAGAAAATTTTTTGTGTTTGACACTTGACTTCAGTGACTATTTTTGGCCTTGAATTTTTAACTTATTAAATATTTTATAGCGTGGTATTGCATTTTATAGCCCGATACTGAAAGAAAATGAATTACCAAGTTCTCAATAAAAAATTTCCGTACTACATCGTAGGAGATCCAGTTTTTCCAATAAAAATAAATTTAATGAGATCTTATCTTGGCAAAAATCTTACTCGGGAAATGAAAATATTTATCGAGAACTCTTTTGGTATCCTATAGTTGTCAGATGGATAATATAGGGATAATAAACTCATTAAAATATTATTTTATTTTCAGATTGTCTTAGCAACGATTGCACTGCACAATTTTCTTATGCTAAATAAAGTAACTGTATCAAAACATTGCCCACCATTATTTTTTGATGGTGAAGATAATGATGGCAATGTCATTCTGGGGCATTGGAGGAACGAGATCCAACAATACCACCATAGCCATTTTTAGAATGCGGGAGAATTTAAAAGAAACCTTATTAACTTAACTCACTTTGCATAATGATCACTTTGGAGAAAATATTTTATTTGCACAAAATTATTATAAGGGATTATCGGAAACTCGCTCGAAAATAAAATCCCAAAAAAACATGTATTTTCGATTCACAAAAAAAAAATGATTGTGAAATACATACCAAAAATAATTCCAAAAAATTTACACTGTTAAATTTGAAAATATTCCAAATGGATTTGTTTTGTTGCGAAATTGAAACATTTTTATATAATCTTTAACATTTATATTAGATAAATCCCTAAGTTCCTAATACTGTCGCTGTAAAGATCAAATATTGTAATTTTCTAACGATTTGAAATAAACACGAGAAAATCGTAAAACGATTTACTAAACTTTTTTTAATTCTAAAGAAGGCTATTTTAGACTATGTTTCTACTTTTATATATCCGATCCTAGAGATGTTCACGGGGTCCCACCTATATGACCGAATAGCTAAATCAAAACCCCACGTGTGTAGTGAACAGGATTTAATTATGATGGTTTTTACAAAGTCCAGCGCATTTTTAATAAACTATGGTTTCTGATTTCAATCTATTTTCTAACTTTTCTGTCACCGCTTTTCTGTCAGCGTGGACAAAGTTGTAACACTAAAATGATCATAGATAGTTTAAAATGATATGTACAGTGCCATACAAGCTACAAAGAAATTCCATAAATTTTAATAAATTTTCAAATTTTATTTCATCGATCCTAGAGATGTTCACGAGGTCTCACCTACATGGACAGATAGATCAGTCAAAACCCTATGAGTGTGGTGAATGGCATCTAATTCTGGTGATTTTTAACGTGCCCAGATACATTTTTACGTTTACGGTTATATCCCATATACGAGAAATGCTCACGGGATCTCTTTCATATATTCGAATAGGTCAGAAAATTATCTATCAATATTGTGAAAAAGGGACACGAATAATGATTTTCACATTGTATTTTGAAATTTAAAACTTCTTCATTTTCAATTTCTTTCTCAATTGGAAATTTTGGTATTTTCTCCAATAGGATTTTTACCCAATTGACATTCCCAAATAAGCTACGAACCCGATTTGTTATAATAATAATCAAATAACAGAAGTCCTAGAGATGTACACGGACTCACGTTTACACTTTTGAATAGTTCAAAGATGCGACTTTCGATAGTTCCGAACAGGGTTCGGTTATGGCGATATTTACAGTGCCATACACGATTTAGAAGTTTCATGAAATAATTTGAATACGGAACTATTGGAAGTCGCATCTTTGAACTATTCAAAAGTGTATGGCACTGTAAATACTGGACTTTGTAAAAACCATCATGATTAAATCCTGTTCACTACAAACGTGGGGTTTTGATTTAGCTATTCGTGTTTATTTCAAATCGTTAGAAAATTATTTGATCTTTACAGCGACACTATTAGGAACTTAGGGACTTATCTAAAATAAATGTTAAAGATTAAATAAAAATGTTTCAATTTCGCTACAAAACAAATCTAATTGGAATATCTTCAAATTTAACAGTGTAAATTTTTTGGTATTATTTTTGGTATGTATTTCATAATCATCAAAAAAATGGTTTATAGTATTTTATTCCAACAAATATATAATTTTTATAAATGTACCTTAATTGGATTTGTAAAACAATCCGCCAATAAGGCAAAGTATGAATTTGATTATATAAAGTCATGTAGCTTTAACTTTCGCGTCAGGCAGACGTCTGTTATTTAATATTTCTTATTTCAATTTAAAAATGAAAAACTAATATTTCAAAACGAAAATAATTTCAATTTTCTTTATTGAAAGCTGTACTCGTATACAAAATCGTCTTTCGAAAGAAGATGTAAATTATATTTGTGTTACTGGAATGAAGCGGTGGTGCCCGATAGAATGTTAACTTAAACCAGGACAAGTTGAGATCGTACAAAATTTTAAGAAGCAGTTGGCTGAAATACATGTACCAGCATATACATATGTACAAACTACATAGCTATATACAAAAGAAAAACTGTATTCAAAGTTTGTTTATTAACTAGAACCTCATACCTTAAGCTAGTGAGCTTCTATGCTCAATTGAGGTGTATAAATAAATAAATATATTTTAATATTTCTGGGGCACTTTTTAGGCGAATCCGTTTCGAACGGCAATTCGATTCGAACGATAAATTCAATTCGAACATGATTTGGTATTTGTGAATTCGAACGAAAATAAAAATGTACACTGTAAAGCGCGCTGATGCGCACGGAAATTTTAATTTATGGCCATACCTGTACGAAAAATACGCGCCTTGGTCATGGAATTTTGACGTTTGACGACCAAAACAAAAATTTATTTTTTTTCCAAACAACACAATGTCAGTTTAATTTGTAGTTAATATATTCAATATTAATACATTAAATAAAAAATATTAAATCATAACAAAAAAAATATTTCGGAGTGTTTAACTGTGCTAAAAGTTTAATATCCCAGCCGAGTTTTTTTACTTTTGTATTGTAATTTTCGCTTAGTGTATGTTTGAAATTGTCAATTATGATTCCTAAATTTTTTTTAGATAAACTTTTTTCATTTAATAAAATTTTTACTAAAATAATAAAAAACAATATTTTAAACTTATCCTAACATATATATCCTAACAACCTACAAAAATTATCTTTACACTAATAAAATAACATTTCATATTAAATTATTATTGAGAATCGTAATTATTCTTTGGATTAGTCAATAAAATTACCAAAGAAGAAAAATTCGTTCATGAACGAACAACTCTTGTTCGAAAACGGATTGCACAATAAGGGTAATTTTCTTTCGGTTCATAGTTATTCGTCTTCGTTGTGACGTTCGATTAGATCAATACGTTTTCGAATTCACAAATAACGATCATTCGAAAACGCCTTTAGTTTATTCGAATTCGAATTCCCAAATAGGGGCCCTGCTTTTTTAATCTCTGATGTTCACTCATGTGTATAGTCGCCAAAAGATAGATGGAGTTAAGCTTTTAAAAATAGCAAGTCACGTATATTTGCCCCTATTCTGGAAGCCTATTTGGGAAATCGATTCTAATTGATTTTCGATTCGATTGATCAATTCGATTCGAACATGATTTCGTATTTGGGAATTCGATCGAAAATAAAAACTTGCACTGTCAAATAAAGACTATGGAAATTATTTTTAATCATTATACCTGTAATAATAATTTAAATCTTGGCGATATTTTGACGTTTAATTGCAAATATATTTTTGTTTAGTGTTTGTCAGTGAAATAAAATATTTTTTTTTTTCAAATAAAAAACTACTACTGTCGATTTTTCATCCTACCTCTATCTCTTCCAATCCTCCACCACCATCTGAACCGCTGTGTCTGTAGAGTACCACTCTCTGAAACCACATTGGTGCTCAGGTAGCATATTATTCTCAGCGATGTACCCGAGCAACTTATCCAAAATTATTGACTCCAATACTTTGTCCCAGATTGGCAAAATATTTATAGGACGATAATCCCACATCCGACAACTATTCATAATTTTAGGTACAGGAACTATGACACTTTCAAACTTGTAGGAACTACTGCATATTCCAAAGACAATTTTACTATGTGGCTCACATAACCTCTTAAAACCCCCCATAAATCCTTAAACATTTTACAGCTTAACACTCCCTCACATCCTGTCAATTTTAACGTTTTAACTATTTTATCTAGGTAATCCTCCTGTACCATGCCCATATGGTACAGGAGGACTACCTAGGTAGTCGTAATCGAATTGCCCACTAAAGGAAATTTACGATCGTTTCTTGTTATACGTTTTCGTTTAAATAAAATTCGATTTCGAATTCCCCAGTTCTGATGCTTCGAAAATTTCGTTCGATTGATCGAATTCGGTTTCCCAAATAGGGGCCATGCACCACTCGGTTTTCTTCGAAAACTCACTTTTATATTCCGCGCATTAAAATCCCGCTCAATCAAAAATTACATAAAATTAACTCACTATATGCTGAAAAAATCTATGCTATTTTTGTTATCATGTACTCAGCATAATTGCTTTGATTTTATTTTGATGTGTATCAAACGAGATCATCAGCTGTGTTTTGTTTACAAAAGAAAGAGATAAATATTTTACGTTATTCGTGACGTAAAATAAACCTAGCCATTGAAAAAGAAGCGTATGTAGTGGTGCTGTCTTATAGTCCTAAATTGTAGCAAATTAATAGAAATAAAAATAAAATTAATTCGGGTTTTTTCATTTACAATTTATTTGATTTTCTATTTGTTCACTTTCTTTGTTGTTGTTAGGAAAGATTTTGTATAGGTTGTCAAATGTAATTGTCAGAAATTTGAGCAAAATGAGTACGTTTATAGGCAAATTGAAAAGTTGGGAATACCAACTTTAAGATAATTAACTTTTTATATTATAAAATAGAAACCCTGGTTTAACTAAATTTTTATTATATAAAGGGAAATTTGTATAAATTTTCCAGTTAGTAAATTAGTGAATATCCAACATTTAGTATTCAATTTATATTTAGTTTTAATTTGTATCCAGTTAATATTTGATATTCAGTTAATAAAAATTTTGGCAAAAGTTTAATGTATATAAAAAAAGTTTATTATTTTTGATGATAAAAAAATGTTATTAATTCTTGTTAGTTGAATGGAGCAATAAAATAATGATATAAAATTATGTCAGTGTATAAATGATTTGAAGCTGTTTTGTAAAAGAATGTATTTTGCTGAAATACTTGGTGCAGCTATACAATTTTCAACATTTTATTGGTATTATATTTACATGATGGATTAACGACATTTATGTAGTCAATTCTATAAGGAAAAACGTAAATAACTAAATGTATATTAAAATAAAGTTTAAATAAGTCATATAAGTGAAAGTGTATGTGTAATACAAAATATAAGTGTATGTGTGTGTACACTTATATAGTGTATGTGTGTGATATAAAATAATTCACAATTATAAATTATAACCAAGGCTGATGTTCACACAAATTTGGGAAAATTAAGATAAGTTTATGATTAATTCATTTATGTCATTTATTTCAGGTAGTCATTCTTAACAGCTAATAAAAAATTAATTATTATCAAAAGGACTAAATCATACCTTAAATAATCCATAAAATTAAACCGTTCCATTATAACAATATTCATCAAAGTAAATATCATCACCAAGATTATATAGCAAACCAATTGTATCACCAACATTGTATTCCACCCCAACGGCCATCATATTTTTCAAATCTCTGATATGTAATTAGCTTAAGTATTTTTTTTCCGCCCGAATTTCTCGGCTCGGGAACACTTTCATTTTTTAATAGATTATAGTTAATAATTCTTTATAGATGTTTCAATATCAATTTAACAAAATCGTCAGATGTGGCCGTTTAAATATCACAATCGACCTGTGATCGCTTAAATTGGTAACCGAACTAAAAGAAACAATATATTTCATCATTTGCTCTTTCCTTAAATTCGAGTCGCGTAATATTCGTTTTAGTACAAACTCGTATATTTCCATATTTTATTTTTTGTTAGTCACGTTGATATCGGCGAGTCAATTACATCTCAGGGCTTAAGCTGTCCGAGAACATTTTTCGTAGTAATATATTTTTCCGCGGGAGTGGAAACTTTTTTTCGTAGTAACATATTTTCCCGCGAGAGCTGGGGTTATAGAGTCCTTATAACCAGGTGGCAGGTATATTTTAAAAATGAAATTAATATTCCAATAAATATTAGGCCGAAATTATGTATGTAAAAGAAAGGAAAACTTTCTTCGTCAATGTCGAAAATTGCAATGCCCGCTAGCAATTAGCAACATTTTAAAATCTCTTTGTTAAAATTGATAACCTGTATGCCGTCCGTGTTGATTCACCAACACTCGTTTTTTTAGAGTTTAGATTATGAAACCCATGAAGAGACATACTAAATTTTATTTGGTTTTGTTAAAAATGTAGCTCGATTCTAACCAAATTTGCAAAAAATACTTTCTGTAGTATAGCCAGACGCTGCATGTAAAAAAATTGTTAACGATGCTCCCATTTTTCGAATTCCTTGACGAAGGGTTACGCAAAGTGTAAAGATGTAGGAACATTTTCCTAAGCTGTCCTAAAAATTGAAATAGGCTTAATTAGGAAAATCTCGTAGAATGAAGGAAAGCATTTCGTAAATCCGAAAAACTGTATAGTTTTGTGGTTTTGTATGGGATTGCTTTATTTTAGGAAAGCGGAAAATAAAAAAAAAATTGGTTTAGTATCCCTAATTTCTAGTACTATTTTTAGTATCCTTATTTTTTTTTTGCCTTTCAGTAAAAATTATTTTTATTTTGGCGTTACGTACGTATTAGCAGATCGATTCCATCATTCAAACCAGTTTACATGAGGTTAAAGGCAAGAAAGTGTGTGTGGGGTAAAGAATTCGAAATTGGCAGGCTCGTATTTATGTCGGTCTTTTAAATTAAATTTGGAACAATATATCGATCTAGCTCAATTTTCCAAAACTTAAACGGATAATTCGATTTTTGATAAAATACTGGAGCCTAACTATTGAATTCGACGTTCACTTTCAACGGCTATGGTCTTGCTATAGCAAGCGTAGAAACAAAAGAGAAAAGAATAGTAAAAATATTATACATTTTCCCCCTTTTTTGACTACCTTAGGAAAACGAAAGTGTTCGAAAATAAAAGTCGGATTCAATAGTTTGAGTTTTTTGACTAAATTATGTTTTCTCCTACAGCTCAGACAAAAGATTGTAAATTAAAACTTCAACAATATTTGTATAGATCAAATTTAAATTTTTACGAGACATAACGTGTTTTAAAAAAAAAAACTTTATTTCATCAAAATTCAGCATATCTGCAGACCAACCGTATTTACATTTCGGAATAAAATTTCACACTAAATTTTTTCCATAAATTGGGGGCGCTATGTAAAATGTGGTCAGTGGTGAACAACTTCGAACCAGAAGTAGCACCTTCCGTAAGAGCATTTTCAATTTTTACACTACATTTTTAACAAGGATTACCTAGTTGGTAATCTTAAGTTTAAGGAGGAATAATTTTTTTTTGATTATACGTACATGACCATTTTTATCACATATTCGGTATGTTGAATTGTTTACTGTAGAGATTAAATATTGCATATTCGAGATCTATATACATTAGTCATGGAAAAAAGTGGGCCACATCAACTACACTTCTCCATCGCAAGAAAATATTTATTTTAATGTAAGAGGAATTTCAAATATGTAATTTAAATGAGCACTGAAAACGAAAAAAAAATCGAGAACTTTTCAAATTTGCTAATTTTTGATACTCTCGAGTAAAATACTTAGGCGTTATTTAAGACTGTAGCTCTTGCAACTTTAATCTTATATTTGTAAAAATGCTCAATATCGAATATTCATAATAAACTTAAATTCTTTTAATATTTTGCAGCCAAATTTAACTAAGCTAATCTGAAGAATATAAGAAAAATATTCATATACACATGAAACATATTAAATATAACTTAGTAGTTAAAAATGGAAACAATTCAAAGACTCTTGAAAGACAGAGATTATACGTCATGGATTGAAACTTAAAGATAAATACAATTCCGGAGCCTAAGCCGGAGGACTGCAATTGAAAAATGTTTTAGGTGTTATATTACTGCATGGACTAGGAACAAGTCCCCAAAATTCAACGAATGAGCTTAAGCAATGCGCTCATTGTTAAATCAAAATTAATCCTTTACAGTAAAAGGTACAAATGTTTTGAAGAAACTGTCCCGATAAGCGCAAACGAACACTCTTGAAAATTTTATACAGCTTTTTATCGAGCATAATCAATGAACGAAAATAAATTTTAGTATACATTGTGGGGGTTTCAAAAATTATTCATTATCGATCTCCGCCATACTATATTACAACCAAAACTTTTGAAGGACTAGACATGTGAAAACAATTCAAAAATTCTAAACAGATTCTTTTATACCCTCAACTTGTTATATTCTATTAAATATAGATTTAACTTCAATTAATTGAGGCCGGTAGAGGTCAATTTTTTTCTAGTCGCAGGTGATACTTTGACAATTTCAAAATTTAGCTTTATAACAGTTTAGTTCAAATATATTTTACGAAATTATTATATTTTCGAAAAAAATGTGGATATAGTGAAATCAAACGGCAAAAAAAAATATTTCTGTATAAGTAAGGTTTAAATTAAAATAATAAGTAAGGTTTAAATTAAAAAGTTTAAAATAAAATAATATTAAATTCTTGTCCATTAATGTGATAGTGTTTGCATTGTGGATATAAAATTTATAATATCTGATTATATTTGTAATATCTTTAATCATTTTAAATGTAATAATCTCACCTATACATGTTTTATTTTAAATTATCTCCAAAAATTATAAATTATCTTCAAAAATTTTTAAAACACCAATTTGAACTAGAATATTATTAGATGGCAACCTGGTACTGAAAAAACAAAGTGGGAAAAACTACAAGAAGATAATATTCCACATTTCCTATATGTCTCAAAAATCAATTGTCCATTCGTAAATACGCGTAGACGCACACCACTGTTTGTTTCCAAAAAAATTATTAAGCATAAAATTTATGTTAATTATTTCCTTATTTCCTTATAATATTATAGGAAGCTTAATTTTGTTTCGGCTAACGCATATTTTAAAACGACCACCTACCTTAACTGGTTTTCTAATGGTAATAAATATATATTTCGATGTTGTTGGTTAATCAATTTATAAGCTCATTTTACACGTGCAATTTAATTTTTAGTGCAATTTAATTTTTGAGTTGGTAAAAATTCTAAGCATGAAGCCTAATTTTATTATTATTATTTATTTCATTTAGCTACTTTAATTAATTTCACGCCTAGTGAAAAAATTAAATTAATTTTTTATATCAAAATCGCATAAATTTTTTGCTTTTGTCTGTCTATTGCGCTTACAAGCAAAATTAAATCTCTTTAAACTTATTCTCTTTGCCCAAAAGATAAAAATGGGTTAAATTTTGGTTGATCTTTAATGAAAACATTTCTCGTTGTTCCTGCATACACTTACATATATGTACATTAAATCAAAATATAATCATAATCAAAATGAGTATCCTTTTATTTTTTATTTTTATATTTTTTGCCGATTCGATCTCGACTTGGTCCAGATGTAATCTATTGTTATATCACGCATTTGATTGACACGAGAAACACATGTCTTATTTTCATTTTTATTGCATAGAAACATTTTTTTTTTTAGTTTTTGGTTTGGTTGTTTGTCTATTATCCGGAAAAGTCGGATGAATTTATAATAATAAAAAAAAAAAAAAACAAATGAAAACTCGTACGAGAAAATGAAATCAATGACACTTTTCATATTCATCCTCATTCTCTCTAGTTTTATTGTTATGTCCGAATTATTTTATTCGTTTCGTTATATTTTGAATAAGAAATGAAAATGTATATTAGTGTATTACATATGTATATGTATACAACATTTATATGTATGTATACATTATATATGTATGTTAAGAAAATGAGGTTAAGTGGATGACCATGTTTAGATTTTTATTTCGTTTTCTTTTTAGAATTTTTTGTGCTGATTCCACACAAAATAGGAAATCATTTGAAACGTATAAAAGAACTGTTAGAAATGTGATATAGGAAATGGGTCCTAAAAGGAAAAACATTCTATATATTTTTATTGGTTATTGATGAAAGTTGGAGATTTTATATTTTCCAAAAACAAAACAAAAATTTTATGTGATAACTTTTTTGGTTATAGGACAGTGATAACTAATTTATATCGGAATTTAAATTTGTATTTCGATTTGATCGTTGAAAATTTGAAATAGGTTCTGTTTACTGAAATGTTTATATTAAGAAGTTTATCTTTATGTTAGCAGATCTTATCCTTTATGATGTTTAAAAATGTTTTGGATACCATCCTATATCCGAAAAGTTCGTGTATCAGTCTGATTATGTAAATTATTTTTTGACTTTACTTATGACTCCAAACGACGCAAAACTAAAGACCAGTCCTGGAAAAACTTGCTACGAAAATATCAAATCATACAAATTACGAACAGACTAACCATGTATCATTTATCCGCAAAACCTTAGAGAAATTTCAATAGGCTTCTACATCAGATTTAATTAAATTCAAACATACAGACTTATATGAGTAAACAACAAATGATTGTCCTTTTTTGAATGCAGCAGGGAGAGGTGACAATAAAAATCATAGCTACACTAGGAAAAATTAGTTACTTACTTACCTATCTTGGTATGCGTATCATACATATTCTGGCAAATAGGTGAACTCAGCCCAAAGAATGGAGTTTTTTGAGCATTTGAGCAAGTACGGTTATCCCGAAATTAAAATGTAATACATAACACACAGAAAGTTCGTTGTATGAAAAATTACGACAAATCCGTAAAGGCCTTTTTCATTTTATGAGAAAATAAACGAGATGTCATTCTCATTTGTGTAACTAAAACATTTCCATGTGAGATTTGTATAGTGAATGTTAAAATTCTGAGTAAATGTTGTAAACGTCATATGAAAATGTTTTGCTTAGACAAATACAGATCAACGTTTACATATTACCCATTAAATAAAAAGGTCTTTTCAGATTTGTCATATTTTTTACAGCAAAATTTGTGTGTGTATAATATTTTAATTTCGAAATAAATCTACATTTTTATAACATTTATTCTTCTGGGCTTGGCTATACTTTAGACTACTTAGAAATTTACTGATTTATCCTGAAAGGGACTATCTAAGTTCTTAACCTGTGGGACGGTATCTGTTACTAGGATAAAATTTAAATTTCAACCCGAATTTTGATTGGAAGCTTTGTTCATCTTCAGTAAAAGCTAAGCCATAAAAGCTTACCATTTTTGATTTAATTTTGTTTCTAGAAATTCCTTGGGATTCTAGAACTACTTCGTTCTTGCTTTCTCAGTTTTTGACTTTTATGGAAATTAATATCCATATAAAATCTAATGGTTGGACTATCTCAATTGCGAATGATGTTTTAGTTAAGATGCTGAGTTTTATTTTAATGGCCCCAAGATTAATTCACTTTTTAATGTTGGCGAAACACAAATATTATTACACTAAACACAAATATTTTTACACTATACGTAGCAAATATATAATTTTTGTGGACATTTTTGAGTGAATTTTAAAAAATGAAATTTTTTTACAACAAACTCACTATGAATTGCACAGAGTTGATCGAAGTTGATCTGAACTGCCCCTACGGATTGCACAGAAATGATCGAAGTGGTTCTGAACTAGTAATTGATGCAAAAAACCAATCTTATTTATCCACATGCTCGGAAATCTCTGAGATTTTTGTTATTCGAGACAGAACGTCATTGAGTGTAATACGAAAATTCTTAAACGTTTGAAATTATTTATCTCGGTCCCTACGGATTGCCCAGAGACGTTCGAAGAACTAGTAATTGATGTAAAAAACCAATCTTATTTATCCACATGCTCTGAAATCTCTGAGATTTTTGTTATTCGAGACAGAACGTCATTGAGTGTAATACGAAAATTCTTAAACATTTGAAATTATTTATCTCGGCCCCTACGGATTGCCTAGATACGTTCGAAGTGGTTCTAAACTAGTAATTGATGTAAAAAACCAATCTTATCTACCAACATTCTCGGAAATCTCTGAGATTTTTGTTGTTCGAGACTGAACGTCATTGAGTGTAATACGAACATTCTTAAACATTTGAAATTATTTATCTCAGGCCCTACAGATTGGCCAGATACGGTCGAAGTTGTTCTGAACTAGTAATTGATGTAAGAAACCAATCTTATTTATCTACATGCTCGGAAATCTCTGAGATTTTTGTCATTCGAGACAGAACGTCATTAAGTGAAATAGGAAATTTTTTTTTATATATAGGACATTCGTGTTCTTTTTTTCTCTTAGCTTATCGCATTTACCGTAACTAGATTTTTTGTCACGGTGTCGCTTTTGTCGTTTTGTCGAACTTATTTTGAAAAATTGCGGTTGTTTGTTTATTTTTTTGTTTAGACAACTAAGCTATAAATAGTTGAAATAGTTAAATTTAGTTTTACTTTTTCACCAGCTGTGTTGATTTTCGAGTTTTTTTTGAACTTGTACTAAAACAGCTAACTTCATTCTTGTCTTATAGAAAAAAAATTTTGGCACACGATTTTACACGGTAATGTCCTATATTGATATTGTTTATTATTTGCTTCCACTGAGGCTGCGTACCAATTATCGGGTAAAAGTTAATTCTAAGTAAATTTTTCGGTAAATTCATTTATTTTTCAAAAACTCTATGGCAAAGTGATTGAAAAATCTGTTCTAAATCCGGTTTTAATCATAGTAAACCATTAACCCGACAATTGGTAGGCAGCGTGAGAAGTTAAATAAAATGTGAAGATGTATTAGTGGTTTGCGAACATTTAGGCGATTTTACAAAATTGTTAGGTTCATAAATAATTTAAATTTACAATGTTTATTTAGGTTCAATTTGATTAAAATTAATTATTCTAATAACAGCAAAACTGTGGAGAAATTATACGCTAGAAGTAACTAAACATCGTTCACAGATTATATTAAAAAAAAAATTAAAAGTAGGGTCAAATAAGAGTAAGAATTATTATGCATTTTATTCCTCCAAAGTACTCAAAATTAAAAAAAGATAGATGATTTAAATTCCTATACAACTACTCTACTAGTGCAAACCAAAATAAAATTCTATTGGTTCAACTTGGTAGACTTATATGTGCACTCTATATTTTTAAAAAATCTGTGTGCATGCGTCCCTGCAACATGCTGTACCGACTAAAAGTATATAGCTTTTAAATAGCCCAGAAGGACTGACTGACCGGAATGAAACTTCACACTTAAGCTTTTACCATAGATTGTGAAGTATTTTTTTGTTTTGTAAATATTTTAAGAAATATAGCAAAAACGACTATAAACTAAAAGATGGTAAATTATTTTTGAAATAATACCAGTCCAGGTCAGTTTTCCAAAATGTGAACGAAATGACAAATTTTGACGAAAAAGCTGCAAAAGTTCAGATCCGGTACACCCCATACGGAATCATTGATCTGGATGAAATTTTATACTCAAGCTTAGTCCATAATTTAGTGGGTCACAGTGATTTTTGGGTGGCGTAGGTTTACCGGAAGTAGCAGATTTCATAAGAGCTTTATAGTTTTTTTTAAATATTTTGAAAAGTATTTAGTATTTGCCAGTAAATGATTAAAACAAAGACATTGTAAATTAAATTTGAAACAAAATTACTTCAGATGATTTCTAAAATTTTACCGGAAATACGAGTTTTGATAAAAAAAAACTTTATTACAACAAATTTAAAAGCTTTAAATAAATTTAAACAGTAAGGTTTAACCTGCTTTTTTTATACTTCCTAATGACGAAGTAAAATAATGTAAAAGTGCAATTTCGCTAAAATGTTATAAAATTACAGAGAACCTCGAGGGGGGGGTTCAGGGGTTCAGACGATTAAAAGTATTTTACACCTCTCAAAGTTCAAGAGGTTCAATACCAGTAAGCTATTTAGGACGTACGTTCTTGCAGAATCCTTACTAAAAAACCTATAATTTTTTAGCTAGGTATGGCAACGGTTGCTGTTTGTTTGGATGTTTAAAAAGTTATCGGGACAAAGTTCTTTACGTTTACTGAAAATGAACGGCAAGATATTGAATTAAAACAAAGGGCAGAGTGTTCTCGTGATTGACAGCTATAAACATACCGTCCATTTGCTGCAAAAGCGACACAATTCAAAAATTTTAATTTTTCAGTAGAGTGATTTGCATTCTGGTTAGCAAAATATTTTTTTTTATTCCTTCATCCTTAATCGGATCTTAAATTTTATAATTCTTTAGTATATTGAAAATTTACTCAGAGGAGTTTCCAATATCTTAAAACGTTAATTTCTTTCGTGAATTGAGTGATTTTTTAAATAGGATTTTACCTAATTTGCTAAAAATAACTTCATAAGAGAGTACATATATACATATTTGGAACCCAAATAATAAAAATATGAATTACTGGGAATCGTTTGTTTCGAATATCTTGGAAGTGAGTAAATTTTGAGATGTGTCAATGTTGCAGCAAATGAGCGATATATCTACTTGTTAATTAGAAAAAAAATTGTAGAATTATCTCTTTGTATATTTTTATCAAGTGGTATTTTAGTTTATTCTGGGTGATAGCCAGATATTTAAAGTATATGGTGAAGTGACCGAAGTTTTATTTCGAACTAATGAAATTTTAAATTCTTTAAGTTAACAAATTCGGTAATTTCTTCAGACTACAGTGACCAAATTACAGAAATAATAAAAGTACTTCGAACAATGCATTTGCGAATTATTATTTTTCGGATTTTTAAATAAATAATTATTAGCATCGCTAAGTTTTAATAGCACCGAGATGAGTTTACCAAGAAGTATGGTAGTTTGATTTCGAAATAATGAAACAATCAATTCGATAAATTCATTGTTTCATTATTTCGAAATCAAACTTCCAAACATCTTAGTAAACTCATATCGATGCTATTAAAATTTTAAAGTATCATTAGATTTTTAAATGTTCTAGTATCTCTGACTACGAAAGTCAGGTATTTCATGTCTAGATTGTTCAAACCTCTTACGACTTATTCTGTCCCGTTTTTGTGCATGGTGAATAGCATTCTTGGTCAATGTACTAAGACTTTTCTTTATAAAAATGCAATAACTTTAAAATATATTCCGAGATAACTGTCCGAGAATAAAAGTGTAGTTTAGCAAAACCTTCTAAAAAATCAAATAAATTTAAATGAAGAATTATCCTGTGTCCCCCTAACATCCGCACACAGCCATTTAGTTTGATTACATGTTTGAATTATTTATATTATTACAGAAGTACGTATCTCGAACAAAAGATCGCATTTAAATCGTACAACAAACATACACAAACCTATATATATACATCCATATATATAGGAATGAATACATATATTGACATTGAAAATTATATATTCAAAATACACAAATTTATTTTCAATTTTCCACGAAACAACTAAAACGTGACTTAATAACAATATGACAAACAATATATACAAAAATAATAAAATGTCGCCGTTAAAATTCTCGTAAACGTACAAATTGAATCTCGTATTTATGTACAATGTACCTATAGTCGTATATAAATATACGGTACGGTTACAATTCATCGTGTGATAAAAAATCAAAATGTCTTATCTAGAGTAGCTAGATATATATCTATCTATAAATACAAAGTGACATAACAATAGAGATAAATTTTAATTTTCACAAGACATAAAAACTAAAATTCTAATCAAAAATCTTTCAACAAGTTTTCTTCAATTAAACTTTTATTGTATACTCGTGCTTGCTTTCTATAAAATACAAAACGACAAAAAGCTGTCTTTTTTTGTTGCTTCGAACTATTCAAAAACTTAATACCAAACAATTTAATTGAAAATATCAACAACACCAACGACGCTATATACGGGAATGGTAAAATTCTTCAGAGAAATTGGAAAATGATTGAGAAAAATAACGAAACAACGTTGAGCAATAAGCACCCAACTTAGTTTTTCATTTTAACACTATGATACGTACTTCTATTCCTCTCGTATACATTTCGCTATATATACAGCCAGGGTTTGTGAACGTTAAACTGTAAATTCTTAAAACGTTTCGTTTCTCTTTGTTTTCGAGAAAAAAAGGATAAGATTTTTCATTTTCCTTCGGGAAGAAAAAATAAATGTGGATATTTACAAAAAAAAATGTATCTTTTTCCATTGCACGGTGGATTGGAAATGGAAGCTGAGATTTATATGTTTAGAAACGGTAAAGAGTGAAAATCTTGGAAAAATTATTTTATTGCTAGCGTCCTACGTACTATACAGAAATGATAATTGCTCTGTCTGGATTATTTCGTTTGTAGTCGCTAAAATAATATGCCAGCAGCATTCGTACAGAAAAAGGTAAATTATCTTAGTTAGGTACAACAATTGCAGATTCGGCTTTTGAAATTTATTTGCTTTTTTTTTTTTTTTTTTTAATGATAGTAGTAAAATTAAAGTTTCAATGAAATTTATATATCACGAAATTTATGGGATTACGAGTTTTCCGTTACGTTGGATTTGTTAAATTCCAATTCAAAATGCTATTATAACCAGTTTAGAGTACTTATATGCAGAAATATTCCAAAATAAGTTAAGAAATGGCTTCTAAATTGTTATCAAAAAGGTAATTCGTGAAAAACGTCATTAAAATTTGTATTGGTATGATCATACTACTTTACCAGTGACAAGTTCCATTTTTTTTGAATTTACGGACTTAATTATTCAAAATTTCTATAAACCGCAAACACATTAAAATAATACTTATTATAAAATATTATAAAAAATATAACAACATAAAATTACGAATTTATAAAAAATAGTTTTATAATGGAATAAATCTCGTTGATCGGTCCATGCTATAGGATTTGGTAGTATAAGGTGGAAAGATAATGGAAGCAGCGCACCGTTAAAAACGGTGCGCTGCTTTCACCAGCCTATAGGCTGTGGTCGAAACCCACTCATTTTTTTCAATAAGTATAATTTATTTTTGGAAATTTTCGAACTTATCATGTGTGCTTGGTAGAACAAATTCCATACTTGAACTGCATGGGTCCTTCGCACTTAATTAAATGTAAGGCCATGCCAGTTATGCTTTTAATAAAACAGACTCCGCCACTGTACCTGCTCGACATTGGTGCTAAAGCCGCTAGAGATGGATGCTGTCCATACATTTAAATATTAGGCCAACAGTTGCCTCGTTAGACGTCAGATATAGGTTGTGGTGTCCACTTGGCCTTATTAAATCTGGGTAGCCACGTCCCAATTGAATTAAAAATGTGATGAACTTTTTCCACATACGTATTTAATTTCCAAAAACATGTCAATTTGTCAACTGCTTACTCTTACAATATAATTCCAAGATTAACGATGAATATGTTCACACACTCCACACGTATTAAAATATTTTAGTAAAAACGCTTTATGGAAATATCAAATTTATTCGTACTTTGGTAACCCACACATACGATGTTTTGTTGGTATACCCAAAAACCTGAAACCAACCCCGAAAATTATGTACAAAAAAAAATTATGATGCATGTGTGGGCGAAATACTTGAAATAATGTTCCGGTATGCAATTAATTATTATGGAAATATTGCTGTTGTGAAAAGCTTTAACAAAATACAAAACACAAAAAAAATTAAAGCTTTTCATCATCGATACTCGTATACAGACAGTACGGTACATAATATCTCTAAAGTGAAAAATGATTGAAATAATTTTTGCATAAATCAAACAAAAAACTATAAAACTTATATAATGTCTTATTTATCTCTCTTGAAAATCAATTTTTTGTTATGTGTGTGTGTATCCGCCTATATCGGATGAGAAAATACATATCTCGATTAGAATAATCAGCCCATAAATTGATCAAAATTGAAAGATTTGCATGCATGATTTGAATTTTTGTCGAAGAAAACTTCCCGACATGGTTTTCTGTGTGTATTTAAATTTTCGACTCACGTGTCATGAACTATTTATTATTTTTAGTACCCTATAATATTATATAATACAGCCCTATACCAATATTAATAGTTGATAAATTTATTATAAATCTATTGAAGAAAATCTACATTTTCCGATTTTTTTTTCTTTTCTATAGTTCAAACAACCCTAATATTTTTATAACATTCTTTTGAGATTAAACTGATAAGAAAATTGAATAGAAAAAATTGAATGTATAGGAAACTTTATCCCGTTTATCTAACTAAGATCATCTCTCATACCATCACTGCGTTATGTAATACAGGAAAAGAAAACTGTTAATATTTGTTACATGTGTGTCGTATACGGTTGAGTTTGCTTATCAGATCGACATGTACAGAGGATTACGTCTTGGATGTGTATGGAAATCTTATTCGTTTTTTGCATTTAGTTACAGTTTAGAAATTGATAGGAATGTGTAATATATTAAATTATTTCATATTTTTAAAATAAAATTTATGGTTCGGCAGGGGGGAGGGGGTGGAGGGGATCGATAGACTTTGTGATTCTCTTTGAATGTTATTTTAAATTTTCCGTTTTAAAAAATTTAAAATAACATTTATAATTGATGCCGTGTTGTATATCTTTGGCCAAGAAATTTTAGCTTTGGTAACTATTTGTTGCAATAGTCATGTTGCATGTCACAAAATGAATTTATGTTAAATTTGAGAGGGTTCTCACAACTTTCTAACCAAATTAATGAAAGGAGGATTACAATGTAGGCCAACAATCGTCTCATCGGACTTCAATGACTAAACTACAAAAATATTGAACATATTTTAAACTTATTTAGTTTCACATCGAGTTGAGGTTATCAAGCCGTGCAAAATATTCGCTAAGGCATTGTTATTATACTTTGTATATAAGTTCAAAGTATTTGCAATATTTTTGTAGATTGGTTACTCCAGTCGTACGGGACCACCGAATGTTTTAATTTAAAAAATTTCAACGTTTCATTAGTTAAAAACGAAAGTTCTCATGGTAATGGGAATCTCATTTCGATGTAAATCCAATATTTGGATATCAGCCAGAATAACCTACAATTCCACGTATCTGCATTTTTCTACTTAAACTAAATCAAAATTTACTTTGATTAAAACAATGCGCACGTCTAGCATGCGCACATCTTTTTGCTGCCTTAAATAGATCATGCACCTCTCCGAAAATAGCCTCAAAAATACTCCATTAAACACAAGAGTGATTTCCAGACTACTTCGAAAATGTATCCGAACTATAAAAATTCGCCGACTTCATTCAAGTTTTTCAGGCATGTTTTCCATAAAGGTACCTGCTCAAAATGATAAAATCAAATTTCTCCTGACCACTTACGAAAAAGAAGTTAACCAGTAGCAGGTGATGTTTTGTCTTATACGTACACAGCACGAAAATTGTGTCACTTGCATAAATAAAAGTTGAAACACCGACAATACGCTCGCGTTAATGTTTCTTTCAAGCGATATTTCTATTATAAAAAAATAAATATTTAATAATATCATTTTTGGTATTTTTCTTATTAGGCCTTAGTTTCAATAGCTAATTTGGCCACTCCGCCAAATAGTTGCAATAAAACTCCTCGTTCCACTTCATATCGAGAGAAATAAACGTTCGACGATTTTGAACGAAATATGTCAAAAAGTTTGACAGTACGATTTATTTCATTGTGCGAAAGAAACACAAAAAGTCCAAGGAAACGCCGACTTTGCTTTAATATCATATAGCATCTTTGATGAATAAGAGTCTTTAATAAAAAAGTGCCTTTATCGCTTCACTATAATAAGTCTAAGATATATGACAGTGGGTGTGTTCTATGCCACTGTAAGCCATTAAATTTCATTAAAAGTAAACAAAGTCCAGACGAAAGACTATTCAACTGAAGCAATCAACGTTACCAGAAACGCCAATGGGTATTGATATATCAGTACTATGTAACGCGCTTACTGAACTACCCAGAGCTGTGACGAATTGGGCAGGCTTATATGTAAAAAACGATTAATTTCGACAATATGGCCTATAACAAATTTCATTTTGTTTATTGTTATTTAAAGTAATTACAATTTTTCTTGTCCTCTTCTTTGTTTGATCGAATTGGTTTTGGTGATTGTCGATTTGTATCCCCGTGGTTGGTGACGACGACGACTGTTGGAAATAAACAGTAAACGGAAAAAAAATAAAAAAAGGTACAATAAGTTCACGTGGCAAATGTTTAATGTGGATGGCGTCGTGATCAGCTCCCTTCAGGCTAAGTAAATATAAAACTGTTGGGCGCCACTCTGGCAAGCCAGAGAGCCTGCTAGCGCGTATGTGGATGCCCGTGCTTGCTCAGTCGAGCAGTCCACTCCGGCGTGGGTGATTAAGGGAGATAAACCAATTGGCTACCCACGTGTGGAAAATGACCTAGGAAACAAAATTAAATAGCAGAGGAACTGTACTCACCAACTATTGTTACTTTACCCGCTGACCGGTCAGTTTCTCTCAGGCTTCCACAGCCACTCCTCTATTGCTCACTTGCACTAACGCATGGTGCCCCGGTGCTACTAATTCAGACCGCTAAATGCTTGGTTAGCTTGAACCCGCTTACTCCGCTTTGATACCGCCACACGTACTCGAAGGTGTACCCGTAATGCTACAACGGGCCGAAAAATACACGATTACGTTTTTCCAACTTTCTCCATTTTGCCAATATCTACGTATTAAACGTCCTTCAAAAACGGATCAAGACACTAATTTTTCTGCGATGGCGGTCCTCAATCGAGGTGTGTGTGTGTGCGTCGCTATATTATATTCGTATTATCACACAATCCTATCCCAATAGTATATCCAGATTGCACGTACCACAGCCCGGTTTCCACCACTCTCACTGCTAAAATCCAGCTACTTAGTCCCGAATCGTCAGTTTTTCCTTCGCCGACAATTTTCTTCATGCACGCGACACACCACCTCACACAGCACTCAACAAAACAAAAAAAACTCTTGTTGCTTTTTATTTTATTTTTTTTCTTTACCAACTTAAAAAAAACGGCATCAACCAAACAACAGAAAAAATAATAATCCCTCCCTCTCTTCAACTTGTCATCCGCCTTATATAGTCTCAATTTTTTTGTCTCTGTGTATGGTATCGCGTTTCACATCATGTTGTCTTCTTTTTCTTTTTATTTCTTTTAGTTTGTTCTTTCAGCACTCTCTTCAACCGCTGCCAAGAACCTAACAACAGCCGGTAACCACTATTATTGGGATTTTGGGAATAGGTTTTGGACTTTGTTTAACCGGGAATTTTGGGAATGGATTGTAGCAAACCAATGTGTCTCTCCCCAGACCCAACCAGGCCATCATTTAATCACTGCGACTAAACCCAAAAGGTACAACCCTTTGATGGACTTGGTTCAACACCAAAACCCCAGTTTACAACTAACAAGATAAACCGCATTAAATGTCCAATTAATTAGAATAATTCAATGGCAAAACTTTGAACCTAGGAAATAATAGAAGATCAAAAATAAGGAAGCACAACTAGATGATAGTGGCACACATTTTTAGCATACCATTCCTTATGTCTAGGGTAAAAACAGAAATATTTTCATATACCCGATCGACACAGGAGCCAACAAAAACTTTGTAAAACCAGAATTAGCTGACAACGCCATCCCAACTAATGTCCATTTAATAAATAAAATAAACGGACGCTGACATCCGAATCAGTTAAAAAAATTGCGGAAATATTATTGAATCTTCCACCTACCAGGAATAAAATCATATTTGTTGTTAAAAAACGAGCCGATACAATTGAATGAAATTCGAGCAATAATTCACCGAAAAATAAAGATACTGATAATAACCCCACATATAAGAATTCCCCCACATAGTCATCCTTCATCAGAAACAAAGAAAATACCCCAAACCGTATAGAACCGATCGAAACAGGGGAAGGACCAAATATACCAAGCCATACCGATATGAAAATAATAAGAGACAGGAAGTAGAAAAACAAATAACCCAGCGGAAAACGGAATCATAAAACTCTCTATAGAGCTCATATAACTCACCAATCTGAGTTTTCAACAAGAAGTTACCTGCCTCAAAAACCACAAAACATATTTGATGTTAGATTTCGAAAGTTCGGCACCATCACAAAATCAGACACCGATTCCAAACATATCAAATATATAACTTCCGTTTGCCTTAAAGGACGCTCCAGCCTTCTATCAAAAAAAGATCAACGCGTTTTAACACATTGTAGGCGGGACACGTAAAATTACGTTTTTCGCAAACAGTGCATAGAGAGCGGATCACGTAAAAATATGTTTTTACGGACTGGAGGTAGAACGAGAGAAACGTAGCTAATATACGAGTTACTACATGTGTGTTTGTTTGTTATGCCGCTTATTTATACATAATACTACGCAGGTATAAACATTCCCACAATAGATTAGGTATGTGACGGTAAAGTCATAAATAGGGCAACCTAAAGAAGATCCACCAGCAACATTGTCGATGGATATGAAAAAACACATTCTAGAAAAAATTGTTGGAACCGGAAAGCAAAAAAAGAAAAAAAAATGCGTACCCCGGGTAAATGTTTTGAGTGCTATCACACTATAAAACATTATTAGTGTTCATTGTTTACTTCATTATGTTATTTCTTGATTGAAAATTTTTGGTAATAAATAATTACTTATAAGACGAAAATTATAATTTTTTTCTTTTTTTGTACTTTCAACTGTATATTCTATACTCATTTATATAAAAAGTGCCTATATTTCATAATAACGATGAAGAATAGATTCTAAGTTGCGATAATCACTTTCATAAAAAATTCAGAGTAGTTTTCAATTTATCGTAATGAAAAAATTCCGGAGGATTTTTCGAAAAATCGCCCGCTCCCGCCATATCGCTCCGACGCGAAGCGCCCGACAGCAATGTGTTAAGAGAATTTATCGGCGTGATATAATCTTGAAAACTTGGACAAGCATGTAAACGAAAAATAATCAGCAAAAGCACAGTCGAAATTGTTGTCGAAATATTCCGTTTATATATACTAAAAATAAAAAGCCTAAGATTTACTCTTACCAATTGCGTTCGCCCATGCAAATAGTGTTGATACTTTGAACCCTCAATATAAGTTACTAGTTCCAGGAAGGACACAATAGCTTGTTCAGTATTTTTATTTTTCCTAAAACAATATTGGTCAGGAGAGAGAAAATCTCTTATGTCTAGAAGAGAGAGAGAGAATACAGGAAGTAGTGAGATTGGTCGATAGTTGTTTATACTTGTTTTATCCTTATTTTTAAAGATCGAAAGAACTAAGGCTCACTTCAACGATGCAGGTAAAACCCCATTTACTAAGCTTAAATTAAAAATAAATGATGAAATATCAACCAAAAACAAATATGGTTGATGAAATTTCCGAAAAAACGCAACTATCAAAAGGTTATAGGGTTAGTAGCATTTGTTAGAAAAGGTTAGTAGCATTTGCATCACCAACACTCATGAAGAGCTCGTTAAATTCATTGGCTATTTGCACTGGACCAGATATTATGCAACCTCTATGATCAATGATTTCTTTAATTTCAACTGGTCCAGGCTGTCCGCTTATTATTTCTTTGTTTTCCAATTTTTACGAGCATCACTACCATTGTTGTTGAACTCTTGAGAATAATTTTTTTGCTATGTCAATTTGTAGGTTAACAGAGTCACACAGTGTCTATATTGTTTTAATCTGCGGTTGTTGTTGTTTTTCTGCAAGGCGACATACACTCCCGAGCATTTGATTATAACCACTTTGAATGTTGCCCTAATTCTTCATGTGTTTGTTATTTTGCTATTATTTTTTTTTTTGTCTTTTCTCTTGTTGTGTACTAGCTGATGAGAGAGAAGTTAAAATAAATCAAAGGAACACGGTCAATTCAAATTTTATATTTTGCAAACATTTAAACATGAGCACTTGATTATAACCATTAATTGTTTTTAAACTTTGAAAGACTGAAATGCTTGAAAATTATTTCAATTGTTTTTTTCCTATTGCTGCAATTTATTTCCCGTAATAAAAAATTAAATAATAAATAATAAAAAATTTCCATTTTTATAACAATGGGTCGAGGTAAAACGTTGACAAAGGAAGAAATTGGTAAAATTGTTGCATTTAAGCAAGAAAATTGGTCAAAATCATGTGACAATCAATAATTATCTAAATAATCAAGAAAATTATGGGAAAACCGTAAAGGGCGCACATCAAGAACAACCACAGAAGGAGAGCGTATAGGTTAAATAAAATAAACGGACGCTTAAAATTTACGCACTGCGTCGAATTCTGCTGCCACCGCTCGCAAAATAACAGATAAAGTTGGAACTTCAGCCAGTATCTGGGCAGTACGCAGAGTAATTAAACAGTGTGAATTTTAAAGGGAAAAAACTTATGGAAAAACCACATTTACTTCAGCGTCATAAAGATGATAGATTAGAGTACTGCTGGACACATTTTAATTGGAGGGAAGAATGGCATCAGGTGATATTTTCTGATGAAAATAAATTTTATTTGGAAGCAGTTTATCAAACCAGCCAATCCACCAAGATGGAATTTCTACGATTAGGCCAGGAAAATGAGTTTCTGACCCACAGGATGTGAATCTTTCAAGGAGAGAGAAGTTAATCCTTTTAGCAAATTTTTGTCTAGTAAGCTCAATTTTTGATAAATAAAGTTATTTTTTTTGGATAATAACTCGTACTTAAATAACCACTCACTATAGAATGAACCGTCACGTTATTTTGTTTCACATAATTTAATTCGTTCAGCCACCGTATTAAATAAAAACTTTTAAATTTGGCTAATTAGATGGCATGGTGATGTGTCTTAAAAGTGAAAATAATCATTAATTACAAGTCGCAACATAAAAATTAGTTGACAACATATAAATCAAATTATTGTAATTACGCGTGTTACATATCACCGTCCCACAACATGTTACTCTATAGTGTCACTTTGTATCACACTTAAATCATAAAACGCATTCACTTATGCCTTTAAGTTCAAGACCGCAGTTAACTCATCACTTATAATTAACAAGCTCGAAATGCTATTAAATTTAAACATCTTTAATAAGTTCAACGTCTCATCACAATACCATCGCTACTTTGTACATAACATCGAAACCATCATCATATACAATTATTTGTTTGTGTGTATATTTCGCACGCTTCGGTTCATGATCATCAAAACAAAAATTATTTTATGTTCTTAGACAATACAAGAAAGTAATAAAAGCACCAAAAAATATAAAAATTGTAATTGAACGCAGTGTAATAACCTTGGAGTGAAAGTTAAGTAAATGGGAAAGACCGCATGCGATTTTGCTTTTTGTTCTTTGTGTGATACATTTCTAGTGAAAGGGTTATATAACCGAATATGTATTATTATTACAATTTCATTGCCGCTTGTCTACGAGACCATTAAGATATCAATTTATATTTGACGATTAAATTCTTTCACCCAAACGAAAGTAAAAGTCTATAGGCGTATACATTGAATTCAGTCTAGGTAAAGTATTTACGATTTCCTTCTAAAATGTATTCTGTACGTCTTGTGAGACGTATGTACTTTCAAAATACCTTAGAAATGAGGGAAAGTAATTTCTCAAAAATATGAGATTTTATTGTCTGGAATCTATAAATAGCAAATTGAAACACATTACAAGAGTCACAAAATCTAAATGGAATTTTCCCAAGCGCAGACATTGTCGTAATGTGTTTTTCGTGCAATTATTCTTGCTGTGTAGTTCATCACGCTATACACAAATTATGATTAAGCGCCATGTACGTCTATTACATAGTGAAAGTGGTAAACTGTGACTTCGGAAATTATAATTAAAAATGTTTTTCAATTAAATTTTTCAATACACTTTTCATTTATTCATAAAAATAATTAACAACAATAACAAAATTATAACAAAAAATTATTTAAAATTAATCAACGCCTTAAAACATTATTGATTGGGGATTTATACATTAAAAGTAAATATATATAAAAGGGATGAAGAAAGCTATTTGGGGGGATGGGGGGGGGGGGTTTAAAAGTTTGTTTAGGAACTTTAGTTTGGATTAATCGAAAATGTTTTAAATTTATGTTTGTCATCACAAAACTTTTTTGGATTTGGCAAAAATTACGATGATATCGATAATTTAATCCCATCCATGTGATTTGACTTTGTGGAAGATAGTCTTGACGATTGGTACACGCACCGGCACTGGATGATGGACGGGTACTGTGATGTGTTTCTCAACATTGTATGGTACGTGTTTTTCTACTGGGTATGGTACTTTCTTTATGACTGGATATGGTACAACTTTTTCAACTGGGATGTTAATTTCTTTGATGACTGGTACGGCAACGGGTTGAGCGACTGGTACATGAATTGGATAGGGTTGTGGCACTGGCACGAGAACTGGATGTGGAATTTTAATGTGCACTAGTTTTTGAATTGGTACATGAATTTGTTTGTAGACTGGGACTGCAATTGGTTTTGTTATTTCGATGTGTTTGCTAACGGGCACAGTGTGTCCTTGTGTGTGATAAACATTTGATGATTCACCACCATAACCTGAACCACCTCCATATCCACCGCCGTTTCCACCACCGTATCCACTGCCGGAACCACCACCGTATCCGCCTCCATATCCACCACCATAACCGCCATCTCCGTATCCACCTGATGAACCGTGTTCAGAAATTGATTCACCACCACCGTAGCCTCCACCGTACCCTCCTTCATAACCGCCACCATATCCTCCTCCTGCATCTCCACCACCGTGACCATAGTCGCCTGATGAGGCTGCGATTGGTTGAAATCCTGAATCATGTCCACCCGATTCATATCCACCACCGCCGCCACCGCCACCACCACCACCACCTCCTGAGTAATCACCAGAGGCGACCGCTAATCCAATGCATCCGACAAGGCAGATGAATTTCTGAAATTCATTTTTTTAAAAAAGAAAATCGTTTATTAAATTAATAAATTTTCACTCCACTGAATATGAAAATCGGATAATATTAAGCACAGAAAATACACTTACAAAGGCGTTCATTCTTAATGAATTTAATAAGATTTTTTAGATGTTTTTAATTCAAAACACTGTAGATTTGTGATGATTTTAGAGTAAACACCAAAACCTTTTATATGAAAATGTATTACCAAAAAAAAAAATCGCTCGCAAATGAAAATAAAAAGTTTTTTTTACGGATTTTGGGGAAAGGTAAAAATTTCTTTCGACGCGGTTGCTTTCATTGAGGTGGTTGTTGTTTTTGGTTTGTTTGTTTGATTCTTCGGTTTACAAAGACGAGAGAAGCATTACGATGGAAAAAGTTTTGTTATTAGTAAGTTTGGGAATTAACTTACATACACAAATAGGAAATTGTTTAGAGGTTATGTTTTGTAGCAAAATTATTTACTTCTTCTCAATTGTATCTACTTTATGTACACATATACCAACACAACATACTCTCGTTCTTTTTGTTATTAACGTTTGGTTTGATCGATTTAAATCTGCTGGTCGAAATTAACAACATAAACATATGTGGAGCCGCAAACGAGTGAAAGAAGAAATTGTTTTATTTTTTAGTTGCATGACTGATGGCTGTTGTGTAAGATCAAGGTTGAAATGAAAAAAAAAAACAATTTATGTAAGAATGTTAAATCGCAGTTGAACAAAATTTAATAAGAATTATATATATTTTCTTTATAAGGCGTTCACAATATTTAAGGTTTCTGGCCGCATAAGCAATATATTGGCGTTGATCCTAGGTACGATTTACGTTGAACCAACTGCACATTGCATAGCTTCATGCTAACATATATAGTTCTACTGTGGAATATCGGTCGTTCTATGAGTTCTGCACTCCAATCTAGACTCGTCAATATTCAATGCATCAGGACGAGTTTTTTTATCAAAAATCGCTTACGCTTAAATTTTGGGTCAATATTGACTGTTGCAAATTTTATTTTGAATATTTAAGTTAATGATAATTTTTCTTATAATTGATATATGTACTTTCAAAATGTTTGCAAAAACGAAAAAGATTTTATAAAAGCAGTACTTCCGGTGAACCAATTTCGGCCAAACTTCACGGGGTTCTACAAAATTATGGCAAACAATTAAATCTGAAGTTTCACAACGGCTTGTCAATTTTTTGGGGGTTATAGGATACAGAGGTTTAGTCTGCTTGGCCCCACACGCAGACACATAACCACAGAATTGAGAGCCTTAAGATGTGAAAAATGTTCATTATTACTTTACTACTTAAATGAAAGTAGAATTATGAAAAGCTGTTTTTTAGTTTAAAGCTGTACTGGAATCCATCCGAAAATATGGTACAAGCAGCACGTTGCGTTATGTCGGAAACAAAGCCTGCCAAAATCACACCAGGCTGAACCAAACCAACTATGGCACAAGTAGCACAATGCACTGCATATCATTGCACGGTTTGATTTATAAGCCAGTGTACTAGCAGCCAGCCAGAATGGTTTTAAAGCTTTCAGCCAGATCCATGACAATATGAGCCTGAACCATAAAAATGTCAACTGCAACCATAAATATGTCAGCCGGAACCATATAAAGCCTGCCGGATTCAAACCAACTATGGCACTAGTAGCACAATGATTTGCACATCATTGTGCTCCGACTTTACGCTCGTAACCAATATTAAGAGCCAACATGGACTGAGAGTTTTATCAGCCTAAAGGACTAGATGCTCGTACGATGTACTTTAGATATGGCTGTGTAACATATAAACTTTAAGCCGAAAACATCAATGTTGAGCCAGCAGGATCCATTTAATGGATCCATATTGGTTTATTTTCGGCTGTCTTCATATCGTTCCGACTGAACTTTTAAATGTTGTGCATTTAAAGTACAATGTGCTATGTTTCAAGCTAGAATAACATTCTGGATTCGGCTAGTTCTAACTAGTTTTAGCTGGCCTTATATTGGTTCTGATTTGAAGGACGGACCGATAATTGAAAAATTAGGATATGGTTTATGATAACAATCCAAAATAAATAGAAGGTCTTACAACCAATATTGAGCTCGTTATTCATGCGATAGAGCCCCAATTATACAAATGTGATCGAAAGTTTTGAACAAAGAATTTTCTTCTAGAAAGGTCCATAAATGGTCAAGGTGTCTTTTTAACCATTTTTAACAAAACGTGTGTTTAATTTCAAATTTATAAAATTCTTATTGTGAGATCCTGTAATTGATCTGGTTCCGGTTGACATGGCTCCTTCTAGCTTTATATGGATCCACCTCATATTGTAGTGGTTCCGGCTGACATTTTTATAGTTTCGGTTAACAGTCTATATATATTGCACAACCAATCTCAGTACATTGTGCTTATTGTGCAGTTGTCTAATAGTTCCGTCTTGGTTTCGAGCGCCTGACAATTTAGGCATGGTTTTGATTGACAGTGTATATTTTGCACAGCCATCTACAGTACATTGGGCTGACTGTGAAACCTGTAGTGCTAACCATAGTACAACCAAATATAATCATCGTATATGTCGCTAATATAACATCTCGCTAACTCATCATTCATCACTCTTTACGTGCAACTAGAGTAATTGAATCAACGTATATGTATAAATCTGTGGTAATTTAACATAATCACTTAAATCGAGATAAACGGTTATGTTAAACTTTATTCTAATCGAAAGTATTTGCCGTTGTTTCTTTCCCTTCAATTTTTCATTAAAATCCGACTAATTTGTACCTAGATATAAGCAAAAAACAAAACCACTTATGGTTTTAAAGGTATTTCGTATTTATTAATAACCACTTAGTTGATATTTTTTGATATTTTTTGATATTTAAAACATTAGTTTTATTTGTAACATCAGAAATAAATTTAAAAAAATCACTTCGTTAGCTTAGTAAGTAGAGTGCTTGCTCTGTTATTCGGGGGTCCCGGGTTCGATTCCTGGTGGTGACCAGTAAAAAAGTTGCGACTGGGTGTTTTAACGTGTCATATGTTATTTATATATGTTCGTCCACTTTCAAATTTTCAGATTTACAGCCGTAGTATCTTGAAATAAGATTTTATTTTGAATTTAATTTTGCGGATGGTATTTACTTAAATCGATATAAGCTTTTTTTTCTAAATGCTAATTAAAAATTTTGGGAATTTCTGGTGAACATAGATCAGGTAACAAGTGCTTGAAGGTGTCAATAAACGTTATTTAAAAACCGTGATACCATGGATTCAAAAATAGTTTAGTTATGTCCCATAATTTTTTCACAAATTAATTTAAAATTTAAATTTGATCCCCTGAAAAGCAGCTAAAAAATAGATAAGTGGTTTTGTTGAATTGCCACAGAAATGTACGGACAAGATGGAAATTACACGACGAGCATTCCAAAGCAAAAAATAACAACGCGACAAATACGAGGAAAGCAAAACGAGCAAATTTGTTTTAAGAAAAATAAATTCTATTCGCAATCAGTCCGTCACAACTAGACGCGCAAGCAAAATGCCGCTTTTAAACTCCGCTGCACACCTCGATGTTACGTTGCCACACGTTCTCAGAAGTCCTAATACTGATCCCGGCTGAAAAATCAGATACTGCACAACGTTGCACTGTGTTATAGTTTGTTTGATTCCGGCTGACTTCAAATGGTTCCGGTTGACATACAGATCCGGTTGACATCTAAAGTGCATAAATGTTTTATGTACAAATTTCAAATGTTCCTTCTGCTGAAAAAACAGGTAGTGTATAATGATGCACAAATCCAGCTATGGCTGAACTCATATTGAAGAGGTCCTGGCTGACATTGTTATAGTTCCATCGGAAACGTTATATGCTACACAACCATCCGAAGTACATTGTGCAAGCTTCTAATGGCATGGTCTCGCCTATGGTTAGTGGCCTACATGTATCTATCTGAAAACGTATATGTTTCAAACCGTCTAATCTTAAAATGGTTCCAACTGGAAAACACGATTTACGGCTTACTTTAAATTTTTCCTGATGGCTTAATGTTACTTTTGGTTCGAAAACCGGAACCAATTTGTTATGAAACGTTTGATGAACTTAAACGATTGCCATTGTTCAACCAATTTCTTAACAATAATTAAAATGTTATTTACCACCAGCTTTTAACAAGATGTCCTATGAAAATTTCTGTTATTCATGAACTTAACGGATTACAAATATTGGTGCCTTTGTACAGATGGTAATATTTTGTGTTGCATTCGAGGTAATTTTGTTTAATGCCAATGTGAATGGCTTCAAATAGAACCTCAGGCGTGTTATCGGGTAAATTTGTATTATTTAGCCATTCTTTAAGCAAATTTAAAGGTTATATCTATCGAAATATTGGGAAATAATGAAACTATGTACAATGATACCTTTATTTCGTTGTCGACAGTTAAGTTTTTAATTTTTTTCCACAAACTTAAAGAATTCGGGTTTCCGACGGTAGTAATTTTAATTAATTTCAGATAACACCCATTTGGCTAGTTTGTAAGTTGGAGCTTCAATAATAAAAACAATAGATCTTTCTTAGAAGGAGCAGAACGGAAAACAGCATTAACAGCTTTTAACCAGCATAATATTCAACATTATTGAACCAACAACAACAAAAACATTAAAAACTACTTATTTTCCAGCAATTACTACAAATTTTAAATAATGGAATATGTAAATGCAAGGCAATCTTCCCAAATTTCGAGTATATCTGGTGAGCTGCCCAGTTCCAGCTCACAAACTATGTTGGCCAGACTAGTAGAAAACTAAAAACACGATTTGGGGACACATGAAACAACTGAAAAATGGAGAACAATAAAAATTTCCGGTTGTATTTCATACATTTATAGTTCTCCTCATCCATATCAGTTAGACTTCCTTTTTTACGTTCGTCAATCTTTATTTCCATTTTGTGGGTGTTGCTTGGAAAAATCTACACTGTCACCACTACATGGTTGCCTTAGTTTATTGCTCAGGAAGTATTTGAATGTCTCATTTAGGCAGTTTATTTGAACTACTCGTAACTGTATAATTTCACATAATGTTTAACGTGTAACAAGAAAAATTGTTACGACTCATTGGCCATAACATTTAAATTCCTTTCCCATTTTCATTTTATTAATTTGTAATTTATTATTGATCGTTGTGGCATTGCCATCTATGTATGAGTAGCGGTACTATGATTGCTTCGATGAAAATTTAACGAGCGGTTTTTGTGTTGTATCAATTTAATTATACGGTTAAAATGTAGTCAATATTTTTTTTCTGTGTCTTTTGTTTTGTGCTTTTGGCGCATCACATTTGTTCTTTGTTTGCGCCGCGCATCAACTTCATGTGCGAGAGAGGACAACAGGGACTTTAGGGACAGAAAAAGAAAGTATTTTTCTGCATTTTTTTAGGTTGTTGATGCGAAATTTTTTTTGAATCAGTCTCGTTTCGAATTTTGAAAAAATTACAGAAGAGTTTTTCGGATTGTGCAAAAAGTCTCTTGTTGATTTTCATAATAGAAAAGTATAATTTTCGAATTGAGAAAAAATTTTTTTTAGTTTGAGCGCGTTTTAAAACCGCTGTTCTGATGTCCATATTGTTCTTAGTTAAAATAGACAGCTGTAAAAAAACTGTAAAGTATTTGATAAAAAAAATATATGATTTGCAAATTGTGTCATGTATAAAAATTTTTTATTCAAAAAAAGAAGAGACAGAGGTAGAATGGAAGAAGTATATGGTATACAAACTACTTTATGAAAAAAAGCGGAGAAAGTTATAGTTTGGGGTTTGGATCCTTATGGAAAACTGCCCAATTTTTAATATATATCTTATTGTTGGATAGTGAGTTAACGGGCATATAGGAGTGATACCTGATCATATGTAATACACCAACATCACTATTGGTATACATATGAAGTATTTATGTGATTTATATGGGGTACTTGTGGTGTTATTCACGTATGTAACGCCTGCATATGTGTATAGTACAGTAGTTTGTTGGTGGCGCGATAACAGGTCGTCACAAGAAAATATATACCGGTTTTGGCGAGCTCGTGGCCAACGGATTAGCAGTTTGGCGAAACATCGCCCAACCACATTTCACGGCGGGAAAGCGCCCAACGGTCCGGGTAACTGGAGTTGTCTGTGACATGACGGCGACAAGGCCGCAACTTATTTGGACATTACAACCATAGGGGTGACTTTTCCTGAAGGTCGTAAGGTACAATTTTTATTTTTATTTTTTTTTTTTCAATTTAAATTTGTATTTCTTTTTTCTTAAAATCTTTTTACATTTGAACTTACTTTTCTCAAATTTTCAAATTTTTTCTATTTTAAATTTAAATTTGTATTGTGATCACCTTATATTACGATGGTTGTGTGGTCGGTGGCCATATATTTGTTTTTCTTCTTTTCTGTTGGATTTCATTTTTGTCTATTTTTCGGTCTCATCGGTCATCTATAGTTCAGCCATTTGTAGCTGTAGTCCATTTCCCTCGTCCATCGTTCCCTTCTCTTATCCTTTTATACTGCGAAAATTTCTCAAATAAAATATAAAATACCGCACGGCGACTTATTCCCCACATCTGGTCTTAATTTTTCCTTCCTCGACCGCACGAGTTGTTTTCAGGATTATTTTCGTTTCCAGTTATCCTCAGTTTACTTCGAATAAAATGAATTACTTAATCTTTTACGGGTTCGTTATGATGGGAGGGGATAATCCATCCTGTGTAGGTTCCATATGTACTGACTGGACTTGCCACTCCACTTCATCCCCTTGGCAGGACATCTCCAGGGTCTGATTGGTGAGTCCAGTAAATGTGTCATTCATTCGGGGGCGACCGTAAAATTCAGCGGTCTCTCCGTGACACTTCGGCGGTTTCAAGCTGTCAAGGTGTAAATTGTGAGAGATTTGTTGGCGGTCTCTGCGGATGAAGAGAGGCTTGGTCTGTTGGGGAGACGTCCCTACCCTCTAATGCTGTTTCTTTGTGGCTGGGTATTGGCCTTTCGGGGTCGATGGGTCATTCGGGAGGGGTGGGGGTCTCGTTAGTAAACTGGGTACTAACTTGTCACTCGGGGAGATCCGGTCGTCGTCGGATGGACACACCCTGTTATGATTATTTTACTCCGTTCCTCCAGTTTCGTCTGACAAATTTCTGTGGAACATCCGTTTTTTATTTATTTTTTGTTTGAGTTTTTTTAAAATTTCTGTAAACACTGTGTATGCCAGAGTCATACAAGCCTCCAAACCCCCACGATCCAATTCCCTGCATGTCCGATTGCCTGCGTGAGGCCACTGCAATTCTGTAAACCGCTTATATAGTAAAAACAAATTATGTGCAAAAGCCATGGCACATTTTAATGATCACATTTTTAATATTATCTTTAGAACTGTTAAATAAGTATCGATCAATGTTATTGTTTAAAATATAAACCGAACGTACAACTTTTTGCCAATTTTCCCTAAATTCCTAGAAGGTGGTGGACTCCAAAATACCAAAAAAATTAAATTCATATGAATGCCACAACAAATTAAAGTGTCCATAACCTCCTATAATGACATTCAATTACATATGTCATAATTAAGGAAAATGTAGATTAAAAAATCTGATTAATTACTGATTTATTTGGTTTAACCAAATACAGTATAATATTAAGTTGAGGTGCCATTTCTCCTAAAACATTAAATATATTCATTTTTGTAGATAGGTTCCGTGGATATGATCATAAAACACATTACTAAGCCAACACGCCTGTAATAATGTCGTATATATAAAATAAAAAATTCACTAAAATCAGTCTGTTAGGCCTCTTCCTTAAAAATCTAGATTCAAATTTATCCGTAGGGAGAATGACGTTTAGTACCTACTTTATATAAAAATAAAAACAAGTTCAAATTCATTTTGCATGAATCAATCTAAACATTGTCAACGTATTAAATTTAAACATTTAAAATTTAGTCAATCAAAGCAGAAATATCTATATACGTACGAAGAAAATCTAATTCAGCACATAATACATAAGTGATATATGTACATGCTCGTAAGTATGTCATAATCTAAGAAAAATGTAGACACATTTAGATCTCCTTCTATACACACAACTGGCGTTCTGTATATCTCCATGGAACGAAGCAAAAATATTATTTCTTGTTCATTGTGCTTTTTCATCCATAAAGTTCATCATAAAATGTAATTTTATTATAATTTTATTTCTTGTGTATTAAATATGTTACATGATACATGTACTACATAATACGGAAAATACATAACTGTGACAAAAAGATGTTGTCTTATATATTACACTTATATATATATTTAAATAATGAAATTTATATGATCCTGTTTTTCTTGTTTCTAAATGTACACCATTAAGTACCTTTTCCTAAAAGCCAAACATAAAAAGCGGAGATTGGTTGTGTAGAACTGGGTGTGTTACAATATATAGGCAATGAAAATAATCAATTCCCCTTTAAACTGTTTAAGGCATACAGACAGAATGAGGAAAACGAACATTTTCCAAAAATGAAAATTATAATAAGGTAATCTAATGATACAATAATCTAATATCTATGTGCTATATGAATGGTAACGTATTAAAATTAAAAAAAAGTAGAAGATACAGATACAGCATCGAGAAACATATAAAATTACTGAAGTGGAAGGTTGAACATACAAGTTGGAGAAGGTACACATTGGGTATATATGAAATAGAACTGAACAAGAAAAATTGGGAGTGTGTGTGTGTGTGTGTGTGTATATATATATTCACAGTCGTTGCCTATTTTATCTATAGGTATAGTATGTTGTGCGTTCACCGGAACGTTCCCATGCATTTCTCAAAAATATAAACGTTTTCAATGAAAATTACATTTCCATCTTATCCAATATTATACGTTATCTGATTTTTTACGGATGTATGAAAATTCGAGTGTTCTTCTTACAACAATTCAACAATTTTTTATATTTCGTAACCTGATCGGGGAAATCGATTCAAATACCAGATAAAATAAGTTTTGTGTCAAAATAGCACTTTGTAACTGAATAAAATAGCCTGAAGATGCACTTTATCATTTAGTTGGTAGGAAATGAATTAGGCATTATGCTAAATAGGGGTGAAACATTTATTGTGATTTTATTTAAAATAGAATACTTTTAACTTTCGTGTACAACATTTGATTCATCTACGTTATAGGGGAACCATGCAAAGCAAATGGTTTTTGTGTTTAAGTGTGCACATTGCGTCTTTTAATCTGATTTAGAAGTACCACAACACTTTTACTTCTCGTCAATTTACCCTGGCTATGTGGAAGTAGTACTCTAGAGTCTGGACTACACAGTGATGGTTTACCTTAATATTTATATATTATTATATTTCGGAGGCTGTACAAACGCAAGAGTAAATCCTTATTTAAAACGAATCAGACTCGTACAATTTGTGAAAAGCTTTGACATGCATCGTACTCGAAAATTACGTCCTCAAAATTCTCAGAACCAATTTATCAGGTTAATGTTAGAAAAATGCTAGTAAAACGCAGGCTTCTTTTAGGCCCTATTAAAAAAAATCAGCTCTACGGTATGATTTGACATTAAGTTTTTTCATGATAAAGATAGCAGTAATCGAAAATCTAATAATTCAACGAGATCTGGGTACGAACCAAGCGCAAGTTGTATCGATTAAAATAATCAATTGAATATCCATAATAGCAGGACTTTGATTTTACTAAGTGACCAAAAAACAAAACAATATAAATAATAGGCGCATCCGGCACGTTGAAATTTACTTGTGGGATATTTTAAAATGAAGAATAATCTCAGTTGTAGACTATCTACATGAGCTGGATGAAAAATCTACATTTAAACTTAGGTTTGGGTCTTCACTAATATTTTAAAAATAAAATTGAGTTTAGGTACGAGTGAAAAGTAAGCATACAAAAATACAATTTGGACGATTTTAAATCCATGTTTCGTATGTCGAAAATATGTTTCCAGGTTTGTTAATTTATATTATATAATTAATAAGAAATGTTTAATGCAAAATTATTTTTATAAATTACTTTTTGTGAAAAAGAAAAAATTGCTCTTTTCTGGAATGGCATCCAGTACGGGCACTACATTTTCAAAAAAATTGTTGAACTGATTGCGTCACTCAAACGAGACTACATTAAGCTTTCAAACTACCAGGAACAAGCCAAAATCTCTGATGTAAAGTGTTGTATAATTAATTTGTGAAACCTTGTTCTTTAACAATATATTTATTTTATTTTTCAGATTTTTCAGATTAAATCTGGTGTCCCTGGTATTGTTGGTGCTATCGATGGATGCCATATACCAATAAAGCAGCTTAAAAATAACGCAATCGAGTTTTATAATCGAAAATTTTTTCATTTGATCATGTTACAGGGTATGTTTTATCAATTATATGGTTTTTACGGACGTGTCCGTTGGAATGCCAGGTAGAGTGCATGACTCGAAGGTATTTAAAAGCTGTCCAATTTATAAATTGTTGGAAAACGGAAATTCACATATAAAGCCAGGGTACCACTTGATGGGTGATTTTGCTTACGGCACATCTAATTTTTTTAATAAGGCCCTTTAGAGACAATGGGTATCCAACAAAAGAGCAAAGCGTGTATAACACGAGACTCAGTTCTGTTATGTCTATTATTGAAAGAGCTTTCGGTCAGTTTAAATGCAAATTTACGAGGCTAAAATATATCGACAATATAATAATATAAATTTTGCAATTAAAAATGTAGTTAGTGCTTGTGTACTACACAATTTTATATTATTGGAAGTCGGCAACGCTGATGATTTTGTTGCATCTGATAAAGAAGCTGATCAGGAATTTGATGAAATATAAAGAAATTTTATAATACAAAACGAAAAAAATCGCATGATTATTTTTACTTGAATCTTATATTAATAATTCTTTATTAAATAAAAAACAATAAAAATAATAGAGTTATTTAAATTTTGTCCATAAAATGTTTCATTATCTCATTCCGTTCTTTGTCAATTTGTCAATTCCTCAATGGATTGAATAACGTCTTGCCGGTATTTCCTTAGTTCGCTCATTCTTCCGCAAGTAGACAAACTAGAACTAGGACGCCTATTGTCATTGGTAGCTGCTTGAGAATCTGGCTCCAGTGTAGTCGACTCCAAAATGCTGGCCTCTAAGTTATCAGGCAAATTTACGGGTTTGTCATTTTTAAATATATTCTCTAAATCGTCATAAACCTCCCAAGATGACATACCACGACCAGTCTTTGACCGATTTTGCTTAATTTTTATGTATGTTTTTTTTCAAGTTGGCGATTTTTTTGTTGATTTCTCCCGCTTCTATGTCTATATCAACATTTCAAATTTTTTATTGAATTTTTTTCCACAGATTTTTTTTTTTTTTATTTTTGGGTTTCTAAATTTATCTTTTCTAGAGGCATATTCTGTAATTAACAATTTAATATTGGATCGGGTCCATTTTTCATTCCATTCTAGATTAAGTGTTTCTTCTTCAGATGTACCGGCCTATGATTCGGCTAAAATTGCTGAGTACAGTTAAATTTGCTGAATCCACCGGAACTTTCAGATACATTTTATTCATGGTCTCTGCCTCCTCTTCTAGGTACTCCTCATATTCAATATCTGATAAATAAATTACACGTGTAAAAATATTTATTTGCACCCAAACATAAACGTTTATTAAAATATATTAAAAGTGAGGTTAGGGCATTGAATTTAGAAATATTTTGTGTCATGTGTTGTCCTTTTGTTTAGAAGATATGTTTACTTAAGTCTAAATATTTACCTCCATAATCGTCAAACACATAACCGTCGAAATTATGTGAATTCATTTTAATCAAAAAATAACAAAGATTCAATCCAAAAAAAATCCACCCAAGTGTAGACATAAAAAATCGCCAAACAAAAGCAGTGAGATCTATCTACATTTTTAGTAAGAAATTTTCCATCCAGCACATGAGATGTGTGAGGTCTACTTTTTTTTGCTGGACACGCCCAATATTTCTTGATGGGTATGATTCACTTTAAAACCAAAAGAAGTCTAGCAAGCAGCCTTTACTTTCTCCAGTTTCTCCTAAAAAAATATTTTTTTATGTTGATATTTTTTTATTGATGAATTGTGTGCAGTTCCTATCTTGTCTAAATACAAAAAACTAGAGGCCTATATGGCTGTATATGCCACTACACATATTTATCTCTAGTACAGGCTTCAGAAAATTTAAGATTCAAATTTGTCCATTTATAACTTTACTTTATGAAATTAACCCTTGTTATATGGGATGTTGCATAACCCATGTTATCATTTGGTTTAATATTATTAAAATCCAGACGAATATGATACCACTTTTTTCATGAATAATGTGTATACACTTTGCATATATATATGAGTTCGGGATGAGACTCTACTTTTTCAATATTTATATTTTTTTCCGGCTAACTACTTAGCGAGGAAACTTCCAAAAAATTCGAGATTCTGGATCAACTTCAATGACTTACTTTTCACCATCATTGTAAATATTGAAAATGCTAATATGAAAGCTGCCACTTCAGGTACCAAAATTTCCTCCAAAATTCTTAGAGATCTTCCAATTTATGGAAAAAACTTAAGCATTAAGTTTAACTCGCCTGAATTGTGGAGATGCCGAATTTTGGTGAAATAAAGTTATTTTTTTATCAAACCTCGTCATTACCGGTAAAGTTTAAAAAAATGGGCTGGACAAATTTTGTTTAAAATTAATTTACAAATTTTTTAGATTTAATAGATTTTTTCGTAAATGCTGTATGCTTTTCATACATATATAGTTTATTTAATATACTGCTATTTAGTTTATTTAATACTGCTGTGGCAGCTTCAACTACCGGTGGGTCGAAGTCAGCCAAATATAACTGGGCTCCTCCAATTTATTAAAAATTCTTAAGCATCAAATTTCATCCGGATCAATCAATCTTTCTGGGCAGAAAATTATTTGTTTGTAGAAAACGAGATTTTTTTAGTTCATAATTGTTTTTAATGTAAATGATATAATTTTCAAAATAATTCCAAATATCACTGCGACCTCCCAATTTATGCAAAAGTTCTAAAATTAAGTTTCATTCTGATCAGTCAATCTGTCTGGGCTCTACAGAGGCCGGATTTATCAGAAATCGTAATTTACGCTTATTTTGAAACTTACTATGAAATGAATACTATGAAATTGGTCAAAAAATACGACACCGTCGGAAAATACATTGTCGTAAAATCCGATCCGCGGCGGATATTCGTATTATGAAACATGTATTTTTACAGTGAAACTCGAAATTTTCAGTATACACTTGTCACATTTAAATTTGATTAAAATAGTTTAATAGAGTTATGTACTTACATTTATTATAAATTTTATATATTTTTAAATAATTAAACAACACATAAAAAGTATGAACTATATACGATCTATTTTCCGTGCGTATGCTAAAATATCCGTCACCTAACTAGCTGTCGGATTTTGCAATTGAATTTTGTCGTAGAACCCGCTAACTCGGATTTTTATTTCATAATAGTATAAAATCCGCGAGGATCGGATTTTTTTAGTTTCATAATACGAATATCCGCGCGAGACGGATTTTACGACGTCGGAAAAATTTCATAATAGGGGCCCTGATCTGATCTTATAGTCAGTTTTTCATAAATGATATATACTTTTCAATATATTTACATAAAGCTCTGATAATGTGGCTACTTCCGGTGAACTTATTTTGCCCAAAAATTACTAGGATCTCCCAAATTATGAAAAAAGCTTAAGTATAAATTTTCACCCAGATCAGTTGTTTCGTCTGGACTATAGAAACCACACAGATATTTAGTCTGCATGGCCCCACATTAACACACAAAGATTTTTACACCACTTTTTACTTTCTTTTACTTAGCAAAAGTAAGTATAGAAATCATGAAAATTTTTGATTTTGAGATTTTTGCAGATGTTGTTTTGCTATATCGCAGAAGTCAAAAAAGTAGTTATTAAAAACTATATGGTGCCGTGTCCACAAAATATCTGTATAGGTTTTCATTGATTAATTGGGATGAAACATCATACTTCGTATTGGGAGATCCTATAGTGAAGTTTAGCCAACATCGCTTCACCAAAAACGACAGTTTCATATTATAGGAGCTTTATCTTTATTTTGCAACAATACTGGCCTGCTCTGATCAGTTTACCAAAATTTAAGCGGAAATGACATTTTTGGACATAAACAATTTTCATCAAAAATTTTTTATCGAGCAATTTTTATCGACTATGTATACAGCCCAGACGGATTGATTGATCAGGATATAACTTTATACTTAAACTTTTCTCATTAATTGAGAGATTCCAATGGTTTTGTCCGCAATCGGTAAAAGCAGCAAAAAAGCAGCAGCTTCTAGAGGAGCTTTTCCGTTTTTTCCAAATATTTTGAAAATCTATTATTTTCGAGAAAAGCGACTAAAAAATTAAAGATTCAAAATTAATTTTGCAATAATTCATATCAATTTTACAAAATTTAAGTGAAAATGGTCTTTTAACAAAAAATCTGGTTTTTAACAAAAAATCGGTTCTGTACAGCCCGGAATTTCTTATAAAGTTTATTCGGATTGACTTTTTGGAACAAAACTTCATACTAAAACTTTTCCATCAATTGGGAGATCTTTGCGAAATTTGATGAACATCTGTATACCGGAAGTGGCAGCCGTACAAAAAAACGACAAAAAATTAAAAGATATAAATAACTTTAAAAAATTAAAGTTTCAACCAAAAAGAGTTGATCATGTTGGTTTTCTGAAACTTAGGCAAGCAAGGATAATGTTTTTGATGATACAAAAATTAGCAGCTCAAAATCGAAAAATGGGTCGTCCGAAATCTAGTTTAAAATTAGAAACAGAAGCCAACTGATAATACTTTGGTAGAACCAGTGGGACACAAAAGTTTTAATTGGGCGTTTATTGCTGTCAAAATGACCCTTAGTAATTCGTATGTCATCAGTTTTCTATTAAGCTTGACGACGGTTCCTAAATGAGAGTACCTGTAACTTAAATGGCGATGAACCATTTCATTATCTATACAACAATTGAATCGCAAAAAGTTGCTGTGCCACAATTCATCCCAGGAATACCTTCAAATCTGAAACACAAACCGCCTTTACCGGTCAATTGTTGCATAGCTACGGAAGAGATATAGGTACATATTATCACGCATTGAATGGATTCCAGAAATTGTATATCACACAGACAATTAATTAGTTGATTAGAATGAATTTGTTACATAGCTCGATGTTATGACAGAATAGTCTGCACAAAGGCAGTATTTAATATAGCGTTAAATACTCTTTAATCTGCCAAATGTATACGTAAACTTTTCAATCAATTAGGAACGATTTAAATGTATGTTAACAAAAGCAACATTCAACCTGTTTATTTTACAGAAATCTGGTTTACGAGTAAAATACTTTTACGATACCCACTTGTATTAAAATAACATTTATTATTCACATCTCTTGTTCCTGTTAATTCCTGGCTATATATATAGTACGTACACCAATCTTCACGAAATAAATATTTTTTACAAAAAAAAGTTAAAATAAATAAACAAATCAAAACGTAAGCATTACAACGAGCACACAAAAGCTATAAATTGAAAGTTAAACTTTTTTGTGTGTATGCTTTTCAACAAGTAGAAATTAGATTGAATGAATGAATTTTTATATGTATTCGTAGTTGTGGAGAATATGCGGGTATATCAGAGTTGTTTAACTCATGCAAAAGCTTGTGCCAATCACTTTTCGATATACATGCGGTTTCAATTGTGGTCTATCCAAAATTTTGCGCTGCATCTTTCTGCGTTGCTATATATGGTAATTAATAATGAGCATACGCACGAATACAAAAAAAAAATATATTTTTTCAAATTATATTTCGGTGGTCTTCGTTTGTTATTTAGCGTTCACTTGGCTACAGTAAAAGACGTCTATTGCTGCTAGGATTGCTAGTAGTAATAATAATAATTCTTTGATAAATTTGTCCGACACAGTTTTACGCACGTTATCATAAAGTCGCGTTAAAAACGATTTGATTGGAATTTACATATGCATCTCCGGTGACAACACTTAGTATTAAAATTTAGAAGAAAAACTTAAAAATATAACTTGAAGAAACAAAATTATGAACTTAAATTTTATCATTCGTATGTTGATAAATTTGATATACATTTGGGTATTTTACATCGTAGTGGTTCCTGACTATACAGATCTAGCTGGTCGTACTGCAAATTTCTGGCGGTCTTACTTCAACACGGTTGTTTTTAGTATTTATTGGTGGTTGGGAGTCTTGAATTTATGTTAATAGCGAACACTCTCGCTTCAAATTGTCTTCATACTGGTAACAATCAAACAGTTAGCAAATTGCTACTGAAACTTTAATAAATCTGGAATATTATTGTTAGCAGTGACAGTGACTGCAACGTCTATGAAATGTGTAACTACGAGTAATATCCATTTTTTAGATTTATTAATAAATTTACTCGATAATTGCCTATCAACTAATAAAAACGTGTACTCCTCCCATATTGGTTTTATGCAATTTGATAATTTCGGATGACATTAAACAAAGCGAAATGTATTTTTTGAAATTTATCCCACCGCAAACTTGATGATACAAGAATTTATTGTACTGCCATTTACACACACAACGTTTTTGTCATAATTAATTACTTCATCGCTAAAACCTCTTTCTGTAAGATCTATAAGCGGTAGATTCTAAACCGGTTTACGCAAATAATCACAATGGCATTAGGGTTTCTTTCTTTCAAAATTTCAAAAACATAATGTAATTAGTTGTCGAAATATAATTTACGTCTAGGCGATGTTATTCTTTGCACAAATGAAGAATAAAAAATAAGAAGACCATCTACTTTTCCTTCAAATCGCAAGGTTTTTATGTCCCCATCGGTACGGTTTGCCTTTGATGTCCTTTGATTGACTAAGAGTGGTCTCCAAGCCATTAACAAAATTCTCATTTATCACGCAACTGGATGAAATATATCACTGCTCATATAATTAATATCAGAATCCAATCCGATGTAGCAATTCGAATATATCTTGCTCCTTGGTAAAAAATGAGAAGACCCAATAATTTTCTTAATTCACTAGCAATACTCGGCTTATATCATCCGTCTTCGTTTTGTTCTAAACAGGCATTGATCAAAAACGCAGTCTTCAAAAAAATAAAATGTGAAACATTTTTCGAAAATTTGTAATGCTCTTAAATCAGTATTGGAATAAAATTATCGACAGAAATTAAAAAAAAATTTCAACTCTCGCCAATTTAAATACGCCAAAGACTTGTACTGTTGTAAATCGTATAATATTATAAATTGTCTAAAAATATGCTGATCTACTGAAATACAGATTTTTTTTACGGGAATTACGAGTTAAAAAAAAGTCCAAAAAAGAATTACAAATTTTCGAGCCGCAAAATTAGTTTGTAATTGAAAAGGAAACAAACCAGGAAAGAAATACGATAAAAGAATTAAAGAGTGGACGGGCGCAATTTTTAACACGTTTAGTTTTAATTTGGTGCTCGGCCATGCTGAGACTGTCCTAGCTCCTAGTAAAGGTCAAAGCTGCTGCTCGTTATCAGTTTAAGAAAAAAGTAAGACTGCCCAACTATACAATACAAGAATTGTCTCCATGTCCTCATACATAGTTGCTCATACATAGTACTCTACGTGGTTGCGGGGAAGCAACATATTAGTAGGTCCATTTATAATGTGAAATAAAAATTCACTAAACGGCTAAACACAATGCAGGAACATATACGTGATAAAACGGGTTAAAATTGCCACCGGCTCAGAGTCTCCATTTCAAAACAAAACGCGCGAAAACGAGTATGCAATGAAAGCGATGATGAGGCAACACACAAAGTGTCCAAACATTAAATCAAACACTCTTCACACACAGAGAGTGAGATACGAGTTCTTATAGCAAATAACTGTCACAAACAGAAACAAGATTTTTGAGTACTAGAGCTCAATTCGAGATGTTGGTCTCGCAACGTACTCAGAGCACCCGACCTTAAAAGTCGCTTAGTCGAACGAAAAAACATCTGCTATAAAAACCGCTCAAAGCCTCAGCGGCAACCATCGAGAGTTGTCACAGTAAAACCAGTGGCTGGTGAGGTCTGTTGCGAAAAATTATAAACCCAACAGAAAGCAATATTGCTGCAAAGATACCGCATATAAAATGACATTGAACCTAATGATGTGATAGATAAATTATATAAACTCACTCATCAAGCATCTACAAATTGAGGATTAAACAGCTTAATATGCAAAATGTAAGAGTGATCGGACATGATGTCGTGCAATGGTCAGAACATCATAACATTATCCGCATTTGTGTGCAAGACGCCTACGCAGTAAAAGGTAGAGTAGGTGGCATGGCCAAGTTGGCACGTATTATCCACCGGAGACAATGATAATACACAAGCAGCAATTAGTATCCTCAATGGTGATCCGGAAGTATTTAAAATCATGGTACTATGAATCGCATTGCGTATACGCTGAAGGAAGATTAAAAATACGTAAATTTTACGTAGTAAGTGTCTCCTTTTAATATTCAGACGATCCAATGATATATGCAAACAAACTACAAAACATTTTGAATGACCTAAAAATCATCCAATCATAATCATAACCACTGGCAATTTTAATGCAAAGTCATGATTATGGCACAATAGTGACACCAATGACAGGAGAACCTTCATTGAAGAATTTATTGCACGAAGTAACCTCGTCGTTCTGAAAAAATTATGGACAACTACACATATCGTCATAATGGGGAGCCGAATATTGACCTGACAATAGTAACAGGCGGACTGTTGAGAAAAGGAACCAACTGGTCAATGAAACATAACTGCGGACCACATGCGATCACATAACAATCATGTTGAAGCGGTTTCCTCATCATACACATGTAAGATAAACCGAGAAAATCACTGAAGCACACTCACTGGAATAGGTTAACCAGTCTAATGAAAATAAAATGACAAGGGATACCCAACTCATTGAACATGTCGTCGAAAGATTAGAGCGGGTTATGAAAAAAACAATAACTAAAGTGTCTGTGTCAAATATTTTCCTTGAAATCGTGCTAGAATATCTAAACTTTCGAGGTGGTCCAACAATCTTATCATCAAACACCAGAGTTTTTGAACCCCGAAAGTTCTGTAAGAGGGAATTAAACCCTTTGTGCGTACCGTAATACATTAAAAGCCAAATCATCATTACGGAACATAGAATGCAGAACCGTGGGGCTTTGTGAACAAATTCAGCACAGAAAAACTTAAAAACATCGATTTACTTAGTACTTCGGTTGATAGTGGGTTCAAAACAGGCTCAAATGAGCGAGCAATATGACATGCTTAATCCTAGGTACCACCAAAACACGAATCGGGTCCAACACTTTAACAGTGAAGCTGTGATTGCCATCATGTCCAGGAAAAAAAATAAAGCGCCAGGCCAAGAGATAATACAAAGATCTTGGTCAATAATTGGACCAAGTAATACCAATGTGTCTTGATCTTATAATAATCTGTGGTGACCTACTATAAAGAAAAAGTTGAGAAGAATTGCCTATCCATTTATCTTTATTCGATCATTACTTCTCTGACCAGCTAGCGCAAATAAAGCTTTTCCACAAGAATCGATCTTGGACCCACAGCTCTAAAATATAATTTTCCACAGTAGTATTTGAGGACGAAAAGGCCATGTTCTTTGGTGGCAACTCAAAACTTTAGGAGAAAATTGGTGCAATAGGAACAAAATGGAGCTTACCTTATTCCAAAAGAGTTGCAAAGGGTTTTAAAAATCTTTGTGTTTTTCAACTAAAAAAAAGTGGGGGTTAGCTAAAACAAGGTGGGGGTGGAAAAAGAATAACTTGGCTTAGATGTACGAAGGCTTAGTGGTACGGCTGTATTGGATGGACAGATATTTTGAACTGCCACAATCGAAGAACACTGATAAACACACAAAAGGGACGAGTATCCTTGGTTTAGGATATAGGACAGCCACAACCGAAGCGGTTGCTGTCTAGGCTGGAGTCATTCGGATCGATTTATTGTTGAATAAACGATTTTCTTGTTGGAGAACAAAGAAAAGGCAAGATGTTAGTTACGGAAACGCCCAAATTCTCGGCAATTAAATACGGCCGAATATTCTGTGTACCTTCCGATGGGTTATTCAAAAAAACGTCCATAGCAACTTGTGGCGGCAGAACTAATAGTCGCATGACTAATTTAGCAGAGAGACTTGTGAAACCAGTTTCTTTAAGTACCGTAAAATTTGCAGCCTACGTGCATAGATTTGGTCTAGCTGATACAAGCAGTTACGAATGTGGTAATAGCTCGGAGACGACTATTCAATTCTGATCTCGCCGATAGTGCTTGAGATCATTTATGAAGAGCATCAAATTTAGCTTTCCCAGCTAGCAAGCTGGCACTTAAGCTGGTGTCAATATTTGAAGAGCGAGACGGATGAAGGCGTACCGATTTTAAGGTATACTCAGGCAATCTCGAGCAATCTCGCAAATTTTAAAAAGTTTAATTTTAAATATTTTAACATCTTAAATTTTGACGTAAGGAGTTTACCCTACGGCATTTTAAAGAGGCTAGGAGAGTGAAACGCCTGGGTAAAGCCGCAACCCCTTAGTAATCCAATTAGAATTTGCAAATTATTATTTTATTTACATTTATTTTTTTTAATTTACATGACGCCGAGTTGGTATATATGAATACTATAGCCTGGGTGCCATTCTAACAAATAAATACGTCCACAACAATAATGACATTGGCAATAGCCCAATGCGGGTTCCTGCTATTAAAAGTTAATAGCTGAATTAAATGTCTCCTTCCTGCGTAACAAATGGTGGTATTTTCTCATGCGATCTGAAGAAAATGTGCCATGCAGATTGAGTCACAATCCACATGTATGTGATCTTTTACCAATTACCACAAAAGGGTGGTAAACTAGACCTGTTGTTTCTGTGACACCTATTAGCGGTTTACCGTTTAGTTCTGAAGGAGTATGTTCCACTTCAAATGAAATAGAAAAATTCAATGTAGCGTTAACAGTGCTCTCCACTGTCCATATATGAAGCAAAGTAGGTGACATAACTGATCTATGAGGAACTCCGATATTTGGGAAGTGTGTCGATGATGATCTCCCATTTAGCACAACATTTATTCTTTCGGTCTTTGAGAAACATTTTTTGATGGTCATCGAATACATTCCGTATGTTACACGAGTTTGCAAATGAGATTCTCATGCCAGACCTTGTCAATTGTCTTTGGTATACCTGAAACTTTTGCGAATGCCTCTCCATATTGTTCTATGTCAAGAGATCGGTTAACGCATTTCTGACAAACTTTGTTGACGATTGGCACAATAGATATTGGCACTTATTGGTCACAAAAATATTTCAGAACTGGTTGTGCCACCAAACTTGATTTCGGCTCATTGTCCAATGAATTAAATCGTGTTCAGTTTAATAAGCCAAGGCAGGTGAGGTTAACATGTTCACTAATATATAAGGGTATTTGGAACAAGACGGTTTACTCTTGCAAAAAAAAAATAAAAATTTGTGCACGTTTGAAACGGCATACGCACATGTTGTTTTCCGTTAGTTATTCCACACGGTCAAATTACTTCTGGTTATCGTATTTATTACTATCAAAAAGCGAAACGCAAATTGCACAACACGCATGAAAATAAAAATCGCTGGTTTAAAAAACGTCCGCAGATTTTCATTTAAACAGCCGTGTATATTAAATAGCGAGTGATGTAACGATTGGACAAGGATAAATGGTGGTGGGCTTTTTAAGTGCTTTCAATAGAATTTCTCTCTACATTCGCAAAATAAAATTACAAACTGAGTAAAAATTGTTGTATTTTGCAAAATTGTATATAATCAAGATTTCTAATTTTTATGTAAATGCTGTAGTAACTCGTACTATATACGAGTATGTATATAGAAATTTATAAATTCAGCTTAATTGCAATATCAATAATATATATAGTGGCGGAGTATACAGCACAATCTAAAAAGCATATCAATCAAATTTGTATTTGTTACCTTGTCACAAATAGTTTTGTATACCACAAATTAACAACGAATAAAATATTGTTGATACCGCTAGATTTATCATGATTAATTCAGTTAATTGTAATTTATGAATGAAATGGTTACAAAACTATATACACCTGAAACTATACTACATCAACTAATAATTCGCTGAAAACCTAAAATAACCTATAAATACATTAATTTTAATCGGTTTGCATGTCATGAAATTCAATTAGAACATTTTTTATTTTTTTTTGTAATGTGAATAACGTATACGGACACAAAATATATTATAGCAATAATCTAAATTTTCATTAGGTTCATTAGTCGTCGAACTGTGTTATACTATTAAAACTATTATTATTTACTAGTTTGCTGTACTATACGAGTATATATATTTATATATATAGTTAGGTAGAATTGTTTGTTGTGGTGCTCACCCATCTGAATATTTTAAATTATATAAAATTTATTATAAATTTCGAGTAATTCCTGCGGTGTGGTTTTGCATATGCCGCGATTCGATGAACAAGTTTAGCGCCGCGCGGTCATTAATTTAATAATAATGGACATAGGTAGTTTTTCAGGGTTCATGCAATTTATATTTTTTTTTCTAACACTTTCTATTAAATTTCACAATTTAACATATGTATGCATGTGTATATGTGTTGCCAGTCTATGTAGTCAATTATAATCTAATCACTAAAATATAATCTATATTCGTAGTATGCTAACTAGCTAACAAGCACTGGATACCAAAATATGTATAGACAACAAAACAAAAAGATAGAACAAACTAGTCGGAATGATAAAAATAATTAGAGTTTATAATTAGATTTTAATAGAAAATACGTGTTACCCTTTTAGAGTTATATGTAGGGGATATTGGTGTAAATTCGTTTTGGTTTCGAGATGGGTTGCGTTGATATCAGAAAACACAAATTCACGCGATTTTAATTGTACTTATTATAAAGATATAACAGTAAAATATAATTAAATACAGGAGTAATAATTGTATGCAATTATCGCGAATGTCATTTGATATTATAAATTGATTTTATTGGTCGAAATTAGTAGCCATGTAAGTAAATTACTCGGAGCTTGATAAGTTAATTAAATGATTGTCGAGCGAGGTAAATTATCGACACATAATTAGCAACACGTAAATAGCGATTTCTTGAGTCCCTGACGTGGGCAATATAGATAACGTCGATGACATATTTTCTCTTTATTTTACTATTAGGTAATTGTATAATTGTCCTAGGTGCCAAATAAATTTACATTTTGATACTAAATCACATAAATTACTTTTGTATATGGATCGACTCCCACACTTATACCTATAATGTAAATTTACCACAGGGAATGTTTTTCACCCTATTATATTCTAAATTTTAAATTAAATTGTACACTACTGAAATACTTGTAAATTTTAAATTAAAAATATAAAATTAATTTAAAATCTCTAATTAACTGAAAACATCTACCTGAAAGAATGGAATAGCTATAAATAACAAAAATATTTTAATAGAATATTTGCTTTGCGCGCCATCTCTTAATATCATCCATAGATATTTTATCATTTATTTTTCACGGTGGAAGACTATAACAGTGTACAATTAGGAAATTTTGATTTTGTATTTTTCATACAAAAAAGTTTTTCTGTCAGCTGTCACATTCAATTTCCAATTACGGTGTTTAAGAAATCCTGTCAAAGCAAGTTTAAATATTGAAAAAATCGCGTTAAAATTGTTCTAACTGATTTTAAAAAAGATGAAGTGAAATAAGAATCAGTAGCAATCATAGATATCATAAATTCTATAAAGTCCGACTCAGTCGGTAAGCTCATTTTCAAAATAATATACATACATCACTCATCAAAGTAATAATAAAATACTATTCTTTAAGAGAAAGTCCATCGAAATAACAACGAGCCACCCACATTATTTGCCTAAAAAGTGATTTTGATTATACCATTCATCGATTGAATTATTTGTTCTTATCCTTGATATGCCAATTATTCGCGAATGTTGAACATTGAAACGATATCAATTCGATATTATAACAGAGATCTCGTTTAGCGCAACACACACGTTACTCAAAAGAATGTTACGCCATTAGAATTTTACCGAGAGTTGGGTCATTCAGTATTTACGACTTTAAATTGAAACAATTGTCCGGATTGGTTTCGAACTCCTGCAGTATGCAGTAATCCGCACCACGCCACGGAACGATAATGAACCTCCTCTAAATCGGCAGTCTTCACTTATTTCGGACAACAAATAATTTTCATTCGGTATCATTATAGTGAGCTCATACTCACCTGAACCAGCATAAAATTCCACCACAAATAAAACTAACAGCCTTGCGACAAAAAATTAATGCATAAGCTTTCCAGCTGGCCTATAAGCTGATTTACACTGTAGGATTCAGTTTCATCCTGCAATTCTCTCTTACCCTAATGTACCTGGTTAAATTTAATTACGTCACCCTGTTTTGGGAAGACATATATATCACATCAGCTGCTAGAGAATCAATATGACAAAAAAAGTATGTAAATGTTTGACTTTTAACTTCGCTGTTAAATTAATTTATGCATGAAAGAAATACTTGTCAGTTCAGTGATCAAAAATTTTTCCACTTCAATTTAATTTCATATTTTTCTTGGTAAAAATGTCAATAGAAGCCAGGAATCATAATTATGGTATTCAAACGAACATTTTTTTTTATGTGACATGCGTGCCTATGTGTAAAAAAAACACTGCGTAAATTTTGACTTAAACTGTCTTGAAAAAAAATTAAGATTTTTTTAGGACAAATTTCACTATTATGCTCAAAATAGTGAAATTAGTCCTAAATCCTACAGTCATTTGAATGCGGTTTAGTATAATATACTAAATTCGGATAAGTCGATTAAACTATTGATTTAATCGTTCTTAAGTTAATAAAAAACTTGCTACAAATTATATAGTGTACCTGCTATTCATAGGAAACAAATAGGAAACGGCCACAAAAACTAAATAAATTTTGGTGTAAAATTATGTTCAAAAATATTTAATACCAATTCAATTAAGAAAAAATGGAGTTTTGTGTCGTCAGGTCAGCAAAATTTGCCTTGGAGTACTATAAACCTAACGAAATACTCTGAATTTTTTCTATAAACTCCTATAAACCAGCATGCTAGTTGACTTATATTCTGTGATGCTACCTAGACCCCATGTAATAGAACAACTCGTTTGTTTTGATCAAATTTTGGGTTTAGGGTGTGTGTGAGAGCCAAATTTGCATTGATCTTCTATAAATCACTGTGCGCCTGATACAAAATGTTTGGCTTAAATATTAACTCAATTTGAGGCTCATCAATTATTGCTGTATTTTTATCGATGGTGTAGAATTAATAATTTAAAAAATATAATCTCAGCATAAGTTAGTTCGAAATAATAATAATTTGCATTAAGTAAAATGTCAAAAAAAAATTCAAAATATGTAAATAATTCGATCACTAGTGGCATGAGTTACAAGTAGTGGTCGACGGTATCACGAGTAGTAGACAATGTTAACAAATAGTCGACGTACTCGACGATTGGTCGACGTTATCGACGTCTTCGAGCGTAAACACCCATCTCTGACGATTGTGTTTGTTAGGACGGTACACCTCAAATCACGTAATTTAGATTTACCGAAGTTTCACCTTTCGTATCCTCAATATATTTAAACTAGAGGAAGGCACGAGTAATTGTCCCATACCCACCTTAACATACAAAATTGTCAAGTAAATGAAATCTAAAAACTAAAATTTAAGATGTAATTAATATATGAAATTTTGTTATATAATTTAAGTTACATATATTATGTAATAAGTTGTTACAGGACCACTTCTGCCATCCTGCAGATTTCATCTGATACCGCGCAGAGGCCTCACACGGTGATTTTGCCGTCTAAATCTCAGGGAGAAATGCGATGGGTCGTGGGGTTAGAGGCTTGCGGGTATCCTGGCCTACACCGTGATTACAGAAATTTGAATAAAAATAAAACGCAAATAATAAATAATAATAAACCGGAGTTCCGCCGAAATTCGCCAGCCGGAACTTGAAGAACGAACAACATAATTATAACCGAGAAGGGTGCCTTGGTGCGCGCATCCGCCCGAATACAAACAGTTCAAAATACTGGTTTCAAAATCGGATGCGGGCACAAAGGGACCGCTGACACTACACCGACATGGAATGGAATCCCCGGTCCCACAATACCAAACCGAGAAGAAATTAGCAATTCATTTTTTTTTATTTATCACTGAAAAGGGAATAATAACCACAAGGATAATGAGTGAACGAGACCAATGTGAACACCGAGCGCGCGACATACACCCGCTATGCGATGCACGAATACGATAAAAATTTTAAAATTTAAAAAGATTTAAAAGATATAAAAAAATAAAATCGAATAAAAAAAAATCGTACTTTAAGGTGGTGCCACACCCAGACCGTTGTGGTGCCTTTCACCGATACCAAAATATAACTGGTCGGGCAACCGGTTGGCTACCCGAAAGTTACGGTGTATCTTCACCGAAATTCAGAAATAAAAATGTACAACTGGCCAAAAAAAAATTTACAAACCGAAAATAAGGGCGTTGTCTCACCCCACTAAAGATAGAACGACTAAGTATTCGTTGCGGTACTTTCACCCTTATGTAAACGTAAACGACCACGTTACATCACCCGTAGTTGTAGTCAACCTGTCGGCTGCACATAGATTTAGCGGTGTCTTTCCACCGAAATCACAATTTATTTAGGCCATGTAAGGCGGCCTTTCTGTATAATTCTTCAATTTATGTCTAAAATTTGTTGTTAGAGGCGATGAACATTTGGCATCCGACCATAAAATTTGACCAAATATAAAGGGTGATTTTTTAAGAGCTTGAGAACTTTTTTTAAAAAAAAAACGCATAAAATTTGCAAAATCTCATCGGTTCTTTAGTTGAAACGTTAGATTGGTCCATGACATTTACTTTTTGAAGATAATTTCATTTAAATGTTGACCGCGGCTGCGTCTTAGGTGGTCCATTCGGAAAGTCCAATTTTGGGCAACTTTTTCGAGCATTTCGGCCGGAATAGCCCGAATTTCTTCGGAAATGTTGTCTTCCAAAACTGGAATAGTTGCTGGCTTATTTCTGTAGACTTTAGACTTGACGTAGCCCCACAAAAAATAGTCTAAAGGCGTCAAATCGCATGATCTTGGTGGCCAACTTACCGGGCCATTTCTTGAGATGAATTGTTCTCCGAAGTTTTCCCTCAAAATGGCCATAGAATCGCGAGCTGTGTGGCATGTAGCGCCATCTTGTTGAAACCACATGTCAACTAAGTTCAGTTCTTCCATTTTTGGCTACAAAAAGTTTGTTAGCATCGAACGATAGCGATCGCCATTCACCGTAACGTTGCGTCCAACAGCATCTTTGTAAAAATACGGTCCAATGATTCCACCAGCGTACAAACCACACCAAACAGTGCATTTTTCGGGATGCATGGGCAGTTCTTGAACGGCTTCTGGTTGCTCTTCACTCCAAATGCGGCAATTTTGCTTATTTACGTAGCCATTCAACCAGAAATGAGCCTCATCGCTGAACAAAATTTGTCGATAAAAAAGCGGATTTTCTGCCAACTTTTCTAGGGCCCATTCACTGAAAATTCGACGTTGTGGCAAATCGTTCGGCTTCAGTTCTTGCAGGAGCTGTATTTTATACGGTTTTACACCAAGATCTTTGCGTAAAATCTTCCATGTCGTCGAATAACACAAACCCAATTGCTGCGAACGGCGACGAATCGACATTTCACGGTCTTCAGCAACACTCTCAGAAACAGACGCAATATTCTCTTCTGTACGCACTGTACGCATTCGTGTGGTTGGTTTAATGTCCAATAAAGTAAACTGAGTGCGAAACTTGGTCACAATCGCATTAATTGTTTGCTCACTTGGTCGATTATGTAGACCATAAATCGGACGTAAATCGCGAAACACTTTTCGAACCGAACACTGATTTTTGTAATATAATTCAATTATTTGCAAGCGTTGCTCGTTAGTAAGTCTATTCATTATGAAATGTCAAAGCATACTGAGCATCTTTCTCTTTGACACCTTGTCTGAAATCCCGCGTGATCTGTCAAATACTAATGCATGAAAATCCTAACCACAAAAAAATCACCCGTTATTAAAACTCTCTCATCTTAATTTTATTAGATTTTATTGTTGTATTTCAAAAACTGCAAGCTGATACACACTATTACATAACTTGCTCCAATTTTACACTTTTTGTTTTCTAAATTTTTTTATTTATTTTTTAAAACATAAGAATCACCAAAACTAAAACAAATCAAACTTATTTGCCCAGATCGCAAAAAATAATCTCCAGCAAAAAAAAAAAATATTATCATTCTATATGAATTAATATAAAAACGTTTTTGATACCAAGAAAAACTGACTCGATTTTATATAAAAAAATATATCTCGAACTCATGTTCGACAAACTCAAAACGACTCTATTTCTCTAGTTTCAAAGTAGACTACCCCTTACATAAAACAACGCGAGATTTTTTTGTTTTAAATTCTCAAACAAAACAAAAAAACTCTAACAAAAAAAATCGCGCACCACATAACGAACGCCAAAACGTTCTAGAAGAGTCTTATTTCTTCTCTGAGAAATATATAACAAAAAATATTCATCTAGAGCGCATTGCTTTGCACACACCCGATGCACATTGGTCTCGCTAAAATTACACAAAACGACAATCTCTTAACGTATACGAACCATGGGATAAAGTAGCTTTTTGGAGGCAGCGGTATCATCGGCCACCCCTGTGGCAAAGGGGTCAGCATGCTTGCTCCAGCGGCCGGAGATCTCGGGTTCGATTCTCGGTGGTGACAAGGAAACAAAAATTCACGGCTGGTTTAGGATCAATGAATTAATCACTAATTATCCGAAATGAAAATATGATTATGAAATCTCATTTGAGGCGGCCAAATCCCTTGATGTGATAGTTCCAGAGAGAGAGGGAGAGGTATCATCGGCAAAGTTGGGCTCGTAAATTTCAACATGCAATTTAAATGGTTTTTTACATATGCTGTAAAGTAAATAATGAATTAAATGGTACCTTTTCGTTGCAAATAAGTATAAATTGAGCTATTTGAATAGCTATAGATGTCAGTAGACATTTATTTTATCATATTTTGTAGCTTGTTCAAGACAAAAACTAATGGCATTGTAAAAATTCTAGATGAAGATAACTGAAAGTGGAAAATAATTATGATTATAACCATTTAAATAAATTTGTGATTGTAGTTTATGATGTTAAATATAATTATAAATACGAAATTGAATTAAACATTCAATATTTTTAATTATTTTTGAGAGTTTCCACGTTTTTTAAGTACATTTTACATATTTTTGTAAAATAAAATGTAAAACATGTTTTTTACATGCAAAATGCCAATTTGTGATAATCGGATTCATCAAATCTCACCGAGTTAGATCGATGGGCCGCTTTGCACTACCTCCACAACAACGCATGACAAAAAAAAGTGTTACAACAACCATCAGCTAGCTAAAAGCGTACGTAATAGAGGAAAGGTGTGACTGCGCTGGTGTTCCAATTTATTTAAACAAATATTATCATAAAATCATTTCTGTGTGTCCTTCACTGGTTGTTTCATCTGCGTCTTTAGTTGGCACATAACACTGAATTGCGGTTGTGTTTCGTATTTTTGAATGGATTCTGGCTACGAATATTTACTGGTTTTTATTCTCCGTTAGCACCTTATATTCCTTAGCTGTTTTTCTTCTCACTTCATTGAGGCCGTGAATTTCGACTTAATAACGTTTCATTTATTTCTCTAATTGAGCAAGCCCTGATGCTTTTGTTAGAGTTATGATGTTCCAATTACCAAATCATATTCGTGAACGGTAGCCAAGAGTCTATATTTGCATTTGCCGGTTCATATTATTTCTTCTAATTCGTTTAGATTAATAAATGGTTGATCCATTTATTCCTAGCCTGCTTTAAGGGCTGCTGAGAAAGACACACGGACATGCCAGAAGCGAGGTTTTCGCTCCATTTTATTTTTAACTTTCTTAGCAAAATATGATGAAGTTGTTGTTGTCTTATATACCTCCGCCAAATAACCCCATGGCGTTACAAGATTTCGTCATTTCGTCATTTCATCTGGCAGGTTCCAGACCTTTTATGTAAATATCCGAAAAGCTTTTCAATTCTCAATATTGGCATTGTGGATACTAGCAGATAGCGCCACATTTGTTCTTCTAGTTTTCTTCGTACTCAGAACCAAAATCATCGGAAAATTGATTTTATAGAGTTAGAACTCTTTTTGTAATTTTTGTCAGACTTTCAAAGTTAATTTACAATACACTTGATTCACATCAAGCTCCAAAATGTATGAGTTATCCACTAAAAGTCGGCAAACCCTGGTGGATTTACTAATCGATATGAAATTTTAAACACGCTTTTCGTCTAAATTTTTAAATCCCAGAGCGTATTCGCAGACTTACTTTACTCGAGACTAGCAGTGCCAGAATTAAAAACCAAAAAAAATCTTAAAATCAGTATTGTGGCTTTTTACTCGTCACATTATTCAAATGCAGTGTATGCGTGATTTTCAAAAAACTCGTGTAAAGAAATTATTTTTCTTAATTTTGTTATTTTATAAGCCTTAAATCATAAATTACTTCAAGTTCAATTGCATTTATAAAGAACTATATATTGTTTATTAAGCAGTGTTTGCTCTTCCTCACTTTAACTTCATTATCCATTACCAGCACCACAAAAAATAATCGTCCGAGTCCACAGGTGTATTTTTTGCTCATTATGCGTTCGCATCGAATTTCTTATGATTTAATTCGGTTTTTATAGCATCCATAATTTTACAAATTTAAGTGAAAGTGACATGTTCGGTTTCCGTTTTTAATATATTTATAAAAAAATTATTCATTGAAATAATTTTAATAGTATAACATGAAGTTGCACACATGTGCAACGTATATTGATCTCTTATTGTCATAAAATTTTATGTTGTGACTTAAATTGCATTTTAATTCTAAATGCAACGCGTTATACACTTTTTTGTGTTCGATAAATTTTTGTTCGGCGCGATTTAATTTCTATTACGTAAAGAGAAAGAATGTCATGATTGAAATCAGTAATAAATGTTTAACAATACAAAGTAGTTAGCTATGTACATTCTCCATAAATATATAAGTGATTGTGATTATTATTTACAACTATAGGCTAAAGATATACTCGTATACTTATTTTTTATCTCGTTTACAATTTAATTAAAGAGCAAAAATAAACTTCATGATGCCTAACAATAATTATGTATTATGATATGATCAGGCTCATAAGGCGCAAAATGTATTCGAAACGCCTTGTTACATTTACATTTTATTGTTATTTGTTTGCCCTATGTGTGATATAAGGTATATGAGTAAAATATAAAGGACACACTACATTTAATATTGGATTATAGCTTCAAAAAATATAAACTCGTATACCTAAAGACGAGAGGGTTTTGTTGTGAGAAAATTAGCTTCAACAAGATTGTCTTTAAAGAAAGTAAAAAACGAAATATAAATATTTTATGATTCATATAATTATAGATTACTTTTACAAATTGTAACTAAACTTTACTATATAAAGACAAACCACCTATATCAAAATTTACATTCACACACGATCGCTTCTACAACAATACCACCGTTCGTTTTAAGATTAGCTATTTGATAAATTTTTAAGTAAAATGAATTGCAATTTGCAACATATTGTTCTACAAGTTGGAAAATATGAAAAATTATATATATATATATATATACGTTGTATGCTTGTGCAACAACTTAGTCTAGCATATATATATGTTACGTGTAGATGCTATAGTTTAACACCAACAATTATTTCAAATTAATTTTTTAATGTTTTAAGATTAAGTTAAGAATGCACAATAAAACCAAAAACTAAAAAATATTAACGACATAACTCTAAGATCTTAAGAAACTATATAAAGTTGCTTCATCATTATCTTTACTTCACTTTACTCTCTTTTCAGCATCGCAATCGCCTATATATTATAAATACAGTCTAGTTTATTTATACCACAGCTGTGTGTTACACTATCGATTTACTTTTTATTGCAATAATGCAAACTATTAAATATAGTTGATTAAAATTAAAATCATTTTATGGAAAAGTGAACTTTCACGGTTGATGTCTTACTATTTTATACGAGTAGACTGTGTCAATCATATTACGAACGGAAATTTTTTTATCTTAATCCGTCCACGTACTTAAAAAAAACGTTACGGTCGCTTTTACGATTTTCCGTCATATACATTTTATTATCGTGGTGTGCTACAAGAAGATGAAGCACCGAGAATAAAATATTTATTGTTTTTAATTTTTATTACTGGAAAATTCATATAAAAAATAAAACAAATAATGATAATAATAGGAAAATGTATTTTCAGGAAAACCCGAATACAAAAAGAATAATGGTAACATTTTATATGAAATTAATCTCAAGTGCATTTTGCTTATGTTCTGTACTCTTGGTCTTAGCACTGTGTTGTACACTTTATATCAACATTTTTTTTTATTTGCTTCTTAATTTTATATAGTATTTTTGTGTACGATTCTTGAACATAAGAAAATTTGCTTGAATTTGAGAAAGAATAATGAAGGTAATATATGTACACCAGTAGAATTGAATTTATTTTATTTTGTGCGATTTTTATTGTCTGTCTAGTACCTAGTACCGAGCTAACGAATAGAAAAGCACTGAAAATTAATAATCTTAATTTTATTTTTTATATAATTTAAAGAAATGTATTTTTTTTTTGGTTTATAAGATTAATTGATTATAAGAAGCGTATACGGGAAAAAATTATGATTTTTATAAATAGTAAGGATTTGTATAACATTTATAAAGCGTTGGAAAGCTCTTTAATAAGTTGAGCGATTATTATTGTTATCGTTGCTATAAATAGTTTATGTTACGGTTCGCTTTTATATAAATTTCGAATTATGGCAAAAAAATATTAATGATCATTTTCAAGTATTGTGCAGTTGTTCAACGGAATTTCCATCTTACTAAATTATCGGATTTTTACCATTCTTTCAAATATTCGTACAAACAAAACTTTCTTCAAAAATTACAATCGCATTACTAAAAATCGGAAGTAAATTTAGTGAAATAAATAATTTTAATTATTTAATTTGTATCGTATTCCTATGCACTCGGATCTCAACCACTAAAAGTCCGTTTCATCATAATTAAAGTGTAATACAACAGAAAGTAACGCACAAGGGGGTTTTACCATCAATGATTTTTGGTATATAATTATAAGATAAAGTATGGTCAGCGAAAAAACTAAATTAAGTTCGCTAGTTTTTGGATATATTGAATTTTTATTTATTTATTTAATCATTTCATTTTATTTTATATACATTTGAATGGTTTCTTAACCGCTAAATTGTACGGTACTTAAACAATATTTGTTTGAAAAATTGAAAAACTATATAATAATAAAATAAAATAAAATTAAGAATTTTTAAAAACTAACAAGAGTTTTTAGATAAAAATTCTGATTTATACGACTAATATTAATTATTCAAATTATATGGCTTGTTTGCAGTTTAATTATAATTACAAAAAAAGCAAAAAATTAATTTTAACTAATCATAATACAGAATTAAAGGTGAACATTAATTACACAATTACAGAATTATACAAGATAACAACCAGCGTTCAAAATCAGAAACCTCCATTACCCAATTTTTAAGGCTATTTGAAAATTTTTGATATGTAGGTGCCGATCTAATTACCAAAGGTAGTTTATTGAACAGAAATGGTGCCTCATAATGAAAAAATGTTTTACAACGTTCCTTACTCGTGAAAAGAACCAAACATTCCGAAGAACTGCGGATTATAATTTTTAGGCTTAATATACTTCAAAGAGCTCGATTTTTTATAAAATATCTACAATACTTTATAAAAATAAAGCTTATGTAGTGGTAGAATATTACGTTTCGCAAATAAGCCGGAGACCGAATCAATTCTTTTTTTAAAATGAATTACCCTTATTGCATACTTTTGCATTTTGACAAGTAAACTAACATTATTTTTGAATGAACCACCCCACGCTGCAATATCGTACCCCAAATGACAATTATAGTATCATCCTCAAAAGCTGTTATAAGACCATGAAGATTTAATGTAAGTAACTAATTTATTTATATTAAAAATAGAATTGGCCCAAGAACTGAACCCTGTGGGACACCTGATGTAATAGCCAATTTTTCACTGAAAATCTTCTCAACCCGTGAAACTTGATATCGATTTTCTAAATATGATTTAAAAAAATCAAGAGTTATACCTCTAAAGCCGGCATAGTACAGTTTGTTAAGGAGAATGTTATATTCTACTGTATCAAAAGTTTTCATGACGGCAATGAATACAAGCATTTTAATAATCGCATTTTCAGTATTAGCGTCCTTAAGACACCCAAACTGACTTGTATTAATAAATTTCCTGTCGCATAAAAAAATTATTACTCTTGATTTTACAACTTTTTCAAAAATTTTTGAGAAGCCTGACAAAAGACTTATAGGGCGGTAACTATTTTTCATATTGGTATCAATTTTTTTATAGAGTGGTATAACAAGTGTAGTTTCTAAACTATCTGGAAATATTCCACTTGGCAAACTTAGTTATATATAAATGACAGCGGTCCAACAATGTAAATAGCTACTCTTTTAATACACATGTTAGAAATTTTATCTAATCCACTTGAATTGGTAGATTTCATGGTATTAATGGTGTACGACAGCTTAGTCGGACAATTTTTCTCACTAATGCCATTTGAAGTACGTAAAATATATTTTTTATTTATATCATCAGCAATTGAAACAAAAAATGTATTAAAAATATTAGCAAACTCTTTAGAGTCATTAACTTTTAATGACCGATTTTGATTTTTTTGACTTTTCGAATTGCCAGTAACTTCGTTAATTATTCTCCATTGCTTTTTAACATTATGATTGGCATTCTCTGATAGCACTTCTTACTTGCGATTTTAAATTGTTATATCTAATAAACAGCCGAATATTATTAGGGCGCCTTTTAACTTTCAAACCTAAACTATTTTTAAGTTCTATCAAATTTAAAAGTTTAGTATCAAACCAGCCTTTAAACTTATTGCTAGGTAATTGACGTTAAAAAAAACATGTTTCTGCACAAGCTTTGAGAATGTAAAAAGGAAATTATCATAGGCCGAATTAGCTTCATTACTACATACATAATACATTAGTCCATCTCTCAGCATCCAAACAGCGTAGAAATTTCTAAAAATTAATTATTTTGTAATTGGCCGAATTTATACTGGTACCACTAATAGGAAACTCCAACATAAAAAAAGATTGTACAATTTCAGTAACTTGAAGATCTTTAACCAAGGTTGAATATGAACAATCAAGGATCGGTTTAATTCTCAAAAATATATGATCAATTTACGATTCTAGTTGGTTGATCAATAAGGGATAAAAGATCGTGTGAAGACATCAATAATATATAATCAACACAAGATTGACATTGACAACTCAAATTAGTGTTCATGCCCCCCATATAATAACTAGTTCGTTCATAAATAGATCAATCGAAAAAGCTTGCAATCTATAAAAACCCAGAAAACTTAAATTAATTTTGTTAATAATAAAATTTATCTTAATACTATCAGCGCTTAGAAATATCTTAAATATTCTCTCTCTAATTGTCAAATAACGACGCCTCAGGTTCATTAATAAAAATTTCCGAAAAAAACATTACGTTTGGCATGTAATTGAGCATATCTAACTGGCACATTAATTCATTTAAGATCTTCCTTAAACTTTTAATATTCTGATGTACAAAAAGAATCACCTTAAAATGGAAACAAATCAAGAAGATAAACAAAAAAGTATTAATAACTTAAAATAACACTACTTGTTGTTAATTACACTTAACTTAAGTTTATCAAAATCATAAAAACTATTTATGAAGATTGGCTTTAAATTATCATACTTCCCTAACAGTACTGTATTATTTCTGTACCAGCCATACTTTTAATTGTTGAGCACTTTAAACTGTATAACATTATTATTGATTTGGGAACGAATTCGCGTATATAAACTTTGACCCCTTTAGGTAAATGTAAATCAACGGTGCTGATAATTTGCTTATTCTTCTTACATTGGAATAATTTATTTTTTAAATCAGCTGGCTTTAAATACACAACAATTGAGTTTTTGTCCGATTTAGAGGTCATTTTGTATCAATCAACAATACCATCACCCGAAATAATAAAATCGATGTTTTTAAAAACTGTTATACTATTTGTTGTGTCAAATTTGAGGATATCGGTAACCCACTTATTATTACAGCATTTATTTAATTGAAAAGCGATTTTATCGTTGTTATCATGGGGCCTCATTAAATTCAATACTGAAATACCTAGACATAAAGCCACCAAGCAGCAAAAAAATGGTTAGTTCCATCTGATATCGACATATTATGGAAGTTTCAAAATATTAGTATATTGGCCTATCTGACCGTATATGCCGCTTGGTGGCTATATGTCTAAATATTTCAGTATGAAATCCATAATGTTGGCTCATGGTAACTAAAAAAAATTGTTTTTCGGTTAATTAAACAAAACAAAAAATCGGTTATTTCCACCGTACAATAGTAGACAAGTCACAAAATGGATTATTTCCACCTGATATGGACATAGAGTAGTGTTATCATTTTAGCTAGTATATTGGCCTATTCGGCCATAACATATACCACTTTGTGGCTATATATCTATATAGAGAAAAGGTTTACTGCTTAGAATTTATGCATAATTAAATTTTGAAGTATATTTTTTGATTTTCTTTATTGGTTCATTAAAACTCCATGTACAACGATAAAACACAATCTTGTGCTTTCGAGAACCTATTTTTTAACATTAACATGTTTTTTAAATTGATGGATGGAGATATCAACTTAATTTCTTCTTTAAAGTTCAAGCAATTCTAGAATAGAGCCCTATTGATTTAGACATTTCTGTGTTGAGGCTGTTCGGAGATCTGTAGGGTTTTGATAAACCCCCCTCCTTAAAATTGATAGATTCTTTTTTTTCTATTCTATTTTGGTTTACAGAGCATGTAAATGTGGAATAAAAATATATCTCGTGTGGATGTGGGTTTGTGTGGGTGGTGGGGTTATGGAGTTGTTTTTGGTTTGGTATTTGAATTTGGGATTTTGTGGATGAGGGTTTGGGTGAGTGGTGTAGGTGTGAGAGTGGACATGTAGGTGTATAGGGTGGTGCGGTTGCGATGGGTCTTGGGGATTTGAATTGGATGGGTGTGGTAATAATGTTTAGGTGTAGTGATTTGCAGTTGATTTAGGTCGGTTGAGTTATGGTGGATTGGAGTCGGTTTGACTGGGTGTAGATGGGGTTAGGTGGATGTGGGTGTTTGTAAAATTTGAAATACGCAAATTACACTGCATAGGAGTTCTTTATAGGCAACAAAAATGCTTATAGAGTTCAGTTCCTAACCTTTCCCGTCTTTTATTTACTATTTACACGTTGTTGAGGTGACTAAAAAATTCGGGTTCGCGCAAACTGCAGCAACTTTCTACTATATATCTAGTGTTCTAGTGTCTTAGGTCCATATTATAATAAATTCAACTGTCAAATATGAATCTATGAACAATATAAATATTAAATTTAATTTAATTGCTTGATTGATTTTTTATTCATTTATTTCTAAATTAACAAAATTTTACAAATTTTTAAAACAATATTGAATCTTAATAAATTACTTAAGTTTAAAAAAAGGTTGAAAGTTTGCACATTGTAAATGTGTAAAAAGGGAGTTGACGCTTACACTTCTCAGTGAATTCAAAATCCCTTAAAGAGAAATATAAATAACATACTCCACTTGACTGATTATAGTCAAGATAAATAGTTTGGCAGAGGATCAAGTCATTATATTAGAAAAATTTGAAAACTGGTAAATTTTTTTTTGTGAAAAGTATTATAATTTTATTAATTTATTAATTAAAAATTAAACACAAAATTAAGTTTTTTTTAGCTTAAATAAAAAATATATAATGTATATATAATATATTTGACGACAGATCTTCAATAATCTTATAAACTTTTTATAAAAAACACTAAGTTTTTTTGTTTTAATTCAACAGATAAATCGTCAGCTGACAGTAATACCCAAAAAAGGAAATCCGACTTCTACCATACTCGTTTGTAATAATACAAAGTTCCAGATTATCTTTATTGCGCGTGCGAAGACTGCTAAACAAGGTGTGTGAAGTTTTATTATATGTACGTGTTTTAAAACCTGTAAGAAGTGTAATCTTTTAATGGACAAAATGGGTGTACCACGAAACCCCGGTTTTCAAAATTCAAGTTTTTACAATCCCGGTTCTCTTTTCTTCTATTCTAGTTCCAGGTTTTAGATTTGGAAAAAAAATATTTTTAATTAATTTGGGCCTGCCAGACTAATAATATTTAACAAAAAAAATAAGATATCTTGCCCAAAAATTTACTAGAAAAAACCAAGGATTCGCAAGTGAGAGGCAGGAGTCGGTTCCGTGGAGTCAGTGCTATTTTATCGGAGTCGATGTTAATGCAACATTTTGAAATGCAATAATTGTATAGGCTAGCGGCTTCGATAACTCTCGCTAAGATTTGAACTTCGAGGACGTAGGAGCCGGGATCAGCAAACACACCGCACTGCATGCCGCACGTAGGAGCAGATTATATAGAATTTATTAATGACACCTCCTAAAAAGAAAAATTATTGCACAATTTTGGTATGCGAGATTTTATAATTGCAAGATTTTGTACTTGCAACATTTTGTAATAAAAAAGCAATATTTTTTTAATGCAATATTTTGAAATGCAACATTCTATATCGATCCAAGAAAAACTATTTCACTAAGTGTTCATATTTCAATAAAAATAATCAAAACAATTATTTCGGAAAACAAAATTTTAAAAAACAAGATTTTGTCCAAAAAAAATTTGATAAACTATATTCAAACGTAAAATAAGAATCCAAAAAAAATATTGAACGCAAAACATAATTTTATCTTGCAGGCAAACACCCCGATCCTGGTTTTTTCAATTTAAAAAGTCGATGAAATAGATATTCAATATTTTCGCGACATTTCAGAACTTTAGCAAAAATTATTTTAGAAATCTATTTCCATCGCACGTATCAAATTTTAATAAAATCTGTTAACAAATGGCCAAATTCCATCTCTATTAGCCATTTTCTAGAACTTTATCACAAACTCATTTTTGAATTTTGTCAAAAAATCATTGTAAAGTCCCATTTTCCAACATGTCAAATTTTGAAAATTAAAACCGGGATTTTCTAAAAATCGCCGGGATTTTGAAAACCGGGATTTATAAAAAAAACGGGATTTTGACAAACCGGGATTTTAAAACCCGGAATTTCGTTTCACACCCGGGTAAAATATCGTTCACCTTTAAATCATTAATAGATGCCATGTACAATTTTAGTTATAACATGAGATGTCTTGTGTATAAAGCCAACGATTGGTGATGTTTTAACCATGTCAATACGAGTATAAGCCTGCTAATTTAGATATTAAGGTAATGTTGAAAGAGGTTTGCGTATAAACCGAAAGAGCTTGTATTTAGTTTTTGACAAGTGTAAACATAACCAATTTACATTAAAAAAGTAATGAAATATGTCCATTGAATCAAGTGGATCATTCAATTCAAAAAATAATGCGGCACCATCAGCAAATAATCTCAATTTACCTTTTATACTTTAAAAGTTAACTTTAGGTTGTTTGATGACCAGTATCATTTATAAATAATGAAAGTCATAAAGCCCACAGTACGCCACGTACCACGAGGTCGAGTTACCTCCATTTTTTGATTCAGATACGTAAGAGCGTTTTACGTTGTGACGAATTGCAAAACATATAGAAGAGCGTCACAAATAAAATTTATTAGAACTGCGTATTGGAGCAAATTCAACATCATTTGAGCAGTGGAAGAATTTTAATATAATTCGACTCACAATTAGTCTGAATAATGATGTTCAAAATCATGGTTTTAGTTTAGTGGGGCGAGTGAAATGGAAAATTCTGCTGCAGATTACATTCACACTTGCACGAATAATAACATTAATGTAAATTTGTTAACTGAAATGTAATGTGGCTCCAATAAAACAAGTAAGCTTACCTGGGGTTAAATATATGGAACTCATTTAGTCATTTGTTCTCAAAATTCTTGAACAATATAATCGAAAGTGGAAGTCATATATTGCCAATAGAGTTTCAAACATATATCAATTATTACCTAACGCAGTTTTATGACTTGACAAGTTCACAGATAACACAGCAGACCCAGCAAATTTGCCAACAGTGTCTAATGGTGGAAAGATCCAGAATGGTTAGGTCAGAGTGAACAAAGCTGGCCATTAAAATACAATTTATTATCATTCAAAACAATACATGACGTGAGAAAATGGGACGTCTTCTAACATCGTAGTAAAACAATTTAAACCGCATTCAGCAAATGAACCGAAATTAGTTCGAATAATGACAATCGTGAGGTGGTTTATTCTTATCAGCATAACTCATAAATGAAAGAAAAACTTGAAGAATAATATTACGGTGTTAGAACTAAATGTAGCAGACATAACCATTGTTCAGCTCGTTAAAGCATTAAAAATGAGTGAAGATCTTGACTCATTAGAGGAAGATTAATGAGTGATATCGGGCTCGAGAATCACCGGGCTTGCACCAATCGTCGATGCTTGTTAAAAGCCGACTGATGGAATCAAAATGCACACCGTGCGAACGAAATAAATATCATCATAATTTTATCGAAAGGTCATGTAGTGATCAGACTGGTTCTTCAGTATTTGCATCACAAATTTTTTCATGTGGGACCAGCTCGATTATGGTATTGAGTGAACCGCAAATTTATCGATCATTCTGTCATAAAATTATCACTTGCTATCGAAATTCAACAATAAAATCACATCAGCAAATGGTTAGTCTTCCGGAAGCCAGAATCGGCTTGTGATTGTTTTAGCATAACAAAGGCAGAATAGCAAAGCTTAGAAAAGAGCTCCTTGTAATTTTTATGTATTTTACCATAAAAGTGTTATACTTGGAAGTCGCATCAGACTTGATGCAGTATTTCTTGGAACACTGGATCGTTTTGCTCTCGCAGAGGGGATAATGGAATTAACTAGGCTCCTAATATGGAGTTACAAAAACATTATCTAAAACCTGATTTTTCGCAAGACGGCCAATCAAAAATAAATATTTTTATAGTCACAAAAGGGATCCTTAAATTAATTTCATTAAGGGATAATGAAAATTAACGTTATAGTTTTGTTTTAGGGCAGTATGTTCAGCGTTGCAAAGCCCTACAGACTCACAATTTTCTGAATTCTTCATACTTTTGATTGCCGACTTCAATATTTTTTATTGCTATATGGTTTTTAATATAATTCGTATGAAATGCGGGATATCTGGTACGTGGGATATTTAATAGGTAGAAATGAACTCAGGAGCGGATATTTAATTTATTTAATGTTTTAAGAGCAATGGCTAATCTCTTACAAGATTTTCGAAATTCATTTTTCTCGCACCAGGTTCGTCGCTGTTTCATTTTATGAGATGGCATTGAAGTCTTTTGTATTTAAAAATTCCGGAAATAAATAATTATTTTGGTGCAAGATCATGAAATCCGACCGCAAAGATGAATTGTTAGAAAATATTTCAATGGACAAATACAAAACAATTCGAAAAATGGTCAAAGTTGGCATAGAAATTTTGTATCAAAACACAAATAAATGAAAGTTTAACCTAAAAATTGTATTCGACAACTATTTCATAATCGAGCAATTTTAAACGGAAATGTTGTACCGGTATTGCGTCAAATAACGTCATCAGAATATTGCATTGTCGTCTAGCAATAAACTGTTCTGTAATTTTGAGTGCTCTTATGTCAAGAGATAGTGCTACTGTGAAATAAAGCGGACTGACAAAGAGGCACAAAAACGAGCTACGCAGAACAGAGAACTACAGATTTTACTTCACTAGGGCGACCAAAGCGCAAATGACACAAGTTCGGCCAAATCAACTATTCACTAGGTGCGCCCCCAAAACATGTATTACGTATATCCTATTCCTGAGTAATTTCTAGAATTAACTAATATCGATTTTCTGGCCGTTAATATTTTCCTAGAAATAACACTTGTACACTCGTATACTGAGCGCAACACCACCTACAGAATAATTTAAATTTTATATTTATTTAATTTTTTCTATATGCTCTTACACTTCATTCATTAAAGATTTACCATTTAGAAATCATACGTATCGTTTCCCTAGAAAATGTAAATGTTCAGATGTGGACAGAGATCGTTAATTTCACACCATATAGATATACACATACAATATTTACACTCAATAAGCATATATGAAATAAAATCGGAAGTATGTAATTTAAATCGATCTGAATCGATCATAAACTGTAGTATGCAGTATGTGATTTGGTTAGAAAGCGAAAGTAATTATTGTCTGTTGTATACACATTTATCTCAACTCGTTCTACGTCTTTCGAGATGAAATTGAAAAGTATCAATTCAATGTTAACCGTGGTCAAAAAAAATGTTTTTTTCTACTTTCTTATATGTTATTTAATTCGGTTTAATTACATTTTAAATGTATGCAAGAATGACCAGTGTACAAATAAATTCGTTTGCATGTTTACGTGACATAAAATAGCCAAATTATTATTTTGCAAAGTAGTTTGGTGTACTATTATGCCACTATAATAATTACGGGAAATGGTTTGATTGATTGCGGATTGGTGTGAAATTTATGACCGTCGAATTTTTCACATAAATGTTAAGGTTAGTGTAATTTAATTGTTCTGCATCACCAATAATTATATTATACTAAGTGGTGCAGTGTACACAATACTAAATATAACAAAGGAACTCGTATAGCACCTAAGGCGTAAAATAACAATCACACATATGTTTGATAATATATAAAAATACAATCCATTTCAAAATGGACAAAATCTACACGACCGATAATCCATTTGTACATTTCCATATCAATCATTCCAATCTTAACATATTGCTGTCATATAATTACATAAAAAAAATGTTTTAAAATTTTCAAAACTATATGCTATTGTTGCAAGTAGTTATTTACAGTAAATACAATAATCATAATCGAAGATGAAATGAGGGCATCAATTTCCTACATTTATGGATCCATTAGGAGAGTGCATTGCTTTTTGTATGTTATGTTTATAAAAGAGGATGAGGGTTATGCTTTCATTTAATTTAGCCTAAAGTGAAAATGTTATTTTCATAATATAAAAAAAAAATTGTAACAATGAAAATATTGACATATTTTTCTATTATCTAGATAAAATCTTTAATATTTTTATTTTATTTCTTGTTTCATAATCTATTCTGTTTCTCGTTTATATATAAGAATAAATTTTAAATTCATATTGAATAAATAATATTTTGTATGTACTCGACGTATGAAAAATTACTGTAGGGTTATCGATTTGTTAAATACGATAAGAAATTTCATATAAAAATTGAGAAAATCATGAATATCTATTATTGGTTTTAAAAATATAATTGATCAATTATTTATTCGAAATTAAGTTTTTGTGATTTAGGATTGATGATTAAAAGGAGTAATAATTTTTTTTACATGCTTCCCAAGAAGCATAAATATTTTTTTTATGTTACTTCCACCCATTTCAAATGGCTATATATGTTTCATGTGATTAACATATAAAAATGCTTGATTATTCATTTCCACCATTCAAATATTTTTGTTTATCAATATACAAAACTGCATGCAATTTAACATGTTCTCTGCGATATGCAAGGAATTCATAAATAATTAAAATATTTTATATCAAAACGTTGGTATTGTTGTTTGTCGTAAAATTTAAGATTATTCGACATAAATATTTCCTCGTATACGAGGGGTGTTTAACAAGTTCTAACATTAGGAAACGGAAATTATGTTAAACGGTTGCAATTAGGTTTTTTCAATCATTACCATCATTATCACCATAATCTTCAATATTCAAGTACATGCTCACTCAATAGTCATAAAAATTAGTGACCAATTTAAACGAGTCGGAATTTTATTTATGGCCTTTCAATTAAGCATACCGCGTATCTGCCGTGAATTAGTTTTGGTTTCCGCGTCTTAAACAGCTCTGCATCGAAAGAGTTTGAGGAAATTCTCATCTATGCGAGTTAGCTGAAGAACATAGAAGGTTGATAATTGTTAATTATAGAAAGATTTATATAATGTTAATATCCATTTTGCAATTCAAATGATCGCTAATCGAGGGTTTATCCGGTTCTCATCAATCCTGATATGTTTTCCAAGATGATCTATTAAATGCCAATGTACTTGCTGATTTTCAGAATTTTGCCACAGTTTTGGCAAGAGCAAATGAGCCCTGACACGTGTGAGTTTTGATTTAAAATATTTTTGCAATTCTTTGTGATAAAGCAGGATGTTGGTAATTTTAAATAACGGCCAATATGAATGTATTCTTCTATGAAATGAATCAGTTTAAGACTGAATTTTTGAACAATTACTATGAGTCGAATTGTCTCAAAATAGATCTGATCCCAACAGCAAATACCATAACGCAATCAATAATACTTTCGACTAGAGCATGATAATAAATTTTAAGTGTATTGAAAAAACATTTCGAGCGGGAGACGTACATTCTCCGAAATTCCAGTCAAAACGACTATCAAAATTAAACATAAATATTTATTTTTTTTTACAGATTCAACCTATCGTTGTTACAGTTAGCAGATAGTTTCCAGCTGAAAGTGCAAAAATCTAGTCTCACGGGGGTTAAATTTTGGTTTTCTCCATTTTCAACTATAAAATCGTTCGTCATTCGAGATTTTGGCATATAGATACCAATCTGACTATACCGATTTGATAGCCCATGACCCCAGATTTTGATTATAGGTTAGGGGTGAGTCTGATAGTATTATGGGGGTGAAATTTTGATTAACACCATTTTTTATTGATAAAAAAGTTCGTCATTTGTAATTTTATAGACACCAATCTGACAAGGCCGATTCGATTACCCATGACCATAGGTAGATTTTGATTATAAGTTAGGGGTGAGCCTGATGGGATTATAGGGATGAAATGACATATCTGCTTCATACAGCCGAAAGTAGTTGATAAAGAAGATTGAAAATTATCAAGCATCGTCAAGAATCATTCGTCATTCGAGATTTCGCATTTAGACAAAAATCTGTCTATGCTGATTCTGCTGTGGCCATAGGTAGATTTTGATTAAAGGTTAGGGGTGAATCTGATCGGGTTATAGGGATGAACAGGGATATCTGCTTCATAAAGCCGAAAGTAGTCGATAAAGAAGATAGAAAATTATCAATCATCGTCAAGAATCGTTCGTCATTCATGAATTTTGCATATAGACACCAATCTGACTATACCGATTTGGTTGCCCATGAGCATAGGTAGATTCTGAGAATAGGTTAGGGGTGAGTCTGATGGGGTTAAAGGGATGAAATTTTGGTTTTCCTCCATTTTTATTCGATAAAATCTTTCGTCACTCGTGATTTTGACATATAGACACCAAATCTGACTATGCCGATTAAATAGCACATTACCATCATAGGTAGATTCTTAAGGAAGGTTAGGGATGGGTTTGATGGAGTTATAGGGGCAATCTATCAAAATCTTGAAATCAAACGTTTTTATAGCTAAAACAGAAGAAGAATAAAAATTTTAGCCCTATAACTTCAGTAGACTCATGTCAAACTTATAATCAAAATGTATCTATGGTCATGCGCTGTCGAATCAGCATACTCAGATTGGTGTCCATCTTTCAAAATCTCGGATGAAAGACAATCTTATCGTCAGAAGAAGAAGAAAATAAAAATTTCAGCATTTCTTTAGCATAACATAATTTCTTTTAGAAAATTGATGACTCATTTTAAATTTTTAAATTTGTATTGCTGGCATTTTTCGGTTTGAATATTGAAGCTAATCTTCTTTATCGGCGTAATCTACATTACCGGCATTTTAAAATTTATCCAGCGTGTTTATACATTACCATCTGTCGGCTAGGATAGCAAAGACACTATCTGTATTACCATATTTTGGCTGGGAGCTTTCGGCTAACTTTAACAGTATTCGATTGAAACTATCCAGAACGTTAACAATTATCGTTTTAAGTCCTTTCGCAATAATCTTAGAGAGTACTGAAAGTAATGAAATTGGTTAATAATTTTTACCTAGAGGACGACGATCTTCAAAATGAGAGCGGAATGATAACAACAATGTTTAATGATACAGGAAAACACCTTCGCATACAATACGCTTTAATAAGATGTTTAACTCCATCAAAAGAAATCCAACGGCGTTAAATCGCATGAACGAGGTGAGTGGCTATTCGATCGGACCATTTCTCGAGATTACAGGTTACCGAACTTCTCATTCAATCTGTGTGCGTAGGGCGTTGGAATCACATATCACTGATGTCAAGTCCATCCAATTCTGGTCAAAAACAGACTTCGAATATATGGCACGATATAGAGAACTCCATTGACCTTAACATTGAAATCATTTTGATCGACGAAAAAATGTGGTCCTATCATACCCCCGACATGAAATCAGACGGTCACCTTTTGTGGTTGTAATGGAGTTTCTTGAAGCACATGTGCGTTTGTCTGTCCCATAATGCATAATTTGCTTATTGACAAAGCCATTCAGACACAAATAAGCTTCATCGAAAATGATTTTTTGATGAAATTCCCGATTTTTTTCAAATATTAGCAGTGACCAATAGAAGAAATGTCGGCACTTCAAATGATCAAGCACCTTTTAACGCTATTTGCCGATTAATAAAAATGTGTTTATTAAGTATGATCAAGCACCTTTAGTTCTTGATTTAATTTGATCGTGCAAGGGTGAAAACCAAGACCTTTACGGAAAATTCGCTATCGACTAATTTGGCTCATTTTGAACTGAAGCACTTATACGGTTGCGATATTTTCCGTATTCCAACCGATGCGTTATCTCAGTGGCACAGGAACATCCAACAGTGAAAATGCCGACTCGCATAGCACGCATAGCCTGTCTGGTGAGACAATTATTACAACCGAAAATTTAAGTACGCGCTCTGAAAGTAACCACTGACTCAGAATTGCGGCAGTAGTTTTTAATAATTTCGAAGCGTTGCTCGTTTGTGAATTTCACCATGATCAAAATGTTTACCTCGACTGACGTTTTGACGTTGACAGATCATGCAAAACGTTCAACAGGTGTTTGTATTAAAGTACAACATTGTTACGTCTCTATATTGCAAACCCGATCCACTTTTCATCATCAGCAATTATTTGCTTTAAGAATGGCTCGATTTCGTTCCGTTTCAGCAGCGTTTCGCAGATAGAAATTCATCGGACATTAAGGAACTTGTTTTGCAGAGTACACGTTATTGTCACAAACGTGAGGCACTGTTAAAGTTAATCAACACACCCAGGCCGAGAAATGTTGATATTGCAGATTAAAAAACAACATGGAATATCTGCCTTTAAAAGTTGGTAAGGCATATTCGTTTAAATAACCATCCGAAAAATGCCAATAAAGCAGATTGTGATGTTAAACTATAATTTCTTTTTAAATCAAAAATGAAATTTTATTACTGAGAAAACTCGTTGGAATATATCAAGTAAAACTTGAAAAATTTGTTCAAAGTGTCATGGCTGGATAATGTTTTAAATTAAAATTCTTGGTAATGGGTTACCTTTAAAAAAAAATCTCCGGTCACTTTTCACGTGGAAAGCCTTGCAAAACCCATTTGCATATATCACACATACAAAATTTGAAATTTAAAAAAAATGAACGTTTAAGGTGTCATGGCTTTCAAATGAAAGGTCTTACTGATGGTTAAGCCGGATTCACTGTTACATTCGTTCGTCCCTTCCTTCTGAATTTATTTTTAAATCAATCCAAGTTGCTGAAAAAAATTCACAAGAAAAAAACGTCATTTATAACCAATGAAATTGGTTTAAAAAAAATCAGGTGGAAGGAAGGAACGAAAGAACGCAACACTGCTGAATCCGCCTTTACAGCTGAAAACAATTGAAGGTCATATTTCATGTAAAAACCTGAGAAAATTCGTTTGAATAAATCAAACAAACAAAATTTCTAAAAATAAACGTTTAAAGTGTTAAGGATGAAGAATGGTTTAAATGAAATTATCTGGTAATGGTTACATTTGGAAACAATTTTAGGTTACTTTTCATGAGGAAAGCCTAGGAAAACTCGGTTGAATATATCATTCATACAAAATTTGAAAATTTCTAAAGAAAATCGTTTAAAGCGTCATGGGTTGAGAATGATTCAAAAACATGTCTTGCTAATGATTACCTCTGTAAAAAATGTAAGACCTTTTATCATTTAAAAAGCCTGGGAAAACTAATGTGGGGAGTCTGAGAAAATTCGATCAAATATACCGCACACACAAAATTTGAAAATTTCTAAAAATTGGCCGTTTAAAGTTTCTTTCATGGCTGGAAACAAATTCAAATGAAAGGTCTTAATGATGCCCGCACATACAAAATTTTAAAATATATCAAAATTGGCCGATAAGTATCATTACATGGTTTTACTTGGAAAAAGTTTCAGGTGAATTTAATTGTGGGAAGTCCGGGAAACGTAAGTGAATATATCGCACACACAACATTTAAAAATAGGGTAATATTTATATTTGCTGCCCGCTGCACTTAGTTATGCACTTAGACAGGAGGGAAAAGTTAGCTCTCTTTCTTCGAAAGAGTCTGCACTATGAAATTTAATATCACGCTCGTGATATATTTAAACAAATTTTTCAGGACTCGCCACACGAAAATTGACCTAAAATTTTGTTCAGGTGTTGACCATCACTATAAGACCTTTTATTTTAATCCTTTTCTAGCCATGACTCCTTAAACGGTAAATTTTTAGATATATTAAATTTTTTGGGGTGTGCGATATATTCAAACGAGTTTTCCTTTCCTCAAAAGAAAATTGGAAGAGCAAAATAATTTTTTTTTTATATAAAAAATTGCTTTCCGACATAAAATTTGTATCTGCATTATCAACATTTGTTCGGCTGGGGTTTTCGATGGTCATGCTACGTTTGAATCTGCAGTATCGACATTTTTTGGCTTACTTTATTGGGATAAACTTTAGGCGATAAGCGGATAAAAATACTACGAAAGTCCATGATATGGAGGTGGTCGAGTATGTATAATATCAAAATGGGAATAACGAATGACAATATGGTCTGTGCAACTGAAATTCGTGACACTCGTAGAATATTAATACTTGAGATAAATAAAAAACTCAATCATTTTTATTGCAATAGAATTACAAATGAATTTTTTAAAGGATGCTCTGAAGACATCTCTCCTCTTTTCTTTTTTGGTTTAAGTTTTTGGTAATATTCCAAAAGATGGCGAACCATTTCGGTAGAGAGAGCTCTAACTAATTATTATCGGAAAGAAACCCATTTTGTTCGGATTAGAAATCTATGTAGATTTTATTTATTGATTAATCTAGTTTCTAAATTTGCTTTTTAGGTATATATTTTTAGTGCAAGCATACTTTTCATTTCCAAAATAAAAATTTTAAGTTCTGATTTTCCTGTGCTGGTTTTAGACGGCTTGTTTTAGTATATATTCCACTAACATCTTTACTATGGCGGAACTGGCCTCATCTGGAACATAAGTTTAGGCCATGGATGTATAGCCAACATTCAAATCAATCAATTATGTTTGAAATGATTTGTCAGGAGGTTTATGCGGTTAGCTTAGCAAGATTCAATGGTTCATTTAAGTTAGTTCTGCTATCTGATGCTATAAATCCCTCTTCGGGCACAAGTTATTTTTATGTCACTTAAAAACCGAAAAAATGCGTGCATATTATTGAGGTCAAATCTCTCTTTATTGTTTCTATACCAAAATATTCACAATGTTTCTTATAGTGCTGCATCTATCAGCAGCTACAAGTTTGTATAAAAAAATTTTGAAATTAATTTTCAAGTCGGGATAATGGGAATGCCCGAACAATAATGGAAATGCCTGAAAAAAAATATTGTCATGGAATATACGTAAGTCTGACACGTTTCTAAGATCTAAGGCATGAAATGTTTGTGTTTTGTATAGGATAAAGGAAGTGCAAATGGATTTTAGGCAGGAAGTAAATGTTCACCTATGATGAATGAAACATTCATATTTGCCTTACATTTTCTTAGTAAACAAATTTTAGATTTAATTTTAATTTAATTTTTTATCGAGCATGCGGTTTTGCCCTAGGTCGTACATTGCCAATGGCAACTAATATAAATAAATTTCAATGATAAACGAGATGCTTTAGGCTTTACAATCAGTGAAAAAACAGCGTTTATATAGAAGGAAGTAGAAAAAAATAATTTTTTATATTGGAACTAACAGAACATCGGAAATCAGTTGATTTGCGAAAAGTCTACTTTACAGGGTAGTCATAGAAACATTAATTTTAAGGTTGCGAATTTTTTGAACGTTCTTTATAAAATAAACCTTTAATATGCAAGCAACTAAATATTATTTAAGTTCGTATATAAGCATATAACATGCTAAATATGTCGTAAAAAAATTTTGTTTGCTTGTGCGCTGCGCTGTTTGTTGGGTTCATTAAAAAGAATTGTTATTATATTAAATTGTCGTGCTAATAATTTTATTTCACTGCTTTGGTGTATATACAGAAATATTCGTATAATCTTAATGAAATGAAGCAATTAGGTTTTATTTAAATTCTCTTTAAAAAATATAAATTCTAAAATACATTTTTTTTTTGTTCGTATATACGATTTTTGTGCCGTTAAGACATGCAATCAAATTCTAATTAAAAATGAAAGAAGTAAAAATGTTTTATTCATAAAACATTTTTGAATCGAATTATTTCAGTGAAATTTACAAATGTGTAATTATATGATGTACAGAGGGGTCAAGCATATAACACAACAACAAAACTAAAACCAATTACGATGTTAAAACACCAAACGGATAAATCAAAACACCAGTTATAAGCCATTACAAAAGCAAAACCGTACCAGATGGTTAATTGAAAAGAATGTCACCATTTACGACGAGACATAGTCAGTCTATCAATAAACATCTCAATTTATAAATTTATCTCCATTAGATCAAAGATCACATCAAAAAATGTGAACCTTTTATGTATCGGGTGTTAAATAAAATCCCATAAGTGGGTGATTGATAATCTTCCATATACATACGTACATTGATGTACAGTACATAATTGCTCTCTTTTCGTGTATGTTCATTCTTGTATCGTATATATGTATAACCATGTCCATTAACATCCTTTTAATATGCTACTAAAAAAACAATAATATTATTATTGATGAAGGATAATAAAATTGGAAAAACAATAAAATTAGGAGGAAAAATTATGATTTTTTGTATTTTGAGGGTGTCGCTTGCGGAGCAATTCTCGATGCGATGACGATGTCGTTCAATTCGTTTACCGTTTTATGATGTACAGTACACACAATTTCCATATTTTATTATGTGTACTGTACTTAACAGCAGCTATTTTAATTCATTTTTATGTATGCTTAGTACGTCGATTTTTTGAGTTCCTGTACACATTCCATCGAGTAATTTTAGCGTTCCGATCGAAATGTAATACTGCACAATTTTTGTTACTTATATGTGGATGTCGTTATAATATATTACTGTACAAATGTATAAAAGTCACGTTATTTTATGATATTTGGTGGCATGGCAAACAAACCAACTTTTATTACCATCGTCGATTTTTCCATTGGTGCGGTGGAAAGTTCTATTTGTTTTTGTTTTTCATCGTTCGGTTTAGTGGAAATGTACACCAAACAGTAATGCAAAAAAATTATTAAATGGTATTTTTTTTTTGAACTGGGAGACAAAAAAAAACTTTATGAATAAAATTTATGGTGTTTATATTTTGACGTTACCATTTATTCATCCACTTGGGAAAATTAAGCAATCAGTTCAATGACTTAATCAATATGTTTAATGTTGAGGGTATATCGTTGAACTTGATTGGACCAAAAATTCAGTTGTTTATGATATATATTGCTATAATATGTACTTGTATTCGATGTTGGGGTAGATGATGTCAGCAACTATTATAGTTGACTTTTATGAAACAGAAATTTATTATTGCGGATACTCTGCCGGAGATTAAAACTATATTGAAAAATATATAATAAAATACTTATAAATCTGTTACAAAATATCAGTCCTTCCCCAGTGACATAGTAAGCCACCTTTTTGAAGAAATTTGACTGCCGCATTGAGGTTTCTGGATTTCTGGAAGAAAAGTTGGTGGAATTCCAGCCAGGTATTGCAGAGCTAAATTTATGCAACTTTTCGAAATAAAATACATAAGACTTAATACTTAAAATCCTACTAGTATTTCTAAACATGAAAGTTTGTTTGGATGTTTGTTACCCACATATCTTGTTCTAGACCATAAATAACTTATAGGTAATTTTTTCCCCATATCACAAGTATAGGTAATTGTTTGCGTGTTTCCTGCAAACAAATCCTTGTATAAAAATAGAGTTTGGCCGTATAATTGGTGACATCAGCAGATACACAGTACCGTCAAATTTTGACACAAAAAAATTTTTATGTTTTGGAGCGACCCTTAAATTGAAATCGTAAATGACGTATCGTCATCGGTTTGGGTGGCTTACAATGATATTTTCGATTCTGTCTTCTATCTAGGTGCAAACATTATCTCAAAAATGAGTTAGAGTTAAAAATGACCTGATACTTGTTTTTTTTTTATTTTTTTTTTATTTTCCAAGAAAAAAAATACAATTTTTTAAACAGGAAAATATTTTTCTAACAATAGTTAATATTCCAAAATGATTAAGAAATCTTTTACTATATAAAAAGAATACAAACTAAATTAAATTAAATTGGCACAAACAAATAATTAGTATCAAAACTATATAGCATTTAAACATAAGTATAATCAAAACAAGCATCAATGAAACAAATCATATTCTGTAATAAAATTTGAAAAAGGGTAATTTTTAAAATTAAATTTGAAAGTAAAAATTTTGAAGGTTTTGTCACTGTCATCTAATCGATTAAATAGTTGTAGTCCATGATAGAGAATACTATTTTGGGTAACTTTAAATTTATATTTTGGAATCCGATAATTTAAGTGGTTGCGAGCTTGCCGCTCACTTATAGAAAAGTTAGTTTGGAAATCAGTTGTACACCTAAGAAGTCTATATCTAACTTCATAAATCGTCAGTAGATATTCGTAGACGATGAGGTATCACTATATATAAAATTTTTGTTGGTGTTAAAGGGGGTAGTTGTTTGATTGCCTTAATGGCTTTATTTTGGATGAATTATAAGTCATTGATATATGTAATGTTCGCTCCTCCCCAGATTTGTATCAGATAAGAGAGATGCGAGATAATAAGACTAAAATAGATACTTTTCCGCATAAAATGTGGGATGAACCGACCGACTTGTCTCAAAACCGCAACAATATGTATTACTTTAACTCTGATGCTGTGTATGTGATTAATCCACGATAGCTGAGAATTAATAATCAACCCAAGGTAAGAAATGCTTTCAACTCGATGTATAACACTGTTATTAAAGTTAATTTCATCTATTACAGCAGAAGTTATAAAATTTGTTTTTGAGAAGATCATTTTCCATCGCAGTTTTCTGTTGTGGAAACGATTCAGAGCTGTATATTAAAACAGCATCATGAGCAAACAATTGCAAATTTCTCTCCAGACTAAGATCAAATACGTCGTTTGTGTAAAGTAGAAACATTACTGGTTCTGGATCCACACTTGTGGTACTCCACGCTTCACAGTTTTTTTGGTGTGTAACTAACAATTTTAATAACTTGTGTTCCATCTATTAGATAATTTTGGATTAGTCTGATGACTTTACCGCAAATTCCATAAAGGTTTAGTTTAGTCAAGAGTGTTTGGTGACCTACTTAATCAAACGCTTTCATTATATCGAGAAACAAACAAGAAGTTGCTTTTTTTTGTTCTATAGAACTGTAAATATTTTTAATCAAATTAATACTTGCTGAGAGTATACTACTTGATTTCATAAAACCAAATTGATTTTTATGATTTGACTTGATTCAATATGCTCTAAGAGCCGGTTATAAATAATACGCTCAAACATTTTACTAAAGACTGGCAGAACCGATATTGGCTGATAACTGCTAAAATTTAGGGGATCTCCAGATTTGAAAATTGGAGTAACAGTTAAATCCACAAATTTAGTGTACGAGTAAGCAACGGACATAACAAAGACGAAAATTCTTTAATTATTCCTAATATTATCGACCCTTTTTGACGATGTGAGAAAATATTTAAAGTTAAGTAAGATTTTGTTTCACTGAGAAAGCTTGATAATTCTAAAAAATGTTTGTTTGGTCTGTTTGTCCCGTTGTCTAACATTGTATTAACCTATCCTTAATTTTAAATTTAATTTCAATTTGTATGTACATTTATGCCGTCCAAAATTAAATTTATCTTGTGTTATTAATAATCTCAGTGAGTTTATGAACAAAATGAAATTTGAAAATATTAAAAATAAACAACTAGTTAATATGAGTGTAGCAAAATAAATATATAACTATAAGCAAAAAGTTGATATATGAAATAATATTTGACATAATTTTGATTTCTAGAAATAAAGTAAGTGAAAATGTAATTTACATGTTCAAACAACAAAACAAAAATTATAAGTACATCGTATCGTGAACGAAAACAAAAAATGTTGCCCTCGTACTCGAGTAAACGAAGATATTATACAGCAAGATCGATGACATCATCCATATAGTACGTATGATTTCAGGTTTCGAGTCTTCTTTGATTTTGCAATAGATTACGTTGTGACGAAAGCAGCAATATTTGATTTTGATTTTTTTTCCTTAAGTGAACTAATGTTTTGATGATGTTGTTATTCATTGCGGTTAACCTGTCGTGTATAATAATTTCATCGTCTCCATTTTTCCTATGCTAGAGCATAGGAAAAAATCTGTTTGACATGGAAGGGTCAATTTCTACGAATTTGGATCATAACATTACTTTTTGACTCCAAACTGTCGAATTTTAAAATGAGTTTCGGTTTCGACTGGGCCTTATCGTAACAATTTGTTTGATGTATGACCACCTTCTGAACACGAGTGTTGATTTGTTGGATCTCAGTTTTGATATCATTTATACCGGCTTTTAATTCAGTGTGGTCTCGTTTATTGGATTGCAACAGAAAACCAATAGTGGACATGATATCGGAATTTGTCGGTTTTGGAACTTTCAACATATTTTCGAGGCTCATTTTTAACAATAACTAGTAAACTTAAACTTTTAGATTGTCTATGAAATGCAGCCTACACCACTTTATATTACACAGTAACCGTTCAAAAATTTTAACTCGTTTATTGTATACTAAAAAATATTATCACTTGCAAATATGGTGGATATTAAGAACACCAAAACGACATACACATGCATATATTGTTTTTAGAAACAAAAATCAATTATTCAGCACTGATTGTTATTTTAATAAAACTTTTTCACAAATTGTTTGTTCAATTTTTGCAATATATGGTATGTAAACTTTTTATTTGAGATTTAAACAAAAAAAAAATATAGAGAAATAATTCGGACGAGCAATTTAATACAACTTTACTCTTTCGCCATTTTGAAACGATGGATTGTTTGAAAAACTTTAAATGGATTAAAATCATACACTAAATAAAATCGTGCATTGTTTATGTTAAGTAACTTCAAATCCTAAAATTATCACAGCAACAAAATATTTTGTCAAAATATTAAAAATTAAATAAATAATGGAAAGGACGCAGGCACCAAAGAGTTGAAAAACACGCAAGCATTCTTAAATATTATGCAAAAGATTAAGTGTCTCACAGATTAAAAAGTTATTTTTTTTTTCACCAAAAATACCTCGATAAATTACAAGAGCTATAGCTGTATCGTGTCCCATTGCCTATACGCCAACTTTGTGCTTAACAATTTGTTTCGTATACAGTACACGTGTTTTTCGAGATATTTACGTCCCTCCAGCCTACCCCAACCCATCGAGCAGAACATTACATGATACTATGGATATTTATGGCTAACAATAGGCTAGTTAAATGCTGTATTAAAAAATGTTGGGATCCATCGCTTCCAACTAAAACGATGGGTTCCGTTACCTCTAGAAAAAATAACAGTACCCATATCAAAAGTCTATATTTAAAAACAATTGAGAAATTAAAACTAATTTTAGGGTAATAAATGCCCTATTACAATATTTCTTGGTCAGCTCATTCTAGAAAAAACATTAGGATATTCCAATTCAAAGTTAGCAGGACCCTAATCGAAATTCGGACTTAAAAATCGAATCGACTTCGAAAAATATTGGGTTCCGTTCGCGCTTGACCAAGCTTTAGGAAATTTTATTTAAAGTTAGCAGAACGTAAATCAAAAATCGGACAAAACCGAATTTAGAACACAAATTTTAGGCTCAATATGGCCTAATCAAACGCTATTTAACGCTTTAAACTTCAGGTTACTTAATCTAAAGCTATAGCAGAATCAACATCGAAAATTAGGCCAAAAACGAAATTAGAACACAAAACTTGATGAAAAAAATAATTTTAGGCTTATTAGGGCCTAATCAAATGCCCCATTAAAAAATCTGCTAGCGTAATATTAAATGACCTGAAGTTAGGTCAAGAACGAGTAGGCCCTATTAAGCCTAAAATTATTTTTTTTTCAATAGATCAAGTTTTGTGTACTATTTTCCTTTTTGGTCTAATTTTCGATTTGGATTCAGCTATAGCTATAGATTAAGTGACCTGAAGTTTGGTCAAGAACTAGTGGAGTCCAAAATTTGTAATGGGTTATTTGAGTAGGCCATAATGAGCCTTTTGATGTATGTCGATTGATCTTGATATATGCGTTCTAATTTCGGTTTTGGGCCGATTTTCAGTTAGAATTCTGCTAGCTTTAAATTAAATGACCTTAAACTTAGTCAAGAACGAGTGGGACCCAACATTTTTTACCGTAAAGTTTAAGTAAGCCATAACAAGCCTAAATCTATTGGTATGTTAATAGATCTTAGTTTCCCTTATAATTTCGGTTTTCGTCCGATTTTTGATATTAATTCTGCTATAGCTTTGAAGAGATAAAGCCTTATGATTTTTCTAGAGCGAGCAGATTAAAATAAATTTAATAGGGCATTTAATTAATCTTTAATTTTTCCATTGTTTTTAAATCATTTTTTGATATGGGTTCTGTTAACTTTCTCTAAAGCTAGCAGAACCCATCGTTTTAGTTGGAAGGAATGGAGCCCAAAAATTTGTGATAGACCATTCAATTAGCCTATTATTAGCCTATAATTATCCGTACTATCTTGTAGCTTTAGGGACATAATTGTATTCATGTTTTTTTAAGAAAATCAAGAATTTGTTACGATTTTGATTAAAACATTATTAAAAATTAATAAAAGTTTGAACGTAAAATATGTAAAGGACTATTGACTTCTGTAGATCGGGGTTTCTCATTGAGGTTTTGAGCAGCAACTTTAGCCAAGCTAATTTTCGATAAAAAAACAAGAAACTATGTACATATTTTCTAATTATGAAAACAAAATTCAGTTCACTATTTAGGGGAGTAATTTAGCAAAAAACATATTTATAGTGTATATGTTACGGTTAAAGTTCCAAATCTGTAAATGTGCTGATAAAAACTAGAAACTCTGTTTTACTGATCTGAAACCTATGAAAAGAGAATCTTATATTCCTAAAATGGCTAACCCTACACAAAACCTACGAGTAAATATAGTCATCATCAATATTGTTTAACGGGTTTAATAACTTTAACTGTTCGGAGGAATACTGCGTCATGTATGCTGGTTAGCCCCCTGTTGAGAGATTTATGATGTATGGGAAGTAGCCACCATGTAGAAAATATCAAGAATAATCATTTTATGCAACCTTAAATTTTTAAATTACAGCAGACTGTTAATGTACTGACAACATCACCACTAATTAATAAAATGTTAAATCTCAAAAGACGTTTTCAGACAAGGAAACTTTAAATGACCATCATACAAGTTCTCTGGTCCATAATCCTCAATATAGTGCATAAACTTCAATGAAAAAAAATAGAAAGGATGTATCTAGGCCTAATGAAAATCTCAGATGGCCAGAAGAAAATGAATATCGCTGATATAAGCATAAACTGTATTTACAGCGGACCAAATTAAATCGGTCGTTTCTCGACGTGTGACCGCTGCATATTTATGCCGCCCGTTTAAGGTGGATTCAACCTTCGTTTGAGAAATTACATACATCAAACGATATATTGCACAGGACATTTATATTATAACAGGATTAAGCCCCTTACAACTAGCCTTACGATTATCGATGAAACCCCGGAAGAGATATTACATTTCAACATTTTATTTGGTCTTGTTAAGGATGTCGATCTAAACAGCACTATACTTTCTATAACGATGATAGATTACTCTAAGTGAATTACACCAATTCTTGTGTAAATGTTTCTGGATCTTGTTAAACCTTATGTGTTATGATTTTTAGGTTAAAACCTTTTCGTACTGGAGGCATAGTATACGCCAGAATACGCTTTTTGGGAAAAGGGAATAAAACTGCTACAAAATTTAAAATTTTCATTCCCCGGGAATTACCAGAATAGGGCCACTGGTGTTTATTGGCTTTGGTAGAAGCTTCAAGTACCCCATCTGTGGCCCTATTCTGGTAATTCCCGGGGAATGGAAAAATGGAAAAAAATTTTGGGTAAAAATTATTCTCATTTATAGCAGTTTTGACGTTTATTATTCCATATATTTTAGGAAAGAATTAACTGGGAATAGAATTTAACGGAAATTTATAATATTTTGTACTTATAGCAATACTGACTGTAATTTTTACTGAAAACTGGTAATATTTATTGGAAATATTAATATCCAATGTTTTACTTTAATAAACAAAATTATTTTTTAGTAAAATTCGATTAAAATATCAACAAAAACCAATTAAATGTAGTAAACTATTTTTAGACTTTTGTTTTCTAGTTTTATTGCGATCGCTTGAAGACCGCAAATAATTAAATGATTTTCCCGTAAATTTATGCCCCAATCGCCAGAATTAACTTTTGGAAAACGGGGAATTGGGAAAAATATCTGGGGAATAACTGCAACAAAAATAAATTATTCCCTATTCCCGAGGAACTACCAGAATAAGGCCACAGATGGCGTACTTAGATTGAAGCTGCGGAATATTATACAAAAAAAAATCAAAAGTAGAAAATATTTTAAGCAAACTGACAGACGAAGATTCGACCGACCTTGAGTCGGTTAAAGACATATTTGCTAGCTAAAAAAAACTTAAAAATGATTTAGTATTTATATCATCCAATTATGGATTTTTGAGTGCGTCAATTACTGAACTTGAAACTGCGAGATTATCTCTAGCTTCCCAAATAACAATTACAGAAAAAGCCGCAAATACAATTGAATTAGTTTCAAATATTTTGAGCGGAAATGATGATTTATGAAGCACACACATAAATTTGGAACTACTGACAATTAAATGTGCACCGACTACGTCTGTGGATAAAAATATATTACGTGCAAACCGTCAGAGCATCACTTTTGAAAATTTGCACCATCATTTTATTATTTATTGCAACGAAGCTTTAAATTCTTAAATGATGAAATGTAAATACGCAATAATGTAATTATTTATTATTTGAATTTGTTTTATACTTGTATAGTATCTAAAAAAAATGTCGAATTATTTTCTGTGATGAAATAAAAAACTACTTTTAGGCCTTTTACTTGAGCTATGTTTTCATTTTTCACAAAATATATGGGAGAAATTATGTTTAGTTCACTCCACCGAGTCTGCGAAACTTATATGTTGGCCCAAATATTGCTAAAACATTACAAACTGTTGATAATATGATTATGTTATTCATCTTGGATTTGACAGATAAATTAAATTTCACGAACGGAAATAAGATAATTTATATAAATCCTTTATTATCGTGGATTAGCACCGCCAGTTGTTAGTAAAAAAAAAACTTCCGATCTCCATTCCAATACTTGTAATGTTGATAATTGTCCCACCGAATACAATTCTACAGATATTAGGAAAAGTGGCTTCAAAATTGATTTTATTGAATTTTTAAAAATGCTTTATCATTTTGGGGTGGATGTAATGTATTGCCACTCGTAGTGCCACAACATGCCATTCGTAGTATATAAACCTTCTCGTGTTTCGTCTTGGCCTTTATTTTTGAGCTTGAAGGTTTCTATATGTATACAAAGTTCGGCTCTACGTTTTATAACCAACTACCGACCAATTGGAAATTTGTCAACATATATACATGTGAATAATTTTTTACGAAAGCCATACATTTCAATTTCTTACTATTTTTCTAGGATATGTAAGAAAAAGAAAAAAAATTGTATTTTGTCGATTTTGTATGGTATGTGGACTGAATGACTAATTTATGACAAATCTCATTATTTTCTCAAATGACTCGTCCATAGATTGTTCACATTCGACGACAAGTGTGAGACATGGCATATACATTTTTCTTACATGCCTTTGTCTTAAGCGAACCATGTATGACAAGACTTCAATGTTTCTCATTCTGTCATTCACTATTTAAAATGACGTTTGGATAAACAATCGAGAGAAATGAAAAAAATGCATTTCATTTCCAGTTTGCCCGTCGCTACGCCAACAATTTTTATTAATTTTACTAATTTAGAGTTTAGCCAATAAAAATTTTAAAAATTACTAATTTTATTATTTTTTGAATGTCTAAACATTTTATTTTACAAATTGGTTTGTAAACATTTTGTTATTATTTTAGGAAATTTTTAACATAATTAAAATATTATATTTGGTTCAGCAATTTGGAATGTCAACACTTATATGTCGGCTTATACTAATAACTAATAATAATATTTTTCTTCATTAAAATAAAATATTTTTATTACTTATGTCCATATGCAAACCTAAGATTTATCAATGCATCTCAGACATCTCACATTAGATTCGTTTATGACTTCTTGCACATACGCTTCATCTCAGACAAATGTCTATATATGATGCCTGACTGTCGCTGATGAGTCGTTAGTGTGCCGTTGATGATTTTCCAGCTGGGCTTTTATCATTTGGCCACAAATCAATTCAAAACCATTTTTAAATTACGTTAAAATTAGGCTTTTTGGACACACTGTGGTCGATATTTTGTTTAGAGTTATAGTTTATGTTAATTTTAAATTGTTTTATTATCCGGGTTTGCTAATTTTATTTACTTTTATTGTATTTAATTATTTGTTTAAATTATGTATGACAAATTAGTTTTAATATTTTATACAATTCAATTGTTTTATATCAGCGCTGTCTTTAATTGGCCTGTGTTTTTATTGTATCCGAGATATCAGATAATTCAGAGCGATTATTTGTCTGACAAATCGGATAATATTTAATCTGAAAAGGCTTTTTACCGAGTTTTATACACTGTACTGAAAATATGTAATTTGGGTACGAAAAAATAATAAATTAGCGTATTATTAATTTTACAATTAATTTAATAAAACTAAGATAAAAATAATTAAAGATTACTTTATTAATTGCCATTTTCCATAGCGTTCGCAATATTTTCTGTCAAAATACTTCAAATCTGTTTTTCTCTAAACTATCCCAAAAAAAAATCAGGTGAAAAATTGATGATCTGACAATGGTCTGAGAAAATAAAAACACGAAAAAAAATTTATCGGATCGATCCGATAAAATAAAAAAACGGAAGGCTCTCTTTTTATCTCTCTGATCTCTCCAATGTAATAAAAAAAACAGACCAAATGGAAATCAAATTTCCGTAGTAAAATTGATTGAGTAACCAGGATTTTGGCTAGCATTTTGCTTGCCTGCTAGCTGATCGAGTATCTACCCCATAGTGTTTAAAACAAATTATTGTTGTTCCAATATCGAAAGTTTCAGTTAAACAAAGGTTCAATCGAGCCGGTAGTTTATTTCATTTTTAGATTGCACGTCCAATTTTTTAGATTCTATACGAGTATAGTGAGTATTGTAAGGGTTTAAAAACATAAATTCAAGAAATTTAGTGAATCAAATTAAATATTGATCCTGGCCATAGTGAAAACTTTGAATGTTTTGAGAAATTGTCACTATAACTGCAAACGGATGTCGCTTGATAATTTTAATCTTATCACTTAGAGAGTGATAATTTCGGCTTTTTAAAGATGCACAATCAGTGAAAAAATAAAAAAAAATGTAGTACATAGTGGTGCTACGAAAAATTCATAAAATATCGCATACTAGTGCTCAATATCGAAAGTGAATGATTGCTGGATGTTGCGCCACACTTTTACAATCGAAACATTGCTAACAACTATTCTAAAATTACCTACGAAATCAATTTTTTACAGTATTTTCATTCGCCTTCAATTAAAAATTCTAAAGAAATAAATTTTGAAGAATCGAGCTACGTACGCCCACATGTTTATCAAAAGACAGTTAAATGGTTTAATTCAATCGAATGAATTTATAAATTGACAACTGAACACAATACACGTTATGACTTAATTTATCGTAATCTTCAATTAGCAGATGAAAATTTTCAATCCTATTTGGAAGTACAAAATAAAAAAATTCTTTATAGAAGCGAAACCGATTTATTCCATCCATCAAATTCAATTCGTATTATTAATAATTTATTTTCTATAATTTTTCAATTTCAATTTATAAATGGCAATAGCGGATTGGTACATAGAGCACTATAATCTTAAAAGGGTATATAAATATACAGTTTGTAAACTGATATTATTCGCATACCTATACATTAAACATATATGTATGTCACGTGTGTGTATATATACCGCACCACCCGCAAACTCAATGAAATGAAATATGAAAAACTGAAATCGTTTTTTACTTAACACAAAATCCAATTGAAATTGAAGGATATAAACACAAAATAAACTGAATGCAGTGTTATAAATAAATAAGATGAAAAAAGAAAATCTCAGAAAATCTGTTTTCTCACCCACAAAACTATTACTACAGAGAGCTGTAATATGTATCGACAAAAGCATAAAATCGAATGGAATATATAAGGTGGTTTGGTTGACAAAGACGATATATACACAACCAGACTCAAACAGCTATAACAAAAATGAAACAATTTGTTATTTACAATACTTTACTTGTACAGATTCTTTTGTGTCTATATCTTATGTCTGTATATTGTTCATGGTTATTTGACACAACATAAAAATAAATTTATCTTCGCTGATGCAGTTTTATTTTTACTCTACTCTATATGCATGCATATACGACACAATGGGAGCGCACCCAGCATGGGATAAATTTATTTGAGATGAACAACAAAAGTGCAACCCTCCATCATATGTATATGTACATATATGTGTATACCAAAACACCATGCTATAAAAGCGAGATATTCCTAGAAAATATTAAATTAAATTAATATTTCAAGGTATTTTTGTGTATTGCATTTGACATACGAGTAGCTGTAATATGCTCTATATTTGGATTATTATTATGAGAGTAAACCCATATGATAAATATGTTAAACTTAATTATATATTTTATATATATAATTAATCCACAGCCGACCGATTAATAATTCCATCATTGGTTACAGTGCATTATACGTAACAAAAGAATAATGGATATATTTGGGTGATATATTATGAACATATTTAGAATTATAAAAGTGTTATGAAGTAGTCTACTAAAAAGCAGCTATTACAAAGCACTCGTACAGGTAATTATACAGTCTTTTATTTTCACTTTGATAATGCAAAACTTGAAACACTTACAACTCGTACGCGAGCATTCATTTCATGGAAAACAATGCCAACATTTTATATAATTTTTTGAAAGTAGAACAAAATTAATTTAGTTATCCCTAAATAACAGTAATTCCGTGCATTAAAATTTCCATTTAATCCTCTTACAGGCAAAATAAAAAAATAAAAGCGGAAAATCCGTTCTCTTTATTCTACTTAGTTTTTTTTATTTTTATTGTAGTTAGAAAACATCAAACAGAAAACATATGGGACTCCACACATTACATACACGAGTATAATATCCCTCGATATGTGTACGAAATTTCACCTATTTTTGTTAAATTTTATAAATTGAAAAGACAAATAAAAATGTAAAGTATAAAAAATTATCACCCGCACCCCAAAAGCTATACATATACAGAATCTGCTGAACACATATGCAGTTTTGAGTATCAAAAATCAACCCTAAGTTACCTTACCGCTTTACAACGGCACAGAACCTCCCCTACATGCTGTAATATATGTATATGTGGTGCTCATTTTAATGATCTAATCAGTTACGGTGTTATTATAATTTTATGATAAATTACATCAAATAAAAACTAATCCATTATTATTTATTACAATGCTACGTTTTGACGTTTTGTAACTATACACATTGCTACATTAAATTAGGAAAGTTTTGACGTGAGATTAATTTTGTGGGTGAAACAACGATTCTCGTATGATTAATATGCATTTACGTTAAATTTATTTGTGATATGCTAACCAGCAGTTCTTATCACTGAGGATATGAACACTTATGTCATAACTCTTGTTTTATTTAATTTTTAAATTTGAAAGTCTTCAAATAAAAGATAAAACTAAATTCAAGGTCATACCGTTCACACTAACATTTAAAATCGCACTTTCGCATTCGTCATTTCGAGGAGAAAATCGAACTGAAATGATGTAATTTTACAAGAGAACTTTTAAATCTAAAGGTCTGTTACGAAACAATCCAATATAAAAGTTTTCTCAATTCAAACACAGCCGAGTGAACTGTTGCACCATTTGATCGATGGACGCTTGCTAGAAATTTGGGGAAGAAAATTTTTTTTTTCTAAATTTGGGTATCTGAATGAAGAGGCATACATTCATACCTCCTCGCGGTATTCTCTGGGTAACTCTAAATGTATCAGTCTAATTTGTATCAAGCAGCTAGCTTTATATAAATCTGTTCAAAATGTAGCTACACAAATTAATGAAAAGTATAACTTCTAAAAAGTGTTGCAATGAAAAGTATAAATAGCAAACCTTCACTAAAAAAGATTATCAAAACCGCACATTTGATGCATTTGTCGGGATCATATTTCATCATAATAATTCTAGTCTAAAGGTTGGGGTGAATAAAAAAATGAACTCTTTAAATGTTTGAAATGGCATATAAACCGACTATGACTAATTAAAAAATCTCAGAGATGTTACCAAGTATGGACATACATATGTCGTCTAATGGTGGAGGAACTGTTCAAAACAGTAGCGTACATTAAAGTAAAAACATTTTGGATAGTTTCAAACAAGTTTTAAAGAGCAAAATTTTCAATGGAGCCGATTCCAGAAATCTCAGAGTTGTTACCAACAATTATTTTGACAAATATTTTAATTTTTCAAAAAACTTGTGTGGATCCACCGAAAATCTTTTTATTTTAATGTGGTTAACTGTGTTGAACGGCTCAATTCGTCGACCATTAGACGACATATGTCAACACTCGTTAACATCTCTGTGATAAAAAAGATGATCACATGTTTTACATAAAGGACAACTATAAATTATAGAAGTAAATGTTTTCACGTGAGACCTCGGGTTAGCAAGTGTGCTCGAACATCTCGATTTCTCGTCCGCCTTACTTTATTATTCGGGATCATCAGTTATATTTGTAGCGAATTTAAGGAACGATTCTAAACTTGGAAAATCGGACGGAATCCTCTTTGGTAACCAAAATATATACATAGTTGCTAAACATCGCGACAATGTCCGCTTCATTGCAAAAGCCTTGCAAAGCAAGTATTTTCCAAATGACACGTCGCACATCTTTCTTACGTTTTTGGTGTGGATGTAGAAATAACCGATTGATTTAAAAACATTTTAATAAACTTATTTACTATGTGCCTTTTACGATCGAATCTATCCGTCAATTTATTTAATGCCAGAATATAATTTGCTTCTGTATAATGTCCATATATTGTGTGTTGTGGTTGTGGACAATTGATAGAATGTTTGCGACTCAGTGTATTCTCTGGTGACTTTTGACAACCGCAGCCCTGGTAGTTTCAATATAATGCATGAGTGGTACATTTCGAATTATTTTGTCGTTTAATGGAAACATCGCACGCTGCAACGGTAATTCTCACTTGTATTTCCCATTCTTGCTTCAGTAGCATGACGCGGCGATTGACTTTCTTTATTAATTGAATATTTTTACCTCGATTACCACAAACATTTTAAACAGGAGTTCGGTGCTCATAATTCTTATGCGGAAATCTCCATTTTTTTGGTATTTGTTAAATAAGTTCCAAGTTTGGTGATACTGCTTTTCCGATTGTGGCGACCATCGCTGATTGCGCAAAATTTTAAACGAATATTTAACAAATTTTAACTTAGGTTTTCACCAAATATTACCGATCAGTTGTTAGGCGTTGCAATCTGGCTCGAAGAACCATGAATAATACTCAGGGCAATACACTGCATAAATTTTGTAATAAAACCAATTCCAACTTTGTTATTTTAAGTTTATTTTTTTTCACTAAAAATAGTAAACGCATTCTGGCAGATCCCATTGGCGAAGAAGTCACGAGATAAAACTTAGTTTACCGTCCCTGGCCGATCGTTATACTAATTTACTGAAATGTCTTTTGGGCTTTGCAATGCTCCAGAGTTTCAAGACATCTTTGTGTAATGAGCACCTTATAACTTTTGGTAGATATTTAACTGCTGCAAGTTTAACAGCCAATCTGGAAAAAGTGGGTTTCTTCATAAAACTATCAAATTCCTGGAATATATTATGGGGTACAGTAACTCGCGTGTGGATATGGAAAAAGTCAAAGCAATAAGTAATTTTCCAATATCAAAGACCATAAAAATTGTAGTTTTTTGAATATGACCGGATGGTACGGGCATTTTATTTCAAAGTATCTGACTATACCACCTTTAACAAATCTAATACAGAAAAGTGTCAAATTTATTAGAACTCACGAGCACCAGTTAGCATTTGAGCAATTGAAAACGGGATTAATTAGAGCACCAGTCCGCCAACAAAACTAGCTCCATAAACATAGAAAAGGAACCAAAATATTGTACCGGACATGCTTTCTATAGAGTACAGTGAAAGAATTCTAGCCTAATATTCTTCTTTTATTCGTGAAATAGAAAATATTTCGAAACCTTTAAAAAATTTGTCAGTAATTGATGGTAAAGATTATATAAATCGCAGAAATTTAGTCCGATACTCCTAATTGGAAATCGCATGTCTCTAATGAGTTGGTATCAAGTGTTATTTCATACGCGTACGATTCTCCTATCTCTGCTCACTATAGAGTGACTCATTCAGTTAGAACTCTGGAAAAACTGCAGCGCTAAGGGGGAAATTGTTTTCTAATCAATGTTTTGGATTCATTCAGTAAATATATTTTTCTAAAACCTATACAACAAGCTCTATTAAAAGATGTATGCATACGAGATCATACATAATGTGTTAATTGTTTTTCCACTTTTTTGGAGGTTGATTTTGAATCAAAAAATCTCTACAATAAAACAAAAGACGACTAAGTTCGAATTAAATTCCGTGATTTTCATTTTTGAAATGGGATTCATCAAACTTCGTTTTTTATCACCCAACATCACATCCAGTGTTTATTTTCACGGATAATTTTTTTTTATTAATTTTTATTTATATAGCTCTAAAATTTAACAATCCGTAACAAAAGTTCCAAAACGTTGGAAAACGTTAATTTGAACTGTAAAAGATGGCAAATGTCTATTTTTTAATGCTATCCGAAGAAGCAGACTTACCCCGGGTATTTTACACCGAGCAAATATTGTCCAGGGCAAAATGTTCCGGTGTGCATAGAATAATAAATTGTTTTTACTTTCCACAAAAGCTCGGTCTTCACTCGCAAAATTTTGTGATGACGCTAGAATACCATGACAAAATATATTTCTATTGAACCTGATCATGCGCATTACACCGTGACAATGAGAAAATTTATTAAAATTGCTGATGTTTCTGTCATGAATGACACTGTGACAAAACGAGTAGAAAATTTGTATTTGACTTTCAATTAAACAAAACAGAGAATATAAAATGATTTTACATAAATTTGGTGTTAGTAGTTGTGAGTGTCAAAATATAATTTTATCATGACATGCTATCGTCATGGCAAAATTATGCGAGTGAAGACCAAGCTGCACGGTGTAAGCACAGTTCATAAATAAAAACGCAGTGTGCAGAGTAAAATTGCTCAGGTTGAATAAAAAAACACAAAGTATTTATTGATAGCGCACAGCCTGCTTGGGTTGAATTAAAAAATAGACCAACTATTTTCGACATCAAAATATAAATAATTCCTATACGCACAACGCTGGAGCACTATTTCAACGTTGTCTCACCCGTCCCAAATATTTACTCCTGTCCGATTGTACGAGCTCAAAATTAGTAACTTTAACTGCCAACAGTTTGACAAAGTGAAGGAGGGTCAATTCAATAAGGGTTATGAATCAAAAGTTCAACATTGGACACTAAAAATTTTGGATTAAATTCAAACTCTGCAGAAGAAGAGTGACACAATTGAGCTGAGTTAACTAAATACCGTTTAGAAATCGCAATAGTAACCTGGTTTTAAGATCAAAGGTGAGCTTTTTAATTTTTTGAAAGACGAAAATAACTGATTTTTTGTTTGTCTTTGTGCACCGCAATACAACAATACGACAAACAGAAACATTTCTTTATTCATATATTTTATAATCACAAAATATATTTATGCAATTCTGTTTATTTGCTGTACCATGTCTATACATATACGATAGACTGGTACGGCAAATATACAAATATAAGAGTAGTTAAAAGGTAATAAATGTTACGTAAGTTGAACGGAAAGTAAATAAAAGATTTGTACTAGTTTTTATTTGTTGGTTTACGACAATTTTTCATTTCCATCCCCATTTTCTATATGTATATATATCCTGTATACATATATATACATACACATACAGTGCAGCATCTTTGAAATATTATACTCGGTAAATTATTAATACGTTTCAGCTATAAGCCCCTTTAATCAACAAAACTTTTTTTTTTGTTGTTGTGTAGACTCTCTGAATGTAATCACATAAAAGCTTCACTACTCGCTGGGTACTGTAAAAGACAATTTCTGTGTCATGTTTGAAACGAAATGTTATATGCAAATTAAGATCACAAAAACTATACAGCAATTGCAATAAAAATGTTTGGTTTCCTCCAGAAATATAAAAATATCAACATAAATTTCTAATGTCGGTTGATTTTTGTATGATGAACATGATTTTTATGAACCATAAAATTTAGTTTCATCTTCAATGGTCTCTTTTATGCATATATGCATAGCACAATGTAAGGTAGGCTGGTAACATCAAAATAACCATAGGAAGCACATGTGCAGAATTATTTTGTGTGGTTTATTCATCTAAATACCATACAAATTTATATAAAACCGCGAATATTTTGTTCATCATAAATTTATGAGATTCTTTCTCGAACTCGACTTAATATGTACGAGTATATATTTTCCAAATATGCAGATTTCTAATGTAGCAAAAATGTACAGTTGCGATTTTATCTTTAAAGTATTTTTCTATATGAATAATTTAGTTTAATTGGGGAAAAATGGCAAAAAACTCTCGAAAGATTTTTTTTTTGTGCACAGAGTTTTTCCTTGAAAGTTTATGTTTTTTTCTGACTTTTCCGCTGTGCAACTAAATTTTTCTCCCTCTTCCTTCTTTATTATGTGAATTTTGTTCACAATTTATAAATATAAAATATTAAATTGAATAAAAAAAGTATACAAATATTTTATTTGTGCGGAGCTCATTATAGAAGTTTTATGTAGTGCTGTACTCAAAAATTAAAAAACTTCAAAATAGTTTTGTGTGTCATTATATTTTTTAATGGTTTGTCACTGTCAGTCAGGAAAACGAACGAACAGTGAAATAAAAAATTTTCATAGTAATTTTGTACTAAAAAAAAGTTGTAATTTATATTTGGATGAAAATAAATTATCAAATTTAGTTTTTGTTACATATGATTACGGTTCCGGTTAGATATCTTTGTTGTCTATGCAAATATCATAGTTTTTTTTCGAATTATAAAACAAACGTATTTCAACAAAATTCAAATATACACTTCCGACGAAATGCCAATGGTAAAACAGTCTATAAAATGTATACGGCAACCAGTAATTTATTCATATTTAATAATGAGTTACAATTCTAGTCCTAATCATATAATTTACACCCACCCGCAAGTAAATACATAACAACATCAGCACTACATGAACTCGATTTATAATTATGTCGATATAAGAAAGAACTAAAAAATACGCGTGAGCCTATAATTATATTTTCAATTTTAATGAAAACTTAATAAAATATTATATTTCAATAAGCACAACTATTACTCATAATAAAATAATATCAAAACAAAAATATACGTTTTAGGCTATGTGATAATTATATACATTTATTACGTAATACTAAAATATAAATCATTTATAATTTATAGAATTATTATTTTTTGTTAAATTATATAAAATTATAAATAAAATTAATCGTTTTGAAAATTGAGATTAAAAATTAAAATTATAATTACTATTATGAATGTGGTTTTTATGGTTCGTATTTTATTGATAATTTGGTGAAATTGAATAACATGAAATAAAATAAAATATTTAGAGCACGAAGCCGCCAACTAGCTCAAAATACTTCGAAAATATATAACACAAAAAACGAGTCACATCAAAAATATTCGGCCTTGAGGATGTCCGAATATCAAAGTAAATAGCATTTTCTAAACGTACGAGTCCGACTCTGCTTAATGTGACAATTGATGTGGGTCAGCATACTGGTGAACGTTATGGTGAGTTACCAAACAGTGTTCTTGCAGATCTAGCAAATGATTGTGCAGCTTGGTCAAATGTCATGCTCTAAAATCTCTCAAAATCGTGATTAGTTCTACTGTAGTTCTTACAGTGATTAAAATTTATTTTAAATGTGCTTCTCATTAAGATTAAAATTATTCAGCTGTTTGGATATGGAACTATTACGAAGAAATTTTGTATTTTTCAATTATTTCACAGTATTCATAGTTCTCGTGTAGAACAGACTCTTTACTTATCTTTCATAAAAAATAGCGTTCAAATCAAAATTAGCAAAATCACGACAGCAAAAAAAGCGGTTGTGTCAAGAATAAAAGCGAAACGAAACTCCTGAAGCAAAAGCAATTAGGCTCAAGAATCATAACCCATGAAAACTCTAGAGACTCCTGAACAACGTGTTCAAAGATTACAGAGAAATAAAAACCGATATAAAAACTTCAAAAATTATCAATACAGGGCTCGTTTAAACACTATTAACGAAAGAAACAAAAATGCAAAAACTTCTGAAACTGAACAGTAATGCACCAATCGTCTAATGATAAAGTGTACAGACAATCAAAAATAGGATCTGCAGAAAACTCTATCAGCACATTATGCGATAAATTAACCTCGAAGTCATTCTTTCATTCACATACGATGGAAATGGGAAGAGTGCTGGTCATGGTGGAAAAGCTTATGTGATTGAACATGAGACTTCAGCGCATGTGATTTCATCAGCATTCTGGAATATTTGGATGAAGAATAAAATGGCTGAACATTTTGAAAACAGACGTCGTGCGGGGGTTTCAGGTCTCGAAAAATGTGAAAGAAATCACCCGAAGAACTAACAACAATATTGTCAAAGATGCACACATGAGCTAAAAGCATATGATTTTCCTGATTTCATCTCTTTCCATATGATATAAATGATCTAAAAGAATTAAATAAAACCGTTAAAATTTCACAATTTCATTACTAGAATACCAATCTAGAATATTCTAGAATATTAAGTAGTGACATGAAATATCAAGACAATGGCTATCTTTTCTATGAACTTTTGTATACGCAAAATAACATTGTCGTTTATTTAATATTTTTGATCTTCATTCGAATCTCCTAAATACCTCAATGCATTCGCTTACTCCCTATACCTATGACATACGGGCTACTTTTCATGGAGCCATCATCCCGACAAAAACAGACGAGGATTTTTTGCTTTCTTCGGTGGAGAGAGAAGAATCGTGTTTTAGTCATCAACTTTCAATTTTTTTTGGTTTCCACAATATCCTTCGAGAATATTAAACGAGAAATCAAATCTGTGTGATAAAGTGGCAAATAATCTAAAAAAATGTTAGAAATCTCCATTCGCGGCCATCTTCCACGCACTTTTAATTATAAAATCGCCCCCAGCTTTTCCTAACGCAAAGCCACATTAGAAACGCAATAAATAAGATAACAAATATAAGTTTAAAATGCCAAAATTGAATGACTCATGACTAAGCAATGATATGATTTCGGTTGAGGTGGTGCAGTAATTAACATATGTGGACAGATTCTAAGTCAAGCGTGATTATAATGGAAAACATGACTTGGGAGATTTTCAAGTCAATGAATGCAAAATTCCAAGACTTTAAAAATGGTTCCAGACATTACATTCAGAAGCAACTAAACTTCTTTTACAGGAATTTTATCACCAATATCAAAATCCATGTATTAAATTTTTATTACTGATTAAGGGGTTATATTGCTGATTTAGAAAGGTACGGCAATATGTGATTTTAAAATATAAAGTATATCAATTAATTTAGGCTTAAGAAGCTACCACCAGTAAAAAGTATTGAAAATTATCCAATCTACAGAAGAACAAAACCAATAACTTATAGGCATAAATTCCAATTCCAATCTAACCGAGAGACGAAGTTGTAATTGCTAAAGTTCTTGTAAACCATATAATTAAGCCTACCAACCACCACACTGCGTGGTCCTTGTTTGTATAGGACGGAAAAAATGTAGAGATATATCTAACGGGACACCATCAACAAATGTGAGGTTATGCTAAAAACTTAAACAGGAAAAATTTTCAATGCGGTTTTTTTTCAATTTCTCACATTCAAACGAATAGAAAAATAATTTAAAATTTTCCTCAGCTTAAATAAAAATTATGGCGAATAAAAGACCTTTCTAAAACATCAAAGATATCGTAAATCGGTAAACAAATAGCGACTTTATTACCGAAACTAATAAAAACCAAAACAATAAACGTTTTTTTTTTAATCCTGGGATTTATATACAAAATTACAAAAAAATAAATAAATAAATAAAAATCAGGTATAACGACTAAACAAAAGATTTTTTTATGGTATCATAAAAAACCGTATGAGTCATAAGAAATTAACATAGTTGTGTTTTATGATATCATAATCATAAAACACTATTGTGTTAAGTCCTTATGACTCATTCGACTCGATTGTGTCTAAATCCGCCTACTGAATTAATTATGACCTGCTATGTCCAATATGTTTCATTGTGCTAGTTTAGACGATGCCTCACTATGTCGCATCACTTCTTGGTTTCTTACGTCATTGTCTACGAACTGGTTTTGGAGTGGGGATTTTTTTGCGCATTTTTCACCAAAAAATTGTACTGCCTCACATTTGATGAAACACTAATACATTGAAAATACAATACGTATGTTTATGGTTCGTATTTTTTTTTTTTTTTTTTGATTTCGCGAATTTTTATGAAAATAATTGAAAATAATTCTACACATACATAGGTAAATTACAATTGTGATGACGGTTCGATATTTTACGTGTGAACACAATAGTGTGGAATGTGCTAAATACCCCCATTGTATGCATATAATATAAAAACAAAAGAAATATAAATTAATTTCAGTTTAAATCCAAATCTCTTGATAAAAAGACAAAAATTTGTAATAATTAAAGTCTAGTCCGTTTTATAATATTTTGAGAAAGTGCTACTAAAGCTAACAAAATGGCAGATAATTTATGGTCCACTAAAGAAAATTGCCTTCTTTGCCGCATAAGTGTACGGTCAAATTATCGTGCGAAGTTACCACACTGTTAAAGTTAACCGACTCGACCCAGCCGAAAAACTGTCGATAATGCAGATTCATGTGTAACAATTTAAAATGCCGATAATGCAGATTCGCCTACAACGGATGAAATATGGCAGCCGTAGATTCGGTGGTAATAACAAACCTTTCAGCTGGAAATGTCGATAATGTAGATTTTAATCAACTTGTGATTCATATACATAATTTCATTTTAAATCAAAAATGTTTATTTCGATTCGTTAATGTATATTACTCAAAATTAAACATTTTTATTAAATGCATTCAAACTATAATAAAAAACTATTTTATTAAAGAAGCAACTCGATTGCACATGTCAAGCAAAATCTCAAATTTTCAGGTTAATTTCCATGTGAAAAGCCCGGGAAAACTCAATTGAATACATTGCATCATTAGCTGAGACCTGGAAAAAAATTCAAGTTGGTTTTTCCTCTTGGAAGGAAATCGACTTGAAAATTTTTCCAGTGGTGAGCATCATTAAGACCGGACTTCCAAATTAACATGCTTAGTTGATTTTAAGGAACAACAAAATAAAATTTTCCAATATAAATAATTATCCAGAATAAAATTTGAATCTGCATTACCGACATTTTTCGTCTGGAGTGTTATCGACCTAAATCGTCTATCATTTTGGTTTGATTAGCTTGAATCTGCATTATCAACTTTTTCGGCTGGAGTCGGCTAACTTTGATAGGGTGTAGTTACTCTCAAAAAAGCAAGTGTTGTGTATTTTTTTTTTTTATAATCGCCGTACTGTAAAATTGACCACCCAAGGAGTGTCTATTTTTTGTTCAAAAGCATGAATTTCAGTGAAAAAAGAAGAACATTATATTGAAAAATTGGAAAATTTGCATGATGAGTAGAAAACTCTGGGAAAAAGCATGATGAGTGGAAAAATAAACCTTCAAAAGAGAAATTGCCATTAATTGTAAACTGGATGATATTTTCGATATCTCACATACCAATGCCTTGTCCATGATGACCAGTGAAGACGACAAGCGATTTCTTTTGTCACTACGTGAGAAGTTCCGGATATTTACCTGGAGCTAGACATATGAAATTGAAAAATAAAACGGAAATCGAAACGTATAGAAAAACTTAAATCAATTTTAATAGACTCACATGCATTATTATCGTCATCGGAGAGTGACAGCGGATATTGATAACGAAATGATCTTCGAAAATATTTATTTGACCATGCAAAGTGCAAAAGAAGACCCTAGAGGAGGCAATTGTTTCATTACTCCTTGAATATTGTCAGCTTTGGATAAGTGGAAGATTACTGATCGCGCAGCAATGCATTTAATCAGTGCCGTTGCGGAAAGTCTTGGATATTTTATTGATGAACTCGTTTTGAATTGAACAACACTGAACCATTTTCGTGAACCACATACAGTAGAATTAGCAGCATCAGTTAACTCAACTTTCATATTTACAGCAGGCGTAGTATATTGGCACGGAAAACTACTTCCGGAGTTATCTGGAACAGAGTCCGTGGATCGTTTGCCGGTGATTATTTCCCATATCGATGGAAAAGGTTTGGTAATGGCGGATGGTTTGAAAATGGCGGAGGCTGTTTTCCAAAGTTTAATCGGTTGGAGAGTAGCTGACGATATCGTAGCGGCTTGCTTCGATATAACATATTCAAATACTGGAAGATTTAATGGAGCAGCTATTATTTTAGAGCAGAAATTGGAAGGAAGGTTATTATATCTTCTTTGTCAATCTCACATATGTGAAATTACTTGCGCGCTTGAATGAATCAAAAATGGAAAATACATCAGGAGTAAATATTTCGTTATTTGTGAGATTCAAGAATGACTGGAATTCCTTCCAAATCCATGATACAAAACGAAAATGTTCGTTTCCGTCTGCTAGGGTCTAAACATCACGCTCCCTGGATGTCCAAAACCATTTATGTTGTGCAATTATTTATCTTTCGTGAAGAATTTAAGTTAACAGCACAATAACAGAATAATTTACGGGACATTTGCAATTTTGTCGTGCTATTTCATGTGAAAATTTGGTCTCATTGCTCTAAAGCTGGTAAAGCACCAAACCTAGATTTGAACTGTTTGCGAGATTATGATTTCTACAAAACAAAAAACTTTGCGATGGCTGTACTAAATAAAATATGTGGTCAATTGTAGTATTTGTCCGACGAAATGTCACATTCTCTTTTTTTCGACGAAAACGTCTCTAGTGCAGAGAAAATAAGAATGGCGCAACAGTTGGATATGTTGAGGGATGTAAAAGCCGAGTCTAGAAAGCGTGTCGAGTTGAAAATTGATGATGGGAAAACATTCGTTACACAACAACTAGCAGATTTTGTTACTTTAAACACTGGCAGTTTTTTTAAACGGTTCAAGATTTCCTCAGATTTCTTAAAGAAAGATCCAGATATGTGGCCTCGGGATGATAATTTCAAGAACGGAATGAAGATTATCCGTCAAATGAAATTCGTAAATGATATCGCTTAATCCAAGACTATCAAGAAATTAACAAAAAATGAAGATGAAATGCAACATTTAGTACAAGTCGTAAAGGACTACACACAGAAGTTTTAAACATATACCAAAACATCCTTAAAGGGTAGACGAACATCTTAGATTGCTCATTTTCATCATAAAAATAATTCATAAAAAAAAGTAATAATTTATCTTGTTTTTGTATATTTCAGAAATTTGGCAATAATGTCGCTATTTGTTAACTGATAGATTTTCGATATCTTTAATGTTTTGGAAAGGTAATTATCTCCTCTATCCACCACAAATTTAATTTAGACTAACAAAATTTTTTAAATACAATTATTTTTCTGTTCGTTTGAACGTGAAAAATTTATAAAAATAGCGTTTTTTATCGAAATTCGCGCTCAAGTCGCGGCCCTAAACCATCTTCGATTGACCGAAATTTTTTTCTGTTTAAGTTTTTAGCATAACCTTACATTTCTAGAGGGTGTCTCGTTAGATATTGGAACTTTCGATACAGCTAACAAGGCGATGCCCACAGTATAAGTTGACAAAATCGGGAAATTATTTTCGTGTTTGGATATAAAACATTTTCATCAGGTTATTTATGGGTAATTCTAAATACCGAGTCATTGTACGACATTTGTCGCAAAACGGGGATTATTTTGCTATAAATGGAAGATGTTCGGAAAGTGTGTGCTTCAGAGCTTTTTAAGAAAACAATTGTACAAATTTTGACTGCGGATCCAAACGGTACGTTATACATATATAGCGATGATATATTAATTTACGAGGAAACTGAGCATATCATACCACGACCAACTAAAACTCATTATAAATAAACTAATTACCTTTAATGTAAATCCAAATGAGAGAAAATGCCGATACAAAACAAATCAAATAAAGTCTTTGGACTCTCATTTTCAGACTCTGTTTTAATTATATGTCAAGATTTATTCACGATGTTACGACTGAAAAATGGAAAAGTTAATCAACTCAAAGAAATTAAAAATTAGTCAAACGGTATTGTTCAAAAAGTCAAAATGAGCGTTTGCTGGTAAATTGGTGTTGTCTGATTCTTAAAATTCAATTAATCTTGGTGCGATTCTTTGTCACACTGGAAATATTTGACCTAGAGACATACAGTTTATAAAAACGTGAGCAAAAATACCATATTACTGAAAAGTTAAGCTGGTCGTAAAATTAATATATAATCCTAGTCCTCAAGTTGTTCAATTCACCACATGTGTAAGAGTTGGATGCTGAGTCATCAGACTGGAGAGAAATCGCTGCAATAACATTTCAAAAACAATAACGAACAGTTTATACCCACGCTAAATTTTCCAACTGTCCTACGGTCGATAGAAGTCTCAATGAATTTTTGCTGGCCGTATAAGAAGGAAATTTGGACTTACATCTGAAACTGATTGTTAGAGTCGATTTAAAGACGTAATTGTGGTGGGGCGCATCACATCCAAAGAAACCACAGTTGCGAAAAATTTTCTCTTTATTTGGCCTACAGCAAAGAATTATAGTTGATGACGATAAATAGTCTATGAGTCAATAACTCAAGACATTTTGTGCCGAAAACGGAATAACACTTATCTCTGCTCCTCCTTATTACTTATAACTAAATTTTAAAAAACTCAATAACTCATTTTTTTTTTTGACGTGGTAGTGCAATTGAACTAAGCAGCGATTGGCGACAATATATACTAGTACCCCAAACATAGCATATGAATTTTTAACAGAATTGCTTTTCAGGAGACCAATAAAGACTAAAATCCCATCGATTCCGGAACGAAAAATGAAATACGCCAACAACGAAATCCGCTAAAATAAAATTGAAGGAATCTTTTCTAGAAAAGTGACTTCAATTCCACCCTATAAAAATTGGATACAACTTTAAAGTCGAATAAAGTCGATAGCACCTTTGCTATAAAATTTCTTCTTGTTCCTAGCTATAACCAATTATCATTCTAAATCCATTTTAATACGCATTGATTTGTTTTCTTATCGCGCACCGTCGTCGTCGCCTCTAAAATACACACCAACACAGAAAATACAAAACCCATTTCATCAAGGCAAAACGTCTAAATTCTTCCAATTTTGCTCGTCTATATAGAACTGTATACAACATAATATACATTCGATAATCTGCAAATTTAATCTACATGGCACCCCTTCATTATATTACACCAGCTTATAAAAAATAAGGATTGTGCGTTATCTCAAAAAGAAAGAAAACTTTTATGTTGATATTCTTAAATATAATTGCATTTTAATTTCTTATCAGAAAAAACAAAAATTTGAATACGAACATAAAATATGCTAACGCAAAAAAAAATATGTATTCGCACAAAAAAAAAATATAAAAACTTTGGTAATTGAAAAATAAGAATGTCATATGATGCCTCTCCATAAAGCACTAGCTATATATACTCGTGCAATATTATATAGATAGAGGCCACGGAAACGAGAGATTATTGTGTTAAAATCAAAACGAATAATAAAAAATTATCATATAAACAAACTTTTGATAAATATACTCCGTGTAAGACAAGAGATTTTCATTTATCTAAAAACGATACAGAGGTGGAGAAAAGGCAATTCATATAAAAATTAAATTTAAATTTTTGTACGTACGTACGTTCGTTATTTATTCCACAATAAAAATAAATAAATTTTCCAACATCCATTTATATCACGAAAATACAACAAAAAAAATTAAATAATCTCTTTTCTTTCACTTCCTTTCCCACCACACACAACCCTTATCATTTATCTGCTTTTTTAGAACAAAAAGTTTTCTTGTTGATTTTGAACGGTTTCTCTGTGTACGTTCCACCAGCAAACTTTCTAAATTTGTTGTTATGACTCCAAAATACAAAATCTTCCGCCAAAAAACACATTTCACTTTGTTGTTCCGTTACATAATTCTTGTTTCTCGTCTTGTGCGCTTGATGACTCTTTATGAGCCTGAATAAAATTAAATAAAATCGCTTATTTCAACAGAGCACAGAGATAATTCGTACAGTTTTTGTGTACGTACTTAGGTTAGGTAAAATATGCGGCTGAAAAATGAGGCAATTCGGTCGGCAGTGTATCATATTCCTGCAAAAAATATTTTTTTACTGGTAGAAAATCACTGTCATCACTTTTATGCGAAGAAATTGTTGTATGACTGCCTTCACTACTTGTACCACAACTTTCACCGACAACATTGCACCGCTCTGCCGCAAGATTTTCCGGATCATTTTTATGCTTGATCTCAGGCATGCATTGCCTAATTAAAATATTCGTATAATTTCCTTTCATTTTTCGAAAACAATTTGAATAAAGATCTTTTAAAATAATTTCATTTAGGAAAATTTCATTTATACGTTTTGTTACACAGCGTTTCTTTTGACGCGGGAAAACTTTATTTTTATTTCGGACTTTTTTATGTTTCGTTCGCTTATTTTTTTTGACTTTAGCTTTCATTTCACGTAAAATTTTGTTTAATTTTATATTATTACAATTATTATTAGTTATAATAATAGGAGTAATAACCCGTATACTAAAATAATAATTTTCACTCCCAATTTATAAAAATATTTTTTATTTATTTTTTGCTCGTTGTTCAAAAGGATCAAAATATTTTACAAACTAATTAGAAAATTATGAATGAGGAAAATATAGTTTTTCATTTATTATTACAGACAGAAATTTCATAATTGGATACTACGATGGTTTCTATAGAAAAAACGGCTTCAAATGATGTAAAGTTATTTTTTTTTTTTTTTTTTTTGTAGAATTTTTCAATTTTATTTTTTAAGTATTTATTGGGAGCTTTTAGAATCATTTATTAAAACATTGCATTTTAATTGCATTTTGTACAAAAAAAAACAACTTTGTACATAAAATGAAACTATACCGTTCTAGTAGAGTAATTAGTCGGACATATCGTTTAAGTTGGTCGAAAGTTTGATTTAAATCGTGACTTGCTCGTAAAGGAGCTTGATGTTTTTCTACCAAGAGTTGAGTTTGATTGATTTTTTTAAATATTTTGATGTTTATATTTGCATATGTAATGCTGATGACGTACACCAGGATCTTTCTGACAAAAGCACGATTGTAAAGGTAATTAGCTAAAGTTTCTAGAATGCAGTAAAGCAATAATTAGATTAGCAACAAAACTGGTCCAGATCATTTCTCCAAAATTTAACCGTCGCTTATTTCAGTAACGGAAGCTCTACACTCTCATTACATCTTTAAAATATGGCATTCCACAACTATTTCACGTGGGGATAGGTTAATTATTTTTGCCTCTTCTTACCCATATTCAAATAATTATTTTCGCTTCCTACATACCTCCATTATATTTTTTTTACTTTATTAATCCCTTTCTTTGTACTTAAATTTCTTTTAATTCTTTATTTTCATTTTTAATACTTACGTTGACCTACGTATACATATGTAAACAAATAGTTTGATGACCAATGTGATTAACAAATAAAATATTTTAGTTAGTCTTGATTTTTATAGTAAAGTGAGAAAATGAACTAATTTTTGGCGTTCCTAGAAAAACCACTTACCTTGTTAAGCAAATTTTCAGGGGATCGGGAGCAAGGTCGTACATTAAGATCGAAAAATTTAAACGGATGCAAAAACAAGTTCAAACTTTCACTATTAAGTGAAAATACATTTGAATCCGTTTAAATTTTTCGATCTTATTGAACGATCTTTCTCCTGATCTCCTAAAAATTTGCTTAAAAAAGATAAGTGGTTTTTTTGAATTGCCACAGTAGTTGACTATGTGAAAAGATTGGATTTTCTAAATTCACTCCATCAAATTTTGGTGATTGCCGCTGGATCTTATTAATTTTCATTGCGAAAGCAAGTCGCAGTGGAAATTGAAGTCGCTTAAATTCGAAAGGCAAATCGGTGAGAATTTTTGAAATGCGTTTACGAGTAATAACCGTTGCTTTTATCATATTTGGCGTCAGTTTCTTCACAGAAAACCGAGTTTCGTTGCACAATTTTGATGGATTTGTGGCGCAATTTCATATGGCTAAAAAAATCGAAAATCTGTTTTATAATTGCCAGCCTGATATCAGCAATTGTCACAATAGATTTCCAATTTTGAACAAAAAAACGTGTTTTTTTTGTTAGGCCCGGGACTTTTCAGCCCATAATTACATCACTTTATTGCATGCCAGTCTTTAATCATCCACTAAGAGACTTTTCTCAGCCTCAGTGAAAACTCGTAGCAAATCATTATATAGAGATTAACTGTTCTATCCAGTATTTTTGTTAAAATTTCTGTCATATACTATACTTCACTGATTAATAAGCTCCATATTTTTTAGAAAGAAGTAGACTACAACTTCTTGATATGGCTCTAATTAGTTAGCAATGTAATTTTTGTGTGTGGTCATGGATGAATATGGTCCTGCTTACGTGGCAAATTCGACTAAATGGAGACAGGCGTTATAGAATTTCTAAGATTAATTAAAAAAAAAAAACGAAATCGATACTTTGGAAAAAATTGTATGAGAGCACTTAGACCAAGAGGCCCGAGTTATAGAAAAAAAATTGCACCGAATCCAAAAACTCGAGATCCAACCCTTTCCATAATATCACAAGGTCGGTACAGAAATGTAACTCAGCGGATTCCGATTGGATGCATGATGTATAAACCTTTAATTAAGATACCTTTAATCTAGAGGACGGAACCCTCCGATTCAAACATGCCACTAATTTTATATGTGCCTTCCAGACCCCGGGGTCCAACCTTTTTCGAAAATATTTCAAGGTTAAATCCCCTTGAACCAAAGGAAGAATGATGTAAAAAGGACAAGCTTCTCGTATTCGAGCCTTAAACATATCATAGAGTCGGTTCAACCGTTCGCCCTGCGATTTTTACGATGTAAAAGTTGCATTTATACAACGTCTAAATTTCATGGCTGTATCCAATTTGATGGATGGTGTGGAAACTTATAAAGAGGGTTCCCTTGGTTCATATTACGGACCTTTCTGATATGAGCATGTCATCACTCGTTCTAATTAACAAATTTCCTAAACTCATTTCCTTGGAAATATTTATAAAAAATGACGTACCCACAAATCCACGGGATCCAACTTCTTCAAAAACATCGCAAAATAGGTCCTGATCACAATCTTGATTCAAATTTTGGCGGTATGTTCCGGGAACAGCCATTCTAATTAATCATTATTGATTTCCTTTTTCAATTAATATGTCAATAGGCCGTGCTTCGTTAAATGAAGTCATTTTAGAACTCAAAACTAAATTGTGTGAATTCCTTGATTTGGGGGGCACTAGAGGTCTCGATTTGATCGACACCTCTATTTTAAAGCTTGATGTGTGCAAGTCCTCTGAAATATACTACTGAGGCTGTCTAAAGGGTCATGTCGTGCCGCCGACTTCTACCACATTTATTTGATTTGTAGAATGTTTTTTTAATCAATCCAAATATTTCATCCTCCAAAATGAGTTTACTTCTTAGAAGTTTTTTCCACCAGAGTAATTGTGCTCTCGTTCACTATTTCTTGATATATTGCTAATGTTAAACCGCATTTTAAAAAGGAGGTACATCCTTGTATACGATTTCGGGGCTCCACCCTTAGAAACTCTAAATTATACGTGGCCTGCAAAGTGAATAACGGACTAATAGCAGTCATTTGGCCTATTTTTTAATTCAACCTGAGCAAGCAGTGCGCTGTCAAAAATTTAAACCTGAGTAATTTTACTCTGCACACTATGTTTTTATTTGTGAATTGTGCTTACACCGAGTATATTCGGTTCTTTAAATTTTACTCTGTGCCGACGAGAAATAAACAAACGTAAACTTTTAAATTTTCATCAAAGTAGCTCGGTTTTTTCGTCGAAGCGAAAAAAGTAATAGTTGCTCCATGTTGACCCTGAGCAGAATGCCAATGTACGAAGAGTATGGAAAGTAAAAAACAAATTATTACTTTATGCACACTGAATTATTTGGCGCATAACCTGTGCTCGGTGTACAATACCCAGGAGAAGTCTGCTTGCTCGGGTTTAATTAAAAAATGGGAGACTTAATTTTTTTATGATGTAAAGGAATGAGTAAAATGACTCTTTTTTAAACTAATCCGTTCCTTTGTATTCGTATATAGCTTCTTTATCATATAGTTTTCTACAGGTTGATCGCCGAATACTTTATTCACCTTAAATATCCTACGTATTTGTTATCAAAACATATTTATCCACGGTCGAATTCTTTTTTAATTGAATCTGTTACAACCAGTTGCAGACTGAATTTCTAATGAAAGTTGTTGTCCAGAAATTAATTTCTTTGTTTGCAAAACAATCTTCTTACTAAATCTGCACCACTTCATTCAATATGAGCAAACCCGAAGATCTTGTTAATTGATGCCACTTACATTTCGGCTGAAAGTACCATAAATTTGGTTGTACCATTCCAAAAAATCTTCCTGGGTGAATACAACAGCTGATTGATGATCCTCTCGTTATGTTGCTAGATCTAGTGGGGTTCTAGTTTATTCCAGGTGGGTCCTGATTCCTGTATTACAGCTTAGCTACTATTGTCACTGGTACAGATCATCGTAACTGATTAACCAGCTTTGCACAGTAAAAGGCAAGTTGCGTTTAGTAGAATTATGGCTGTTTAGCGAGAAGCCGAAGCTTTTAAATCTACTGTTATCTGGTATTTATTTATTGTGTTTTTGGAAATGCTTTAAAATGTTAAAGAATTTCACTTTAATTTCTTTCATTTGACACAAGTAATCATTTTTAAATTTTATTTAACTTTATTCTAAAGTGTAGGGAGGGTGCGTTAACAAATCCCTGCGAACTTAACGCAATGACCAATGGAACAAAAAACACATTGAAGAGGAACATTTCCTTACTTGAAAAACCATGTTTTATCTTAAAAATTCAAACCTTCTCACAGAAGGCCAGCCGGATAAAGGAAGGAGCCAACACTTTTATTACTAATAGAAGATTTTTATCTTAAAAAATTAAAAAACATACATCACTAGATTCGAGGAGAGTGAACTGATCACGGAAAACGAACAAAAACATTCAGAAAGAATATGCGATGAACTCGGGCGAGTTGAATAGAGAAGTTTGTGCGATATTGTAGAGAAATAAACAATAAAAAAGTGCTAAATCATTAAATCAACCGTTGTGTCTCCTGAACAGATCCAAAAACAGAGGAATCCCAACACTTTAAAAAAACTCAACAAAACGCTAAATAAATGGAACAGACGCAACAAGCAAAACTGCCATCAGTAATTGGAATAAATTAAAATCAATCTGGATATAAGAAAGTTTATGCGGATTGAAATACAACTTCAAACAACATTGCTCCACGATTTACATCTCAAAGTAAATACCCCGGTCGTAGATAACTTCAGAAAACTTACTACTTTTCTTAATGGGAAGAGTAATTCATAATACTCGTACGAGGACAGATAGTCTCGACCAGAGCAAATAAAGGTAGATTTTCTTTCGAAAAATTCAAAAATTAAAAAAGTTACGAAATTTTGAAGTTATCAAATAAAACTCCCCTACACTTGTTCCGTATAATTTTAAATCTAACATTAATGTGCTAATTGATTATCTGCTAAAAATTGCAAAATTTGATGAAAACCTAAAAAGAAGTGAAGAGTTACGTACGGATTACCATTTAGATGTTGGAACAACGAAAAGTCATAGTTTTACGCGTCAAAAAATTGAAGAAACAAATTTTTATAAAATAGCCGTGGACAAAATATTTTTACCAATTGCTAATTCTAAAGCCCGGTCCACACCAACCAGATTTAGTCAATAAAATAAACAAATCTCCGATTTTTATGGATTTCATATTTAAGTCGATAGTAATGAAAGGGTGCTGTCTAGCCCTCAAATTTTTCATCAAAATTGTTTTTGTTTTGTATGCTTGGGTGGACCTGACATATATTTTTTGTAGAACCAGCCTCTAGTGTTTTCAAATACTCGACTCGGCGACTACTTGACCAGTCGGGTAATAAATGGAAATTCGACAAATTTGTACATAGTGGAATTGTAGATTAGCCTCCCTAGTTACAAATACCATCAATGTTTAATATTTTTTGGTGAATCGATAACAAACCAAATTTCCCAATAATTTTCACAACTAAATCGATTATGTGTACTCGTACGAGTATTTGTTTTATTTTTATTTTGCATAAAATAAATAAATTTAAAATTCATGCATTGGCTTTTCAATATTCAATTTGATTGAATACTATTTTGTTGTTGCTGTTATTACAGTTGTTGTTATTATGATTTTAATAATTTTAATTATTCATCAAAAATAAAAATAAAATTCTCCAGAAAAGGAGCAAAAAATGAAAGCCAATTCAGTATTTTACCGTATGGTTAAGCTTAAAATTTAATTTAATATATTCAATGAATATATGCGGTTGGGATGTTCCATCTCCCACGGACACACCGACTATGATTTTATAGGAACTTCCTTTTTTATATTTATGCACATTCGTATGTGTTATATTGACTACTACTCCATAAACCAGGTACTCGTAGTTTGAATGCACAGAGCTTTTGTGTGTCGTGTGTGTGTGTAAACTGTAAATGAATAAATTCGAAAAAAAAAATCGTTTGGCTTATTTTTCACGTTTATACAAGACAGTTAAATATTGGACGTGATGGATTCTTGTTGCTGTAGCATTTTCGTATATTTTTTATGTAGCTTTAAAATAAAATAGAAAATTGGGTTTGCAAAAAAAATTTGTTTTTAATGGTTTCACCTTTGTTAAATCAACAATTGCACAGCGATTTTATGTATTGCTATATGTGGTATTGTTGTTGCCGTGCTAAAAAATACAAATACACAGTAAATGGAAAATAATATTTTATTAATTTTTGTTAAATTTTTATCGTAGGTACCCCACACTGGTTGGAAATATTTGGTTTTAGTATATAGTTTATAGCTTCTATTTTAGCGCAGACGATATAACAAATTGGCATGTGTTGCTATTCTCACACGACTGCCTGGATAGCTTTTATACAGTAAACATACAAACAATAAATTTTTTACCGTTTAGCGAGGAAGTTTAATGCATTTCTAACATATGGCCTGTTATAACTCATCGATCATACAAACTTGCTCCGCAGTTACTGGGTTGAATGGGAGCGCTAGTTTGTTTTTTTTTTATCAGGCGGTAAGGGAAAAGCACAAGTCATTGGTCAGACTCATATAAGCTTTGTTTCTTCAGCATATATGACAGTAAATATGATTACCATTAGATGCCTATATTATACCGTGATTTCTAGCCATCATCTCATTCCCTCTTGAGAAGCAACATAAGGTTATTTTAATATTCGTGACAGGGTGTAAAAATAGGTTTTTCTCATCTGATTATATACGATCCATGATATACTAAACCCAACTATGACCTTCTGGAGGAGTGTACATTTGAGCGTCGACAAAGCATCCAAGTTGTTGTACTGCCATCGAGCTTGCAAAGCACACATCGGTTATTGCAGTAATTATGGGAGGAAGACCAAATGGTGATTTTAAGTGAATACCTGGATAGTGAATACCTGGATACCTGGATATGGCTACGAATTTCAACGTGACTATGTAAATTGTAAATTCTTCGGGACAACCACACCTTTTTCGGGACAACCACTATGACAAGAACACACATGATATACTTTAAAATCGTATGAACCAAAAAATTATAATTGCGTAATGATAACTAAAATTTAATTAGACAACGTATGTTAAATTTACGTTGGTGAGGTAAAGGGGTGCTCAACTATTGTTAATCGTTTTATAGTTAGTCGTTTTAATTCGCCAAGTTAAAAGGCTATATAATAGATAGTTTCATCGAGACTATAATACTGTGCTGAGACAGCAATTTTGCTGATGTGTTAAATGTGTTAAATTTTGTAACTCTTAGTACAGTTTAAATTAAAATTTTAGTTTTCCTAGTATATGGTACATTATATTTCCTACGTTAAATTAGAAAAATCTTGCTATATCAGTTTCGATAAACAGGGAATTTCGGCACACCCACGAAATGCAAGTTATTAATGTTAGGCAACGTGAAGCAACGCATTAGTCATCACAGGTATGCTAATTCCACCATTTAATATAAATTCAAACAAAAAGGTATTGATTATACGACATATGACCTGCTCAAGACTGGTGGATTACTTACCTGTTAACCGAAGAGGTGGATGATGAAACGAAAGCGTTGTAAGCACCTGAAACAATAAGCAACACTTCAACATTCAACTGCATTTGTCACATCTACCAATCCAGTCGCATGAAACCAAGAAAAAAACTCATTATGACGAAATAATCGTTAACGCATTGGCTATTCCGAAAGCAGCAGCTATCGCCATCTTGTATTAATGATCAGGTTGCTGATCTGAAGTGTTATCAATGCAGAAGTTTCGACATACTGTGTAAAGGTCTGAAGTGTCCTTTCAAAACATGCATGAAGGTTGACTCAAATCCCCCAATATCCCCAAAAAGTGCATTTAGAGTTCACACAATTCTCTAAAGAAGACCTAGTCCAGAAACCAAGTCGGACCTGTGTCTTGTAATAAGTATGTCAAGAATAGTCAAAATTCATAGTAAATTTCTGGTATCGCTGATCATTGCTTAAATATCTCCGTCTGACCATAAAATATTTACTTGGGAAAAACGTGTAGGTTGCTATTTGTCTGTTGTGTGCATACATATTTACCAGGAATCCTCATACAGGACCCCTCGTTAAAATATTTGGTGTGTGAATGACTATATACTCTCTTTTCCAATAGATGTCGTTACTAGGGCGGAATCGTGAATGCCGCATGGAAAGTTTAGACGGTAGAGAAATTTCCTTTGGAAAGCAGTAATAATTCTACCTGTTTTATTCTGTTGTTTCAAAAAACCTTACAAATCCGGTCGATTACTATAAAGCTGACGAATGAATTATTTTTTTCTGGCTTGCTATTTGTATTTTTTTTGCGAAACAATAGAAAAAATTCGGTACAATTATTGCTGTTAGCCATATAAAACATCACTACCGTCTAAATTTTCCGCCCGGCATTCATGATTCCAACCCAGCTTACGTGTACTATAAATGGACAATATTGGTATTCTATATAGTACTTGATGTCAAACGCAGTATGCGACATTTGGTTAAAGTGTAAACAAACATCTAGTGTTTTGATCTCCTGCAAAATGTCGAATTTTTTTCCAAATAAAAATCATTTGCGAGAATTTTTATTACATTATGTAATATTACATTTATTTAAGAACGATTTCGACGACTTAGAAATGATGATTTTGGCATTAAAGATATAAAAAGCATGAAAAACCGCACAAAAAATTTGAAGATGCTGAATTGGAAACGTTATTGGCTGAATATTCTTCTCAAACATATTCAGAATTAGCTGTAGCATTTAATGTTGATCGATCAACTGTTACAAAACGTTTACAAAGAATTACAAGTCGCTACCCAGGTAGATACTTCTGATGATGACCTAACAAGTCGAAATCGATCGAGTGATTTTTTAAACTTTTCGAACAAATTTTTTAATTAAAATATTCAAAAATCTAATTTTGCGAAATAAAAAACAAGTGTTTAATAAAATGTGTTTATTAAGGGTTATTATTGTATTAACTATGTGCTTTTATCATAAATTACATCAAGAAAGCGTGTTTGCCCCCTATAACACAACAAATGGATCATTTCAAACACCACAAGGAGACGTTTTCAAACATATAAGTGGTGAATCTAACACAATTGCTATACAAATTGAACCTGATACAAGTTTTCTTGGTGATAAACTATTCGTTACCAATTTTCCGATTGAAACAGTTCCTCATGAAAATAATTTCAATGGAAAGAATTTTTGTATTTTTTCACTGTCATACTTATATAATTTGTAATTTATTTGCCAGATATGCCGCTACTAAACTAAGATGATGAAATGAACGTTTCATGTGACGACCGTCTTGAAGATCTAAGTGATTAAACTTCAAGCTCCGAAACAGATTCACAAAGTGATACTGAGACTATGGGTAAACGTGATTCTACAGCACCTTTTCAAACTAATCAGTTGTACAACGCTGATAATTTGGATGTGAGAAATTTAATGCTGTCACCTGAAAATAATCATCTGAATGAACAATTTACACCGATAAGATCTGAGCAGGTGCCAGTAACAAAAGAAACTGCAAAAACACGTAAAATGAAAAGAAATTCGGGGAAAGCATACACTACTCTTGCTGGGAAACAAATTAGAGAAGTTCAGCTGTTCCATCCATGTATAATAAATTGTCGTAATAAAATATCACCTGAAATACAAGAGGCGATTTTTACCCAATATTGGGGTCTGGTCAATTTTAACCTTCGAATGGCTTGCAGGTTTGATAGATGTTCAAGACAAGAAAACAACATCTAATATCAAAAGTTCAACTGCACCATGTAACCGACAATTCTCATACTGTTATTTCTTAAACATTAACAAGTAACGTACACAGGTTTGTCAAAAATGTTTCAGAGCGTGAAACTGATCGGTTTCTTAAAACCAATATTGCAAAAAAAAATTGAGTCTACTGGAACCACTACTGCTCAGGATTTATTTATTTATTTATTTATTCTAAAACGAACATCCACATAGAAAAATTTGACGATGTGGTGGGGCACATTAAGACCTTTCCGGCATATGAAAGCCGATTCCACACCCGCGGGACTGGTATCAGTTCATAAGAAGTGGCGGCGAGAGGAAACCTTTCAGGTTTATGAAATGCTACAGAGTTCATTCAAAGACTATACGATCTCATAGCTAAAACAAAATGCTCTTTTCGGAAAGTTAACGAAAATAACGAACGGGTAATCTGACATTCGATATTAAATGGTTGCGTTATACGAAATTGTTTGGCAAAATTTATTACGAAAATTCTCACGAAATTGACGAACCATTTAAAGTTATTAATATTTGCAAAAGAGGTTTTAACCAGCTAACATATACAGATGTGCGCCACTGCTACGAAGGGCCAGTAAAAATAAACGAGGCGAAGAAGAAAGACTTATTGAGTATGCTTCATTTGATCGTTAAGAATTTCAATGCTTTTTATATGGAATTATATGTGATGAAAACATGCCTGACTTCCATCCTGATTTAACAGAGAATGACAATGAAGAGTCGATCTAAGATGTATGAACTATGTACCTACCTTTATAATTTTGATAAATTTTAGTTTGAATAATTAAGCGAAGATATAGAATTTCCATTTAAGTATATATAAAAATTCTTTATCCTAGCCGAATTTTTTAACCAACATTTTTATTTAATTTGTGATTTGTCAGGTTGGCAAATCAGCTTAAATTTATTAAACAAAAATTTATAATAATAAATATTGGCTTAAGTTACTTAAGCCATTCAACTTTATTAAACGTTTTTAGTAATGGCTTATATGTTTCGTAGGACTATATTTTCACAGAATGAAAACTGTTTACAATAAAAATTATTTCAATCAATCTGTATTAGTATTATGCAAATTTTACGCAATTAAAAACAAATTAAATTTATTTCCCAATTTTCTTATTTTGAGGTCAACATGTTTAGATTGATGTACTGAAAATTTGCTGTTTTGCACTTAAGCCACTATATGATTTGCGACCACAAGTATTATGAGAATCCAAAATGCAAAAAATTTTGAGTGAAGCCTGATGAACCTGATCCGTCGTAACGAAAGCGAGATATTCATTGTATTTAGGTTATGCTCTGTATCTAGTGGGATCAGAAAGGTGTGGTACATGTTGCAAACGTTGTGAAAAATTATTTAAAAGGAAAGGACTAAAAAATTCTACCCCACACTCAGAAAAAAAAATATGATAAATACATGATCCCATTTACCATAATATCATCATTGTATGTTAAATACAAAAATGATTGATTTTATCATGCTATGATCTTCTTCATCATAACAATGATGATCACTGCATTTTTTTTTTGAGTGATCATCGTTGTTATGATGAAGAAGATCAAGAAGAATGATTAAGAACATCATAGTATGATACAATTAATCATTTAAATACTTGTATTTAACATACAATGATGATATTATGGTAAATGGGATCATGTATTTATCATATTTTTTTTTCAGAGTGCACCCGTCTTATATTCATCAGATATAACATCTTCAGATTACTACTTATTCCGGTCGAAGCAGGCGTCTATTTATGAAGCGCGCAGATCGAAATGCAGAGATCGAAAATTGGTTTATTGATTAATCGCCTCCAAAGACCAGAATTTCTTCAGAAAGGGAATCCGTAAATTACCTGAAAATTGCAGCTGCAGATAGAACATCATTGTCTAAGCAAGCAAATGTGTTTTATTTTCGTAAAAAAAGGGCGAAGTCTCATATTCACATACCCACAATATATTAATTTACCAGTTCAGTCCAATATCAAAACATAGCAGGTCCATTAGAGATCAAAGGAAATCGAATTATGGAAATGGACACTTAATTAAATCAGGCCAGCCGGAAAGAATATTATTTTATGAGTTCGTTTTCATTGTCACTCTAAGCTGTGATTGGTTTTTAATTGTGGATTAATTTTAAGTGTGTATACATTTACTAGCCGTGCACGATAACGATAGTGTCCAGGTAGAGCACGTAATCACTATATAATGACACGTATAACGGCGATTATTTTAAATCTAACCTCCAAGATGGGGATGTTGCCCAGGATGTTACTGTACTCACTATATAATCCCACGTTGAACGAGATTTTTTATATTTTCGTTCATTTACACCCAGTGGCGCTATGCGAATTAACATATGCTTCTAGAGCTCGAGACCTGTCGGAATAAATATTTCACTTTAACACAATAAATACAATATGACCCAAATAACGGTAATATTTAATTATCGTTACATTCTTTTACAAGTACATCATACAGATGGTTTACTGTATTTACTCGGTACTTTTGCTTTATGCACCGTGGCTTATAAATCGACAATTTTTTTTCGTAATTGCACAGTCGTTCTGTCCCTTCGACAAGTAAAAGTAAAATTTGCGGATATTCTATGTTTGGTATCTCGGTATTATGTTGGAACCCTTACTAAACAGATTACTTGAAATAGAGTAGTACACTTTTCTTGTAACGCAGGTTAGTACATTGCCTCCATAGTACATATCCGTTTAATTAGACTAAATAAATTAAAGCGCACATCCATTTTAATGTTTTAAAAGCAGTCTCCGAGGAAAAATAATTTCAATAAAAATGCATTAAAATAATAATCAGCTTGAGGTATAAGAATGTTAAAGGTATATACGTCTATATATAGTCGACATCATCATCAAATTGATATTTTCCTGAAATATTTCGAATCGAACGTCCTCCAATGGATGGATCATGGAAACGAGCAACCAAGACAAAAAAGGAATAATAATATTTTTCCAACTTCAGGAAATGACAAAGTTGATTTTAAGAAGTACAGAAAGAATTTTTTTTTCTCCCCATTTCTTACAAGTTTTCTTTATGTAGAGTTAGTTTTTTGTGCTTCTTATTTTATTTTAAGTTTTTGATGATAAATTGAATGAACGTGATTGAATATCTATAAGTTTAGTTTTTTTTTTACGTTTTTATTTTATGCTTTCTTAACTTATTCTGAACATCAGTAAATTATGTTGACTCAACATACTTTAAATAAATTTATATATACATAAGTTTTATTTTATTTTATTTAATTTTTTTTTTTTTTTTTTTGTAAGTGAATCAACCATTTTAATATTGTGTATGAGTTGATTGAGTTGAAATTAGATTTCGATTTTGAGTTTTTTTTTATGACTTAATAATGATTATTAATGATAATGATGAAATGATTTTAAAATTCGATTAGATACGAGAACGAACGTTAAATATGGGAACATGATAAGATGTTTTATGATTTTTTTTTTTTTGCTTTGATGAGTGATTCAATTAAATATGCACTTGTGGTTTAGAAATATTGAATATTTTGAAATTCATGCATAATCCATTTTTAATATAATTAATTCGTGTATGCTGTATGGAAATAGCCCGTACATCTATGCATATTTATTATATGTACATGCAAATAAAATTGTCAATTTAAACAATAAATGGGATTTCAGTTATATTTATATGTATATACGAGTATACAGCATACAATCATGTTGTATTCATAAACATATTTTTTGTACATAATATAAAATAATTAAAAATTGTATTTTAATTTGTTGATGGCATATTTTTGATATAATTACATATAATGATATTTTTCCCAAAAATTTAATTCAAAAAATTTTTACAATACCAATATAGTGCGAGTAATTATTTTTCAATATACACATTTATGCATAAATTAAAATTGAAAAATGGTTAATTATTACGTAATGCACATTCAACATCCAAACATTAAAGTTTTGTGTTAATGGATGTGTTCATTCGCGTTTGTTTGTAATATTGGTATTTACACTTTTTAATTAAATGATTCCATAATTATTTCAGTAATATAATTTTATTAATAGCACATCACATATTAACTTTATATGTAAAACACAATTAAAAGATAATATAAATGGGTTCGACATGAATACTGCTATTATTTAAACAGGGTTCGAAACCATAATAACCACCCTTTATACTTAACAATAATTTGTATTACTAATCACTTTTACAATGGATGTTACAAAACCAGAACAATCAATAAACTAGGATTTAAAAAATTAAGATACCTTTATGCTACTGAAATTAGAAGAAAAACTCAGCAGAAAAAAATCTCCTTCTTTATATAGAATTAGTGGAAAAAGTCTGCAAAAATATATGCTACTCAAGTTAGCAGAAAATTGGGCAGAAAGGAAAACTACTTTATCGATACATTATGAGAGCAGGCTACTAATACATTATAAAGCTGCATTATCGATAGTTCAGTCTATAATTTCCCATAGAACTAGCATTAGCGATAACGCATATTAAAACTAAGCGCAACGCAATATGTATGTATATGATATCATATTATATGATAAAAGAGGCGCAGGTCGACCATAATCCCAATCCTACAGGTATGCATAGTTCATTCCTGGAGTAAATATTTGAAAAAACGATAATAACATTAAAGGTAATATAAGGCTTTTAACTATGATCCCACATAAATTTTGGTCTGATACTCTGCACGAATATTCTGGTATTAGACCCAAGCCTAAAAACGTAGCTCGCTTGACGAAGGGTTTTCGGAAATGTATAAGATCCTACATAAACTTTGGCTTGAAATTGTTCATGGATAATTATTGTCCATCAACTAACATAACATTAAGTATTTGCTAGTACATTTTCTATTCTTTTACGTTGTTGTTGTTGTAAAATATAAAAGTAATTCGTACACAACGAAAAGTTAATTGGTAAAAATGAAGTATAGATGGAGAATATGAAAGAATCGAATTTCGTACGCTATGCAGTAATTCGCTAGTAGTACAACTACATGGTATTGTTCTATATATTAGACAATATTCCTATGTAAAAATACGGCCTGATGAGATGACTGATTTTTTCAAATCAATAATCTCATTAAGTTCGAAACTGATTGTTGCGATTCTTGCAGATCTTCCATCTATATTTCAAATTAAATTCTAATTTTCTATTCGTTTTACTTTTTTAAATTTAAATATGGTTGAAAAATTATTGATCGTAAGTTAGAAGTGAGTGTTATTTTTGGCCGTTTTTTCTGTAAAAAACTGTATTTTCGATGTTTTTAAAACAGTCGTAAAAAAAAATAACCCAATTTCCTTAAAGTAAGCATGTTTACTGCCAAAATTTGAGTAAAACTAAATTAATATTCGTTTATGTTTACACGAAATAATTCGTTTATGTCTACACACAACGAATTAATTCTTCGTACGCTTAATAAATGAATTTGCTATTTTTCCTTTGAACTAAATGAAATCGTAGTGTGCTGTAAAATAAAAAAGACAAAACGTATAATCATCAATTTTTTTCGCGTGAGGCGGTTTCTCGGTCAACACCCCATCCCAATGTGTACAACATGCGCAAAGAAGTTTCACTTAAACAAGATGGATTACATGCAAAATTATCTTAAAGAATTATCTCCCCATTCGGACACAAACTATGCATTATGGAAGGCCACTAAATATGTACCTTAAACGGCATAAGCAACCAAATCCGCCAATTCGTCTTTCTAAAACGGTAAACAGGCTAGAAGTGACGAGGAAAAAGCTAAAACCTTTGCTGATCACCTTGAAAGTGGATTCACTCCAAACCTTGGATTATCGGTGGTTCAAACTGAAAATATAGCAATCTGACCTGTGAGGAAATTTAAGATGAGGAAATTTAAGATAAAGAAATCACTGGTTATTATTGGGCATCAAATTCAATTAAATAAAGCCCCTAGGTATGATCGAATTACAGGTGAAATGCTTAAACAACTGCCTGACAGCCTGAGTGTGCCTTGGACGACTTGCTCAAATATTCAATTCAATTTATGAATAAGGATATATCCCTGAATACTGGAAATTATCAACTATAAAACGATCCCGAAGCCTGGCAAGGATCCTACCAAAGTCTCGGCGTATCAGACCAATAAGCCTACTACCAATCGTCTCGAAAGTATTCGAAAAAACTATTATCGAAAATATTAAAACGGAACTATGAAATATCATGCCTAGTCATAAATTTGGCTTCAGAGCCGAGCACGGAACCATTGAGCAAGTGGACCGAGTAGCTACAGAAATAAGGTCAGCATACGAAGAGAAAAAATATTGCTCAGCCGTATTCTTGGTTGGTGACCAAGCATTCGATAAAATAAATCTAAGTTGACAGAAATTTACCAACTTATGACGTCGTATTTGTCAAATCGCAGATATTATGTCAAATACAACACCTCTAAATCGAACGAGAAAACATTCTGGCTGGAGTACCACAAGGTAGTGTGCTTGGCCGAACGTAATATTTAATTTTCACTTCAAATCTATCAACGTCTTCGCAAATTTCTATTTTCGCAGATGATACGGCAATCGTATGTAGCCATAAAAATTCAAATCGAAATATGGCTAAAGAAATGGATGATAAAGGTCAATGAAAAGAAATCGACCCACCTAACATACACTTTAAATAAGCTTACTTGTCCGCCTGTCACAATGAAGATGAACTGAATACAAATCCCTCAATCAAATGGAGCAAGATATCTAGGCGTCCATCTTAATCGACGGTTAACTTGGTGAAAACATATTGAAATGAAACGAGGCCATATCAAATTAAAAATTGACAAAATGCGCTCGTTGATGGGAAAATATTCAATTATTGACCTAGAATACAAACTTCTCCTGTATAATACAATGAATAAACCAATTTGGAGGTATGGGTGTCAATTATGGCAATCAACCTCAAATTCGAATATCGACATTGTCCAACGAGCACAGCCAAAAATTCTGAGAATGATTACATGCGCACCCTGGTTCGAAAAAAACAAAAATATACATAAGGACCTTAGCATCCTAACTGTCAAAGACGAATTACAAAAGTTCGGGATTCGCTATGTAGGGAAACTGGTACCTCATCCGAATTTATGCTAAGTTTACTTATTGATAAGAAGTAGATTCTGCTCCCACAGATTTACATAATTACCTTAGTTATTAAGATTTTAAAACTTATTGTTATTTTCATGTATGAAAGATTCAATAAATAAAAAAAATTGTAAAGCACAAGAAATGTTTTAATGATAAATTACTTTTTTTTACTCGTCGAAGTAAAAAAAAAGTAGTTTTTACAAAAACCTCTGTGTGTGCGTATATGTGAGTGCAGACTAAATCTCTGTTGGCGGTCTACAGCCCAGACGAATTCACAGATCGGGGTGATACTTCATACACCATTTCGTTATTTTGTAAAGTATATATCATTTACGTGAACAAAAACTTTATACCTAAAGTAAAAGATCTTAAATAAAATGTTGCAACAATACCGTTCTAGACAAGTTTTTCAAATTTTAAACGGAAATGATGATTTTTGGCAAAAATCCGTTTTGCAACAAAACAGCCCATATGGAGTGATTTATCGAGATGAAATTTCACGCATACGTTTTTTCAGAAATAAGAAGATCCTGGTGACTTTTAGCCTAAACCGGTTCACCGGAAGTGACAGCTTTCATAGGAAATTAGACGATTAGGAGCATTTTTGTTTTTCCATCAGAACTGACAGCTTCAAAAGGATATTTTTTGTTTTTTATACATGTATTTGGAAAATTATAGGTCATTTTAGAGTTAAACGAATATGAACTAACAGATTTTAAATTAATTTTGCCAAAATACCGGTTCAGATAATTTCTCCAAAATTTAAGCGGAAGTAACAATCTTTGTCAAAAATCAGTCATCCACACGAATTGATTCATCGAAATGAAAATTCGTAGTTCGCTTTTTCCATAAATTCAGAGATTCCAGTGTTTTTAACCGATATCGGTTCACCGGAAGTGGTAGCTTTCATAGCAAATATTTTGAAATGTATGTAGCATTTACGTAAAAAACGGTTAAAAAAATAAAAAAACTGTAAATTAAATTTCAAACAAAATTAGTTCAGATTATATTTTAAATTTAACCGGAAATGACTAGTTTTGATCAAACAAATTTTGCTTCGGAATCTCATCAGAAGCATTTTCATAAATTGGGAGATCTATGGGAAATGTGGTAAACGATGAACATTAAATTTTTTAACAAGGGTTGACTTTATTGGTTTTCTGAAATTTTGCAGGAATAATGATTTTTTACAACCCTTCATTTCATGTTTTTTTTATAATATTTATTATAATTTTCTTGTATTGTTTTTAATTTTTGTCTTGTTTTACACTGCAATGTGTTATTAAACTTAAGGATTATGTTCAAATGTATTCTTTGTTTCTGCGATGTCTACTTATTTCGTTTTTTTGAATTTGTTTTTTTTTAATTTGTAAAGCACTATTAGGAAACTCTTTTAAAAATTAATAATTTTTATCTTCGATACTAGCTCTTAAATTCGAGGGACTTATTCATCACCGATTTAATACTCTCGAAGTAGTTATCAACGGGATCACTGAAAAGCCAATATTGGCAATATAGACAGGAAATTTAGTAGAATTGGTAGATAGATTGGTAGTAGATCTGGTGTGTGCTGGTATCACAGGAGGAACCAGCTGAATACTAAAATTAACATAACGCATTACCATCTGTACAGTAATTACTAATTTGTCTATGATGCCAAAAAAATATTTCTTGGCTGCTTTACATTTAGTTCTTTATTTATGCCAGTAGTGAAAGACGAATACATAATTAAAATTCAGATAATTTTCCTACAATTTTAAAATCATGGATAATACAGGTTTTTAGTATTGAAATGCAATTTTATCAAAAATTGCTTGTATACAAATAATCGTCAGATAACATACAGAATTTGGTTGATAATTGTGGTTTTATTGACGCAAAAGATGAACTAAGCTTGATAAGCTGGAGAAATCTACTTAAAATTTAAAGCTCAATATCCATGTTGATGGCTATCGACGATCTGGACCACTACACAATTTTCAACGTGAATATGACATAAAAATATTATTTCATAAATCGTTACGATAGCGGATTAAAGAAGAAATTTGCTGAGGTTAGTAGCATTATAAAAACTTTATTTAAAAGGCAAAAATTGTGCCATGTATCTTTGTCCTGGATATTTTGATACTTGCTAATACGAAATCATTCTATTTTATTCGCTTTATCCTTATTGACAATAAGAGAAATACGGGAATTTAGTTTTTGAAAACATGTTAGATTCTGATTCCAGATTATCCCATTTTTCCGACGAAAATAAACATTTTAAAATTTAGGGATTTGTAAACTACAATCGAATGGAAACAAAATAAAAAATCTCATTTTTAGTTTCTATCTCAGATTAGGAAAAATATAAATATCGTATATTGATTTTAGATCATCGCCACTAGACCATCACAAATATGATTTGACTATAAGCTCTTAGGAAATCTGCATGGATTTGAGAATTTTTTTTTGTGTTAAAAACTATAATAAGAACATACAAGAGTCTGTTAAAGGCAAAACAAGCAATAAAAATAATATAAAGAACCGAAATAGAAAAATATTATCCAATAAACTTTACAGTTTTCGTTTTTATTTTCATGTAACACGAAAATCGAAAAAAAATTCAATCAAACTGTTAACAAAATTAAGTTGATTAAGTTTATTTTGGCAACGAAATCTGTATATTTACGTTATTTTGTGATATGTGAGTGGTGTGTCAAATATAAGGATTCGACTCAAAATCATCTGGTTACATGAGTCACGAAGATTCGGTTCCAATTTTGCCAATTGAAAATTAAAGTCTCATTTGTGTCAAACTTTTAGTAAGGGTTTTAGGGGTTTCTGGATAAATTGGGGTTTGGCTTATTACGTCATATAAATTTCAACATTCGTACGCCGGGAAAGCCTATAGAAAGGTGTAACGAGGTTCAATAAAATACATTCCAGTGCCTCCTATGGGAGAAAGAGTGATACGATGCGAGCTTTGAAAAGTGGTCCAAAAAATAAATGTATTCTGCCATATAAAATGGGTTTAAATATAGTCTACCAGCGTTGGATAAACAAACGTTGTCTTTTTTGTTGGTGGTTTGCTACATTGATAGTATCTTATATTATTAATCGTAGAAGTCGGAGGTGTACGTATTTCGTTGGTTCCCATATCGTTCGTAGGTTCCACGGTACTGACATGGGGAAGGTTTTCGCTTTGTTTTGCCGCTTCCGAACGGTGTTAATCTGCAGACTGTGGTTGTACCATCTCTAGTTTGATTTCGATCGGTATGCTTTACACAATTTTTTGAGATCAGCCTAACCCTAGCAAATATTTTAATAAAAGCAACATTATTTATAATTAAATAAACACTGATTTAAAGTTAATAAAAGCAACCTTTTTCCAACCTTCCTCATTTCGCATTAGTGTCCCTCAGAATTTAACTTAATGTTGAGTTCTTTCCATAGACCAAGCGCTAATATTCTAACCGTTTCGGGATGGCCCTCCAAAAATTCAAGCAAACTTTTTCCAACCTTCCTCATTTCGCATTAGTGTCCCTCAGAATTTAACATAATGTTGAGTTCTTTCCATAGACCAAGCGCTAATATTCTAACCGTTTCGGGATGGCCCTCCAAAAATTCAAGCAAAATTTCAAAGTTGAATTACGTCAGAGTTTTGTTTTGGGTAGAAAAGGTAAAAAATTGAAAAAATAGAATATCGAAAAATGTGATGGTTGAAAATGGTAGATCATTCCATTTCATCGAATGATGGTAGATCATTTAAAGATCATGCCACTGATTTAGATACAATAGAAGATAGAAATAGCGGGTAGAAAACACTCTACTGATTAATTTAACAAATTATTGGCGGTTAAACAATGCAATCGATAATTAATCGGCGGTTTAACCGTCTGTTTGAGTTTATAGTCCATATATGGTATACAATCCAACTTTCGGCCCGTTGCATACTTGAGCTATGTTTTTTGACTAATGTCAAAACGCTGTTATTTTACAGCTTCCCGTTTTGATTTCCAAAACTCAAATATTCGAAACATTGTAGACAAATCTCTGATCAACCCAATTTGTAAAGCAATATAATTAGATATTTTATGTTCGTCTTGGAAATAAATAATAAGCTTACATAGCTCGGAAAATGAGCGATTTGAATGATATTTCTACCCCACAGTTTAAATAAAGAAAATAAATAAATCATTGCGTACGAGTGGCTTCAGCTACGCTCCACAAATTCGGTTACACTTATTTCTGCTTTGAAAAGTAAACCAAGAAGCTGTGATCTCAAATCATAGCTCATTACGCTTAAAAAACATAGCTCAAGTGTGCAACGGGCCGCATTGTCTAGATAGGCAGCGATTTTATATCGAATTTATAGCTGATGGATAATTTTATAATTTTTCGATGTAATATTTTTTCCATATAGTGCGTTGAATTTTGTTAAGTCTGTATAACGATAAGCCACGAATTTTTTTTACATTAAAAATTCTATATAGGAAAAAAATCATAAACGGGATAACTGCTCGGAACCAAAACTGAGAGAAAAAGGTTTGGGTACAAAGCTAATGTACAGTTTGAGATTTTTGTAAAAGATTTAACAAATGAAAAATGTCGGTTAGAAACCCGTTTTGATTTTTAATTTTGTTACGTAGCTTTGAGGATATATTCTAATAGACTCGAGCTCATGTAATCACTATAGAAGTTGGATTCTGGCCTAAAGCTCATACAGAAATTATTGCGGAAGGATAAATGTGGGGTTAGCAAAACTGAGAACCAACCACTTAACATTTTGCTTCGTATGCTGTTCTATACGATATATATGACTGCATTACATTGAATATGAATGAATATAGTGTTTTGCATGGTAAGAATTTTAGATGCGGGAAGCGATTGAGGCGTTTATCTTGGTTAACAATATCTTGCGACTGTGGCATAAGTACTTTTTACATACTCATATTTAGGCTGAACACTTGGCTGGAGCAGCTTTCGAAATCTGGCCCACCGACCACAAAATGGCATTTAGAGTGCCACTGAAGGATATTTGTGCGGTTCCTCAGTTTTAAATAATAGCGATAATAACGAGTGAAAGCCGCAATATAGGTCAAACTACTGTAAGCTTACATTTTTAAAACTGAACATATACGAAATATGTGTTAAACGGCATATCTAAAGTTACAGACATTGGTTTTGCAAAATAAATTTGTTATTTTAATAGCAGTCATTTAAGATAAACAACAATAGCCCGCTAGTAAAATTTTCCCCATATCAAAACTGCGAAAGGTTTGGCTTTAAATCGGATGGATGAGCGAGAAAACGACTAAACCTCTCGAATATTTTTGTGCGATAAAAAGCTACCTAAAACTTTTTGGTTTCAAACCAAAGTTTTATGGGTCACAAATCGAAATTCATCCCAATAAATCAAAAAATCAAAAACTAATCAAATCAATCAAATTTCAATTTCGGAATCAACAAAAAAAAAATGGAATTGGATCGACAAAACTTTTCGTATCCCCATACACATATATTCAATGAACTTAAATATTTTTTGAAAGTATATCAAATGTGTGTATTCACATAGTTAGTCTTAAATCCAAAACAAAACAAAAAGAAGAAAACTTGAATTACCATATTTTAATATTTCCTTATTTTATATTTCCTTAAAAGTGAAAAAAAAAACTTTTCCATATTTTCCATTATCCTGACCTTTTTTGCCGTTCTCCTATTTTCTAATTCTCTTGAATTCACAATATTACTCGTATACTAAAATAATTTAATTTGATATTCGACTGCTGTTCTTTTGTTGGCTTATAAGATTTTCACTCAAGTTCATATCAAATGTTTCGGAATATTATTTTATTATTTTAACCTAATTAATTTTTAGATAAGAGGCATTTTAGAGGTAATATAAAAATTCGCATATTTATAGAAAAAATCGAATTTCATTATTTTATGCGTTACAATGGATAACATTTAGCCTTATGGGCTGGAGAAGAATACGAGTAAATATTCTTTTAACCTTACTTTTAAAAGCTTTCTAATAAATTATGAATATTGCACCCAGTTTTTATTGTGTAACATGTTTTACGAAAGCTTAATGTCGTACTCAGCATTAAGCTGCTCGTTTCCAACGTACTTATTTATTTACAAATACGTAGAAATATATAGAATAGCAAATTTTTTAATACTTAAATTTATTCTTTACCCCAAAAAATTGTAAAAAATTACTTTCCTCGCAAAACTATCAACTCGTACTAACTATAAAAAAAATATGTTAAAACGTTCGTTAATTCTTTACTTTAGGTGTAGTTTAAAATCCAAACAAAAAATCCGCTACAAACAACATAAAAAACAGTAAAATAAAATTAAGTGCACATTTAAATGATTCTATTATTTTACATTAAAAAACTAAAACTGAACTTTTTGCACAACCAAACGAAACTATATAACACAAAAAATTATTAAATGCCATTTTAAAGTTTCAATTGGTTGTTGTTGTATTTAATGGAAAAAAAAGCTTTTTTGTATTTTAAATTCATGGGAAAGAATTACACGAATATTGTTTGCAAAAAAGAAAATTCTGTTTTTCTATAAAAATAGAAAAAAAGCTTTGGTATATTATTGAAGGACTTTTAGAATGAAAATACCATTTTGTGTTATGTCGGGTAGTGATTTTTATATGTATAATTGGAATAATTATTGGTGATTATATTACTTAATAACTGCGCTTCTCATGTTTTCCGTCAAAGGATTGCGGAAATTGACGGGAAATATAGTTTTAACAGTTATTATAAATTAATAATGGCATAATGAGCTTATCGAAAATGGAATTTTATTCCCGATACAGACATATAGGTTGGTGAGGCGACAGATTTAGAATCCACTTATCACGTTTTCGGTGGGTAACACTAAATCTCACCCTGGATGATTGGCCTTTTATGACATAGAATTACGTAAGTAAGGCACAAACAAAAGTTAATTGCTAATGCTAAAATACAAACTCTTAGACTGCGAAAACATATAACGGAATACGATGGCATGGGGCCCTACTCTTGAAATCGGTGGAAATTCCCACATTTGAATATAATTTGCTTTAAAATCCTTTATATTTTTCTAAATTTTCGCCGGCTACTTTAATCATTTTTTCAAATATGTTTACAAGTTTTTTATTATTTATTTCCCTACTAATGCCTAGAACGTAGCTGACGTGAAATGATGTTGTGCGTACAAAAATTACACAAGTGAAAACGAAAATGAAAATTCCGCCGCTAAATTTTATTTTGCAGTACGCAGTTTTGTTAGTGAAACTGGTATATTTCGTATTAAATTATAGATGTCTTTCTCTGTTTAACAGACACGGTAAAAGTAAGCTAAATTGTTGACGTTTCATAATTATTTGTATTTATTGTTGCGCTGTTCAAGTGTTTTTATATATGTAATATGACGAATGAAAATTTTGTTAGTTTCGAACATTTAGAATGTGCGTTAAAATTGGGAGGCATTTGGAGGGCAAAGTCCGAGATTCATATACCTCCTTGCGGTGCTCTCTGGGTAACTCTAAATGAATCGGCGGTGTAGTGGAGGTAAGCAGAGGAAATCCTGGTTATAGTTATGGACACTACATGTCAGGGCGAGTCATTGGTGTCTCAAAACCAATAAGAAAACAGCGTCTGTTCTCCAAGTTAGGTGCGGCTGAAGCGGGCGTCTGTCTCGTATCTGGTGGACTGCTTGCCTTAAGGTTCTCACCAGTACACGTAATAAGCGGGTTGAGCGGCAGGCCAACAACCTTCCCTCACAAAAACAACTAAGTTAAGAACTCTAATGAAACGCCTCGGATTACCATATCGGATTCATCACAAACTCGAACTCGGAAATTGTACACGAACAACGCTTTCCATTAACAACGAGCCGGAGTGCGTCGTAGAGGAAGACCTCGATTGCGTTAGCGTGACGACGTCGAACAAGACCTACTCGTATTAGGACGCCAAAACTGGAAGGCGAAAGCGATGGACCGAGACGGATGAAGGACCGTAGTGCAAGCGATGAAATCCCTTCATGGGGTGTGATTGTGTGAAAGCTAGAGAGAGAGAGAGAGAGAGAAAGAGAGAGAGAGAGAGAGTTAAAATTTTGCGAAATTCTTCTAACTAATTTTTCATGGAATATCTATCTGCTTATTTTGGAGACCACCGAAAATTTCTTTTCACGTCAGCTGCATACTAGCCTTAAGGGAATAATTCCGCATCGATTTAACCATTCGGAATTTTTCCCTTAAACTTAGTACTCAGTTCAAAATAAAATGAAATTTTACCGCGGTCTCCAAAAATCTATTTGGAGAATTTTTAATTTTAACGTATACATTTGTAGACATACATAAATGAATTTGTTTATTTTACGTAAATAAGTTAAATTAAATTGACTTTAATTAAAATTTTTGGATTTGTAGTATTAAAAAAATAGTTTATTGCCACACACAAACAAATGTCAAAATTTCGCGTGAAAATAATGTGTCGAGATATTATTTTCACATGAAAATAGTTTGAAGAGTTTATCCGCACCATTTTTGATGGATTGAACACACTTGGACACACACTTTCGCTGGTGAACTGAGTACTACAAAATGAAAACAGAAGTGGAATTTTTCATTTCAAATTTTACTTTGGTAAAATCGTAAGAAATTTCACGTGAAATCGAACTGAGTACCAGGCTTTAGTAGGGAAATAAATAATTGAAAATTTGCAAATAAATTTGAAAAAATTATTAAAGTAGCCGGCGAAAAATTCGAAAAATATAAAGCAGGTGCCCAGGCACAGACACCTATATTTATCAAGACTCAGTAATATTTTTGTTAATGTGTGTATTGAATTTGTTTTTTTTTCTATTGAATTTTTTTAGTTTTTCTTCGTAATTCAATACGTATAGATGTGATGTAAAGGTACATACATATATATTTTTTTATTAATTTTGAATAATTATATAACATTTTATTTGTATTTTATTACTTTAGAGATAATAAATAAAATTAATAATTGATAATTAGTGTTATTATCTTTTAAAATGCCAAGAAGATGTTGTGTTATTTGCGGTCAAAGCAATTCTAGTCGTAATAAGAAAACTGATAAAATAATCCCAAAATTTTGTTTCCCGGCTGATGATATTTTAAAATTAAAATGGATAAAAGCCTGAAAAAAGAAAACAAGCATTGAACGCTTCCTACCGGAAGATGTCCAAAGAAATTTAAAAATAAAGATGCAGGACAATGATTATAAATTATCCCGTACGAAATTAATAAATCGGGCTGTTCTATCAGTTTTTCCAGGAAAATCACATCCTATGGCAGTACTACCGAAGAGAAAAACTCCAGCTAAATGGCTCGAGGAAATTAACTGCCGGATTGAAAGACAAAATGAAGCTGTGTTGCAGGCAGACATTTTAAAAAGTTTTGATGATGTGAAAACCAATTATACGTTTAAGATTAAAAATGATGTTTTTAAAGAGTACCACACTTCCATTCAAAATAATTGTTTAGGCTGCAATTTTAAAATAAGAAATGTGATAAATAGTGACTTAAAAGCTAATATTTCTGTTTATGAAATTTCTGTGTGCAAAAAGGACTTGCAATGGGTGCTTCCAAATACGCAAAAATTACACTCTGCTTGCAGTAGGAGAATTTGTTGGTAAGATACAAAAATTGGTCAAATTTTGATTCAAAAAGTGATTTTTATGTGTTATTGGAAAATGTTTTAATGAATTAAAATATGGGTTTCGCGGAAATTCTTGATGATTTTCTATTCCCAAGTGAACTTATTTTTTTACTGATCAAATTAAGTTATTGCAACCTACCTAAAAATAAAATAAAATACCGCGCTTCTCTAAGAATTCGATCATTGTGGCCCATCTTCTCTTTAAACATTTCGCGTAATAGTGAAATTTTAAATAATAAATATTTTAAACAAATGTTTCTACATTAATTGATAGAGAAAAAAAGTCACGCTGATGATTGATGAAATATATATAAAATCAGGAGTTGATTATAAGGCTGGCAAAATAAAAGTATTTGCTCAAAATTCGGCAGAAGTTTTAGCGAAAACAGTTCAAACTTTCATGGCTCTCTCAGCTTTTGGAACCTTTAAGGAAGTTGTCAAATTGGCACTAGTTAAAGACTGTTCTGGCAAAGAACTTTATAGCTTAAAAAAAATGTTCCTAGATATTTGCATGGTTAGGAGTATTTGTTATTAAGACTGATAACAATGTATATTCGAACTTTTTATTTCAACAGGCGAATTTTCATTTTCTCATCCTTGTGATAACACGAAGACCATATTCTGTTGCTGATCCCATGCAAAATTTTAAAAATATTCGAAACAATTGGTTGAACGTAAAAAAATTCGATTATTCTTTCGTTTATCCAGAATTTGAAACGAGCGAAATCAAATATTCTTGTTTTTCACACTTACGAGAGAAATATACAAACGAAATAAACTTACCCTCAAAAACCGCATTTAAGCTTAACTTTAAATCTATGTATCTTAATAATTTAGAAAAGCAAAATCCCTATTATTAAGGCATGCCTTAGGTAAATTCCAAAGTGATAACTTAGAAAATAAGTTTAGTAAATATAGATTTTTATCAGGGCGTTTTTATAATACATATTTCTTGTCGAAATATAACTGAATAATAAACCCAATTACGAATTAGAAAAATTTTTAGAAGAAGAAGAATTTTTAGAATTTTTTTCCCATTAAGCCAGTTTAAAAATTCTCGAACTGTACACCCTATGATGGATTACAAATGCCTTTCCCATCCTCTACTAAAAGGATCATGATAAAAAAGTGATCGGTTGGAACAACTGTACCAGTCATTACTAAAAATTCGTCCCACTTCCACAGCATATGAACGTGAATTTCTATGACTGGCAATATATAATTACCAACCTACGTAGCCGTTTAAATATTGCCACTCTAAATGCTCTTTTATTTTTAAAATACATATAAAAGTAAAAGTCGAGTATACCTGGGTACTCACCCAGCTATTGGCGAACTGATAACTCGACTACCCGGGTAGTAATAGAGTCGAGCATTTTAGAAACTCTACACTCAACTATTCTTATGTGCTTATTATATTTCAATATTATTGATATCTTGAAAGTCGTATTCAATTTTTAAATGTCAGCCAAATAAAAATGAAAATAAAAATTCCGATGAAGCAATTGAAAGTTCATCGTCCTGTATGTATCAACGTCGCGAGAAAGGACGAGAGAGGTATACATAGCAACTGCTTACACTCTTTTGTGCTTAGTTTGGTCCGGTATTAAATAAAATGATTTTATTCTATGAAGCATCAAGGACGAAATTTTTTCGCATTTTTAAAATCGTTTGAAATGCAATGTTTTCAAAAAACAATACAAAAATTCCTGACATGCAAACGAGGATTACGAGACACACCACACATATCAAAACCACTATAATATATCATTAACACAGCCAACACACATTTATCCTCTATCATAAAAAAATAAAATTAGCATTCGCAACTATTATGCTGATTTTTATTGCAAAATTGTAATAATTTATTTATTATTATACAAATAAAATGTTAAAATTTATTGTTTTTTATATGTTAAAATTGATAATAAAATATAAAAAATATCATTACTATGATTATTATGCTATTATTTGTTGGGATTGTACAAGGTAATTTATTATTTATGTTGTGTAATAAAAAAAGGAAGTATGTATGCCACTGAGAATATGTATAACATACCTATTTTGAATACAAGTACTCGTGCATAATGTTATGTTGCTTGTATGATTTTTATCATAATTTTTCTCCATCGTAAAAATTAATTTCTTAATTTATTATTTTTAGTGCCATAAATCAAATTATTCAAACCTGATTCGTTTTATTTAAATTAATAGGAATTGCATATTTTTCTTGGAAAGTATATAGATTTAATATTAAGCATTATTAGTATAAAGACCACCATTTACATAGATTTCTCAACTGAACAAAACACGTGAAATATATTAAGTTTTATTATTCCCAATGTCATCAAGGATACTTGACAATGCTGAGGGTGTAAACATTTTCTAGTTATAGTGCGGTTAAACGAGTTTACCTGAACAAATTGTAGTTGAACACTTTCACGGTACTCGAATTTCGTTGGATTCAGTTAGATTATTTGATAAAAATGTAGGAGTTTGTGCTTAATATAACTTCTCCTGAATGTAGATGTAAAAAATGCTTAATTTTAATTTACTATCTGCAAATTTTATAAATTTATAAATGTTTATCTGCATTCTACCTTTTACTTTCTTTTACATAGTAAACAAAGTATTGAAATTATAAAAAATTTTGACCTCGAAGTTTTTGCAGATTTACCATTCGCAGTAGTCAAAAAACTACTTTTAAAAAATCCCTATTTGCGTGTGCGTGTGTGCATGAAAACTCAATGTCTGTATCCTGTCTACAGCGGGATGAAATTTCATACTTTAGCTTTATACATTTGTTCGGAGCTCCAAGTGATGTTTGGTCAAGATCAGAACACCGGAAGTGATAGCTTTCATAAGAGGTTTTACGTTTTTTGAAAATAATTTGAGCAGTATAGCATTTACGAGAAAAACGATTATAACCTAAAAGATTCTTGGCAACAGTACCGGTAAGGAACATAATTCAAAAATATTACCGGAAAATACTATTCTCGACAAAAAAACTGTTTTTCAACAAAAATTCGGTCATGTACAGCCCGGTTGTAATGAAACTTTGTATTTAAGGTTTTATAAATTATGGAGACCTCAGTAATATTTGGTTAAATACGAGCATTTTCGATGTTTTGAAAAGTATGGTGTGTTAATTATGAGGAAATCAACTGTACACTAAAAGGTTCTAAATTAAATTGACTAAATATCTGTGTCCCCTCTACAGCTCAAACAGATTGAAGTTTTTTCCCCAAACAGGGAAATTTTACCAGAGTAGTATGTTCGTATTTTGCATATATTTTGTACTCTTATCGCAATTTTCAGACGGCTTTATTTTGCCCGAAATAAACATATTTCAATATTTGAGTGTGTATTGCTGCCACCATACAGTCATATAGAGTAAAACGATTGTTACAAAGGGTCCATTATAAAAAAAAGAATCGTGGAACAGCAGATGGCCACTACACAACATCGACGACAAGAATCGACAATCGTGTCCAAAGTCAGAATCGAACTAGAATTCTAAAATTAAACAATTTTGCGGTATACGCGGTTTTAGATAAACCAGGATTTCGTCCTAAATTTCATCAATTTAGAAAGAAATGGGTGGAAAATTGTCGGCAGTCAAATGATTGTACTTTGGTGAACTTAAAGCTTCGTATGCACATAGAAACAAAGCTATGGTCTCAACTTAAAAAAAAATCCAGTAAGCACCCAGACTAACAGAAATACAAATAATGGCCTCCATCTGAGAAAGAATTGAACTGAAACTTGGGGTTGCCAACTTGATAAATGTAGTTAACCACAGTATCATAATCGATATCGAAGAAACCCCAGAATAGTTTGAGCGCAATTCTTCGTGTATTTAAAGTACCCAAAGACCACGTCTGGCATGGAGTCGGAGTTGGAGAAAGCCTGAACGAAGTTCCAAACACAATATTCTTACTATTCTTACTAATTTAGAGCCATTGTGATACGCAGACATTTTTCTTACATCGTGGCAACACTAAGAGGTTAGAAGAGAGTTAGGTTTCGTAGTAATAAGATTTTCAATTCTCTAAGAAAGATATACACAAATATCGAAAAGTGTGTCAGCTAGATAGGACTACCCAAACAATACAGGAATTGCTCCTGTAACCTCAATTGTGTATACACAATTGGTATACCAATTGTGTATTCAATACGCCCATATTAAGGGATTACTCAGATAACGCGATTTACTCAGTAGACTACCCCCCACCCCGCAGGCTCATATTAATGGATTAGGACGCGATCCAGATTAGTGTTCGAAAGGAGCTGACTGTCAACGTTCATCAAAAGTGAAACATGACAAAAATCTGAACGATTCGAACTTAGATGCCGATAATGAGAATACAGCTGAAGTTTTTATTACTTTGCCAAGCAAGGTTGATCTAAGTAGCCCATACGTGCGAAAGTGAATATGAAAACCTCATGAAAGAAATCGTTTCTCTTGAAACAATGCTATAGAACAAACCAAAAACACTAAACTTGCAGAAGCTAAGTTTTGCGAAATATTAAAAATATAAAGATAAAATTCTGGAAGTGGTTACAGAAACAAATCTAGTTATTGGTAAACAGGAGGAGGTACACAACCATAGGTGCACTTGCAGCCAGAAATTAATAACTTTAGACACTGCAGAGATGGTTGCATACGATTAAGATCCTTTTGAAAATTCAAAATTCAGATAACGCAAAGAGAGTAAGCACCTAAACCAACCGACAACAATGATGAAACCTAAACACAGAAAGCGCTGGCAAAATAAAACAAAGAGAAAATCGATAGAAATTCATGGGAGTCATACGTTTCAGTGAACCAAACATAATAAACCACTACGTAACAAACGATGGCCAAAATGGTATTGCAGTTACTATTGAATCGTTTACGAATTTAAAGATTTACAGAAAACTTGGAGTTGGAAGGCATGGGTTTTAAAGTTCCCTGAGTGGTGGAAGTTAACCAGGTAGCCAAATCATGACGCTAAATTATGAAAGTCTGCTCATTAACTATGGTGATACGGGCATACTGCAAAGAAATAGAGAGCGCGCCTAGAAACCTATTCTCACGGCGCATAATATGGTCACGGTTATAAGCGTTATCCAAATAAAGGCAAACATCTAATTGATGGATAGAGAACAAAAGTTAACTATCGAAAAATGTGCACTATACCATTGTCGCTCAAACTCAAAATTATTTTACAAAACTGAGAAACAAGTTTGCTGTCCTGGTTAAGATGTTCTGTTTGGGCCGGTTGGATGACCAATTTAACAGCCTATTGCAGTTGATATAGGATCCAGAGTCCAAATCTCACGGAACGCATGTTAATAGTTTAACATTTTGCTCAACAAGTTTGCTGCTCTAAAAAAGAAGTTCTAATTGGACTGATTGAATAAGCAATTTAGCATCCTATTTCAGATGCTATCACTCTGCTCAATTAATTAGGGAATCCAGTGACCATTAATAATAGGAATTGCTATAGGAATTGTAAACATTTTATTACTAGAACTAGCAACATGTGTGTACCGATCCATCGTGATTTAAAAGTAAAGTTATTATCGTTAGCCATTTACACTACGTCTCACTTGTTTAAGAACACTTATTTTTTTTTAAACATCAGATTGTTTCTCCAAACTATGGATAATTAAACAAATTTTAATTGTTATATCGGAAGAGGGCTCTATTAAGAAGATATTCCATAAAACAATTTGCATGTACGTTAGAGAACCGCTACTATTTTTTTTTTTAATAAAACGGGCTGCACCATTAAAAACTGCATATTTATTTGTCTCAATTGTCTAAGGACAACTGAAATATCTCGTTTCTAAGGCTAAAAATCAAAAATAAAAGAGTGTAGGGTATCAGTTCGTGATTAAACTGTGACGTGTGTGCAACTATGCCTAAAAGAAAGTTCTTGAATATAGAAAAAAAAACAAATTCGGGCTTTCAAGGAGGACGTCCATAGTATCCGGGAAATGGCTGCTATAAAATTGGAAGAAGTTCAACCGTTGTACATAATTACCTATGTAACATCCAATGCTATGGAAAAATAAGTAAAAGGCGTGCGAACATGGCCACAATAATCCAAGATCAATGGGCCATTCTTAGAGAAGCTTCAAATCCTACCTTGTTGATTAGCAAAATAAGGGTTAAAACCGGTGTTACGGCCAGCAGAGCAACCATCCCTCGTATAATACAGCGTTCCCTACATTCCAAATTTCAAAAAATTAAAAAAACCCGCCGTTTAATGAAGCACACAGGAACCAGTGTCTTTGCTTTGCAAAGCAACATATTAGATGGGACAGAGAGTGGCATAAGGTTGTCTATTCCGATGAAAAAAAAAATTAATTTTGACGGGTTAGATGGAAACAATTATTTTTTTCATAACCTAAGAAAAAAGGAAATTATTTTTAGCAAAAGGTATAGTAAAGAAGCTGATGTAATGGTGTGGGGGTCGGTATCCTTTTTTTTGGAATAATTGATTTCGATTTTCAGACAGTAAAAATGACAGGAAATACCTATAAAACCGTTTTAGGACGAGCTTTTCCAAATTTTACCAAATATTTTAATGGACAGCGTTGGATTTCCCAGCAGGAGAATGCCCCGATTCATACTGCCAGGATAATCAAAGCGCGGATTCAGGATCAAAATATAGAACTACTGCCTTGGCCGCGCTATTCACCCGATAAAAATAATGGAAAACGTTTGGGGATGGCTATGACGGAAAGCCAACTAAGGAAGAAGGAAACTTCTTGAAGTTATTGAACATCAGGGGAGGTATGTTGTACCATCACTTCGATCGAAAAAAGTCGAAATTGGAAAAAAGTCGAATCGAAAAAGTGAAAGTTGTATCATTTTTGTTTTCGAAAATGATACAACATACCGCCATTCGACTTTTTTCGAATTTCGATTCGAAGTGATGGTACAACATATCGCCCCAGGGTGGAAAGTGTTTATTTTAATTTATTTTACAGCTGTTCTTAAACAAGTGAGACAAATAAATATGCAATTTTTAAAGGTGCACCCCATTTTATTAAAAAAAAAAGTAGTGGTTCTCTAACGTACCTGCAAATTGCTGTATGGGATATCTTCTTAATAGAGCCCTCTTCCGATATAACAATTAAAATTTGTTTAGTTATACACATAGTATTGGAGAAACAATCTGATGTTTAAAAAAATATAAGTGTTCTTAAACAAGTGAGATGGAGTGTATATAGTCGTCGGTCATACTATGGTTCCATAAAATTGTTGTTGATGTAAGCATTCCCTCATTGCCGAAAATTAATTTGATTATGGAAAACTGAATCCTAATCCTCGATATTTTGGACCCTCATATTCGCATCTAACTTTAATTTTGTATTTAAGGTACAAAATACAAAAAATTCCTTTATACCATTCATTAGTTATGGAAGAAAATTTCACAGTTTTATTGAATTTTTTTCTATCGAAATGTCGAATATATACATTTTGGTTACATACATACGAATTATAAACGGTGGAAAACGTGCAAAAGCAGAAAAAAATTGTAGAAAAGTGTAAAGCTGATAAAATCAACGGAAGGAAGGAAAGATATTATATTATTATACGAGTACAAAAAAATTCGGCAAAAATATCCGTCTCACATTTTTTTTTGGCTTCTTATATAAATTATTATTATTATGCTTAACTCATAATATCCATTTTCAGAAAGAATAAAAATACCCCACATAGTACTCGTACACGAGTACAATACACATAAAAGCACAAAAGAAAAATGTACAATCAACAGAAAATTATATTGCGAGGAAAAAGCTCAACACTCATGCGAACCATAAAAGCACAAGTTATTGCTTTTTAACTTTGGATTATAGTTTTGCCCTCCGTTTAGTCTAAAAATATAATTAAAGAATATTGTGTTTTCATTAAGCCATTATAACGTTTGTTATTATCTACTATCATAATATTTTGAAACTGTTAATGATGATGGTACACAGTGATAATGATACGTAATTCTCCTTTATATTACATAAGATTTTTCATTTTTTTGCACATCTTAAAAATTGAAATAAATTTATTATGTCTTGTATAATTAAGATATTATGACCGTAATAACAATAATAGTGTGCACCAGATTTTCGTGATATCGCAGTAATATTTAATTAAATATTTGCGTTTTCTAGCAATCCGTAGAAAAATTGAATCTGTCGAAGAACAATGTCCACATGCACTAACGACAATCCACAGCTGAATGCGTTTCATGTTTTCTAGAAAGTGGATATAGGGCAAACAAAATTTAAAGATTTTTTAAAATTAAAAAACTTTTAAACTTTCGAATACATTTTTCTATTATCCTTCTCCTGAATAAAAAAATAATAATCCTAAAATTAAAAATTCTCTGAATTAAAAAATTTAATTTTTTACGAATAATTTTATGAAATGCAAGTCACAATATTTTACTATATTTTTTTACTTTATACTGTAATGACAATTTTCATTGTCTTTTAATTATATTTTTAAAAAAAGGACGGATAACAAAAAAAATTTACCAAACAAAAATAGAATTTTTAACAGACATAAAATTTCACTTGTTTTCTGCATCCTTGTTCGCCATTTGCCCATTGTTGCATTTACTTAATAAAAGAAAAAAGAAAATAATGCAAACATAAGATCATAAAAACTTATATCAGTGTTAGACGTACTACATAAGACACATTGCTATTATTTGTATAACGAATGTCCTTTAAATAAGAAAAATATGTTATGCAGCATAGAAAATCCTTTTGAATTTATAATCACCATTGTTCATGGTGCAAAACATATAGGACAGTATCAATCGGGGCTTAAGAGCATCATCATCAATGCAGCTATTCAACTAAGTTAGATCAAAATCGTTGGCAAGACAACTAAATGTATTTTGCAACATCTCGCCTTGCAAGCCTAGTTTTATTTGTTGTCTTGGTCTTGCCGTCAATTCCACTAATACCCGAAATGCCATCAATTATAACAGGCTTTAACAGAATACTGACGATCTCAAGATTTGACTTTGATTTGTTAAAAAACTCAATGTTAACATGAATCCCAACGTTGGACGCTGAACGCTATTGAAAGTATGCTTAATAAACTGTTACTGATGACCTGATTCCTTAGGTAATTTAATCTAATTAATAAAGATCATTCAAGCCAGTTTCTAATATCATAGCCCAAATTGCATCAGTGTTCACAAATTTTAGAACAATAGGTAGATATCTTTGTGTGATTTATATATACAGTAGAATTCGTTTATAATGAACACTCAAAGGACGTACATTTTTGTTCTTTATAGCCGTGTGTTCGTTTTAGACGAATATCTGGATATAATGAACATTGTTCGTTATATGAAATCTTACAAATAAAAATAAGGTTTTTAAACTAAAACGAGTTCATATATTAAAATTACTAAATGTTTTATTTGTATTTACATATTTCTGTTCAAGTCAAAATCAATTTTAGTAAAAAATAAATAAAAAAACATTTTGTATTCATGTATAAATAAAAAATAAGACTAGAAAATAATATGTAATATCCATTCACGCAACAAAATTATTCGTTACTAATGGCAAAAAAATCAGTTAATGTAGATTGCTTTAAATTGGTTTGGATTAACGAGTCTAAAGAATTTTCAATAGAATGTAATTTCTGCAATTCATTTTCAGTATTATCCCCAACGCTAAGTGCCAACCTAATATGTTTAACGAATTTTCAATGTCCCTACGAGTAGGGGGTTGATATTCATCCACCTCCGACAATTCTTCATCAGAATGAGTGTATTCGTTCACGTGGTCTAGAATATCGTCATCGTTTACTGCTTCAGATGTTACAATGTTGTCGTCCACACCAACATACTCCTGCGCCGCAATATTTCCAATCAGAATTTCTAGCTGTGGATTGTTCCACAATAATTCGACAGTTGAAATATTATTATCCACAGATTGATGACTTGAAGTTCCCGGAAAAAAACCCGCTTTGCAGAAGCAGTTATTAATTGTTTCAGGTTTTATTTTGTCCCATGATCGTTTCAAGAAATGAATGGCATCTAATAAATCAATTTTAAAATTTGTCGCTGAAATATCTTTCTCATTATCTAATGATGTGATTAATTTCCGCACGACGAGCTCCCGGTAGTATCCTTTTAAAACTTTAATTACCCTCTGGTCCATCGGCTGAGACATTGCCGTTGTATTTGGGGGAAAGAATAGTAATTTAATTGCACGTTGATTTGGTATTACCAATTGTGATGGGCAGTTGTCAGCAACAAATATTACTTTTCTTCCTGCGTTTAAAAATTGTTTGTCCAATTTTATTAAATATTCTTCCCATTCCTTAAAAGCCATCCACGATTTACGGTTGTTTTTGTAAATTACTGGTAAAGTTTTTATATTTTTAAAGCAACGCGGTCTTGCGCTTTTACCGATTACCAGCAAAGGTAGCTTTTCCGTTCCATCCGCGTTACTGCCTACTAAAACGGTTATCCGTTCTTTGCATAACTTACCACCCGCACAATCGATGTTTTTAAATTCAATGGTTTTATTAGGAAGAAGCCTATAGAAGAGCCCAGTTTCGTCTAAATTAAAAACATTTTTTTTATCGTAACCATCAAGAAGTCGCGGTAATTGATTATTAATCCAATCAGAAACAACTTCTGATGATACGGCTGCCGTATGCCGGTGGTCGAGCCAACCATCGTTTGGTTTAAATTCAATATTCAATTTTTCAGCAAACTGGGCTGCTTTCTCTTTAAGAAAAATTCCACTTAGTGGCACATTTTTTGAACGCATTTGTTTTATCCATACTAATAGTGCTGACTCCACTTTCGGATATTTTCCTTCACGTATTTTTAGTCGTTTTAGATTTATATTTTGGTTTTCCAGAATTTCCCGTTTTTTTACTATGTCAGTAATAGTACTCTTGCCGCAATTATATTTGTCGGCAATTTGTTGATACGTGTGTTTCTTTTCATCGACCAATTTTAAAATTTTTAGCTTTGTCTCGACCGATATCGCTATACGTTTTCGATCCATAACCTAAAATTAATTTTATTTTAATATAATCACAATAAATCGTATACAAAAAATCTTTACTAAACACCTTTTATTTTTATATTAACAGATCACAGTAAATTACATATAAAGAATTTCAAACTATGTACATATGTATTAAATCACTTTTATTTAATGCAAAATTGTTTGAGATAAACTAGCTTACGATATTATTGTCTCTATGGTGTTAATCGTTGAGAAATAAAGCAATGTCAATTAAAAACGGGTGATTCACATAAAAATAAAGCATGTATAATATTAAAAGGTATAAATAAAATGAACTAATAGTACTTTTTCTTTCTTTTTATGCGTTTTTTATATCCGTATATTTTTGTATGAAATTTCATTCTGCGGATAATTTTCGTGTTCATTATACGTTTATAAACGAAGTTCATTATAGCTAGTGTATAACAAAAAATTTCTTCATACAAATTGAAGGGACCAAAAAAATTGTTCATAATAAGCGTATGTTTGTTATAAACATGGTTCAGTATAAACGAATTCTACTGTACTGACAAAGGTTATTTCTGAGCTTAAGTCTAATGAGTAGCCGTTTTCGATTAATCTGCAATGTCTACTATAAATAACGGAAGCCCTGCTATTTCGACTTTTCTCCCACATATAAGCGAAACATCCTTTCCCAACAAATTGAGCATAAAATTTTTAAGAAGTATAAAACAAAGAACAAATTCTCAAATATAACTGACGCCGATGAATTCGGGATTAAAAAAATTCTCTAGTCGACTGCCATAAAGCTATATCAACTACCATAAACTAACTTGTTGATACGGTTTCATTTGTGTTTGATTGTCTTGATGCTAGCGATGATACGACAATCGATAGTGTTAATTCATCCGACTTGCAACTGATTAGTCGGTTGTTCAGTAAAGAGAGTATTTTCTTACTTTTCTTTTCTTACTCCAGCACTTCAGTTGAAATAGAGAAGAGCGCAGAGAGGGTGTTTTTTAATTTTAACATGAAATGCGACAATAAAGAAGCTCTCTTCGCTATCATTAGGTTGGCATCAACAGTGATGATGTCGATTTCCTGGTGTTATTTTACAACGTTTTAGAAATTTCTCAGCTTATCTCAAAACGATACGTTTTTGGGAAGAAATATTAGAAACTGCAAGGACATCTGTCAAAATTTAACAAAAATTGACTTCGGAATGTTTGCTGTTTCATTAAAAATCTACAGAAGAAGTTCATCAATTTAAAATTATCAATGATAAAATTGCTTTGGACCTGTCCGAATACTGTGATATTTTTAATTTTTGTAATAATTTTATAATGAGTGAAATAATTTTCTTTCCCATATTTTTTTTAAATTTCGATAATTATCGGAATACTGATGTAATTTTAGCGTTTCAATAACTAAATTTAAAAGCGTCAAAATTGTGTTAGTGTTTATTAATTGAGCCATAGACTGCCATGGTTTTCTGTGTTTAGGATTATCGTATAAAATCAACATTTCATCATCCATGATGAGGTTGTGCAAAAAATTCTTTCTTCAATACGTCGTTCTTCGAAGTGATGAATCGAAGTGATATTGCTTGTTAACTCCTAACTGTTCTGAAAGGAAATAGCTATATCTATACCATTAATAAAAAAACCAATCAAATTCAACGTGCCCAAAAGCACACCAAATACATATGAGAGCAACCCCTCAAGTTAATTTATTGAGAAAAACATGGTTTCTCGAATTAACCGACAGAGTGAGATCGGCTAGCATACAATAGTTAGCCATTAGTTAACCAACGAGTACAAACACTCATCATCAATCAAAAAATCGAGAGCTTAGCAATAAATGTTCAAATTACAAGAGCCCAGGGGCTCCATCATCAAATTTAGTTAATGAGCACACAAGCCGAAATGGTCAACAGACGAAAACGACAAATTAGTAAACATTATTATTATCTAACATCTAATTTGTACGATTTCCAAATCATTCTACTGTAAAGTACGAAACACAAACAAAATTCGTAAAACTTAAATAGAATTCGAAATTCATATAGACCAACAAAATTAGATAAGATTCGCAAATGCAAAATAATATACAACAAAATACGAAACTAGCACGTTCACTAGCAAACTAGATCAAAATTACTATCAAACAACGAATAACCTACCTGTTAATCCAGAACATTTAAAACCTAGTACATGCATCCCAAACCTTTCTGCTGACAACTGTTGATTTGCTTAATTCAGAATTTCTTTATAAAATTCTACGGCTTTCTAAAAATCGCAGCAGCAAAAATTTCCTAATGTCATGTTATGTGGAAACATAAACACATATAATTTGCCCAGTCCTGCCTCAAATAAACACGTAACCTCGTGAATAACAAAAATACAGAAAAAAGGCTTACCTTAATAAACGGGGTCGAGTCATCTTCTTCATTACAATGTTGAAAATCTAAAAACTTTAACTACGTGTGTAGTTTCACTACACTTTCGAGAATTTCACTACACTAAAACACTATAACTACACTTTTCACTACACTTTGCAAAATATCATTACACTACATACAAAAATACAAAACAAAAATTTTACACGTAATAAAATTGAACTTCGTTTCCTTTACGCGTAAAACTTTTCATGTAACGCGGACCACTTATACTTTTACAAATAAACTAAAACCAATTAAAATTATTTAACTTAGAAAATACTGAGACGCACGACACACCACAACGTTTAAAAATATTGATTTTACTGCGACAGATAAATCTTTGTGTACGGTGTACGGTTCTTGCATACACAATGTTGTCAAATTTCACTATAATCTAATCCGGTTTCTTGAAGGTAATTAAATTTTGCGGATTATTGACCCAAACACTGATTTTAACAATTACGTGTGACAATTACGTGTTTAAAGAATTTTACTAAGTCACTTTTTCACAATTATACTCCTCGTACTCTGTTTGATATCTAACGGAAATCTGTTTTCAGATACATAATAATTTTTGTTATTTGTGAAGATTGGTTTGGTGTGTGGGTTAGAGAATCAGACGAGTGCGGCAAATGTTTTTGCACATATACAGTCAAATGTATTAATTATCGAACAACATCAATAAATTACTGTATACAGCTTTAATAAGAGTGGCATATAGTGTTTGGAAAATGTGTGTGTACACACTACCAGCAAAAATTATGCAGTAATCCATGTACGATTGTGCTGTTATTTAATTCGATGTACATAATGCGTGCAAACATTACCCAATGAACCATGCTACACGAGATTTTAGTTTCTGGTATCAAGCTAAGTCGTAATAGATTTTTATTGTTAATTTAAACCTTTATTTTATATTACAATGCTAAATTGTTTTGTATTGTTTTATTCTGTTCTCTCGAAAATAAAATTTAAACAAAAATCTACATCTCAAAAATGCCCTTAAATTTTTAAGCTTTTTTGTTAAAAAAAATGCTATATGGTTTCGGATTGCCGTCTGTCCGTCTGTGTGCACGATAACTTGAGAACAGATAGAGATAACAACTTAATTTCTTCACTAAAAGTTCAAACAATTTGTGGGAATCATCCTTATTGATTTGGACATTTCTGTGTTTAGGGTGTTCGGAGATATGTAGGGTTTTGTTAACCCTCCCTTCTTAAAATTGATAAAAAAAAATTTATTTGGTATTCTATTTTGGTTTCATAGAGCATGTGAATGTGGAATAAAAATATACCTTGTGAGGATGTGGGTTTGTGTGGGTGGTGTGGTTATGAGGGTGGTAAGAGTGGTGGTATGGGAGGTGGAGGACGGTGGGATGAGGTGTTTTGGGTTTGGTGGGGGAATTTGAGATTTGGTGGATGAGGGTTTGTGCAGTGGATGGTGTGTGTGTGGGAGTATGGAGGTGTTAAAGGGTGATGATATGGATGGTGTGGTATAGGGTGGTGCAAATGAGATGGGTTTTGGGGGTTTGAATTGGACAGTGGGTAGGGGTGGTAATAATGTTTAGGTGTGGTGGTTTTTGTTTATATTTGTGGAAAACCTATTTTCTTATATTTTATAGGCAACAAAAATGCTTATAGTGCTCGGCTCCGAACCTTTCCCGTCTTTTTTTATTTTCATTTCTATTTTTTTCATTTCGGATTCACCGAAAAATTTAATGTCGCAGTTAAAACGGATTTTGTTGGTAAAAGGGGAAAGAAGGGAAAATGAAGCCGGTCTTATGAAATCGTGTGTAGCATGGCTCGATATCAATCAATGCGATAATGCAAGATACGAGAACTGATATTTTTAGTGCTTTTACTATGCACACATAATCGAGTTGATTCAAAAACTACCTGTTCATTTTCTATGGTTGGGTTTGACCAGAAGTATCCTCTATTGGTGACAAATTTTGGTTTTGTTTATGGGATTGAGTTGTTGTATTTCGTTGAAAATGTATTTCAGTGTTTTTATTATTTTCTCATTTTTTCGCTGCTGGTTTGACCTTTAATATTGCAATAACTCGCACTAACCATTGTATTACATAGCCAGAAAAACTCCTGGTTTGACTCATTGATGGTACCACAAATTTAAAACCCATATGATTTTTAAACTCTATACCAACCTTCAAATGATACCTGTTAAAATTTCATGACCTTATACGATCATTAAGTTTACAAGTGAAGCTGAAAGTCAAGTCATGTGTAAAAAGGAAAGAATGGATAATAAGTATGAATGGGGCGTGTTCCTAAGAGTGTTAAAGTCCTCAAAATCTACCACCCCAGGAACGATCCGTGTAAGCTATAGAATGATCCAGTGGTTGAGCGACTCAGCAAAACATAACTTACTTGAGATACTCAACAAAGTGTAGATGGGTTAGAAAACATCGAATAAATGGAGAGAGCGCAGGTTCCCATTAATAAACGGGATGGGGATCCGAATGTGGCAACAAATTATCAGGATATATGTACAGTCATGGGAGCACCCATGATATCTTACAATTTTTTTGGGAGTATCAATTTGAAATAAATTGAAACAATTTTTATTGGTTCACATTACTATTTATTTATACAAAATTAATATTTTGTGGGTCCACCTTTTGCCTTAGTTACGGCAGAAACTCTTTCGGGTAGAGAGCTTACAAGTTTTTTACATTCTGCAAGACGTATGGCGCTCCATTCTTGGTGCAGACAGCGTTTTAGGTCATCTTTATTATTACTAGTGTAGCGCCTGACTCTGTTTTAATAAACTCCATAAATGTTCTATGGGGTTCAGATCCGAGGACTGGATAGGCCACTCCATAACCTCAATGCCATTTTCTCGAAACCATGCCATTGTTTGGGCAGATTTATGACATGGCGCGTTATCCTGCTGGAATCTAACGCTATCCATGTTTGTTTCACCAAAAAGTGTTAAAAATGAGAGCAGCAACGCAGATTCTAGGACGTTTATGTATTTTGAAGAGCTCATGTGGCCCTCACACACGAACATTTCGCCAAATCCAGAATTAGTCATGCAGCCCCAGACCATTATGCTGCCACCGCCGTATTTTACGGTTGGTACCACACACTCTGGACTAAATACTTCGCCTACCCGACGACGCACAAAAGGCACACCAGGTGTACCAAAAATCTGAAATAAAGAAAATGTAGAGACTTATTTAATATTATTAGGGCTTAGAATTTTCAACTTACTTCAAAGTTTGATTCGTCTGACCACACGATATTTGACCAATCTTCTTCGGTGAAACTCTGGTATTTGAAGGCCCATTTAAACCGAGCCTTCTTGTTTTTTTCGGTGAGCCAAGGTTGATTCCTGGCCTTACAGCTTTTCAAACCAGCTTCCTGAAGCTTTCTGCGAATGGTGCGAGCAGAGATTGGTTTCTTAATTTATACTGACAGCTCGGCAGCGAGGTCTGAAGAAGTTTTTTTCCTATTTTTTAAAGCTTCTGTACCTATTACTGTGTGATCCACTAGCGGTGAATCTCTCAATAGTATATTGCACAGATCACAGTTTCACAGTTTCAGATCGCAACATTTCACAGTTTTAGAAATCTCTACTTGTGATTTCCCTTGCGGGAGCTGTATCTGCACACGTTGTTCTAAACTTAACTCTTTTTGTTCCGGCATATTGCAATAATATCACTAAATTTAAAAAATCAAAACACCAAAAGCGGACTAGATCACTGGCGGCGTACACAATGAGCGAAAGTAGCGAACTGATGGTTTATTGCCACACCTGCGGTGTGAGTCACTGTTTTTAGATGTCGAAAAAAATAATAAACAAACAAAAGGGGTTGTTTTCTGTTACACTTATCGTGTACGCCTCAAATTTATAGGGTGCTCAATACTTTTGGCCAAGGCTGTAATTTGAACGTTTTTATAAAAATGTTAAATGGAATGATGTAAGAGCGAATGGAATATTTTATTAATGAAAATAATTTGTTGCCAGCGACAACATTCGGATTTCGAAAGATCCACAATGCAATCGAATGCGTCGAAAAGTTTGCGTGGTAAGTAACCAAGGATAAATTGATTTCCGGTTTTCTTGGACATTGAAAAGAGCTTCTCTCGAATTTTGGATTTTCACGGAAATTGTGTATGTGAATAAAAAATGTATGACTGAGAGGAAAATTTGTTTTGAATGGAAGTGGGTATAGAAGAAAGGAGATGCGAGTATGGGACTTCCGTAAGGAAGTAAAATATCCCTAGGTCTGCTCTTCCTATAGCACCAGTGCAGAAAATCAAATCTTTCTGCGATTTTCAGACGATTTTGTAGTGGTTGCAAAAGGCAGAAGTATTGATGCGGCGGCACAAAAGACTCAAAAGGGAGCTGAATTAATGGAAAAAACTTGAAATGTTAAATCTGAGAGTGAATCCTAAAGTGTGCGTATATGAGTTTTAGACCGAATGTCACAAATCTTAACATTAATGTGGATATAGCAACAAAATTAAACAAGTGAATTCACTTGTTCAATTCTGTTGCTCGGGGATGATACATCACAGTCGGGACAGCCAAATGAGGCTGTGACTCCAGAAAACATAAAGAAAACCTTCGAAATTTTTTTGAAAGACCGTAAAGTGAAGTTGCATGTGATAGCTGACACTGTAAAGATATCAATGGAACGTGTTGGTCATATTTTGCGCGATCGTTTGTCCATAAGAAAGCTATGTTCGAAGTGGATACTTCAGATAAGAGTTTGGACCTGTTTAAGCGCAATAAAATGATTTTTTATTAAGATTTATATATTTTTATTGGGCCCTCGGCGATTATTACTTATCTCAGAAAAAAACTCCAGGGAAAGAGATTTTGCTCCAATGAAGAGGTGATTGCCGAAACTGACGATTATTTTAAAGACAAAGATAAAACGTTCTACAAAAATGGCATCGAAATGTTTGAGACGCGTAAAGCACTGATTGTATCACTCTACGAGTACAAGGAAATTATGTTGATGAATAAAAAGTATTTTCCGCAAAAAAATTGTGTTTTATTTGTTAGACCGGGAACTTTTCAGGCGATGTATTATATTGCTGAGGTCTTGATTCTTCTATTTTATGACTTTTATGAATCTTATAGATTGTTGATTTATGGCACAGTAATATTCGATGATTATTTCTCTATCATTGGTGTTTATAGGAGAGCCTAATAGTTATTGACCCTTTATGTTATGCCTGTGCTAATTGTCCAAGCTGCGAAATATTTTGCAGTTAATGTTCAAAATCGAAAGCCATTGGTTGGTTTTTTTCTCAATTTCTCTCAAGCTTTAGCATCCCATAGAAAGATTTTGCCGCCTATATAGATCTTTCTCGACGGCATCACGCAATCGTAGTCGGAGACTTTCACTACGACATACACCGACTTTTCTTGGAATGTTTTATACCTCCGAGCAGTTGCTTTTTTGTAGTTGATAAGAATGCGATACACCTAGATAACACTCTACAGTCATTAGAGCTTCATAAAGTGCGAGTTGGCAAGACTGCGATAGATGTTTAAATAGAAAAAACTTTGTTTGGGTGTAGAAAACAAGGTACCTGGCTGAGATTTTGTCTGTCTGTTTTTCATCTGACGATGTTATTAGTGATCCGAGGTATTTAAAGTTTTAAACGCTATCAAAGGTATATGATCGCCGATCATTTATCATAGAGATTATTGATTAAAAATTAATTAGTTTCTCTGTAGCTCTGAATCTGCGACACAAAAGCCTAGAAACAACCTAGTTGCAGGCATTGTAAGCAGAAAGAAACTCATATGGGTTAGAAATAACTTTAAGCCTTGAAAATCGATACTCGATCACGTTACATCGCCGGCAACAACTGACTTATACTTACCCTGGCTGGAAGTTATCTTCAAGGACAGCCTAGAACTCTGTCACATTCCTAGTAAATGGACTGAAGTAAATATAATATTTATACCAAACGCTTTATGTTTAGCTTCTCTCCTACCAAAAAATTTTGAAACAAAATTTTTTGGAAAGCACACATTAGGAGTTCAATTAAATCAAATAAGCTAACAAAATCAATACAGTGTGTGAAATTTGTCAAAATTAACATGAACCCTGTTGCCGTTTAATTCGTCGTCCAAGATGATGTTTTTAAAATATAAATCCAAGTTCACTGTATCCGCTTTTCTGTAGTTGTAATATAGCGAAAGTGGCTTTTCATACTAGAGTCACTCTTCAAGAGTATTTCTATCGTTTGTGGTTTATATCGTTAACGACGAATGGTGATAAAGATTCAAATATATTAAACAAATCAGGTAAATTAATAAACGTCGGGTCTAAAATTCTGTTACGATAATTTAATATATATCAGACCTTTAGCTCAGGTTAGATTCGACCATGGTTTCTATGAACAGGCACTCAATTTCCGGACAACCATTGTTGGGTATAATCTCGCCAGTTTCATCACCATAGGTCCAATTAATTGATGGAAAATTAAAATCACCCGTAATTGTTAGAATAGTATCGGATTGCTAGCTTTGTTGTTTATTTCTAGTATAAGTTGCTTAACACGTCATGGCTCGATATAGCTACTGCCAGTTTCATGTTCGATTTGAAACTGGAATTCATCCTTAATTCTCTGGCATATGCCGAAATCGATTTTAAATGAGACCGTCGATAGCTGAAAATATGAAGAATTATTAGAAACTGCCAAGAAGAAAAAAGAAACCATTTTGGACCAAGTGAAAGAACACAAAATAAAAACAAGACGGGATCTGTCGGTTTTGACAAAATCAAACATACTGTCACACGGAGAAATATTACTCATACTACGCTAGCAAAAAGTGGCTACAATCGGAATTGATGTTCTTATTGCTATGCATTAGATTCGCAATTACAATATGGTACAAGTTACAAAAATGACATTAAAATTGTTCTTGAACTGAAGAAGTTAGACTTGGAAGATCTATTGAGATGTATGGTGAGGCCTATAAACCCTTGTTTCAGTTCCAATTCGATTACTGAATACTACATTTTGAAAATTACATTTTGTGAGAAAAACATCGGATTTTGAGGTGGCATACCCACCTATAGACTATTGGACTATAGAATGTAAGTCAGTTATCTTCCCTGGACCTTATTGGGTTAAAACCTAATAATTCCCACTGGACCTTATTGGGTTAAAACCTAATAATTCCCACAATCCTATTACCTTTAAAATATAAAAAGAACAAGAACAAAAAACATTATGTAGATTGTAAATGCAATGCAGGTATATAGCTAAGAAAGTAAGAACGTTGCTCATTAAATTATAGCGTTGCTTAATAAATCACACAATACACTGTGTAAATTTACCACATAGAAAAAGTTTGGGTAGTGCCGCAATTTGAATGGCATTGGTTTATAATATACCAACATAAATATATTAAAGGAGTTGAAACATGGATTATTAAAAGTCAGAGCTTTTATGAGTTATAAAAATGGAAACTTTATGACCATCATCGTCATGGTTATGTAATGGTATGCTTTTTTTTTTGTTTTTCATTTCTGTTCGCGTTAGGTGTTGTGTGACGCTTTAGTTTTAATATAAATAGTAATATAAACTTGCTTAGAAAAAATCGTTCAGCATAGAGTTTATGCAATATCGCTATATACCATATATACATAAAAGCCCCCCACTGTTAAATAATCTTAATACGTTTAAATGAACCTAAATTTAAAATAAAATCGACTTGCAAGCTAAAACACTCTATGTATAGTCCCGTCTTCGTTACTACGTCTATTATGTGTTCTGATATTTTTCTTATGCGATATAAAATCGGTGGTCGTTTACGTCCATCGTAAAATACCATGAATATTTTTATTTTTAATTTAATTTAATTTTTTTTTAGTTCTTAATTTTTTTTAATAACTGCACACAAAAAATTCTGTTGTATGTATGTATTTGGTTGGCGTGCAAAAAAAAGTGTTTTCTTTTTTACGAGAGTATAACTAACGGATAATGAAATTATGTGGAAAAGCTCATTAAAAAATAAGATACAGATATTTTTTCCGTGTTAAATTATAAAATACAAAAGGATAAAAATCTGTTCACTGTTAATTAAGATACATATTTTGGATTAACGTTTTAAATTTGGGTCGGTGTGTACATGGTTTTCGGGGTAGGCAGGTATATTTCGTGGAAAATTGCCAAAAAAAAAATTCTGTTAACCGATGAACTTGAAACTGTAGGTGGGGCACACGTTTTTTTGTTTTTCCAACGGTATTTTGTATTCTGAAGTTAATCGTTCCTTACTCATATATAAAGGACAGTTAAATATGACATGTATCTGGCCCAATACAAATTCAAAAACTAACTTTGATAAATTATTTGAATATATTTTAAATCTCTGCAATCAAACTTACAAAATCTCACATAGAAAATAACAAAAAGTTTTTTACTTTTTTCTGATATATTCGTAAACGAATACGTCCCAGAAACCGGAAAAATAAACTTTCGAAACCACCTAAACAACATTGCGGAGATTGGTTACATGAAGTTTCCTTTTTCGATATTTCTAAAATTTTAACATTATATTTCAAAGACTTAATTACCATAAATTTAAGTTTTGTGGTCTGTTCATAAAAAAATACTTGTTTTTAGTCTGTGTTACCATTTTTATGATGAAGGGAAAATCGAGAGCTAATTTAATATTTTTTTCATGAAAATTTTATGTACGAGAAACGAAAATATATTTTTGCGCAAAGGCGATAGGTGAAATGTGGGCGTTTGGTTCATAGTAGTACCTTAGTTAATATCCCTCTTTGAAATTTGTTTTCATACTAGTAGAAATATATTATACTTTACTCAACCAATGGTTAAGTTTTACCAATCGTGCACTCATGATACAAGATTTTTATAAAACTGTTTGAAATTCATTCAATTTTTAAATTGCATAATTCTTTCACTATAATTTTAACCTAATTAGTGCTAGTTTGGGTAATGAATGTAAATCAATTCTATACTTACGAGTAAATACGAGAATTATGCGCTATAATTAAATATTTTTGTGGATTACCCTACTGGACACAAATGTTTAATCACTAAAATGCAGTTTTTGTTAATTCAATTGAACAGCAAATTTTTTTCTAATTCGATTTCCATGCGATTTCCATTTCCAATGAAAACAGTTCTTTTATAAATGACTTTTGGGCTGGGATATTCAAACATCACCATTTTCGATATTTTATCGAGGTCTGTTTATTTTGCTTATGCGCGTAAACAATATTGAAAAATTGTTTTTTTTTTCTAGTTTCAACGACTGCGGCAATTCGTATCGCAGTGGCACTATTCTGGTAATTCCTCGAGAATAGGGAACTGGGGAAAGAATTTAAATATTTATAAATTTTGAATAATTCTTCCATATCTAAATTGGCAAGGGAAATTATTCCCAATCAGCTTTTTATCTCAGGACGCCGGAAAAAAATATTTGAACAGAAATTACATATAAATTCTTTTATATGTACTGGAACTATTCCCGGGGAGTAACCAGAATAGTGCCACAGGTCGAACACAAAATAAGGAAAAATATTGTGGCTCGGTTCGGTTATTAAAACAACAAAATAGTATTTTGCTTTCTAGATAACCAAATTTCAATTTTACTTTTCAGATAAGCATGGCTCCAACTTGAACTAAATTTTTAAAAACTTAAATGACAAGATATGTCTTCTCATAAGTTGCTTAAAATTTAAGGTATAATTATGTTGGCGCCAATATCTGATCATGGCAATTTATTGTACATCTGAGTACCAAAGCTTAGAGTGCCCGTCCTCAATTGTTGGGAGTATAACTTAGTTTTTTGTATTTTTTTATCAGAAAAAACACGTTTATTTCTAATAAATGGTAAATTTTCTTATAATCAAAATATTTTCCATCATTATCTATGACTTTCGACCATCTTTCTAGCAATTTATGGATTCCATCGAAAACAAGTTGTTTGTCTTTTCTTCGTTTTTTGATTTCTTCGTGGTTTCAGAGTGCTAGTCTTGAAGATCGCTTTGCATTGATCGGAACAAATAGTAATCTGATTGGACACAATGTGGTAAATAAGGAGCATGCGGTAGAATTTCCCATTTAAATACTTCCAACGTATTTTTTACTTGTTTTGCGACATGTCGTCGAGCATTGTTGTGCAGCAAAATCATTTTACGCTGTTTGTTGGCTGGAACCGAACGATTTTCGTTCAATGCATGGTTCCAGTAGCAAAGTGGTCAGCATGCTTGCTCCAGCAATCGGAGGTCCCGGGTTCGATTCCCGGTGGTGAAAAAATTTCACGGCTAGTTGAGGATCAATGAATTAATCACTCATTATCCGAAATGAAAATATGATTTTGAAACCTCATTTCCCTTGATGGGATATAGTGCCAGAGAGAGAGAGAGAGCACGGTTCAAATCTATCAATTATTGTTGGTAACGTTCACCAGTTATATAGTTGTGTTCGGTTTTAGCAGCTCATGGTACACCACTCCTTTCTGATCCCACCAAATGCACAACATAACCTTACTTCCATGAATGAAAGACTTCCATTCTAAGAATTGAAAGATTTTCTACTAAGCAAAATGTAAATTTTACTTAAATTAAAGTTAATTCAACATGTATGTATACATAAATTTACTTATATTTTTACCTATTATATTTTTCAGTGTCTGTTTTATTTAATTTAAAAGGTTGTCGGTTTTACCAAAATGCTATTCTTATTTCACTTTGTATTGTAGTAAAATCTTCATATACAGATGTGGCCAAATTATTATCACCTCATACGAAATTCAGTTGACACTTCATTACGGTAGATATTGACTAATCCAAGAATTCGTGCATTAAAAAATTAATATACCCTGAAAATACGCCTTTTATGAGTCATTTACACCCGAGAATTATCCACCCGAGAACTCCGAGTATTTATGGTCCTGTTTATTAGTTTGACCTCCGATTTTTTTCTAGTTATCTAGTAAGTCTCTGAGTGGTACAATGCGTAACGTTGATGCGGAAATATCGGAAAGAACTGTGAGACGTAGAATTTTTCAATATGGGCTATGTGCAAGACGACCTCGCAAGAAGCAAAGGTTAAACGCTATGATGAATAAAGAAAAACATGGGCAAATGGACATTTTACATGGTCTAGAGAGTACTGGGAAAATTCACAAACAATAAAATTCCTTCTTTTAATAATATTTTAAAGTTACACTTTTCACTAAATGTCTCTTTCAACTTTATCTTTTTCTATTTCTAGATTAGTGACTAGATTATATTTCTAGATTAGTTGTATTCAGTGACGAGACTATGATGGCTTTGACTCTACCAATGTCCAATATCGTTCGTAGATCAAAAGAAGAAGAATATTTACCTTCCTGTGCCCAACAACAGGTCACACTACCAGTTAGGGTCATGGTTTGGTCAGCAATATCATCAAAAAGACTCTTCCCACTTTATGTAGTAAACGGGATAATGAACGCAAATCAATATTCCAAAGTTCTGCAATCACAACTGGTACCAACTATGAATGAAAAATTCAATAGAAACGGAATTTTATGCATGACAAGATTCCATGCCATATGTCGAAAAAAGTCACAAACTATGTTACTTAAGCACCAATGGCTCCCAAGTCCTTGATTGGCCAGCGAATAGCCCATGATATGAATCCCATCGAAAATATCTGGGCTATGCTAAAGAAAAAATAGTAGAAAAGTGCCCGGCCACCATATCAGGATAGATTGAAGCGATGAACGAAGTCTGGGAAAAAGACGCAGATCTACTCACCAAAGCCAAAAATGCAATAAGTGGAGTGCCCCGTAGGATACAATTATTAAAAAATGCTAAAGGAATGTTCACCAAATATTAATAAATATAATTTTTAATTTTTATTTGAAAAATTTGGTTTTATAGCAATATTCTTAAAAATATCTAAATGTGATAATAATCTGACCACATCTGTATATTGGTTGAACGTACTTACTCAATAGTAAGCTAAAAAAAATAATATATTTATCAATTATTTTACTGTTCAGTATGTTAAGTTTACTATTTCAAAGTTGTACTATTTACAAAGCAATAAGTAAGTTGAGTTTGTAACAATGTTTTTGTAAAATTATCTTACTTTTTTTGTTAATATGACCAATTATTTCTCTGCGTGTACACGATCAAAAAATGGAGAACGGATATGTTGTGGCCAACACCCAACTTTCTTTTACCACAAATGTATAAATAGATCTCAAATACACCACACTTGATTTCTAAAGTGAAAAGTAAGCTTAATGGACTTTTAATATAACTATCTTGTAGTTATATAATCTAAAATTCTAGCTTAAATTTTAGGAAACCGCAACAACGTCAACCTTAAAAATTTAAAATTAAAAATTTTATTTGAATGTTTATTTATCATTTTTTTAAATACTAATCTTTATAGTGCTCACAACGCCGAATGCATCAAAAATGGAGATTTCGGACACTAAAAGTTTACCAAGTTCCTTTGTGTTTTCTATTTGTCATTGAAATATTTGGTTGGCGGGAACACATTTTTTTCTGTTCTGTCAATAGAAAAGTCATTTCTGACAATTTATATGTCAATTAAATGATAGTTTTGTCAATGCCTACTCCATTGCTGTTTAAAACTAAACGAGAAAACAAAAGTAATTGTAGTGTGTCTTGAGTTCTCATTTAAGAAATCACGATCTCGTAATTACAGTTATGAAACCAGTAGTCTGCCAATAAATCTGTTCTTTGTCAGAACCTACCTAATAGAAAAGCTCCGTATTTGCATACCAAACAACATTTGGCTCTCTGTCGACAATTTTTTGAGTTAATTATCACAATTTTTTTTGGAACCTTTTTATTTTTGTTGTATATCCCGCTCGAGCTTGCACAACTTCTGCAAGTTTGGGAGCTAATAACAAAATATTTAAAAAAATCGTGAAAAGGAAAAAACTAACCACGAGCTTTCCATCATAATACTTATTTAATATCAAAAAACTCTAGAAGAAAATATTCCTACCATGATTATTGAACCTGCACAGCTTACCCTAACTTTAGTAAAGGATACTCTAAAGTAAAATCGACGAATATAATAAATATGTAACTCGGCGTGTAGAAAATCTATATTCGTTAATAAATTTTGGAAAGTGAAATTGTTTAATATTTGATTCAAAATCACTTTGAAATCTGAGTTGGCCCTCAACAAATTTTAAGATAATACGATGCTTTATCCTTGATTATCTATTAATCCTGTGAATGAGATATGAATAATTGGGATTTAATAAAAATTAACGAGGATAAAATTTAATAATTTATTACATTAAAAATATCTTATAACTATCACTTTAAAAGGCAATTTTCTAGCATCAAAGATATTAAAACCAAACGCGGCTCCAAAATTGATTCCGCCACCTTCTGGTAGTAGCAAAATATGCAGCACATCTATCCTCCACGTATAACTGACCATTCCATAAACCTCACGTTAGTCTACTGAAGTAAAAATCTAGATAAAGATAAATTTAAACCTAGAATCTCATGGCCAGGTGGAAATTGTTTAGTTTGAAATTAAGTCGGACAGGAAAATGATAACTCTATCGATCAACAAGGCAGCACAACAATTATAAATCAAAAAGCAAGCCCTGGAGTCACTACAAATGAAGGAAGGCCCTCAACGGAGGCCTTCTATTCGGTAAATGGACGACGTTGAACTTGTGTTGTTTGATGGTCCAACTTTTGGTTATCGTGCATGACACCCTCTTTTTGATGCTGTATAAGATAGCGGAATTTTGACAGCGGAAAATAAGAGATTACGCTACTCGCCGCAAGTGGCAGCATTATCACTAAAGAGAATTAATTTTGTCATTTAATTACCAGTCGAAATCTTTTATTCATTATCTCAGCGGAATAAAATATTAAAAGTTATCCTTAAAATGGCAAATTGATTGATCTCCGAAGTAAAGGAACTCGGTATATGAAATGTGGAAATTTTACAATATTCCTTCTTTCCGGCATTTTTTCCACTAGTAACCAATATTTTCGGTTGTTTTTCTAATAGCTTAGGCTATACTAAGACTATATGGAAAATTTGGAGAAAATTTATGGACTAGAATTTTTACTAGAATTTTTTGATTTTCTGCGGCCAAATCGTTAATTCAGTTTTTGGCGAATATCTCTAAAACTTCCACTAGTAACCAATACTTTTGGTTGTTTTTCTAATATCTTAGGTCATACTGAGACTATATGGGAAATTTGGAAAAAAATTCATGGACTGAAATTTTCACTAGAATTTTTTGATTTTCCGCGGCCATTTAAGTTATTTTCAGTTTCTGGACAATATCTCAAAAACCTTCAATAGTAACCAATACTTTCGGTTCGTTTTCTAATAGCTTAGGTCATACTGAGCCTATATGGAAAGTTTAAGGAAAATTCATTGACTAGAATTTTCACTATAGTTTTTTGATTTTCATCGGCCAAATAAGTTATTTTCAGTTTTTGGCCAATATCTCAAAAACTTCTAATAGTAACCAATACTTTCGGTTGGTTTTCTAATAGCTTAGTTCATACTGAAACAATGTGGGAAATTTGGGGAAAATTCATGGACTAGAATTTTTTGATTTTCTGCGGCCATATAAATTATTTTCAGTTTTTGGCCAATATTGTCTCAGTATGACCTAAGCTATTAAAAAACCAACCGAAAGTATTGGTTACTAGTGGAAGTTTTTGTGATATTGACCACATCGGTCTAATGTATTTTCCATGAATATGCCTTCGTACCCTTGGACTGGAACGATTCGCTCTCGTGGATAGGGCTAACATTTTTGACTGTTTGTTCCACGTGAAAAATCGAGGCATGAGGTACCTCATTGTTGCTAATGAATCAGCCCATTTGATAACGTGTTATATTTCGTCCTTATCATTTAAATTTTGAAAAGCAAATACAGCCATATTGTTGCCCTTATGAACGTGTTCAAATGTATTTGATGGACTTCGTCGAATTGCAGAACTCAACGTTTATCGACGTGGTTTGTCGGTTTGGCACAGCAATGGGGGTGGTGAAAAATTGGGGTTATATGTTCTGATATGCGAAAAATCTAAATCTAATCTAATCAATCGCAGTGCCACCTACCGAGTCTAATTGTGAATGTAAACCATCCAGGGACCCACCCAAACAAAAATACAAAATTTCATTAAAATCGGTCCAGCCGTTTAGGAGGAGTTCAGTCACATATACACGTACAGAAGAGTTATATATATATGTATATAAAAATAAGCCAGAGCCCCTGAAAACGATTTTACGATTTAACTAACTAAGGCAAGTACCATCTGCATTGATGTAGTCAGCAAGAGAAATTAAAGTTTTCATAATGAGGGATGTGCTTCTGCACGTTATTTCTTTCTATAAGACCTAGAGACGTCTAAATCAGAATATAATATGTCAGTTTTTCTAAATATTTAATTTTAATAGATGAACGATCGACTAGTCTCTCTTTTGAGTTGAAATGGAACCACAATGCACAATTGATACGGGTATACGCTTGAGGTAGTGGTTTACCACTGCAAACACTGCTTTGGTGCATGGCGCTACAATTACAAATATGTTGAAAGTTTTAATGTTTCTTTTCTTCTATGCTGCTATTTTTACTAGGAAAACTCGATGCATTTAAGCAAGCAAGCTATAAATTTTTAATAGAAAATTTAAAATAAATATCGAGTGGCTTTTGAAATAATAGAAGAATAGAAGAAAAGATAAATAGAAGATGTAAAAAGAATCGACACCATTATTGAATAAAAATCAAAACTGAATTGACCCCATTGTTTCTAACTTGATTCTAAGTGATTTTTCTTATTTCTTTGATGTTAAAGAGCTAGTTAAGAGAATTGCTTACTACGTATTGAAAAGGCCAAGATCCGTTCTCGCCCCTTAATCAAGAAAATTTAATTTTGTCGGTAAACACGCACGCTTGTTATTGGATCTGTCTTTACGTAATTTTCTCCGCTGGTCGTTGATCGATTTAGGTAGGTGATCGATTTCTTTCGTGCAACAATTTTTTGAGTCTATCTTAACGCAAAACTTCCAATAACAAACACAGCTTTAATCACAGAAAATTAATGTACAGAACCTACATATTGCTAAATGAAACAAACCAGGCAGAAAAAAAACTATTTTTTCGAATCCGTAATCTTTTGTATGCTAATTACAGAAATATTAAAATTTTAATTGCTTCTTCCAGAATTTTTCATTATTTTTTTTTTAGATATTTTTTGTTATAATTAATATGGTTATTTTCATTTTTCCGAAAAACAAAAGAAAAACAATTTTTTATTATTGTTATGATTATGATTATTACTTAACGTGATTCTTTATGAATATTTAAGCCATGGTATGGCTTTAAAATGCTATGTGGAACGTCTCGTAATTAAATTTTTGTAGTATTATTGTATGGTATTGTGTGGAATATTTTTTGTGAACAACTTTATGTACTCTGGTTCTGGGTAATGTTGTTGTAGTATAATGTAGTAGTACTTAATGTACAGATAACATTAAACGAATCGTAATAATAAAAAATACTTACTCTTTTTAAGCTTTAATGAGTGTAACACTAAAAATTAGGTTACTGTGTAATAATTATAATCATGATCATGATTTTTGATAAATTATCATGCGAATTTGTTGTTTAAAAGCACTACAGAGTGTAAAAATTTTCATTTTATATGTCACATTAAGGAATGGAAGTAATATTTTTTTGATAACGCTTTTAGACGACAGCTTACTAAAAATTATATTATTTGTTTCCTAAATACATATAATGTGCTATAGATATGTTCGAAAATGTTTGAAGTTGTGCAAATTTAGCAATGAATTGCAATTTAACAAGTACTGTCAGCGAAATATACCGTGAAACGTGAAGTTTTCAGTAAAACACTTTCTAGAGGCAAGAAAAAATATTATTGTTGACAAAAATTAATTTAGTAATTCGAATAAGGCCTTGCACTCTTTAACAAAATTTGTTATAAGTAACGGTTGTCGTTTTAAAAACACTAAATTTGAATATGATTATTCTCGGTCTGGAATAAACTTTGTTAGAGGAACGAAATTCTTAATAGGCAAAAAAACCGTAACCCGGTATAACCAATTTAAGGAAAATATCTTATGACGAAACATCCTTTATGGATTAAATTCATTTATATCAACGGCTGACGGTACTCACCATATAGTAAAACGATACCTAAATGTTCCATATAGTTGCAATGGTAAAACGATCGTCATTGCAACTACATATAACGAAAACTTTAATAATTGGTGTGGGTGTTTTTCCCTGTGGTGAGCGTTAGCTCAAATGTAATATTACTTCAAACGGCAGCATCAAATACATCCCTTAAGCTAGCAGAACCCATACGGCAGAACATTACAAAATAGTATCGATAATTATAGGCTAATTATAGGTTAATTAAATGCTCTATTAAAAAATTTTGGGCTCCATCCCTTCCAACTAAAACGCGGGTTCTGCTAGCTTAAGAAAAAGTTGGCAGAACCCATATCAAAAAACGATTTAAAAACAATTGGAAAATTAAAGTTTAATTTTAGGCTAATTAAATGCCCTATTAATTTTTTTAATACGCCAGCTCTGGGAGAAAATTAAGGCTTTATCACTTAAACGCTAACAGATCCCCAAATCGAAAAATCAAATTCGAACGCAAAACAAGAGCAATTGTCAACAAATAATTTTAGGCTCATCATAATCAAAATCCCTATTAAAAATTTTTGGGCTCCACTTTTTCTTGACTAAACTAAACTAGCCATTTATTCCAAAGCTAGCAGAACCCAAATCGAAATTCCGACCAAAACTGAAATTAGAACGGAAAACAAGAACAGTTGAACAGTTGACATACAAATCATTTTAGGCTCATTATAGCCACATTAAAAAAAATTTTAATTTTTAAAATTTTTAAAAGCCTAAAATTATTTGTATGTCAATTGTTCTTGTTTTCCGTTCTAATTTCGGTTTCGGTCCGATCCGTTTCGATTTGGGTTCTGTTAGCCTTTAAGTGTTAAAGCCTTATTTTTCTCCTAAAGCGAGCATAATAAAAAAATTTAAAAGTTCATTTAATTAGCCTAAAATTAACCTTTAATTTTGCAATTGTTTTTAAATCGTTTTTTGATATAGGTTCTGCCAATTTTTTCTTAAGCTAGCAGAACCCGCGTTTTAGTTGGAAGGGATGGAGCCCAAAATTTTTAAATAGAGCATTTAATTAGCCTAAAATTAGCCTATAATTATCGATACTATTTTGTAATGTTCTGCCGTATTGGATCTGCTAGCTTAAGGGACGTCAACAAAAACGGGCAGAAACAAGTGTTTTATCACATTTTATCGATGCAATGCACTCAAGAGAAAATTGGTAAGGAACTTTAACATATGATTAAAATGGGAGGGATTTAAAATCGAACACCCTGTGGAATAATCCAAAAATTTGCGTAAATAAATCTAAAGATATAACTAGATTGTGTCTTGATATTTCTAATGGATTTTGGAAAATTAAACTAGAAAACACTTTTTAGGAAAACAATGTTATCGCAGTTTATATCGCAGTTTTTAAATGCACAAATACTCGTTTCGTTTGCTGGTCGAGACTACAACTATGATCTGAAAGATGATTGCAATAAAATTTTAAAGTCCTTCAAATTTTTAGACAAATGTCAAATTCTTGGAGGGCAATTTTCTTACACTCGTATACGTTGACTGGTTTTTAATGGAACACTGCTCTTATCATACAGTTTGATGTAGACCTTTCAACGTGGTCCAGCCATCTAATTTGATTGGGTTTAATGAATCCGATAATATCGCAATCTCCAAGGAGATCTTTAATTTCGTAATCCATATACCAAAATACTCGCTTCCGAACTCAAAACCAATCAAATTACGTGAAATGCTTTATACCACGCCTAATAGTTCCGGACTCGAGTTAAAATTATTTTAACATTGTTGTTGTTTTAATACATTTTGTTTGATACCATGGTATTTTTTCCTATCTAACTTCCAATGTCATGAACTCACGAGCAAGCGGCAATAAACTGTCCTATTTAATTTCTTTTGGCCGATTAAATAAAATATCCAAAATTGAAAACAAATATTTACCATCGTTCCTTCCACTTAAGTTCATCGCTTAACTGCTTTATTACTTGATAGTGCATCGTGCTACTTGTGCAAAATTTGACTGATGTCGATGTGCATTCTAAAAATATTTTAGTATTTTGTGGCTTGGTAGATTTCTTATAACTCCGCCATATCCTAGGGTTTCCAAATAAAAACCGCTTAAAAAACTTTTTTTTGTTATAAAGGTAATCTCATTAAATTATATTTTAAACTTTCAAAGTTTTTAATTTAAGTAGAACAAAAAAGAAAATTAAATACATTTTTCCGAGCAGACTAAAGAACCTTTGAAAGGAAAGCGTTTTATATGGAAACTCGTACATATTCCTCTGTTGTACATAGCCAAGTAAAATAAATCAAAATAACTTCATTTATCAATTTCGATGTCGCTGAATGTTGAAAGAGGGGAAAACAAGGAAAATAATCAAATCTGGATTTTAATTTGATTTAAAATAGAAATCGAAAATTTCGCTATTTTACGGGCGGGCGCGGTTTCACGACTTTACAGCAAACAATGCACGAATATACAAAAAATAATAATAAAATATGATTGACTTCATTCGTAGAAAGCGAGCTAACCACAAAGCACAACGCCATCCCATCCCACATCATCGCTCAGCTAGTTTTTGTGTTATTGTTTTGTTCGCCTGTCTTCCAGTTTTATCCTTAAATCCTAAATAAATATTTTTGGACACATTTATTAATGTTATTTTCTTCCTTGTGTGTGTATGTATGTATGTATGTATATTGTATATGGGTTGTGAAAATGAAAAATTTGAAGCGAAAACGGTGAAAAATTCGTTTTTCTTTCTAGACAGATTTTTCTTTTAGGTTTTTTGTTTATGTTTCATGAGTTTTTTGGCTGATTTTGTGCCGTCAATGACAAAATGATTTATGATTCGTTCATTTTCAATATATTTTGCGGTATGTGTAAGTTATTCCGAGATTCAGAGGGGTTATATGCGATTTGTGACAAAGTTTAGGAAATAAATTGTTTTTGTTTAAGAATGTAATAAACTTACTTGGCGTGGCCTGTATACAGAATCTTAAAGTATTCGAATTCTATTTTTTTTTTGTTCTATTTTGACTTATTAACAATTTCGGGCGAACTTAGGCATAAGGGGCGAGAGTTGCCAAACCAAATGTTTTGTGAGAGGCATATTTTGTGGAAGGTTTTACGCAAATACTTGATTTGAAGGCGTATAAAATACGGCTCGTGCAACAACTGAAACCGAACATCTTGAGGAAAATCTATTTTTTTGCCGAAAAATTGTGCGTTCAGCAACGAAGCTCGTTTTTGATTAAATGGGTACGTTAATAAGCAAAACTGCTGCATTTGGTGTATTGAGGAGCCACAGGCAGGGCAGTGTAAGAACTGCCAATGTACCCAGAAAAAGCCGCTGTTTGGTGTGGTTTATGGACCGTTGGAATCATCGGTCTGTAGTTTTTCAAAGAAGACGACATCCGCAACGTTACCGTTAATGGCGCTCGCTATAGGCCGATGATTTTGGACTTTTTTTTTTGTCCAAAATGCATGAACTGAATCTGGTCGATATGTAGTTACGGTTACAGCAAGACGGCGCCACATGATACACAGCACACAAAACCATGGACTTATTGAGAAAAAAGTTCGGTGAGCAATTTATCTTATGTTTCGGTCCGGTGAATTGGCCGCCTAGATCGTGCAATTTCATGCCTCTTGACTATTTTTATGGGGCTAAGTGAAAACTTAGAAGAAAATATTAAACGTGTCATTAGCAGGATTACCAGCCGAAATGTTCGAAAAAGTGGCGATAGAGAGCCAATTTTTTCATTCTCTTAGATCAACTTTTTTGAAAATCGTTGTAGTCCAGCCATTCTTCCATTTTCGTGGTATTCTACCGAAATTCCATACATCCATTCAGATTTATATGGATGAATATTCCGAATTGCTACAGCCTTTCCTGCTGCCCTGAGGATGTCTTCAGTATTATTGCTTATGGTCACTTCTGGCCATTTTCTTCATTTATCGTGCCCTATCTTCATATTAAAGTTTCAGCTCCGACGTATTTGTTGGCACATTTTCAAGTCTAAAGCTATCCTCACGATGGTTGTCAGGTCGGTGTTATCTGTTGCAATTTTTGTATTGAAAACTCCTTGGATGATCCTGCTATAATTTCTGCATGTCCTTGCTATAGTTGTAGCTTATTGTTGTTCATAGAATTCATTCTTGGTTTTTTCATCTGCGTCTTCTGTTGGAACACAGCACTGAATTATGATGGTGTTTGGTATTTTTGATTCTGTGCTTATCGATTGTCATAACAAAATAGATGGATATTAAATCTCAGAACATCAACCAGAAATTCCTTAGTATATACTGTTGTTTAGATTGTAAGGCACGGCTGAAACTTCTTTATATAGAAATTCAAAAATATTTCTTTATAATTTTATTACCTAGGCTCGACTTACCGACGAAATTCAAATTCTGTTTTCCATTTTCCCCCCTCTACCACATCATTTTGAAATTGTAACCATATGTTGCATTTTCAGTGGAATGTTGATATATGTGGTATCATTCCACTATATAGGCGAAGCGAAAATAAAAAAGCGAAAACCAACGAATGCTGGCGGATTCAGTGGTAAGGCTCCTGTTCATCTTGTTGAGAATGTCTTGTATCGCCAACTTCTAGCAGCATTGAAATATCATTACAACCTTCAACATTAAAATGTAACCTGGCATTATGAAGAGCAGCTGCGACCGTTTATAATTTTTAGTCATTTTTCCGGCGAATAATGAAGATGTCCGGCTACTCCAAGAAGAGAACAACCCCAATTTTTCCACACGCCCATTGTACGTTCTAGAATATTTCGAGCAGAACTGTCGCTTTTGTTGAAAAGACTTTTTGGGCTGTCCACTCCCACATTTCTAGATGGCGTAATAAGCCAGGGCAATAATGGGTAAAAAAATTGGGTCTGCGTCGGACCAAACGGTGGAAGTGAAACTTCTTTGGCCATTCGCTCAAACACACGCACATAGACAGACAGACAGGATAAATGAAATATAACACATTTTTCCCTGTTATTCAATTGTGACTTCAGTATTATATCATTTTACTAACGTAAAATCTAAAATCCACTCGTATGACTTCTTAGATTACATAGCTTCTGCGAAGAAATCAATAATCTTTCATGAATTTGCTATTAAACTGCAGCTCTGATTTTACTGCTCAGTGCTATGCTGATGTTCCCTTTGGTTGCCGAGTAAATATCTCAATGTACTTTCTGACTTATTGTCAGATTCAGGCTTGTACGTTAATGCATCTAAAACTAGTATGTTAGTCCTTACTAGACGTAAAAATATTGGCAAAATGACTGCTCCTTCTCTTTTTGCGGAAACCATCGCCAGATTCGACATCGTGATGATTTGATATGATTTGATATGATTTGAAATGATTTGATACGATTTGATATGATTTGATATGATTTGATATGATTTGATATGATTTGGTATGATTTGATATGATCTGATATGATTTGATATGATTTGATATGATTTGATATGATTTGATATGATTTGATATGATTTGATATGGTTTGATATGATTTGATATGATTTGATATGAGTTGATATGATTTGATATGATTTGATACGATTTGATATGACTTGATATGATCTGATATGATTTGATATGATTTGATATGATTTGATATGTTTTGATATGATTTGAAAGGATTTGATATGATTTGATATGGTTTGATAAGATTTGATATGGTTTGATATGATTTGATATAATTCGATACGATTTGATATGATTTGATATGATCTGATATGATTTTTGATATGATTTTTGATATCATTTGATATGATTTTTGATATGATTTTTAATATGATTTGATATGATTTGATATAAAGATTTGATATAATTTGTTGATATGAACGAATGATCATTCGAGTGACCCTTCTGCAAATACTTTCCACACGTCAACTTATCATGAGATCACATCGGAGTGAAGTTTATGCCAAAATAATAAAATATACACTGTGACCTATAAATACTTAGAATTGAAAAAACACTCAAATATTGGACTTTCATAATAATATCTGATTTTTTTTAATAAACACAAACATTTTTACACTATACGTAGCAAACATTTAGTTTTTGTGGAAAGTTCTGAGTGAAGTTTAAAAAAAGAATTTTTTTACAACAAACACACTATGAATTACACAGAGATGATCGAAGTTGTTCTGAACTGCCCCTACGAATTGTGCAGACATGATCGAAGTGGTTCTGAACTAGTAATTGATGTAAGAAACCAATCTTATGTATCCATATGCTCGGAAATCTCATGAGATTTTTGTTATTCGAGACAGAACATAATTCAGTGTAATATGCAAATTCTTAAACATTTGAAATTATTTATCTCGGCCCCTGCGGATTGCCCAGATACGTTCGAAGTGGTTCTGAACTAGTAATTGATGTAAGAAACCAATCTTATGTATCCACATGCTCGGAAATCTCTGAGATTATTCTTATTCGAGACAGAACATAATTGAGTGTAATGTAGAGTTAAATAATTTCCATTGTTTAAGAATTTTCATATTGAAAATTTACTTTCAATAATTTGTTTAAACGGATTTTAGTTTATTAAATTATCAATAGGTTCCGCCTAATACTTTCTCAAATTCAATACACTATTTATTTTGCAAACATTTAAAAAGATGTCGCACAAAACAGTTAAACAAAATTTGTTGCACCAATTATAAGTCTATCGACTTTTCGTTAGATGTCCCTAAAAACCGGGGAACAAAAATTATTTCCTTGCTCGATCTATTTTCAAACACAATAACTAAATAATAGTTAATACTCAAACTAAACTTATCGATTGTGAATTCATCAAAATTTATCTGACATTTTTATTATTTATTTATGTCAACACAAATCAAAACATTACGAAAAATTTTTAAAATTTCTGCATAAAATCGTAAAATTTTTCCATTATTCACCAATTAAAATCTAAATCTAAATACTCAGTAATCAGTGGTAACAGTGCACGGAAATATTTATACGCACCTTGTATATTATGCAAGATGATTGAACGATTTTTTTTTAGTTTTACAAAATTTGCGTAGGAATTTAGAAGCCAAAGCGCGAAATCTCGACCAAGGAATAAGCCAAATAAAGTGTTAAGTGTAAATTTTTGTCTTGGTAATTGAGTTTCGTGTGATTTGCCGGTATGGCGACTTTACCACCTAGAAAAAATCCGACGCCGACAAGACTTTCAAAGCAAAACCTAACCCCACTACAAATTCTGCTTCAAATGGGGTTTCCGAAACATCGAGTGTACGTTCGAAATAACACTAGGTAGTCCTGGCCAAAATTTTATAATAATTTCATCCGCAGTGAAAAGGCGTTGGCGGCTACCGGAAATCGAGGAGTTCAATTGGCCTCCGACTGGTTACTCGCGCATGTGAACGATCCAACCCTAGACGAATGTGCACCCCGGGAATATATCCTGTATGCCTGCCCAACCGGCACATTTCTACATCAACTTGAAGAATTCTGGAGTAAAAGCAAAGAGCTATGCGGCTGGAATGGCGCACACAATTTTGTACCGCACATAACTTTGGTGTCATTTTTTAAGGCACCCGACGAATCAGCGCCACAACTGTCGAAGGCAATAAAGCAAGTAAGTGAAATGGCCGGAACCCTATTCGATCATCCACTACAATTAGAGCTCTATACGAGCGCTAATTTTATGGGATTTTTTGTTACCGAAGACGATGCCAATTTTATGAAACGTCTAGCACTGCAGTATGTCAAGGAGGTCTCAAAATCAAGTAGGTGGTCCTATACTAATAACCCGAACCATCTATCAAATTGTTCTTTATTTTTATATAATTTACTAACCATTTGGTGATTTGGGACCAACTCTTACAGTAATTTCTGATACGTACGAACAACTTGATGCACTTGTTACTTGCTTCCCATGGTGTGGGGGTGTTACATCAGGGGCCCGATGTATACCACGTAGCAGCAGATGTAAGAATTTATAAACTTGGAACAAAAACTTTTCAGTGCTTTACCAAAAAAAAAATTAATTTTATTTTTTTTTAATATGATTTGGTTTGGAAACGTAGGTTTTTCCGATTTAAAATTTTATTTTGTTTGTAGTTTTGTAGGGGTGCGGTTTGATGCATCGAACCAGATTGAATAAAATGTCTTTCGATGAATCAATCGGCATCCATAGTAGTAGCGGTATTTTGCTTATCATTATAATATATCGAGTTTCAGGCCCTTCTCAATGCTATCGATAATAATTTATTGAACTTACTACTTTCAGCGATATCACTAGAGCCGCATGTAAAATCGTTACATTTAACGCTTGCCTATCAATTTTCGGCAACACAATTCGCCCCTTTAAAATCATTGGTTGAAAAGCTTGACTCAACGTGTGCCACCAGCTGGGAATTGCGCTTATACTCACGGGACGCCAGACTGGCAACCAAACAAGTGCACAAAGTACTGTATCCACATACACCGCGTGAACCCGACGAGCTCGAATTACGCATCGGCGACTATATATACTTTAGTAGCGATGCGTTAAAAAATTCCACCGATGGCTGGGTCGAGGGCATATCATGGCTAACGGGAAATGTTGGTTATCTACCAGAAAATTATACGGAACGCACAGCCGAATCAGACGCTTGGACAATGCATCGTACTGTTCAACTATGTAAATCTATAGAGCCGTCAATTGATACGATCGATGAATGTCACCTTAATCTCGACAGGTCAAAGCTCGGCAATGACTCATCAGAACAAGATACAAGTACTATGGATGGAAGTACGTTAATATTTTATTAAATATTAAATAAACCAATGCTGATTAGATTACCGATGACATTATAAACAAAATATTTTCATTTTTCTTTTCATTTAGTTTTGATAAATCCGTCGTCGCAACAACACAATATGTCCGAAGATGTGGATACGTCTGTTGCTGGGATTCAAGCAGAAGATGCTTACTATAATCAACCAGTAAGTGATTCAGATACGACCATCATCAGTATCGCAGCTCACACTGAATCAACGGGACTACGTAAAATTTTCGTTATGCGGCATGGTGAACGGGTAGATTTTACGTTTGGTTCGTGGATTCCATATTGCTTTGATAAATTTGGGCGCTACGTTCAGCGGGATTTGAATATGCCAAAATATTTGCCTAGTCGGAAGAATAACATAATTGGATGGCAAAAGGATTCACCGTTAACCGAGATAGGAGTGCACCAGGCCAAATTAACTGGTCGTTCGTTTAAAGATGCCGGTATTGTAATTGATCATGCTTTCTCTTCACCATCATTTCGGTGCATTGAGACGTGCACGAGTGTTCTTGATGGTAAGTATTACATGCGTTATCATACAAATCGATTTCTAATAAATTGTTTATCAATGATTAGGGTTCGGCTCGAAAGATATAAAAATAGGCATAGAACCGGGGCTTTTTGAATGGTTGGCGTGGTATCCTGACGAATTCCCCGATTGGTTCACAAACGAAGAGCTTATAGATGCAAAATACAACATAGACGTGAATTATGTTTCTAATATCAGGCCAGAAGAAGTCCTAAAGAGCGAAACACATACCGAATTTTACGCTAGAAATCACGCCGCTATACAATCGATACTAGAACAAACAAGTAATTCATGCACTTATAATCCGTTATTGTACATGTCTAAATTATGTCTAATTTGGTTTCTTACAGCGGGTAATTTATTAATTGTTGGTCATGCTGCCACATTAGAAACCTGTTCTAGAAAACTGTTAGGTAGGTCACATCGAACTGTAAGTGACATGAGTCGGGTACTACAAAAAATTCCATACTGTAGTGTTATCGCAATGCAGCAGAGTGTACGCAATGGTTCCAACATTTGGGAATTAATCGAACCACCAGGACTACCACTCACCCACACCAACAACAGTCGATTTGAATGGAAAGTTTTAAATACGTAAATTACTATTTCGCCATTCGTTTATAAATAATATTTTCACATTATCCAATATTTCAAATTAGGATAAATTAAAATTAAAATTATTTTTTAGCACATTTAATAGATTTGCGTACGATCTGCAATTATAAAAAAAATCACTGCATTCTCAAAATTTTATTGAAAAAAGAAAATTCAAACTCATACTGTAGAAGACAATAATCAAGATCTACAAACATAATTTATTTGTATTATTTTTGTTGATGAAACAAACAAATAAAAAAAAATATAATCTTTAAAATGCTTATCATCCCTTCGAACAAAAATACTTCTTTTATTTCTTGCAAGCGTTAATCGTTATCTATGAGTATTAAAAATGTTCCGAAACAATCCGAATGTCTATCTATCGCGCGTGCACAGAGGCGCATTATACATTTACTGAAATTGAGCAGCATTTACTTGAGCAAACTGAGCTCCCGGCGTTGTTCGGAGGTCCCCAAAAATCGAGCGATACTCTGAGTCGCAGGCCTAACGTACGAATCCACTAAGACGTTCTGGTCAAGCTGTTCATCATCAGAGGGCCTTAGTTGTATTTCTTAACAGCGCCGATCGTTATCGATGGCGAAAATTCGATTTGCTAGAGCATCTGATGGGATTCGAACCCAGTACCTTCAGGTCCAAGTGCCGAAGCTTTAACCACTGCGCCACTTCTTCCGGTCCTCTGGGAATAATTATAGAGTAATTTTAACATGGAAAGATGAAATGTAAAATCATATTGGCCCTAAGGAATTCTGCCGGATCATTTTGTCTTCGACCTTTTTTAAAGCGTCAAAAAAAATTTTCATAGATTAATAAGCGATAATATCTGAGGGGGGGGGGGGGGGGGGGGGGGGGGGTTTATAATGAAATTTTCGGCCGCGTTTTTTTTCGACGATGTCGAAAATATGGTATTATGAAATATTTTCGACCGCGTTTTTTTCGACGTCGAATTTTTGTATGTATTATGAAATATTCGACGAGTTTTTTTTTAGATAACGTCGAGTATTTTACGACAGCTCTTCAAGTTTCGAGTACATAAAAGAAAAGCGTTAAGTGTTGAGAAATAAAAAAAGTTTGTTAATAAATTAATAATTTAAACTTAAAAAAGTTTAATTAATAAAAATTAACTAATTTAAATTTAATTTTTTGAATCATTTCCAAGAATTGTCGATATCTTGGAAAAATAAATCATAATAGCGATTTTCGACGTTGTCGACTGTCGATGTTGGCGAAAAAAATACGCGAATCGAAAATTTCATAATAGACCCCCGGGACAATCATTACAACAAATAATGGTCCACTCAGTGGAATGTAACATGATTATAGCTTTGGTAAATCCTTTAAAACTTCTTTACATGAACTTGAAGCCATCATAACGGGGATCGAGCCCATGCTCAGTCTCGTATTGTTGAGATCGAGCTAGATGGTCTTTCAGTTTCCGTTAAAGTTTCTAAAAGATGTCCCCAGGAGGTGTTGTGCTAATGATACATAGCAGTTTCAAGCAGCTACATGAATGCTATATCTGACTTAATGCACCCATTTTGGGTGTGTCGGTAAAGATTGGCATTAATCATTCCTCACAACAGTTTGTTGGTATTAGAACTACATTTTGTAGTTACTTTTGAACTATAGGTTTTTTTCTAAGTATCACAATCAAAAGAGATCACATATTTTGGGAATGTATAACGGCATTGGTAAATTATGGGGTTTTATATCGAAAACAATGATTTTTATTTAGATAGATATCGCTGCTTCTGTCTATGCTGTCCTGTACTACGAAAAAACTTGATATTTAATGCTGCTTCAAAGGAAATCTACATCGCGTACGGTTAGCCTTCAATGATGTAAGGGGTTATGCAATCGTTCAACTCTAGATTTCTAACGAGAGGTCAGTTGTCGTCCCTTGGTTCAAACTCAATCAAGTTGCGTAGGCAACAGATCGGATTATGATATAATTTCATCTTTCGTCCTGTGTGGAATTGAGTGAGGAACTCAGACATCGCACCTTCTTGTTGATGCTGTCTTTTGAAAGAATAGCTCTGCATCTGTCTACCGATGTTGGGGCACGCCTCATTACCATCGATACTCCAAATTGACGTATATTTTCCATCAGTCTATCGTTCTTACGTACCAATGAGGTATATGGTTGAGTTTAAATCTTCATTTTGGCTGATACATTATCAACTTCAACCCCGTCGCTTCCGATAAAATTTGTAGCCTTGATGGGTATTCGACTTTTCCAGGATCATTTCAGCATGGGATTCCGCTTAGCCTTATTAGTCTATTATATCATAATTTTCATTCGCATTTTTGGGAGTACCACATTTTCAACAATATTATATCGAATGAGCACCCGATCTTTCAATTTTCGCCAAAATGTACATGCTATCCTCAGGAGGATATGTTTCACATCTTCTGTGACTTCTGGCTATTGACGAGCTCCTTGTTTAATTTTAGTAATCTGGTTTTTATTCCTCCGAGTAGCCTGGACCATTTTAAGTAATGAAAAACAAAATTAATGTAAGTCCTGCTGATCTTTTTGAGAAGAAAAATTACTGATCGATCTTGAATCACTAAAAAAAGTTGCCAAAATTTATTGTAGGGAGATTCGTCTTTATCTTTTTTATCTTTTGTGTGATTGTTTTTTTGATTGAGAGAGGTTCCGTTTCCGTGTGCGATCATTTTCTCGAATTGAAACTAGACAATTCTTGTCCATTCAAGTGTGTCTAAGTTTTGATGTATTTTTATCTAGATTCACCGTTGAAGCAGTGGTTATCGCCAATTTTATTATGTTTCACTGTTTTTCCATGGGATGGGCTGGTTAGCTGTCCAGGGTTTCTCATATGCTAGCTTCGAAGTCGACTCGGGTAGTTTGATTGTTTTATGCTTTGGTATTCCAACGTAAGATTCGTTAGAATCGATTATTTGTGGATTGACGGACTGCTTATTTTTATTACTACTAATACAAAGTGGTTAGAATCAACGTTGGTCGTTCTATTCTCAAATATGTACGTGTGTGTTCTCATAAATTGAAACCGGCTACAAACATGTGGTAAACATTCTAAATGACTTACATTTAGTCTGTTAATTTTTAACAAAAGCGCTCTGCTCTTCATATTACTGTGACGAAAATCATTCAGGGAGCTCTCCCCCCTTGGCAATATGTTAGTATTAAAAAAACATCTTAAAACATCAGTCATAAATTTCAACTATCACTGTCTCGACGGAATTCCCACAGAATTTATTGCGCTTGGTGCCATGACTCTTGCATCAAATCTATATTAAACTATCCCATCCTCTCTATTTGGGACCGAGGTGAACTACCGGAGAATTGGCGCGCTCATATGTCCACTGCACTAAAAGGTAGCCATAAAGTGTTGGCTAATGTTGTACTTGCCACACTCATCCATCTCGACGAAAATATCATCGTTAGTGTCGTCAGTATGATTTTCGCCCTAACCCATCAACCACTGTCCAACGAAGAAGATTCTGGAAAACGTTGTGAGTACAATCTAACCATATATAAACTAAATATAGACTTCCAAGAAGACATATGACTGTGGATGATATCGTGCTTCTTTGCACAAGACTTGACGTTATCAGGGGCCAAGAAGGCTTAGAAAGTAATAAAAGTTGCAGACGAAAATGTCATCGCATTCATCAAATTATGAAAACCAAAAAAAAATGTCCACTTCCGAAATTGGTATTGCCGTAATAACATCGTCAATAAATCTGTAGTAGAAAATATGTTCAATAGAAGCTTTCAACACCTCGGTTTCAACATATTCCATTAATACATTTCCAACTGTTAGACTTAAAGGAGAACCCGCTGGAGAACCAAACACGTTTAAAGCATCTTCTATTGAAACTAAATTCAGTATGATCTAATACAAATTTTAAGGTTTCTACAAAATTGGTTAAGTTCAATTCAGGATTATTTTTGATTTTATTTCGTTTCAAAAACTGTTTTACCAAATTAATCACTAAACAGAAGTTTACATAAGATAAGATAAGATATATATGTACAATGGGGCAGCTGTTAAGCTCCTGTAACGAACATCATGCTAACTAGGCCAATATCAAGAAGAACACAGATTTGTTCCAACAACGCAGCAACTGAATTACTTGAGCACATGCAACTATTGCTGCTTCATTCGAATATCACCAAGTTATTCGACGAAATCTATTACATAGGACACGATTCGATGACCGAACTGACTAGGAATCCTGAACATGCGAGGATCTCTAATACTACTGGAAAGGATTTATTAAATGTTCTATTTTATAAAAGAACCTACTTGAGCAAGCTGTCGTTTTTCCACAATACCGCTCGGTGTTTTGTTCTCACAAGTGCACCATAACCATTTCTAAATTCCCTTGTTAGTAAAAAAAATTATTATAATATTAAGGTTAGTTTGTTAGTTGGGACACTTCTATTGACTATCTTCCTTCCACTCACCATAAAGATGAGAAGGGTACATCTCTCTCGCTCTCTCTGGCGCTATATCCCATCAAAAGATTTGGCCGCCTCAAATGAGGTTTCATAATCATATTTTCATTTCGGATAATGAGTGATTAATTCATTGACCCTAAAACCAGCCGTGAAATGTTTTCCTTGTCACCACCGGGAATCGAACCTGTACCTCCGGTCGCTGGAGCAAGCATGCTGACCACTGTGCCACCGGGGCGGGGTACATCACTCAAATAATTGTTTATGATTTGTTACATCCCTCTTTTGGTTTTCGCTTTGGAATAAAAGAAATTGACGAACATTCTTGTGGCCCCGAACAATTCCCTCATGATCACCTTCCTCAAACAATATGGTTCACTTATGGCGGTATAAAGAGAATACGGCCTTTAAACATATATTTAAGTAACTTTACCCTATTTGTCTAAAAATTTGCCACAAAATAAACTGTTTGCAAGTGAAAAATAATTTAAGTTTAATTTCGTGTGTGTGCAGGGTTGCCAAGTTTTAAAGCCATAAGCTCCTTTTTAAAAATAAAGTTATATTTTTTTTTGACTTTGCGCTAATTTTAAAAAATTTTTGTGCTTTCAAATAACTCAAAAATTGCAGTCCGAACACATAATTCTGCCTTGACGAGTTCCACAAAAGCCTTGCTGAGAGGAATGCTTAATACTTTCGTGACTAACATTTTTAATTTAGTTAAAGTATTGGTGGATTAGAAAATATTAACCCATAACTGTTTGGCAGTAAAAGAGTCAATATTTCCCAAATTTTGGCAACATTTATTTACGGTAATATATAACAACATAATTATCTAAATTTAAGTTTTGGCAACTTCTAAAGCGGTTTCGAAATTTTTGTTATATTGAGATATAACCCATATTCTAGGGTTATCTTAGAGTCCACACGTATACTACACGAAACATACGACACTTTATATGTATTTCCCTCTAAACTTGGCGAATCGCAAGCGAGTAAATGTATATATATGAAACACTTCGTAAATGTACCGCCTTAGCGAAGCGAAAGCAATTCGTAAGTATTTCGTTTGGCGTACGAAAATTAAAATGAAAGCGAACTGATCTGTATGGATTAGTAGTTCGCATTTCTCTTCATATTCGATTCATTTACGAAATGTTTTGGAATCAGAAACGAAATACATATGATATGAAAACGTATCACTAGCGAACTGCTTTTTATCACGTAGTTACTTTGTTCGAATATACTTACAATTGTTTTAAAAGCAAAATGGCTACACACTATTGCCAAAAATCAGTTTATATATGAATGTGGTAGTGTTAGTGTCATATAAAAAAAAAGACTGACCTGCGTTTCATTTTCGATTCGCTTTGGTGAGGCATCGAAAATCTATTTAGATGGTTTAAACGATTAGAACACCGGATAAGTTTTGCAGTGGTTAAAGCTTCGGCACTTGGACGATCGGTGATGTTAATAAATACAACTAAGACCCTATGATGGAGTGCTGCAGAATTTAGCGCCGATCCACTGTCCGCGATAGCAACCACTGAAACCTAACCTAACGATTAGAATATTTCGTGTGGTGCGATGAGCAGTTTTTTTTTTTTTCTCAAACCCTTTGATGAAACGGTTAAAATTGAAAAATATTTAGGGATAGGGATATAATTTAGAAAGTAAAAAGAGAACCAGAAAATAAAGATCAGACCCGCAGCCCTAGAAAGTGTATTCAAACCCCAGAATCTGCGGGTCAAATGTATAGGGTTGGCAAACCTGTGTGTGTGTGTGTGTGTGATTAAAAAATGAAACTTCCTTGCGTTATTGAATATTGGTGCATCGAAAATGTAAGTACACTTCAATTATATCCCACGAATAAAGCCTTCCAATAACAGGAATCAATAATAAAGTACCACCGAAGCACTCCTTTCAGACCGGATACATGGATAGATCACTGATAGATCTGATATTATTCTTCTGTGGTCATCTGTCTTCAGCTAAACTGAATTTTACTATCTTCTCGCGAAAATAATGCATTCTACTTTCATTTTTTTTTCTTTAAATTTTATTAGTCAACTTTATGTTTTGCAAACACTAAATTGAAGTCTACATTGGATAAATATTGATACTGGGATCCGCTCAAAACGCGTTATTTCAAAACGCGATATTTCGAAACGAGATATGACAAAACGAGATATGGTACAAAACATGCTGTATAAGATAGCGGAATTTTGACAGCAAGTGGCAGCACTATCACTAAAGAGAATTTATTTTGTATTGTAATTACCAGCGGAAATTTTTTATTCATTATGTATCTGTTTTTTCACTAAATAAAACATCTCAGCGGAATAAAATATTAGAAGTGATCCTTAAAATGGCAAATTGATTGATCTCCGAAGTAAAGGAACTCGGTAAATGAAATGTTGAAATTTAACAATATTCCGTCTTTCCGGCATTTCTTCCACTAGTAACCAATAATTTCGGTTGTTTTTCTAATAGCTTAGGCTATACTAAGACTATATGGAAAATTTGGAGAAAATTCATGAACTAGAATTTTTTGATTTTGTGCGGTCATATAAGTTATTTTCAGTTTTTGGCCAATATCTCAAAAACTTCCACTAGTAACCAATACTTTCGGTTGGTTTTCTAATAGCTCAGGTCACCGTCATACTGAGACTATATGGAAAATTTGTGGAAAATTCATGGACTAGAATTTTTTGATTTTAGTGATAGTGCTGCCACTTGCGGCGAGTAGCGTAATCTCTTATTTTCCGCTGTTAAAACTCCGCCATCTTATACAGGATGTACAAAACTCGATTTTTCAAAACGAGATATTTCAAAATGCGATATGGTACAGAATGTGCATTGCGAAGCGACGGGGACGCATTGACCCGCCTGATATAACCCAGTCCTGTATACTCCCGCAAATTCCGATAAACTGAGAAAAAATTTCTAATTAGGGAACGAAGTGACAGGAGAAGTAGCGACGCGCCTGATATAACCTGATCCTATATACTCTCGCTCCTATAGATTTTTAAATTCCTATAATCTGAAATTAAATTTCTCCTTCACCCGCCTGATATAACTCGATCCTAAGATCCCGCGCCTATCGATTTTTAAATTCCTGTAAACTGAAATTAAATTTTCCCTTTTCCAGAATGTACATTGTGACGGGAGCGCAGCGACCCGCCTGATGTAACCCGATCCTATATTCCCACTCCTTTCGATTTTAAGGTCCCATTTGAAACGCTAAATTTTAAAACGTGAATTATCAAAACGCGAAATTTAAGCTTAACGTTTTGTACCCTATCGCGTTTTGAAATATCGCGTTTTCATAATTCGCGTGGCCCTATTCTGGTTTTTCACGGGAATAGAAAATTGGGAATTAGTGACGTATTTCTAGCAGTGAAAATTTTTTACTCCCCAAAGTGTATTCTGGCTTTTAGGGATTTTTGTTAATGGGAAAATACAATTCCATTTTATAGCAGTTTTGACGTTAATTTTTCCGCATTATTTTTTTGGGGAATTGTAATTCGTACATTTTCGAATTTTAAAACATTATTTTTTCTAATAAAAATATATTTAAAAGTAAATTAAACTTGTAATAAGGTGGCAATATGTGTTTTAGTTTATAAAAAAATTTTCGCCGGAAAATTGTAAAAGGTTGTAGAATCGAAAAAGGTGGTAGAATTACATTTTAAGTTTATTTGTGAAATTAAAAATGATAAGCTTTTCTAGCGATGTTGTTGATACGTCGTGTAATTTGGAAGTTCAAAATGGAAGTTTGGGTACGGATTGGAATTATAAAAAACCATGGTCAGGCGCATCCTTGCATATGACAAATATAATGGAAATTATTAAAAATTGTTCCCGATTGTCAACACCTAAAGAAGTTATCATGGCTAACAACGAAAAGGTTCCAGTCAACTGTAAGGGAACGTGTAATCTGGACATTGTCGTTGACAGTAAAAAAACAATTGTCACAGCAGACGTAATGTATGTGCCTGAATTATCAACGAACTTACTTTCTGTGGGTCAGATGACTAAGAATGGTAAAGTGATAGTTTTCGGTGACCGCCAGTGTAGAATTTTTGACAAGCGTAATCAGCTAGTTGCGACACCAATTCTAGAAAAGGATATGTACAAACTCGATTTAGATAAAAGTGCATGTTGTTCATTCAGGTCAGCTGTCATGGAGAATTTTGAATTGTGGCATCGCCGGCTTGAACATCAATCAACTCTTTCATATATTGGAGTGTCCAATATATGAAAGTTGACATTTGTGTCGTTTGTTGTAAAGGAAAGCAGTCAAAATCACAGTATGGAAAATTGACCTCATCATCGAATCGTAAATTAGAATTGGTTCGTGCAGATTTCTGCGGACCCAAGGAAAAGAAATCAATCGTTCGGGGATTCAGCATCAGACAACAGTTCCATATAACCCACAGCATTACGGATTGTGTGAACGCATGAATCGAACAATTGTCGAAAAAACGAGGTGTGTTCTGATTGATTCTGGAATGTCGAAACGTTTTTGGGCCGAAGCGGTGACTACGGTGGTATGTTTAATCAACCGATCACCGACAAAGGTGTTATCAGGACGGATATCAGACCGGATCTGTTGAACTTGAGGGTTTTTGGATCAAAGGTTATGGTACATGTGCCAAAACAGAATCGAAAAAAGCTCGATCTAACTGCACAACAATGCAGAATGGTTGGCTATTGTGAAAACCAAAAAGGGTATCGTATGTACAATCCAACAAACGACGAAGTTTTCTCAGCCTGTGATTGTATTTTTGATGAGTCCAGCGAATATTTAAACAACGACGTTAATGTCCAATTCTTCCAAATGTCAAATAACGAACAATCAGTGGTTAGGGATGTCACTTCGGTTACGTCTGATTCATCGGAGATTCATTTGGAGCATATTTGTTACCGTTGTTAAATGAAGTGAGAGATAATGACAGCCCAGACGATGATGATGAATGTTTCAGTGACGAAACGATTGTTGACGCACAAGACAATGGTTCTGTTAGCGATTATTGTCCAGATATTGCAGAAATTAATAATAATGGAGATCGGCGTTCAAAAAGGACATTGAAATTAAACAGAAAAATGATTTCGTTTATTCGTCAGTTGAGTTATCGACGAACAATCCGCTTAGTGTTGAAGAAGCATTGAGATGCAGTGATAGTAATTTGTGGCGACAAGCAATGGAAGATGAATATGAAGTGATTATGGCAAACGAAACATGGACTCTGTGTAATCTATCGAGTAACAGCAAAGCGATCAAGTCAAAATGGGTGTTTAAAACCAAATTAAAATTAGATGGTTTAGTTCAATACAAAGCACGGCTTGTTGTAAAGGGTTGTTCCCAGCGTGAAGGTCTGGATTATGAGGAAACGTATCCACCAGTATTCAAGTATAGCTCAATTCGTTCAATACGATATGTATATTGAGCAGATGGATCCAGTGTCTGCGTTCCTTCAAGGTGAATTGAGGGAAACTGCGTGTATATGTTGCAACCAGAAAGATTCGCGGATGGAACAAGAAAAGTTTGTAAATTAAACAAGGCACTTTATGAATTAAAACAAGCCGGCCGTGCCTGGAACCAAAAGTTGTACAAGGCGTTGGTACAGATCGACATGACACGATCTAAAGCTGACAGGTGTATATATTATAAAATCGACGGAAATTCCAAGTTGTCGGTTGCGGTATACACCTAAAGATATATAGGAGAAGCTCTAAGCATTTTGGGATTCCGAATTACAAGGAACCGAGAAAAGGGTTTTTCTTTGCTGGATCAACAGGAATACATTACCAATATTTTACAAAAATTCAACATGTCTCAATCTAACCCTGTTGCGACACCAATCATAAACGTTAAGCTAGGCAAAAGTATGTCACCAACCAGCAAAGCCGAATTTGGGGACATGCAGAAAATTCCATTTCTGCCTGTAGCACAGGGTACGCGACCTGATATTGCCTACGCAGTAAATTTGGTGAGTCGTTTTTCAAATAATCCCGGTAAGCAGCATTGGGTTGCAGTGAAATGGATCTTCCGTTACTTGAAAGGCACAGTAGGTGCGAAGCTGGAATATCAGAGATCGGAATTAGAAAACGTTACTGGTTTTTGTGATGCAGACTGGGCGAGTGATTTTGATGATAGAAAATCCACCCACTAGTTATGTATTTCTCAAAGGCGGTGGAGCAATAACATGGTCATCACGCAAGCAACAAACCGTTGCACTTACTTAAACTGAAGCCGAATATATGGCTGTCTCGGCAGCCGGTCAAGAATCATTATGGCTTCGAAAATTGGACGTGGAACTCAGCAGACCGACTGCGATTCCGATTTTTTATTCTCTCGAAGACAGATGCATACCATCCTCGTACGAAACATATCGATGTCAGGCATCGTTTTGTGAAAGAGAAAGTAGAAGCATCTGTTATCACAATAAATCCAATCGGGACAGATCAGATGATTGCCGATGCATTAACAAAAGGGCTTCCCAAGTCCAAACATCAACAACGTCGAGGAGAAATGGGACTCAAATTAGTGTAAATTCAATTGGGAGTGTTGGATTATAGGGTCAATTTATGTTTTGTTAGTTGGGAATTATAATAAATAGGCTTATAGGCAACACTGTATTAAAAGTTAGTAAAAAATATGTAACCACTTCCGGTTTACTCATAACAAGAAATAGCCGCGTTTTGATTTCCACGTACCAAAAATCTGTTTTCAACACCGTGAACCAAAGTCAAAAAAATGTAACAATATTTTTCTATACAAAAACAGCGTTATGACGTTTCCGTGATATTCTGTGTGAAATCTATTAAACTATCCTCAACCAATGAAGCCAAGTATAGCAAATTTGCTTTCAACCTCATTGATGATTAGACAACATATATACTTATCATCTCTTATCATCATCAAATTCCAAATTTGGGTGGATTTCATTAATTTGTCAACAGATACATTTTAGTATGACTCTAGAGTGGTGACGCTGGGTACCAATGAGCCAAATAGGTTTGTAATTTTATATTTAAACTAGTCGCGTGCTTGAATGTTCAATTGCACATTCTCTTTCAATATACATATAAACATAAACGTGTATCACAATAATATTAAAAAAAACATGACATTACAAGTACATAAGTTACATTCGTGTATTAATTTACCATGTGCGCTAACTTGCAATACAAATAATCTAATTGAGTTGGTGAAAGTGCTTATTTAGATACGCAAAAAGAAATTGTCTGCATATAACAATAAAAATCCAAATTTTAATTGTTTTACAACAAATTAATTGTTTAAACGATAAATATTTATTTTATTGTGTTATAAGAGTAAATATATAAATTGCTTTCGTATGTGCCAGTAAACGCAATAATTCACGTATGCCCACCACTTTTATTTGAAATCATAAGAAGTGTGGATCCAAGTGTGGATTCATCGAAGATCTCACGAGGAAACCGTAAATTATTAAATTAATTACAAAATCTGTTAATCATACAAAATTCGATCGAGTTTCACCAAAAACACGGTTCATCAATCTTTCTGCGCGCAATATCTCAAAGAGATTGCAGTTTTTGGGAAAATCCACAACATAAATCGCAAAATTTGATATCCACCGCAGTTTCTTAATCTTTTAATTTGCAAACAAAATTAAAATTGAAAGTGTATAAGAAGAATTGATTTTTGTAATAGTATTTTTATTTTAAATTAATAAAATTATGCAACCTTGTAATTTTTCGAGAATTAATTATTTCATAATTTGCCAAGTTATCCTGCATCCGCATGACTAGTAAATACGTTATAAACCTTTGTTATCAAGTTTACCATTATAATATGATGTCATACTCAATTTGCAGTTTATACAAGAAAATAGGCACATTCAATTATTTTAATCACGAGTCGTTTTGATACGGTACAAATAATAAAGAAAAACCTTTATTTACAAAATGCGGCTGCATAATGTAATCGAAATGACATTTTTATGACCGTTGGTTGCGCAAGTCATTTACAAAATGTGCGCAAAAATTGTTTTAATTTTATTTCATTTTTAAATCACCACAATTCATTGAACTCCATCACAACATTTATTTACACACAACAACTGCAGCACCAGTTGTGGAGTTATGCAATTTTGCCGCATACTCTTGTTTGAAGTAATATACAAAGTTACTAATGTTGTGACGTACGAACCAAAATACATTCAGACACACCACCGTATGTTTTCGGCAAAGATGTAAACGGTTAGATATAGACCGGTAGCCCTAGTCGAGACTCTCCAAAACCTTATCAACGAAATGAGTAATTTAATTCAAATCGGTATCGAAATAATTCGGTATGGCTTTTGAATATGAACGGCCTTTGTATTAAAGGACGCAACAGAGACAAGGATCAAATTAATCCGATACGGAATTTATTACTGCATGTAATATTTTTTCTATCATGGAAGTATCACTACAGATTTCATCATTTCACAATCATTTTTGCGTTCATGTATAGAAAATTGTGCATTAATGAAAAATTTGTGGACTGACACTTGCTTGCGCGTTTGTATATACATCAAAGTTGGAATTGTATCGATCATACTTTTCACACTACCCTAATCCGACTGTCTACATCCGGACCAATAAATTGTTGGGAAATTATTGTGTTTTATTAATTCCGAGGTGGCTCCCACTTACATTCCAGTAAATGTTCAATTATTTTATTAACTCGGTTTTTTAGCCACCACCCTTAATTATAGTTTGGTTCTGCCTCCCTTCACCAATGTTGCACCATGTTGCGTGGTGTTGTAGGATTCGATACCTAATAAATGTTATGACCTGGGTTCCTTTATGCATTTTTTTAAAACGAGTTTTACATCATCTGGTGAGACTCGGGATTTCTATTCCACGAGTTTTATAAAATTTTACTGAGCGAGTTTTATAAAATTTTACTCGAGTATCAGAAACCAAATGCGATAGGTCTTGATTTAGGGAAAATTCATTTAGATGGTAATCCGGTGGAGGTTGGATTGCCCTGATTATTAGTTTTTCAGGCTTTTGATATTGCCAGAAATCGATTGTTGAGGGTCCTGCTGTCAGGAAAAATCGTTTATGGGGTCCTACGGTGGGGCCTATATCCTTCTTTAATTTATCCTTGGCTTAGTGCTTACGGGAAAAAATTAGTGCTAGTCAAAGAGCCGGGAAAACCGGAAAAGAAAATTTAAAATTTTGCCTAAAAGACGAAAAAATAAAACCCAATTTCTAGAAAAAACCAGAAATAATTTAAGCCTAATTTTAAAACTTCACAAAAGCGGATTCTCCGACAAAATTTGTGCTTATCATAGAAATGTGATTTTCATACATTTTCATTCATAAATAGAGGAAAAACAAACTAACGCCTAAAAGATACTATATTGAACATACAAAATACAGTGGTATACCGTTCAATAATATTTTTGTTGAACAACAAATTAAAAAAATAAATAACTTATTTTAAAACGTAAGACTGAGCAATTCAGATAGCAAATTCTTGTCAAGCATGTTCACTGCCACCCGAAAAATATAGTGGCTGAATTTGAGCTAATCCAGAATTGGTCCAATTCCATTGAACAACAACAACCGTGGAATGCACGATTTTCTGACAAAAAGTGTTCTACAAACCAATGAAATTGGCACATCTGATATCATATTCCTATATCAGGAATATTCATTGCCACCCGAAAAATGTAGTGGCTGAATTTGTGCTAATCCCGAAATGGCTCAATTCCGTTGAACAACAAAGACCGTTGAATGAACGATTTTCTGACAAAAAGTGTTTTACTAACCAATGAACTTCGCACTTCTGATTGCATATTGCTATCAGGTATGTTCATTGCCACCCGAAAAATGTAGTGGCTGAATTTGTGCTAATCCAGAATTGGCCCAATTCCGTTGAACAACAAAGGCCGTTGAATTAAGAATTTTCTGACAAATAGTGTTCTACTATATTTTTCGTATGACAATGAACATACCTGATAGGAATATGCAATCAGAAGTGCCAACTTCATTGGTTTGTAGAACACTTTTTGTCAGATACACAGCTCCACAAAAAAAAAAACTCCGGCACCCGAGACAAAAATAGGTGTCCTATATGTTTTTGGGGTCGCTGATCACGAATCTGCACTCAGAATTTATGTATCGCATCAAAATTTTGAATAAATCGCAAAAAATCTATGAAAACCGATAAAAAAAGCCCGCCTGCTCGTCAGCCTGCCAGTTCACCTACTCGCATGTCTACCCGCCTGCCTGTCTGTCTGTCCACGATTTTTTACAATTTTTCGCAATTTTTTCGGGACTTTAGTCTGTTTTTTGGCGATTTCTTTTTTTTCTTTTTTATATTTCATTTTAGCATAGAAGCAATTTTGAAAAAAAAATTTGATGCGATACGGTAATTCTGAGTGCAGATTCGTGATCAGCGACCCCAAAAACATATAGGACACCTATTCTCGTCTCGGGTGCCGGAGTTTTTTTTTGTGGAGCTGTGTAATCGTTAATTCAACGGTCTTTGTTGTTCAATGGAATTGGGCCAATTCTGGATTAGCACAAATTCAGCCACTATATTTTTAGGATGGCAATGAGCATTCCTTATAGGAATATGCAATCAGAAGGGCCAACTTCATTGGTTTGTAGAACACTTTTTGATAGAAAATTGTTTATTCAACAGATTTCCTACAAAAGTTGGCTTAAGCAGCTCACGTCTTTAAGCCAAAGATATTATGATATAACTCTTACATCCAACATCACAATGTGATAGCAACTGTATTTTTGAATGATAAGCGAATAAATTTTTGTTGAAATTCTTCAAGACTTTGGATGTTACCACTATAAAAAGGACACCAAACATAATACAGAGAAAAAATGTATAAAACAAGATTTTAACTGTTGACAGGCCAAAAATATCACTTGTCCAGCGTTAATAACTAGTATGGAACTGGCTTTAGCTACACAGTGATCGACATATTTTGTAAAGCCCATATTTCCCACAGATCGTTTTCTTTAAATCTTTGAAGATTTCTCCCATTAATTTGGTACACTTGGACAATGGGGTTCAGTTTATGGTCATCCACCAGCATTAGAACCTTAGAACGGTTTATTTATGAGTTCCTTAATTCGATTTATGAATCTAATAAATATCCAAGGGCCATATTTTTTTGACTATGCTGTTAAGTATGTTTTGATAGTAAGGCGTTTTGATATATGACAGAACAAGGTTTGCAGCAATAAACAAACAAACATTATTTCGAAAACGTCATTATGAACTAGCTGTTATTTCCGCAATGTAGAGTATATAAAGAAAAGAACAACGAGAACATACTGACCAAATGGTACAATTGTTAGAGCCATTTGGGTGTGAAGGTACCGGATTCAAATTACTTCTTTCATTTAATTTAATTTTGATCGGTGACCAAAATGAATAAAACTATGAGCCTCTATCGAAATGCAGGACTCATGGGCGAACCATTCAAGTAAGTCACTACTATAGGCTGGCCTAAAGCTATGCAATGTTCAGATGGTTCTTCGTAAATTGCTCCTACTTTGTATGTAGATCTAGCTACTTCGTAAGGTATGACGTGAAAGACGAATCCCGTCAGTTGGGTGTGTCTCGGTACTAATACAGAGGACTTGATAGTACAAATATAGCTGCAAGAATTATTATTGTAACACTGAATCGAATAGGGACCAAAGGGAGAGTTATGGTCGTTTAGCACCGCACCAGAATCATATGGAATGCTATATGTCGGGGCAAATCCAACATATTGGATGGTTACGAGTAGTGCTCGTGCAATTTCTTCGACTTAAATGTTTTGTGTAAATCTATAATAGTAAATCTACAAGTCCAATGATTGATCAATATTACAGGCCGACAAAGTTGCGTAAGACCAGCGTTGGTAGACATGTGCGTGGAGGTCAATTGACATCACCAAACAGGCTGATTACATGAATACCGAATTTATTGCGCAAAATACGATTGTTGGATGGCTGGTGTGGCAAATCGCGCCATTCTGCTTAAAACAAAGGGCGTGCAAAATTCGTTGTAAATTTGGAGGTGTTGTAAGGCCTAAACGGAGGATCGATACCGAGATGAGTGGCCATGGAGAAACATTGGTTTAACTAACTGGAGAAACATTGGTTTAACAGTACAGTGTAAAAAATTATAAGACTTTAATTATAACAGGAAATAATGCGAAAGAGGAGCCTACAGATGAGTCAAATTTGCTATGGGAGTCGTCATGCTCCAACGTTCGTGAACCACAGAGGATATGCATATCAACTATATAACAAATGTTTCACAATTCTGCAATACCGCAGAAGAAGAGAGACAGGTTTTAACCAACAAGGTAGCTAAACCTCAAGCAAGTAAAAACAGAGTCTGAGTCCCTCGCAAGAACGACTAGAGGTGGGTCATCGGTGATTGTATAATGAAATTGCAGATTAATGTTTGCAGGTGTTTTAAGTGAAAATACATTAGGTATTAGGCAAAATCTAAGTCGGTTTTTGAAAAGCTTTAGAATCTTCAGCCATTTGAGGGACGGATAAATTTATGAAAGCATACGTGCGTGCTCGTAGATAACCAGCTTTCGGAAATATAAATTTACATTTATTTTAAATTTTAAAATACCAAATGGAATCTGCTTAATGTACGACAATTACTTTAACCATTAAATCTTATTTACAATATGCAAATTCATATAATATTGAGTTTTGCAATATTTCTATATGCCAGCTTCAATATCATTGACGACTTAATTTTAAAGGGGATTTTTTTTGTAACGGTACCGCATTTATGTATTTAAGAATTGTGTTTTATAATAATATTTTAAAAATTGTTTTGCTTCAAATCACTACTAGAGAGTGTAGATGCGTAAACAAACATACATACAATAAAATATAAACTTGAGAAGCTTATCGCAAGGCCTTACCTTACACAAAATTATATTATAGCGCCAACTGATTTTTTGAAAATATTGTGTCATCTGTTGTTGTTGTGTTCACAAAAAATATTTAATCATTTCACGTGCGCTGTTCTAAATCAAACATGATACATAAATTGCTTTGCTTATAGCTTTCAAGAGTTTATTATTTAGTCTTCTAATAAGATTTAATTTTTTTTTTTACTACATTCATATTAAGTAGATAAGCTGATTTGGTAATGATATTTTGTACTTGACTTGGTCAAATAATTTATCAAGGTGTGGTTTTAAAACTCATAACTGGTAAACGTAAATTATTTTGATATGATGCTTGAGTAAAACAGGCGCCAGCATAGATGTATTTTTAGTAACTGTAGTCGTGTATTGGCTTTTTAAACAAACAGATCAATAGTTAAAATCGATTAATCATGTTTTGGTTCAAAATTCAATAGTTGTCCTGATCGATTCAAACACATGTTCACACGATTTTATATTTCCAGTATAATTTATCAACATTTTTGACGGCAAATTAAATTAAAAAATGTCACTTCCCGAATTCGAAAATAATTGCGGTAAAAAAGTTCAAGTCCGGTTACTGAACCACACATAAAAATAGAAATGAAATAAAAATTATCAGCGCGAGTAAGTATAAGCCCCTTGCTATGTGAATTATTAATCTTACGAATGTCGTATACCACATTCTTTTAATGTGTTTAACGCCTGATGAACATAAATCTGAAGGTTTCATACTAAAACACGAAAGAAAGATGGAAATTCAAGTTCATCAGCACTCTGACGAATAGTTTATATTGTCATGGTAAAACGTCCACTTTACGATTTGTTCGTGACAGTTTCAGTGTTAACTATTTCTAGATGTGTATATTATTTTGAAGTGATTAAATGATGGAAGCAACCCCGCTGACATGAAGAGCTCAACAAACAATTCTGTTGTGGATCTGACATTGTACCAATAACATTTTTTACATTTTCTTGCTAAATTGTTAGCAAAAATCTTATATACCGTTTACTATTGGGTATCTTTCTTACTTGTGTCTTATTTATTAAATGCAGAGGTTTATTTTTATGTACAATATTTGAGGCTAGAAGATGGTAAACTATTTGATGTTTTGAAGTATAATGTTGATTTTGACTGAGATTGATATTGAATGTTGAAAATCAATTAAGTAAACACAAGAAGCCATTAAATCAATACAAACAGATAGTCATTCGATGGGCAAACATTAGCTCTGGAACGATCTAACAATATTTTTGAACTAAAATATACTGTCTAATTAGAAGAGCAGACCCTAGCTCCAAACTAACTATCCTCCAATCTAAATTCTTGCTTCCATAACTCAAAAAACTCAATGACCCACACACTGTAATACAATTCTGTGGTCACAAGTCAAAAGTGGTAAAGTCGACTTAAGTACAAACTCGTATTTTATGTTTTCCTAAACTTGTCACTAAAAATTAATTTTAAAGTCTGTAAAGTTTGAATTTATCATACTGTTATAATTCCAAATTTTACAGACTTTTAAACGAATTTTGCGTGATAAGTTTAGGAAAATATAAAATACGAGTTTGTACTTAAGTCGACTTTAGCACTTTTGACTTGTGGGCACAGAATTTTAGTTATATTGTTCAATATTGTATCTACTTTAGCTGAAAAAAAAAACCGACAAAATATTTATAGGGTACGGTATATTACTCGACATACCTTATCTAATTGCACTTCCACCTTCAAACAATCAGAGTAACCCTAAACAGGAGCTATATAATTTTACCAGACTGGTCATAATTCTAAAGGGTGTAAGTATCTAGAACTTGCGAAATTTTCGAAACAAATTTAAAATTATATTCTATAGGTGTTGAGCTACCCATACTTTCTTATCAATCGTACCATGGCCATATCTTCACTCCTATGGCTTAAGGGTTGAAATTTATTAGTAATTACAAAATTTAAACTAAATAATTAATATATTCTGTAACTTTTGAGCTAACAACTTGCTCAGCAATCATACTATGACCATCAGATAGATTTACTCCTATATGCAAACTCAGGCGGAGTTTGACACATTTCTGATTGGGTTAGAGGTGTAAATGGGTGAAATTATCAATGATCAGCAAGGTCCAACTCCTAGATAAACTCGGGAAATTCTGATCGGGACAGGGGGATATAGTTGAGTGTTGTTTACTAAATATGTATTCGAAAATGCTAAATATGTATTCGAAACTAAATTAAAAAAATGTTTTGTAACTTTTGAGTTAATCAGAATTGTTAAATATTCCACCCGGGTTTAGCTAAGACTAGGACCTATCTGATTACTATAGTAGAATCGGTGACAAGAGGTAGCTCAATTTTTACAGAAGTTTTTATTATTTTAATTTAGAAAATTTCGGAACTTCTAGTAAATTACACACCACCTCCTATAACGCCAAATTTGATCCAAGCTCGACCTGAGTTAATCTAGGATTAGGAGCTAGCTGATGAAAATATAATAAATATGACAAATTTTTGGGGTAATCTAAACATATGATGAAGGTGAAAGTGCAAGTAGGTATTCGAGTAATATATTTTATTATACCAGCATTACTATTTTTTCAGCTGGAAACTTTCAGCTAATTTTAGCATCTTTACAGCTTCGTATTTGGGATTTGCAAAAACCCGATTTATAAATTTTAAAACAACCATTTTATTTAACATCTTGACCACTTAGCAGAATTAATTTCATATTCAACTATAGATCGTGTAGCTAAAGGATGTACTCGATATCAATGAAACTCCCTATCGTTTTTCCTATCAGAATGAGATCGCTTTCTCATTCTTCGTCGCGTAAAACAATGTATCTCAATCTGCCCCGATTCGGTGTTACATAGCATCCCACCGATCGGATATTCAGAAATTAACTCCGTTTGAACTTTTTGTATCTAATCGTGATACAATAATTTTGGATACAATTATTTTCATCAGATACGTACATTTTTATCCGTCATTGGTTTAATTGAATAGCACCGTTCGGAGTTTTAAAAACCTCGTTGTGGATAAAAATGTTTACCGACAAATATACTTTCGGTGTAATCTCATAGCACCGATTATATTTTTTGAAAGATTTTTTTGGATATTAAATAAAAACCAGAATGGACATTGATTAAATTATTAAAATTATTTATTTTTTTTATTAATCATATCCATCAATTTTGGTTCGTCATGGCTGGAACATGGCGTTTCGGCAAGGTACACTCTACGAATTAATTTTTCGTACGTTTTAGAAAATGAATTTGGTAATTGTTCTTTGAACTAAATAAAGTCGTAGTCTGTTGTAAATTAAAACGGACAAAAAATTAAACCAAAGTATGTATTAATTCATTTTATTAAAACCGATTGTAATCTAAAAAATTATAATAATTACAATTTGTTTACAATTGTTTACGAACAAGTTCATCGTACGATTAATTTAATTATTTAAAAAAAAACGAAGTTATTCTTAATAAAGTGTCGGCCCTTTTTTAGACCCTATAACTGCCTTTAATCTATTATTCTTGGACGCAACCAACTTTTGTGTGAATTCGGGCGGTTATTGGGGCACATTCAAACCTTATTGCATCTTGCAATGTCTCCTTGGAAGTAATAGGGTGTTTATGAAGTTATCTCTCTAGATAATCCCACAGATGTTCAATAGGATTAAGGTCAGAACTTTGTGGAGGAGGGCGTAATTGCTTGGGGGTGTTATACAGCAACCATTCAAGAACTACTAGCACTGTGTGTTGGGGGTCGATATCTTGCTGGAAGATCCAATTTTGCAGCAATTTCAATTTCTCCACAGATGCTTGTAACTTGGATTTTAAAATATTCAGATACTACCATTTGTCCATATTTCCGTCAATAAATATCAAATTTCCGATACCAGTCCACGCCATATACTCGTACCCCCAAACAAGTTTACTTTGCCACCACCGTGCTTAACAATATATCGAAGATTTGCGCTTTCCACGGCAGTTATTTTTTTACGCCAAACTTTTGCCGGTACAACGTGTCCAAAAATGTTGTATTTACTTTCATCTGTAAATATTACTCCGTTCCAGAAAGAAACGTCCTTCTCCATGTGTAAATTTGCGAATTCCAGACGTTTTTTCTTATTTACATCACTGATAAGTGGTTTTCTTCTGGGTGTTCTAGAGAAAAATCCGTGCCGGTTTAAACATTTGAGACTTGTGCTGTTCTTTCTTTATTGTTCGCACTACCATTCTTCTTTCGTTCTCACTACGAACACGTGGGCGGCCAGTTCTTTTTAAATATTCAACTTTTCCTGCTTTTTTAAAAGTTTGAACAATGTACTGAATAGTAGATTTTAGTTTTTTCGTAAGTTTTGCAATATCAGATAGCGTTTTACCTTCAAAATGCATGTTTTTTACAACTTTGCGGAAATCAGCGCTGGTTTCTCTTCGTAAAGACATTACGAGAAGTAAAACTTAATTAATTAATCAATCTAATAGCGTTGATGACAAAGGAGATACTGAACTAAATTATCATACTACCATTGGAAAAAACAAAAGTTGCACCAATTTTAAATAGTCGCTACGCTACCATAACCGTACTATGAATTTGATCGTAAACAATTGCATACAAATTGTAATTTTTATTATTTTTTAGATTAAAACCGGTTTTAATAAAATGGATTAATATATATTTTGTTTCATTTTTTATCTTTTTTAATTTACAGCACACTACGATTTCATTTAGTTCAAAGGACAATTAGCAAATTCATTTTTTAAAGCGTACGAGGAATTCATTCGTAGAGTGTAGATCATTTCAAAACGGTTCGATCATTTTCTTCTAGTTTGCCCATTGATTCCTGTAAATATATAAGAGGGGATGTATAAGCATTTAAGTGTTTTATAAATTTTAATTAAATTTTACCTTTGTACCTAAAACTGGGAATCGTTGAATTACACGTTTCAATCTCAATAAATCTGGAATGAAATTAAAAAATAATAACTTTTATTAAATTGTTAACTAATGTCTCCTAAACAATCAGCACACTTCCAAATTACCTTCTTCCATAATATTTTGTTTTGTCCATTCTAATCCCGTTGTTGACATTATCGATATTGGTAAAAAACATAATATAATTAATTTATATAATTAAAAAGTTACATGGTGTGTCAAGTATAACCACAAATCTACATCGCTTCCCTATAGATAATTTCAAGTTAAGTTGCAGACCCTGGTTGTTGGTTTGGTGCTTTTTTTTACAAAATCAAATGAAAACTAAATACAAACACCAAAAGTCGGATCCTCATCCTCCACAAGAAATCGCACAGGAATTTTCATGATTAGAAAACAAGACGAGAAGAGTATTTTTTTTATTCCAAACAAATTTTGCTAGTTTTTTACGCCTAAAATACATTTTTTAGACACAGGTATCCGTTCGGATGTCTCAAAATATGTATCTGTTGATGCGGAGTGAATCTTGTTTAAGAGCACGCGATTGAATAAAAAAATACGTTTACAGATAAAATTCTGATTAACATCTGTAACGCGCTCTCCAATTATCGGGGTATGGGTAGACAAATCTTATTAACCGAAAATAGTGGGCGCCCAACCATTATTGGTTGTCTAATCTACCCGCAAGCTTAGCCCGGCTAGACTCAGATGTGAGCAGGGCGACACGAGCGAGGTTATACCACAAAATAGCCCAACACAAAAGAAACGCTATCACTTGAACGCCGCAGCAACTCGAATTGAATTCGCTGAATGCATAACACCGGAACAAACTAGGGAAATAATACGTCGTAAAGTATTTGTAAGAAAAGGTTGACTGACCTGTCGACCTTCGGTACCGGTATGCCGCTCCCGTCGATTCACCGTTAATTGAACTATTCGGTTTTTCATACCACACAACGTATCAATACGTTGAAGCACAATAAAATGGTCCATCTTGTTCGTCTTACATATACAACAAATGAAACAAACCACTTTCGCTCAAACAAATCACTCAGTTTTATTGCATGTTATGTTTTTGTTTGGACACTTTGTTCACACAAAAATCTATTTTATTGCTTAATTACAACTTTTATTTTACATCAGACTCTATATTATTACAGTATGCAACTAACAATCAAACAAAAAAAATATATTATTTTATATTGCTACTTAATTACACATTTGGTTTTACTCAACCAACAATAAAAAAGAAACTCTAATATGTAGCCACGTATATTGTCCGCATTCACTTTTCTTTTACGATCCGCTCGACTTGGCGATCAAAATTTGAATGTCATCTCGTCTCTTCTTCTTTTCCGCCTTCTTCCACCATGAAAAATTTTACATTTCCGTGTTGTCGCCCTGCTGCTCACTGACGTTCGAAAATTTCATCTCAAATTGCCGAAACACCTGATTAACGCCATCTCATCCCCCCTTATGATGATGGTTGAAAGCACTTTGCAATCTCAATTATTTTTCTCGCCTAGATCTATGCTGCAACAACACATTGGTACAATTGCGACTTTATTTGTTTGTCAACAGACGAGTTTTTAATGTGGGAGGAGAATTTTAAGATCGACACCGGATAGGAGAACGACGAAGGGAGAGTTGAAAGGAGAATTCGAGACTGGTTCATGCGATTGTACGAGTCTAACTGGCGAGTGCTGTAACCGTTACACACCGCATATTTTTCTGTGTGACTCGTAAATGTTTAGACTTCTCGAGCGTTATTCATGCGCTCTGGTCTGTATGTGCTTAATAACGGCCGGTATTCTGGCATCCAAATTTTATCATGTTATTAGGTTATTTTGGAATTCTGGGATTTAAAGTTTATTATGTTATAATTTTATCATGAAAATATGCTTGTGGTGGGTTTATATTTTAAATAGTTTTTTAATTGTCTAACAAAGAGGGGGGGGGGGGGGGGCAATGTCATAGATTCATACATTCTCGCGGTGCTCCCTGAGTAACTCTAAATTGAATCAGGCTTACTATATAAATGGTTTTCTGATAAAACTTGGTACTTTAAGATCTATCAGCCAACCCACAGGCGTAAAAAGTGGCTTGAAAATCTTCAAGTTATGAAACCTAAACAAAGAACTAGGATTAGTTTATCAGATTCCACACAACAACGACATCGGAAAGTGTACACGGATAACGCTATAAAAATGGGAGGATGGAACGTTCAAAGCTTTTTATAATACTCGGAGGTCTCTAGAACCTTTCGAACCAGACGAACATTTATATTATATACATATATCTTCACACCAGAAAAGTCACAACCATATTCCTTTGACAAAAGAAGCGCTAATATATGTGAACCTGCACCGAAAATATCAGTTTCCTAACGGAAAGCAGAAACTTGAGAGACTGATTTGAACATGCCAGATATTCAAGATTTACAGCCATATAACAGGCATGGAGAGCTGAGAACAAACGTGGCGGATGTTTTATCAGTACGACAAACCTACTACCAGAACAAAACGAGTAGGGTCCAAGAAATTAATTTACTAACATCAAGAATAAAACTAACCAAGCCAAATTAGTTACTTCTTTCAATTTTTAGATAACGCCGGGCTTTTAAGAGTTAGAGGGCGGCTTACCATTGCATTAACCCCATACGACGTATTGGCTCCCAATATTGTACTAGAGAAGACCGTTTGACAAAAAAAAAATCTAATTCTGAGAAGTAAGGTATTTGATCAGGAAGGTGGTGTACAAGTATATGAACTGTCATTGGCCAAGATAAAAGAGACAGGCTCAATCGATGGGATAGTTATACCATGTTCAAGGGTGAGACCATTTGTTTCAGTCGGTGTAGAATGCACTTATCCTTATCCGATAAAAGCGCACCAACAAAGAACTTCGAAAATCGTCAGAGAAAATTATACGCAAAATTCGTCTGCTGACCAAAACTGTGCACTTTGAATTAGTTAAAAAACTAAGCACTAAAAGATTCATTCTGTTGTTACACGATTCCAAGTTGCTCAAGAATGCGTGGTTCGTAACCACTAACCAGTTATATGATCTCGGAAAATTTCTATAGTCAACAGGTTCTGTGAAGTCATTTACAAATTGGACATTCGGATAAAATCTAAATTGGTACTTTACACCTTTACACCAAATTAGACAGGTGGAACAAGATAATCAAACAACCCAAGATTAATAAGAATGTAACACAAAGCAGTTGGATTTAACCTAAAACTATTGGATTACATTCTGGTCTAGATATTTTAGTTAGAGTCGTATCATTACAGGCTTCTACAGAAACATATAAAAAACCACTCGAAAAAATCTGTTTACTATCGACAATTGACTCCAGTGAGGCAATGGACGCAGAATGTTATTGAAAAATTGTATTAGTAATAGTGTGTTGAAATGGAAAAACACCCTAAACGTTAATTTGATAATTCGTGTTATATGATGTATGAAGTAGTTCCCTACTCTCCCACCATACTTTTATTATAATTATCACCTAAAAATCGTATAAGAGAAAATTTTTTGTGTTAAATAACGCGCGCATAGACGTCGCCAATATGTTGTATTGACTTGCTAACTAGATTGGCAAATTTGGTTTAATAACATTTTGTATATACATACATATTTGCAAATAGTAAAGATTGTCACAACTGATTTTTTTGTTAACGAAAAAAAAAAATAACCAACTGCTCAAACAACAAAGCTTATGCAATTTGTACCAAATTACATAACAAATATTTTATGCTTTTTCTTATACGAGATATCCGATATGTTAATTATATCATCTCAACGTGCGGCGCGGTGCGGCGGGATTAAATCTTACATATAAATTTAACGATTTAATTTTGTTCAAATCATTTATTATGTAATTCGGTTAAGATGAATTGAATTCGAATTTAATATTATTTTAAATTTCTTTTATTTTTATTACACCAGGTATAAGCGGTTCATAATGAAAACGTGAATTTGCTATAAACATGAGTGATTGATTTCCTTTAATTACATGCAATTAAAAAGTTTTGCAGTTTTTATGACGAAAATGAATCAGAATAGAAACTTTTCATTTTAAAACGAAGATTACATTAAAATAGTGTTTAATCTGTTTGCAGCATCATTATAAAGTTGGTGGCATTGGTTAGCGGCGAAACTTTAAACGAAGTGTGCGAGTACCTAATGCGGAAGAAAAAAATAAATAGAAACCCTGAATGGCACATTTTTTTCAATTTAAAATTGAATAAATTGCTGGCAGGTCTTACAATATGAATTGCTCAGAGGAAAAGAACTGTTTTTTTTTAATAACATAGCACGTCTTCATAGTAAACCGATAGTAAACTGAACGGCGCGTTTACCGTTACAACATTCAATATTTTATCATAGTTGAACTTTCGCTACTCAAGAATAACGATAAGCTCTATTTTGCCCTTTATATCCTTTAACAGTCTGCTTTGGAAAACGGCGTTAAACATTATCTCGATAATAACTTGAATTTGGACAACTTTGAGAAAGTAAAAGTTGGGATAACCCGACCGAAGCTGTACGCCATGGATACCGCAAACTTCAACTATTACAAATCCTTATTATTGAACTTATGAAATCTAAGCAATTCTCACCAACTCGTTGAAATTAGTTAAGTCGGTTAAAAAAAATATTCCAAAGTAGAAAGCTTTAGAAAACACATATAAGAATCCTAAACAATAACTCTCACGGTCTCTAAGAAGTTGATTTGGAAGTTGGAAATTTTCTTTTAGAAACAACTCAAATTATTGACGAGTTTTTACCGGTCATGGGAGATTTCATTTATCAGTTTTGATAGGAGCTCAATCACATGAACTTATGAACTATTCTACTGATAGTACGTCGAATTAAAATATAAATTAGTGACTTCAAAAAAAATCTTGTTTGTTGTAATTTAGTATTTCGAATAGTTTTGTCTCACATGTTAAACCACTCACTATTAGAGTAGAAGGTTCTGCACACTTCGGAATAAATTGTTACTGCTATCCAACCAATTATGGGAATTTTTCCATTTCAAGAGTTAGTTGTCGAAAAGAAGAACCATATAAAAATGATTGTTGCGACAGCACATGTGCTGAACCAGATTGTTTGCGCACTCAGTCGTATTAAAAAGGATAAAAGCGCGTAACTGCAGTTTAGCTGAGCTCCTTACATTCTTTCCAATTATATGACAAGGCTATCCTCAGACTAATTGCTACCATTGGCACATTCCTAAACTCTGTGAAAGTATTCTATGGTATATGAGTACTCCATGCATTCATTATAGATCATCTTGTTCTCCTATTCCATATAATTCATATGAATTGCCTAGAAGGCAGGTGAACTCAGAAGTAAAACCAAGTTTAAATTTAAAAATTATCCAGAGGGGAATGTGTTATATCAGTGCCAATATATTTAAAACGCCTGCTTGTGTAAAAAAGGTAAAGTTTTCGATAAAGGTACTCAAATGACTATTTTGTATGGCAAAATGTCAGTTACGGATGCTAAATTATCACATAAAATGTAGTTCAATTTACAATTAATCATTTATAACTATAGTTGCTGCGTTTTTTTGAAATCTGGTGTTCGAGACCGCGATAAAATACTGGGAAATTTTGGAAGGAATATTTTAGTACAACAACTTTTACTAACTTCAAGTGAATCATTTTGACGTTTAAAACAAATTACGAAATAAATAATAAATTAGTTAAATTTAACAAAAATATTTTATAAATTTTTAGTTGTACTCAATAATAAATCTAATTAATAAGTTTTTAAGTTTAAAATTTGAGTGCTGTGTTGTAAAAATGTAAAGCAACGATAAATGGTAAACTAAATACCTTTCTTGGATTCCGTATTTGTCGATATAAAATCCAATTTAAGCGATATGAATAGTTCGAATCGAGCTTTTCTAAATACGCTGGTATCGAATAACTCGGGAATTTTATTTGATTACGATAATCCGTACTGGGATAATACACAAAATGAATTTATACTCAATGAGGACGGTTGTAAATGAGTAATTTTATGTGATATACAAAAGGCTGGACGGAATTCTTATAATCATTAGGGAATACAATATTAGTGGTACGCCGTGCGACATGAATAAGTACGTATTTGGCTGGAAACATCTAGTAAAGGAGCGATTCTTAACGATCTTTTTAATTTCAGAATGCTGCAATCAACCGTAGGTGATAGTAACATAAATTTAGATGACAGCGATAGTGATAATGGATTTATGGGTGATGATTTTCATAACCAAGCTGAAATGGATGAGCCACAAGAGATGGAATGCCGCGTATGATATTCGCATACGATGCAAATGCCGAAATTGAACAAATGCAAGAGTTGCGAATAAGCGGCGGGTGCTAAACGCGCCCAAACCGTAATTGATTCATTGCAACCGTCTGATGCGTCGACGATAATTGGAATATTCGTACCGACCCCGTCTGGACCATCTTATTGGAAAATTAAGCCATCGCCAAGGGTTCACACGGAGAGACAACAGATGAGGCGAACCAGTGAAGCGGTTAAAGCAAATTGAAATGCTGCAGCTAAGCGAAAACAATAAAAAATATACGTGATATGCGATCAATATTTAATAATAATACAACACAGGATTCCGATTCATTGGCATTCAGTGCGGATACTAATTCGCTCAATTTAAACAATGCGTATACTGAAGAATAGCGTCGAATGGATTATATGTAGTAAGTGGTGATATACATCTCAATCAATTCGAATCAACTTGTATGCTTCATTTTATATGCATATTATAAAGGGAAGTGACAAAATTACGACAAATGATGATGTTCCAGCACAAAAGTGACTTAATAATTGATTACAAAAGAATTAAATACTCTAATATTTCTTTATTTCTAGTTATATCCCGTTTCAACGGAAGTATGTGGCAAATCAGTAATTCGTATGATGGAAAAATCTAACTTAACGGCAAAAACCTGCCAATATCTGGATCGGCAATTAACTTTTCCGTTGTTGGAATTTTTGTGCGACAAGAAAGTATATGTATGATGACAACATAACCTACAAATTATGCATTGAAATACTTTTTTTTCGATATATGACAAAAAAGAATTACACGAGAAAATTTTGGAAACCGTGAATCCATCAATGCATTACCTTAAGTATGTTGGTCGATAAATTAAACATAAAATCAAAGAAAGCTGATTGCTGGATTGTGAATTTAATTCGTAATGTTCGACTCGATGCTAAAATTAACTCATAATTGGGACCAGTTGTAATGGTCATCGTATCAACAGCTAGTTGAAATATTAATTCCCTCTCGGTTCGTTCGGATGCTCTCGTTCGGACATATCCATATTGTCCATTATATTTGTCCATTTCTTATTTATATTTCATCCGACTCGGCATATCACCAAAAACAACAGAAAATTTGAAATTGAAAATAAAATGACAGTTCTGTCTCTAAAATGAAGTAAGAAACAATCAAAAAATTGTGTACTAAAAAATTTCCCTAGTTTCGTCAATTCAGGAATTATTAAATTTTTTGATGAACTCGGTTGTACTCTACATAATATCAAGAGTAGATCAGAGTTGTTAAGAACAAGCAAATATAAACTTTATTCAACAATATAATGCATGATATGGACTTAATATAAGTTCTTTAGGATTCGATACACTGAATATGAAGCATTATTTTAAAATTATAGAAATTGTTTAAAAAATCAAAATATAATTTATCGCGGTCTAGTGCAGCATTTTCAAAAAAACGCAGCTAGTAAATTTCTTTAAGTTCATTTTAATTTCAAATCGCAGAAATAACGAGAAATTATATAAAATAATAAAATAAAAAATACTTTTGTCCCAGCTTTTTCGTTATTTTTACGATATTTTTTAAACTTAAATTGTGCTGCCAGATGTGTACATAAAATATTTCGGAATTGCTGACTGCTGTATAAGGTATAACTATTACGAAATATTTTATTCGAGTGTATTTAACCAAGGTATTACAACCCAGAAGAAAACAGCTGCAACAAAACACACGATCATAAATTTGAAACTGGGACAAAATATCGCTACACGCATACATTGGGTTAGAAAACGTAAATGAAATGTTTGACCATCCAATTTATTTTATTATAAATAATCAAAACAATAGCTTTTTATATCCCTTTTTCAACGAAGAAAAAAAAAGCTGGCTCAACTTAAGTCCAAACCACACAAATGTGTGAGTAAAAATCATAGTATGTAATGGCGTTTTTGACATGGTACTTTTGCCATACCCACACAATTGTGTTACCAAAACACAAAAAGGATATAATACATACAACACACTTACTAATTGTATGTATATGGACAGTAGGCGATTTGGTAATTTGGCCGCAAATTTCTAGATCAAGTGCGATTCCTTGAGCTTCGAAAATTGTGCTTTGAGAGCTTCGAAAATTGTGGCAAACGAAATTTTCTTTGTGCTAGAAAACGAACATAAATGAAATAAAATTTACAGGAAATATCTTTATTTAACTTCAGTACCCAAAAACATTCTTAGATCATACAGTTTACTGTTAACCAATTCGAACCATTGGCGCGGTGTGTTGAGTCATTCAACACCATCGGAAATAGATTCAAATCCCTTACAATAACATAGTAAGAGAATGGGAATGAATCCAAATATGAATTATCGTTATTGTTTCTTATCAAGTATCGAGAGTTTATTTTCTGGATTGTCTGTATACGATAACGTTCACAATACAAATATGCTGAAGCCTCGTAAACTTCTAAGCATTTTTAATTTTTCCTCGCCATCCACTAAATATACTTTGACCATCAATTATGATACTCAATAGATTCTCGAATTCGACTCTAATTCTGCTCAAAATTTATCGTCAAATTCATTTTAATAAAGGTCGAAATCAGGATTTTTATCCTGGCTGTTGTTTAACATGTTTTATTGATGAAATGAACTTTCGTCAACTTATTTAAGGCGTTCAACTGATGTGGGGGCAGGGAAACTTTTGAATTTCAAAATGAAATTTTGCATACCGATTAAGTCCAGTTTGTGCTAATTAGGGTTCACTGGTGAAAAATAGTGCTAGTTCAGGAGCCGGAAAAACGGGAAAAGAAAATTTCAAATTTCGCCTTAAAGACGAAAAACAGTAAAACCCAATTTCTGGAAAAAAAACAGAAATAATTTAAGCCAAATTTTAGAACTTCACAAAAGCGGCTGTACCGACGAAATTTGTGCTTATCATAGAAGTATAACTTTCATAAATTTTTATTCATAAATAGAGGAAAAACAAACTAGCCCCTAAAAGATACTATATTGAACATACAGAGGTATACCGTTCAATACCATTTTTGTTGAACAACAAATTAAAAAATAGAAATAACTTATTGCAAAACCAAAGACTGATCAATTCAAATAGAATATCTTGTCACGCTCGTTCATTGCCGTCCAAAATATATAGTGGCTGAATTTATGCTAGTGCAGAATTGGTCCAATTTCATTGAACAACAACGACCGTTGAATGAACAATTTTCTGACAAAAAGTGTTCTAGAAACCAATGAAGTTAGCTCTTCTGATTGCATATTCCTATCAGGTATGTTCATTGCCACCCAAAAATATAGTTGCTAAATTTGTTTTCAATTCCGTTGAACAACAACGACCATTGAATTAACGATTTTCTGACAAAAAGTGTGCTACAAAAAAGAATGAAGTGGCACTACTGAAGGCATATTCCTTTCAATAATAATTATTGCCATCCGAAAAACATAGTGCGGCTGAATTTGTGCTAATCCAAAATTTTCCCGAACACAACATCAGCCACTATATTTTTCGGATGGCAATGAACATACCTGATATGCAATCAGAAGTTCCAACTTCATTGGTTTGTAGAACAAATTTTATCAGAAAATCGTTCGTTCAATATAGTAACTTTCAGGGGTTAGTTCATTTTTCTTCTATTTATGAATCAAAATTTATGAAAATCATATTTATATGATAAGCACAAATTTCGTCGGTGTAGCCGCTTCCGGCTCCTGGACTAGCTCTAATTGTTTTCCCGTTGGCACTAACTAATTAGCACAAATTAGGCCTAATTAGTATGCAAAGTTTCGGTTTGAAACTCAGAAGTTTCCCTGCTGCAGTTACCCACACGTTCAACTGGCAATTATTTATTTCCAAAATTGTTCTAGAATTAGGGAATTTCTTTTATAAATTAATATTATTTTCTGATTAAAACTAAATCCTGCTAAGGTGTAGATGACAGCTACATCGTGAAAATCGTGTAAGATGAAAATTTTTTAAAAATATTTCTTTGGAGGATTGTTTATCTATCGGTTTTAGAAGGTGCAAGTCAAAAATTTCTGAAAAATTAACACATTTCCGGGGAAAATTTTAACATTTTCATTTTTTTTTGGTGACAAGCTAAAAAATAACAAATAATGATAAGTTTTTTGTTGATGTTGAAATTGCGAATGAATTGTGAATTTATAGTAAAATTGCAAAAATTTCCGGGAAAATTTAAAATCTTTCTTTTACTTTGGGGTTATCCTTGCGTGAAGGAGATGAATGCTAAGCGGATTTGAGCAGTTCCTATTTTTAGTATGCGAATAACCGATCAAATTTCGAAAAATTTGGTGTTTAGGTGTTATCCTTACGCAGAGGAGATAAATGCTAAGCTATACGGCTTTGTGGAGTTCGAAGTTTTAGTACATTTTTAATATGAAAGCAGTTGAGTTTTAATTTCCTCTAGTGAAGCGGGGGTTTGCGGCAGTCCATAATCTAATGTATAAGACGAATTAAAATAACGGAAATGCAACTTTTTCCTGTTACACGATAGTATAATTAAAATTTTTATAATTAAAATTAAGAGTTAATAAATAAAAACCGCAGAAAAAAAACAAAAAATAGTTTTGGAAAAACTAAAAATTTTCCCGGAAAATGTAGTGATTTTTCCGAAATTTGTGGTTTGCACCTCCTAAAAATGATAGATATACAATCCTATAAAATTATTTTTTTTTAATTTTAATCTTACCCGATTTCGGAAATGCATTATACGTCATTTACACTTACGCCCTAAATCCTCGTATAACCGAATAAAGCAAGTTGAAATCATCGCTATCCGAATCCGGTACCGTTTTTAAAAGCAGCAGTTCAAGAACCAATTTAATCTCGCTGAATACATTTCTTAATTTGGTTCGTTTGTTAACACTTATGTTATCGGATGTTTTACTCCGAACTACTTCATTTAAATCACTCAAATCTTTAACGGAAAAACATAATTTATATAAATTTACAAAATCATTTAACACGCGAAAAATTAAAACAATACCAAAAAACTACGTAAAAGTCATAATCAACTGTTGATGACAAAAATTTGCTGTAATGAAACATATAGATTCGATATTTTCCATCTGATTAAACATCACTTATTTGTCATCTTGTTATGCCTAAGGCTGTGATAATTCGGGTGCGATCGGTATTTTAACGACATTAGTACTAAAAAATATTGATCATACAATTCAGACACGGGCTAAATGTAAAAATCAACTATCTATCACATAATACTCTTAAGTTGTTCAGAAAGTCGCAAGGAACAGAATTAAATGAAAACTGGCGGAAGAAAAAAACAAAACAAAAGTTTTAGTATCTGCAACACTGCAACAACGCAGCGCTTACTCAGTGATTGCAAGTTAATACGCTTTAGACGATTTAAGTGCGGAAGCGAGAAAAAAATTCCATCCCTTGTAGCTTCCTTAAATCATCCCTGGCTTCAGTTCTATTTATGTGTACATCAGCGGCGTTTTATAGTGATGTTCTACACGTTCGCCGAACGACTAAACAATTTTTGATTTTTATTCTAATTCTAAAAGTTTTATTTTTATTACAGAAAATTTTATTTTTATTATAAATTTCTAATATTATTTTCTTAATTACTTACTATTATTTTAATTATTTTGGGTGATCAAAATCCGAAGCAGAACACCTTGAGAGCACAACCAGGACACGCCACTGCTATACCTATATGTCATGTCAGTTGGAAATCTCTCGGTACTGGCCAATCCTCGATACAGTGAATGTGTAAATTCCATTTGCAAAGATTGAACAATTTCGGGGTCAATAGCAAACAGGTCTACCTCATCGTATTAAAATGGGGATAATTTTTATTTGTTTAGGATATCTTAAGCTAACTAGACATATATGCCATGTCAGTTGGAAATCTCTGGGTGCTGGCCAATCCTCGATACAGTGAATGAGTAAATTCCATTTGCAAAGATTGAACAACTTTGGGGTCAATAACAAATGGGTCTACCTCATCGTATTAAAATGGGGATAATTTTTATTTGTTTAGGATATCTTAAGCTAACTAGACATATATGCCATGTCAGTTGGAAATTTCTGGGTGCTGGCCAATCCTCGATACAGTGAATGAGTAAATTCCATTTGCAAAGATTGAACAAATTCGGAGTCAATAACAAATGGGTTTACCTCATCGTATTAAAATGGGGATAATTTTTATTTGTTTAGGATATCTTAAGCTAACTAGACATATATGCCATGTCAGTTGGAAATTTCTGGGTGCTGGCCAATCCTCGATACAGTGAATGAGTAAATTCCATTTGCAAAGATTGAACAAATTCGGAGTCAATAACAAATGGGTTTACCTCATCGTATTAAAATGGGGATAATTTTTATTTGTTTAGGATATCTTAAGCTAACTAGACATATATGCCATGTCAGTTGGAAATCTCTGGGTACTGGCCAATCCTCGATACAGTGAATGAGTAAATTCCATTTGCAAAGATTGAACAACTTTGGGGTCAATAATAAATGGGTTTACCTCATCGTATTAAAATGGGGATAATTTTTATTTGTTTAGGATATCTTAAGCTAACTAGACATATATGCCATGTCATTTGGAAATCTCTGGGTGCTGGCCAATCCTTGATTCAGTGAATGTGTAAATTCCATTTGCAAAGATTGAACAACTTGGGGGTCAATAACAAATGGGTCTACCTCATCGTATTAAAATGAGGATAATTTTTATTTGTTTAGGATATCCTAAGCTAACTAGACATATATACCATGTCAGTTGGATATCTCTGGGTGCTGGCCAATCCTTGATTCAGTGAATGAGTAAATTCCATTTGCAAAGATTGAACAAATTCGGAGTCAATAACAAATGGGTTTACCTCATCGTATTAAAATGGGGATAATTTTTATTTGTTTAGGATATCTTAAGCTAACTAGACATATATGCCATGTCAGTTGGAAATTTCTGGGTGCTGGCCAATCCTCGATACAGTGAATGAGTAAATTCCATTTGCAAAGATTGAACAAATTCGGAGTCAATAACAAATGGGTTTACCTCATCGTATTAAAATGGGGATAATTTTTATTTGTTTAGGATATCTTAAGCTAACTAGACATATATGCCATGTCAGTTGGAAATCTCTGGGTACTGGCCAATCATCGATACAGTGAATGAGTAAATTCCATTTGCAAAGATTGAACAACTTGGGGGTCAATAACAAATGGGTCTACCTCATCGTATTAAAATAGGGATAATTTTTATTTGTTTAGGATATCTTAAGCTAACTAGACATATATGCCATGTCAGTTGGAAATTTCTGGGTGCTGGCCAATCCTCGATACAGTGAATGAGTAAATTCCATTTGCAAAGATTGAACAAATTCGGAGTCAATAACAAATGGGTTTACCTCATCGTATTAAAATGGGGATAATTTTTATTTGTTTAGGATATTTTAAGCTAACTAGACATATATGCCATGTCAGTTGGAAATCTCTGGGTACTGGCCAATCCTCGATACACTGAATGAGTAAATTCCATTTGCAAAGATTGAACAAATTTGGGGTCAATAACAAATGGGTTTACCTCATCGTATTAAAATGGGGATAATTTTTATTTGTTTAGGATATCTTAAGCTAACTAGACATATATGCCATGTCATTTGGAAATCTCTGGGTGCTGGCCAATCCTTGATTCAGTGAATGTGTAAATTCCATTTGCAAAGATTGAACAACTTGGGGGTCAATAACAAATGGGTCTACCTCATCGTATTAAAATGGGGATAATTTTTATTTGTTTAGGATATCGTAAGCTAACTAGACATATATGCCATGTCAGTTGGATATCTCTGGGTGCTGGCCAATCCTTGATTCAGTGAATGTGTAAATTCCATTTGCAAAGATTGAACAACTTGGGGGTCAATAACAAATGGGTCTACCTCATCGTATTAAAATGGGGATAATTTTTATTTGTTTAGGATATCTTAAACTAACTATAGACATATATGCCATGTCATTTGGAAATCTCTGGGTACTGGCCAATACTCTCTCTCTCTCTCTCTCTCTCTCTCTCTCTCTCTCTCTCTCTCTTTCTGGCACTATATCCCATCATGGGATTTGGCCGCCTCGAACGAGGTTTCATAATCAAATTTTCATTTCGGATAATGAGTGATTAATTCATTGATCCTAAAAACAGCCGTGAAATTTTTTCCTTGTCACCACCGGGAATCGAACCTCTCGCTGGGGCGGCTGGGGGATAATTTTTATTTGTTTATGATATAAGATATATTATATTAAGCTAACTGGACATCAGCGGCGTTTTCTAGTGATGTTCTGCTCGTTCGCCGAACGACTAAACAGTTTTTGATTTTTATTCGAATTCTAAACGTTTTATTTTTATTACAGAAAATTTTATTTTTAAAATTTTTTATTTTAAATTTTTCTAATATTATTTTTTTAATTACTTACTATTATTTTAATTATTTTGGGTGATCAAAATCCGAAGCAGAACACCTTAAGAGCATAACCAGGAAACGCCACTGGTGTACATCAAGAATACACTGATCGGTATAATTCAAGTAGGGGACGGATAAAAGGCTTTTATATAACATAAGGAATATGAAATTCTTATTGGTTTACAAAACTAGCAATGTATTCTCTACTGTTTAGTACGTCATCGGAAATGACGTTTTCCAAGTTGGCTCTCTTCGAATCAGTTGTGGTTGAAATATTTTTACAAATATTCATGTCGGCGTATACGAAAATAGAATGTGGGCGTATAATACTAAATAAATTAATTAAATTATAGTTAATAAGCAAAATAAATTAAATAGGCTCTAAAATATCAGAATATAGTCCACACTAAAATTAAGCGCTCAGAGTTTAAATCTAACAATTTTTTGAGAAATTTTTTGAACGAAGTTCAAAACGTTCAGAGACAAACTCAGATTTTGTTAGCCTGCTAAAGTAAATTTTTGAGATAAGTAGCATTTACGAAAAAACTATTAAAAATAAAAACATTTTAAATTAAATTTCAAACAAAATTTGTTCAGAACGCCTTTTTAGAATTTATCCGGAAATGACGAGATTTGATAAAAAAAAATATTTTGTCAAAATTCGGCATCTCTGTCCAGGCAGTTTGACTATTAGGAATTGAACTTCACACTTAATCTTTTCCAATAATTGGTTAATCCTTGCTAAATTTGGTAGAAATTTGTATACCGGAAGTGGCAAGTCCTTATGGGAGCTCTTGCAATTTTTGAGATTACATTTTCAACAAGAGTTGACCTTCATCCTTTTCTGAAATTTAAGGAGAAATAATTGATTATATGTAAATACAAGACAGTTTCACCAAATTTCCGGAAAGTTTTTTTTTGTTTTAGAAATGAAGAGCGGTGTAATCGAAATCTATGTATACATTTGTTGCAAAATAATGGGGAGTTGGCCACAGCATACTCACCCCTCCATTTTTGTTAAAATTTAAGATTGCGCATTGTTTGCAACTCTCTTTCGCACATCTCCAGACGGTAACGGGTTAGGTAGTTTTAAGGCAAAAAAAGGTACAAATTACTTGGTACATTCAAAAAATGAACAGTAAAAACTACTAATTTTAATTTTAAGTTGATCACTGTAATTGTGCTTTATTTGCGTTCCTATAGTAACGCAGTACAGGTGCCGAAGATTGATTCCTAAATGTATACAAAATGAAAATATTCATTCTAATATTGTTGATCTTATCGAAAATTGGCTCGATTTTATCAGTGGTAGAAATGATGAAAGCTTTACTTTCAACATTTACACTCACCTCAATTGGAACCAATTTGCTGATAAATTTGTGACTTCATCACAGCTACCATGTTTCCACCAAACGATCAAATCCAAGGTAAAATACTCGTTTCTGCTTAAATTTCTATCTAATGTACATGCGTGCAAAAACATAAAACGATAGACCTTGAGTTACTATATAGAACTTTGTGTTCCGTTCAAATTTCTTCGCTCCCTAGGGCAGACTTTTCTGTCTTTTATAGTTATATGTTATATTTAAATGGCCCGATTAATGTTGACTATATATCTAGTTCTAATTTATTTTTAATAAAAGGAAACACAAAAATATGTTGCCGGTCTTGTATCATATTCCTAGTCTCTACTTCGATCTTAATTAAGGCAAAAAAAATTAGTGTCACGCAGCTGAAGCTGGATAATGGGTCCTGTGACTTGTGATATATTTTCTTCTTACTTAGTTTATGACCCGAGTCATTTGGCACTATTACTGCGTAGATGTGGGTCATCTCATATAGTGGTGAATATATGGACTTCCTAGTGTTAGAATACAACTTTGACATATTTCTGATGATGATTTAATTTGATCTGTTAAAGAATTTGTTTGCATTGTGTTGGGCTGTCCCTAGAGCAAAAATTATATCTATATTGATTCGAAAATTAGACGGCTCGCTTTGTATTTAATTTAAATCAAATTTGTCGATCTGTTTAAAAAATAAATTCCTTATTTTTGTATATTATAGAAAAAACTTCTTTTGGGTTGTTCCAGTGATTGGTAAAGTTTATTAACCTACTGTTGAATACGGTTAGGTATAAGAACTGGTATATGAATCACGTCACAAACCGCATATCAACAACTACAGACAGTCTTTGCCGCCATGGTTATCAAAAAGCAGAACTTCAAATATTAGAGTACCCATACAACCCCATTCTCATATCAACGTAATTCAATATATTTTCAATCGTTATAGAAAACGAAGAAAAACATTGTCTTGAACCTGCAAGATGACTTTAACAGTAACTATATTTGCACAGTGCATAACAGTTGTGGATTATTGATGTCGAATAATCCTAACAAAAACATTTCAATGACGGGAAGCTGTTGGCTACTGGTAAAAAGAATTATAGCGATTAATATTAGGAGTGACTAATCATGGATTTAATTTCAAACAACTTCACTAGTACGAAGCTTCATATACTTTAATTTTTACATGTTTTGATTAGGTGGTGGCTACTCGTACATCTTAATAAAGTGTTCACTGATAAGCACGAGTTACCCCTGAAAGATTTAGTCAAAATGAACATTCTTATGAACAAACACTTTCTTAACATCAGGAAACAGAAATTCCATTATAAAAAGAATGTATTATCGAAAGTGCGGCATATTTGCACAGGTAGTGCTCACATTTTTCACCTTTGACAATCTTTGTTTTTATCAAACAATAACATATTATAGTTTTAATTAAGCTGTTCGACTATGAAGCTCCTTGAATATTAAACTGTGTTTAGTCAAAGTCAAATAAAATTAGTAACGGTATAAATAACTTATTTTGTATCAAGGTTGTCTTTATACTATAGTTTATCTACATATAATCATTTGGTTACACATTATTACTTCTCATCAATTTATTTGTGTAATACACTTATGGTAAATTTATCACAACATTAAATATATAGGCACGGTTGATTACCAATAATAATGAAAAACGGAAATTATGTAAAATTTAATAATCACCTATATGTAAATATTACTAAGGTTAGCTATTTTGTGTCTAGCCGTTACTAAACTGCATTAAGCCAAAGCAGTGCGAGTCGTACAAATTAAAATTTAAATCTAACGATGAAAGCGCACATACCAAGCCTAGCATTGAACACCTTGAACCATAAAACAATATTATATTTAAAAAAAAAAAAAATTATAGCATGTCTTTAAGCTATTTAGAGGACGCCGAAAAGTTGTAAATCATCAAAAAATCAAAGAAGTCGAGGTTTAGTTATAGTCGGTCGCTTACCGCTTCATATAAATTTTTTTTTATTTTCTTGAGTTTTTCTTTTTCGCAAATCATCGTTTTCAATTGTTTGTAGACACAAAACATCTTGACTTAATGTTTAGAGTGCGCTTGTTCGCAGAATCACATTTTTATAGAATATTTGTTGATGTTTCGTTTTTGTCTACAAAGCTTATATATGGAGAATTTATAGAGGTACGTAAATAACCGGTATGACATTGACCCTATTGATATCAAATATTTGGAGATAATTTGATAATTTTGAATTCATATTTTATCACTTAAGAAATATTATTTTAATAATTTAAAATTACGAAATTTAAATTAGGTCCGATTTATCTTACAAATCTATGTACATGGCCATTAATAAGCTTTGATGTAATTTCAAAACTACTTGGATGCTTTAATTGCCACGCGGAACGCAGGATTTGGTTGATTATTAGATTGTCTAATATTTTTTATTGTTGGTAATCGAACATAAAATTAATTTTTGCATGTCATTAAAATAGTTTGATTGGACGTATTGTTTGTCTCGATATGATAATTGCGGAATTTTGCATACTATTAAAACTGGTGGCGGATAAAATATATGGAAAAAAGAGAATGCAAGATTTGGTGTTGATGGATTGTGGATGGTTAAATTGGTTTTGATGTCAAATCATGCTTAATCATTTATGTACATAGTTGAATTTAATCGTGAAGGTCACGGATTTAGCTACGAACGGCTTAATTTTTACAATTTAATCTAAAGATAAATACTTTGATTTATACCTCTAAATTTCGTGCATAAAAATCTTTATCGTAACTTTCACTTAAACTATATCGATTGCTATCAAAAAGTGGAAAAATCTGTGTTAACCTGTGTACCAATATGAATTACTTAGCATCTAAATAATGCGAAATAGTATCTGTTAAAGAGCTATTATCAAGATTTTGGCCATGAAATAGGGCCGCTACTCCTTTCGCTATTTCTGAAATTTTATTAACGGCATATTAGAGAATAATTTTAGAAAGCAGTAATCTCCAGAAACCAAAAATCAAAATTAACGTCTGAGATGTTTGTTTCTTATTACAAACTGTTTTCAGATCCATAAAATTTGTAGGCACAACTCAAAGCCTGCATCTAATGTGTTTATCTAGATCATCTCCAAGGAATTATTGGTTTGCTAGTTAAAATTAAGAATTTATAAGCCAGTTCACATTTTATTCATTTAACCACTTTAATAAACCCATTCAACACCTTAATATCTGGTGTAAACCTATGATCACAGACAAATAATTCAAACCCCAGAATCTACGGGTCAAATGTATATATACTGTTGGCGACCCTATAGATAGTAGAAATGAAAATTGGGGTTTATAGTGATTTTCACATGAAATCCCGAATTTTAGTGAATTGGGACTGAGGTAAATTAAATATATGTGGCAAACTTGTCATTTCTTAATTGGTTTTGATTATACCAACATATTGAACGGACGTAAGAACTATTAAGACGAGTTTTGAATAAAAAGGGAGTCGTTATTTAAAAATTCAATTAATTATTCGATCATTAAACATTTATCCTAAAATATGGAAAGCTCATTTTTGATGTTCAAAGCTTGGGAAAAATTGTTTGGGAGGGCACATTATGGTCGCACATTATTATTCGGTGTTTTGATTAGCTCATAAAGCACTCACGAAGATATACCCTTAAACATGAAGCTACAACCACGAAATTTAGTAATATGACCCTAAACCCGGTTTCAAAATAACTTTCCCTTAGCAGAAAAACCCTATATTTGTCTCTGAACAGCAGCCATTGGTCCACTAGCTGAAGTCAGTGTTGGGTGGGGGGACTCCCTCTTTTTATGTTGGTATTTGACAACAAAGATAATTTTCAAAGCATTTATGGAATAAAAGGAATCCTTCACATGAAGGTAAATATCGAAACAATGAGGAGAACCGCAACACGCATACTCCAATGCAAGAAATGTCAGGCATTTAATCACATCCGGCCACATCACGGCCAGGATCCAAGATGTGTAAAATGCTCATGTAATCATATTACTCAGGCATGTACAATAGGAAGAGATGTACCAGCCAAGTGTACAAATTGTTAGGGCCAACATCCGGCTAATTATTGAGGACAAAAATTAAGAGATAAAAAAAAATCAATCGTAAAATCACGAAAATCGAAGGGTTCAAATACCAAATCAGATGGACCAAGCAACCCAGGGCAAAGAAGATCATTTGCCCAGATAGTGAAATGTTTATGGAAAACACCAAATTATGGAAAACATTATGAACAGCATTGCAGCTATTACAAAGCGGCAATTGATTAACTGAAGAAAATGCTACTCCCACAACGCAATCCAACAAAAACTGTTAAGTAAGAACACAACTTTCAAAATAGCAGAATGCAAACGGGATTAAGCAGCATATTCCAGAAAAAAAAATATTTTTAAATTCATCAAATTTTCTTAATATCTGAAAGCCATTTAGTTATATCTTCGTTTGTTAAAATACGGGGTTATAACTTATATCACTCCATTAATCCAGCAAAAAGAGCAAGAGTTTGTTCGGCATTGCTAATAAAAGAAAATATAAAACACCATTTAGAATCAAATTTCGAAGAAGAAACAATGCAAGTCACTACTGTAAGGATCCAAATTAAACACAGACAGCTTACTATATCCGCAGTGTATTGTCCTCCCCGGCATAACTTGGAAATTTACTCGAGAAAACTTTAATGCGACAAGGAGATATAGACTTACGACGTCAAAAGGTAAAGAATTGCTTCAAGCAGGGCAGACATCAAAATGTGAATTTTACTCTAGTGGTTCCCAGCATACTGGCCCGAGAGAGAGAGAGAGAGAGAGAATAAATACATAACATAACAGTCACATTCGTCGCCATTAAAATTATTTTTCTGTATTTTATTTAAATTCAAAGTTATATACTTCGAAATGAAACACCCTTTATAATGCAGGCAGGGAATGAGTTTGATATTATTTTCAACGATTTTAGTAAATCGTTTGAACGAGGATTTCTCACGAAGTTATTTTGTCTTAGTGTAGGGCTCTTGGCTTCATACCCAAATTCTTTGTTGGGCGAGCACTGCCTATCAACCACATTGAATATTTGATTTATCGATATCTATATACGGAGATGACATGAAGATGCATAAACGGATTTTACACACCACCGACGAGAGCGTAATACAATCCGACCTAATACAAAAAGTGCACAGTCTCTTGAGGTAGATTTTTTGTGATTTAGGTGATTTTGGTCATTTGTAACAGCGAACTGAATTTCAAACATCACACCGATCATATTATCAATTAAGCAAACTTTACGCTCGATGCCATCTTCAAGCGTTGGTAGCGTACGATAGTTCTTTATTCAACTTTCGTTCGGCCCGTGCTCGAGTATGCTAGTCGGGTGTAGTAGCTTTATCACGAGGTTCACATAAAGAGGATTGAAGCAGTTGAGCGTAGATTCCTTCGCTTTGCTGTATGCGGGCTAACGTGGGTTAACATGTATAATCTACCTTCATACCAAGATCGTTTCAAATTAATTAATTTACAACAACTCAGTAAGCGCTTATTAATTGGTGAATGACAGGATTGAATTTTCGTTCTGTACCTGGTTTGCTTTTTATAATTTGATTTTTATCCAATGGTGAAGTTCATATTCAAGTATACCATATGGGCGATTTCATAAAGATTCTGTTCGTATTTTTATTCAGAAATGGAGGCCTTGAACCGATATTGTTGCAAAATTAATTTAGAATGTTTCAGTTCGGAATCGTTTTTTTGCAATTGCCTAGTTCCACACGAGGTTTCTAGTAACTGGTAATTTTTTCAAGGCCAACTAGTCGTAATAGATAATGTATATGTATATGTGTAACAAAATTTACATAAAAAAAAATTATTGAAATCTCTTCGCATCTCCGCATATTTTGCATCCAAACTTATTGTGCCACGGAACCTTTTTCCGGTTCTACAAATTTCATGGAACCCTATTCATGGAAAGTCCTGTTTCGCATAAATGTGTTGTTTAAGAACGGCAATATAACTCTATAATAGCCTTTTTGGCTAAATTTTTATATTCATCAAATGTATTACAGCAGAAAGTTGCTAACTGCATCTCTTCGAAGTTAGCGAGAATCCGAACTAATTTCAATTAAATTCTCGTATTCTACTGCTAGTAGTCCCGTTGGCTTTTCATTGTTTTTGAAAGGATTTTGTACCCAATAATTATCGTTATTGTTTAATTTTGGCATGTATGTATGAAATGTAATCTGTATCTATGAAATGAAACCGAATGGTATCGATTTTATCTGGTACTAGCTTGTGAAACCCCTAAAAATTGCCACCCACTTTAGGAAACACTGGCATAAGTCAAAAATGGCCTTGAAATATTTTTTTATTTCATTTATGTTTGTGTTAGTGTGGTTGCACCGAAAATTTGTTTAAGTCGCAATTAAAACCGATATCATAGGTAAACGGGGAAAGAAACGAAGAAAAATACGGTTTCTGTGATACCTCGTGTGGCATCAGCCAATGATATACAAAGCTCTTACATGGAGGTGTCATTTGTCAAAAATCACCTGGATCTCCAAATTAACTATAATGACTGAGAGATAATGAGCTAGGGGGAGGGGTAATTGGCCGGGGTTATGGCAGGAGGGTAATGACAGAGGGGTAGTGTTCGGAGGGTGATGACTTGGGGTTAATAACTGGCGGGAATAATGTCCAAAGCATAAATATTTTAATGGAAGCTTGTGTATTAACGTAACGATATAGTTTTTGTGCGTGTTCTGAATTGTTTTGGTCCGAATTTCTAGAAATTTGTAGAGATTAAATAAAGAAAATATTCTAAGAATTTCTCATCATCCCGGAAAAGCGGTGTGAAAATACGGAACATGACAAATATTAAAAAACACATTTTTTTTTCAAAATCAGTAAAGAACAATCAGAATAGTTTTAATTTTCCGCACCCATTGTGTATACCATCAAAAAGGTTAAAACTGGCTAAATTTTCCCGATGACCAACATTTTGTACAAAGTCACAATTAATATGAGTCGTTTTAAGACAAATTTTCATACTAGAAATTCGCAATGTTCTCAAATTCCCTATAATTTTTCCTGGTTGCAAATTTTCAAATCGGATTTCTGATTGCCTCGTGAGGTTAAGGCACTTTTTGTTTATATTCAGGAAATGGGTTTGTTACATTTTTATCATTCGAACGAGAACAGATATTTACACCTTTCGATAATTTTCGTTGAATTTTGATTAAAACTTCATTATGCAGCGCCTAAGCTTATAATAGACCCTGTAGTAAAGTGACAACGTATACTGTGGCCGTCCATGACTGTCACATCAGTCCAACGTATATTTAGCTAGGTTACGCTTGACTTGTTTTACGGCGAGGCAAATTGATATATTTGAGAGTTCTAGAGAATTTTACAGGGTTGTTTGGATATATCGTTAAATAATGATGGTCATAGCAACAACTGGGATTTTACTGTCATTATAACGTTTCAACACCGACTGAAATGTATGCTGCATTACACCATCCGACTTATACCTTTAATATGGGCCCATTTATTTATAATCAAGTACCTGAATTTATAAAGGAATCTGAAACCTACTTACAATTTAAAAAAAAATATTAAAAGTTATTTTAAATCAAATATTGTATTATTTTGGAACTAAATCTCCGTTATCTTTAATTTTTATAATATTTATATATCTATGTAAATTTTGTAACTTTTGTATATTTATGTATAAAACTTGGATTATCCTTAAAGGAACAATAAATTCACTGGATAATCCGTCGTTGTTATTGTATGAGAATGAATAATAAAAAAAATAATTTAGATATGGTGAGTTCAGCGGAAACCGGATTGAAGTTTCACATGTAAAAAATTTAAACGGGTTATAAAGCACATACGCATCATTAGCCTTCAAAAACCACTTGCAAATACTCGTATAAATTCACAAAATTGAAAACGGAGTGCCAAGAGCGATAATTAATTTAAAATTAAAATATTTCTAAACTTTTGGTTGTGCCATATATCATTTTCATTTAGTTATGTGACATTTTGAAAACCAACCGCATGATTTATGTACATATATTTTGTTATACATACGATGTAAACACATTTTGATTGTTCTATGTACACAAAGACAAATGTTAATTTGTTATACTTATAGAACACAAAAATATTTTTACGACACCTACATGACATTTTTGGTATGCAACACATGCATTTGAACTTTATTGTTTCTATAACTAATTTCTAACTATAAAACATACCGCATGAGTTTCACCTACTTATCCATATAAACATATATGCGGCCACCCTGTAGCATTAATCTCAAGTATTTTATTTACATGTACTTGTTTTATAATATTATATGATTATTTTTAATTGTGGTAATAATTATATACACATGTCAACATATGCACTTCTGTTATAGTTTTAACTCATATGTATATAGTGTACACTCTACATTACCACCAAAGAACTATTAAAACAACTTTATATATTGATACCAATTACTTGCATGTAGCTATTTCTTTGTTCAGTGCATTTCAGTTCCCGACTACATAAATTCCTTGTTCTATTTTTAAGATTTGGTTCCGATAACCAATCGCATGTGATACAGTTATCCTTGGAACAGATAAATTTTGATATAATCTCGTGGAACTAACATTTATACGATCGCGAGTATCAACCTCGATGCCAATCGATACTTATGGAGAGGTACATTGAAAAATTAATTAATCAATTATCACTTGCTGTATTTGATTTAATTTTTATAGTTATTAGCGATCACGATTGTTCCCATGTGTAAATATATCGATCAAATAATTATTAATTAGTATTGAGGTATTAATAGCACTGAAGATCATGATGTATAAAGTCATTTTTAATATTCGAACATGACAGATGATGTATACGGTATCAAAAAATGTACAAAGTAGCTTTAGTTGGTTGTGAATTTTAAGGTTAGAATTAAGATAAAACGTGGCGCTATTTGTATTTCTTGAGGCCGTTTTAGACAAACAAAAATAATTAAGTCGGCATAATTTAGATGTATATATGTTAACTGATATTTGTTGTAAATATGAAATCATAGACTGGACAATATTTATATTTATCGAGGATCTGTCGATTGTTATCTACACAAAATTTTCGACCGAGCCACGTGGTGAGATACAATTTATATCAAATAGTATTTATATTCTCTGAGAAAACTGATGATCAATTAATACTCAAAACAGAAAACCTAATTAGTGAAAGATTAAAGTATATTAGTTTATTGGAATTAAATGTGAAGTATAACTGAAGTAAACGAAAAAGCTCACGGAAAAACATGTGATCATATACATTTGAAAAAGAAGAATGGAAAGGGATTGGCAATAGAAAATCTAATCTCACTCGTACGCCTGTAAATCTTTTTTTTTGAAGCCTCAAAAAATATCTTCTCATTTTTCACGTGAGATCTCATAAAGAGAACTTAATTTTAATTTGTTATTCACAAACCTACCAGAGATCGAATGAATCTACTTTCTACTTCTGCGATCGCTTAGATCGCATAGAGATGTTGAAGTGGTTTCGTTATTCGAGAGAGAATATCGTCGCAAATGTGTGTACTAAATCTCAAATCTCTTCTTACAGAGAAAATCAAAGTTCAATACCACAAATATTATTTGAAGTATGAAACTGATCTTGCTAATCCGCATGATCAGACATCTTTGAAAATTTTGTTTTCCAAAGAGGATATATGTGTAATACAAAATTTTTATAATTGTTTGAAAATTCTTTAACTCGCAACTGATTTTAAAGATTACAGACAGATCAAATGGAAGCGGCTGTAATAATCATTTGGTGATACCGACCTAACTGCTCCAAATGATCGGACATTTTCAAAATGTTTTTGCCAAGTGTTTTTTTTTTTTATAACAGGTGGAGTTAGGGAAGAGACTGGTGGTACTACAACCTTTAGATTTGTTGTACAATATATGAACAATACAAGCGACCGATAAAAGGGTTATGTACAACAATAGGAATTTCAGTGATTGGTGGTCTACTGGAGTACTCTGTCTAGATGTTGTGACTAAGAAGGTTTTTAGTTTGTATAGCTTGTCAGTCCATAATTTATTTACATATTTGGCCATAAGACTAAAGTCTTGTATACAATCAGAAAGCCTTAATATTGTTTGTGGACCCCACGTTTTGAAAATATTCGTGGAGTAGGCTTTATTAATTTTGTCAGTGATATACGAAATGTAAGTGTTCGATGTGAGCTTTTGATACCCTTCGGCATAATTGCAGAATTTTACCTTGGAGCTTAGAGTTTTCTTGCGGTTTATAATATGTATGTCGAAATATTATGTATGTCGAAATATTATGTATGTCGAAATTATTTTCACATTCCAAAGTTTCTGTGAAGAAATATTATGAAAATATCAGAGATCCAAAATTGAGTATCCCCAACAAAGCCAGAAGCTGATGAACCAAGAATCGGAACGGGGTTCCATAAATGACGTCTTCTTGATTTTGTAAAACCCATATACTTTTTTGTAATAAAATTGTTTGGTCCATAAACCATATGCTGCTTACGTTATTTTAAACAAGCAGTTTCTGCTCAAAATGGGGTAAGTTGGTATATGGCGTAGATTTGTATTTATAAACAAATTGTATTTTGTTCATAAATAAACATTAAACATTCAGAATATGTTTCTTACGGTGAGGTAATATACTCTCTCACTTGCCAGAACCATGATTACTAGGTCATCGGCATAACTTATGTAGAAAATGACGGTGATGATTTTAATCTGATAAGTGATTGGTACACTACAGTAGTCATATCAAAGATGGCCTCTTGGGATTAGCAGTCCTGCTTTTGTCCTGCTTTTAGCATATTGATAGTTTACCCTATAATGGATGAGCGAAATAATCCTTATTTTGCCTTACGCTCGAATTAGTTCGAGTTACGTCAGGCAGACCGTAGTTAGTGCATAAACGTTTAATTTCTGCTTACGTTTTTTCCCCAAATCTCAAATAAGCAACCATAAAATGTCACTAATTTTCAGATCATCCACATATATTGCGATATTATAAAATATAAATATCCTTTTTCAGTGAAATTGGACCTTTTGTCTGAAGGGCCAAGCGTTTCCTGTTCCTGTGTTTGTGATTATTTATTTTTGTGTTTCAGATATATCGAGTAAGATCCGGGATCTGGTCATCCATTAGTATTCGATTTTTCATTGTTAGTTTACGATACTATTTCAATCACAGTTCGATTAGTAGTAATCGTACTGATCGGACTTTTTTATTTAACAAAAACGAACGTACTTCGAGTAAATATTTTTGCTTCTGATTTAATTTTGTAACCAATATTTTACGGTCGCTCAACCATGCAGCCTGTTAAGATTACAAATTGTTTGTCGGGGTGCATGTCATTAAATGTATACAACCACCTTTATAGATTCTGAAGTTCATCATCGATTTATGTGGTCAGTTCCTGTCTCTATTTCCCAGAATGATATTTGGTGACCGGGGTTATAGGTCTTTTGACCTGTTTTAATCGGGAGATTTCTGCCCAACTTTTGGTATGAAACTTACTCGTATGTCCTTCCAGCATCTTGGAACGTAATCCTAGTGATACCTGGTCCTGTACAGCATAAAAAGTAGAGAATTTTATACGTTGTTAAAGAAGTATGGGATCCACATCCACCCGGGAATTCGTAAGCGATCAATGAATTTATAGCCTAGCAGAAACCGCCAGAAGTAAAAACGGTTATTGGGCACCTCTAAAGACTTCTGATTGAGTAAAAAATTGGTGTATGTTAAAATTCTAGTTAATCTCCTGATTACCCAGATTCTGATAACCCCTCCGCATTTCATTTTTCAAGTGTCTTTTCTTTTAAAGTTGTTAGTTCACTATTTAGATTCTTAACTGATACCAGTGGATTTATCGCGCTTTAATAATAATTAAGCCCTCCACACATCCTTCGGTAGATACAGACCTGACAGGGTGTCACATTCAGTATAGTTTGTTCTGTACTCTCTATGTTACCTATACCATAATGTGAATCGATTTTTTTTTTTTTTTTCAAAAATTTCCCAACCTCTTAGTTGGTGGTGTTGCTTCTCCTGATATTTGCAATAATGGGAGAACTTCTGTACGATACAGATGGGAGGCATTGTTCAGCTGACCTATCTCTCGTTTAGAATTTAAAAATCCTTCTTTTTTGGTCTTAGATCTATCATAAGTGCCATGGGACGCTTCTTCAATGTAAAGATTCTTCATAGATTGGAAGTCACCGCCTTTGATTATTGCAGGTTGAACTCAGCCTTCAATGGTGCAATTAGCGATTTTACTGTTCATGCATTTTAACCTCTTTTTCTGGTCTTAATTGTGCCTTGCCGTTCTAGTATTAAGGCAATAGCTGGTCTAAAGTTGTATCTTGAACCTTCCCATGGTTGCGGTGGTGAAGGTCCCCATTGACGGCAATATAATGGGAAATGGTTGGTTGACCGTTAACAACATCGATGAAGGTTTAGCGAAATTCCTAACCACGATGATTTTGAGACAATTTAAATCCATAGGACATTGCAAACTAAAAAAAATATGGGGGAGGACGAAATACCGCCCTGCCCCTCCAAATTGTGTTTTTCTAGCTATCACACTGAAGAATTGAGATAAATGAGAAACAGACAGCTATCTGCTGCCCCAGAACAAAGAGCTACTTAACATGGCGTTTGAGATACAATCGAGGGTAGATAGGGTGGTAATTAACAGTTTATCACTTTAATATGTGGACGAAGACAATTTGTAGGAGGTGGGCAGTATTTCATCCTCATTGATTGAGGTAGGACTGGAGTATTATGTTCAGTTAAGATTGCCATTCATATTGGCAGTCCCGTCCTCATTTTAATTTATCAGTGTGCCCAGACGTCACCGTGCGCGAAATGCGCCATGGTCTTAAAAACTTTGGGCGTTTCTAAACTTCTCAGTTTATCTTTGAGGGAGATTGTAGTAGATATGGGCATGTTGTGCGTTTGGAGAGGTATCGTACTCATGGGTTTATTGTTAAAACTACAAATGCAGTAAGTTTGACGAGGAAAGCAGATTAGCCGCACAGCAGGTATTTACAATAAAATATTTTAACGAACCTCATCCCTCTTTTTGAGCTATAAGCTCATTCATATAAGTGTAAGTAGCCTATTTCCTACTTTTTTATCAAAATAAAAAAGTTACACACAAAACAAATTGTTCACAATAATAACTTACACTCAAGAATTTTATCCTCAATTTTAAAAAATTTATTGTAAATTATTATTAAGATAAGTAGATCATCTTTTCTAAATCTAAAACACCTTTTAGATTATGTCCATTTGCGTCGGGTGTCAGGCTCCAATTATATGCTTAATTAATGGCAGACAAATTTAAAACTGGATATTCAAATATTTACAACTTCCTAAAATATGTTTAACGTTTATGGGTTTTTTTTTTTGCATATTTACCACCTATTTGTTTATAACCTAATTATCAACACTATTTAAATACCCGGAAATTTACGATTAAGCATACATAAAATTAAATTTTACAACAAGTTAATAAGTAGATTGTAAAATGCCACATGGTGCGGTATCAAAACCAGTCAAAATTGTTATGCTAATTTACGCGAATATATAAGTTTAAGAGTTTTTATATTCACCCGTTAATTATGCTGATTTTCATATTAAAACGAAAGATCTTAAGAAATTTATTGAAATGGAATTAGTATGATACACTCACATAAGGTATAATATAATATTTGGTCACCAAAAAAACCATTTTTGGGTTTGGTTTGGAGATTCCCTGATTTTTTAATTTAATACAATTATTAATATTTGATCATAAATGTTTATATGTCATTAATTACTGGTTCGCAGATCTTAAATATTTTGATTATGATCAATTAAATATTACTCCTCGATATTTTTATGTGCAATATAAATGATCGTAAAAAACGAAATAAACTTTGAGAAAAATGGCTTTCAACCAGTCAAATGAACCGGTGAATCTTTAAAGTTGATGAGAACGGATATTAAAGTTCATTATAGAATTGATGGTCGGGCACACTCGATACGATATAACTAGCTGCAACGTTGGCTCTAAATTAATTTTTGATTGATTGATCTCCGTAGAAACAGGGCTCTACCTTGCCTTGCACCCTTTTTACATTTAACAAAATGCAATGATAAGACCGGAGAGTTAGTTATGACATACTAGGCCCGGTTTCGGACACGTAATAAAGCATGATGTTTAGAGTTTATTTACATAAAACAGTCCAATTTAATTATGACTATAAATAAAATATTTTCTAGTATTTATAAAAATAAAGAGCAACGAGTTAAACAGCTAATCCGGAATTACAAATGATGATTAGTGGAAATATTCCAATAATTTAAATTTTATTCTACAATTAGAATTAAGTAAAACAGCCCCTCAGAAATCTGTAAGATGACAATAAAAAATACTCTCTTCAGGTATTAAGGATACCTAAATAATTAATTTAATTAAATATTTAGGTTAACCTGTTAATTAAATAACTAATTAAACCATGAACTCCTAACAAAAAAATTGTGGAAATCAATTAATGATTAACAAAAAGTGGAAATTAGATAAATTAAAGGAATGCCTTGGATCTAGGTGATACAAAAATTAACTCTGACTTTCCCTCTTTCACTATTTCTCTAGCTTCCATACACATCAAGCGTGGCTTAGGTCTTCCTATATGCGGCGTACGCGAATGGTTGTTGAATATGAACCCCCGTGTTCGCAGTTTTAACTGAGCCTTAAATGGATCTAATGAACTCCGTTTTCAATGTGGATAATATTCTACAATCAATGGTGGTCAAGGTCGAATTTTCGCTGCCAACAGGTATTATTAATAATGCTTCGTATAATTCAAGCTTACACAATTGCGAATGATATTTTGATCGCAACAACCTAGACTGCGGTTAGAAGACTCGAGGTTCAGCTGCTATGCAGGATTTATAATCTGCCTGGAAATTATTTGTTGATGTCATAATTGGCTCAAGATATTTGAAGTCTTCTTCGTTTTCAAAGATAGTCTGTTTTGCAATTTACTGAATAATCGCTCCTTGGTGTTGATATAAACATTTATAGTTTTGTTGATGTTCACTTTTAGACCCACAGTCATTTCGCGTGGAGGATAAGCGGTATTCACAATATCATCTGTATATCTAAGAATTTGGACTGTCTTATTTAATATGCAGCATGAATATTCAATATAGCTTGTTCCTATCACGTGCTCCAGCACCAGATTAAACAGCACAGTAGCAAGAAGATACCCCGTCGCACACCTGATGTTCCTTCCACTACAATTCGAGAGAAACAAGCTTCGATGAAAGTATTGCCTTTACTGCGAATTAACAAAGCTGCCTACACAATTTTGGGACAACTTTGATTTATTGTGTATCCTTTAGTTCAAACCCGTTTTACGGTTTAAATTGTATGTCATATTGGGCCCGATTCTCGTGACATAAAATTGCTGTTACGTAATTTTATGTCCCCGCTTCCTATTGGAATTTGTATTGAAAAAACAAAAATAACATAACATAACATAAAATTTTAGATCTCGGAGTCGACCACATTATGTTATTTTTGATTGTTCTGAATTCATCAGAAATTAATATTTTAAGTTGGATGATCCGACGTTTCTAAAGAAAGCTATTAATTAGCTAAAACGCTCAGGCGTTATATTTAAAGGGGCACATTGGGGTCGATTCCGGGATCTAAAATTGTATGTTATGTTATGTTATTTTTGTTTTTTCAATACAAATTCCAATAGGAAGCGGGGAAATAAAATAACATAACAGCAATTTTATGTCACCAGAATTGGCCCCATTATACGAAAAAATCACAAAAATTTGAAAATTTTTCGAATATAACACCTATGCGTTGGAAAGACTGGAAAGATTGTAGTTCACTGACCTCTATAACGTCTGCACCAGCATGAAAATCTGAACATACGCAGTCTTGACTACCACACCAACAAGAAGATTGCAAAGGATCAAACCACTGGACTAATTACGACCAGGAGGTCAGTAGACTTACTGTGGCGAAAAATCTGAAGAGTAGTTACACGAAACTGATGATAATCACTTGATTACGCCGACTAATCAAAATACCTTGTTGTGCAATGGATATTTCTAAATGGGTGCAAGACTCAGTATTAATATAAATAAATAAATAAAAAAACTGACCTCAAAATGATAATTACGTTAATTAACGTGTTGGTAAAAGGAATAGATGAATTTTCCAAGCTGCATTCCGCTTCACTAAACTTTATCGAAATAGTTCGAGCTGGAAGATCTCCTAAACGGACTTCCTGACATTAGAAAACTCTTATCACTGCAATTTGTATCAAATTCGCTTGAGCGAGAAAAATTTAAATGAAGGATTTGAAAAGAATGATGACCAGTACAGTGATGACGTATACTACACAAATTTTCCAGAAGTTGCCTTAAATTTCTCTTTCACCAATTTTTAACAAAATCGTGGGAGAAAAAAAAATTTTATTAATGAAATCTGGCCTCCATCGGATGACCCACTAAATGAATTTTCCCAAAATCAAGGCTCATTGCATTCAGTTTCTAGTATTTGTAAAAACGCATTCAACAAATTTTATAAAAATCACAAACGTGTCGAAGAACCAAATTAAAGACACGAGCCGCATCGACCGACTCTCTAACTTCATTTTCCCGAAATTAGCATCCGTCACAATCGGCTCCCCATATTTGTCAAAATTGCGTTTTCAAAGAATTTTCCTGAAATTGTAATTGATTTCAAACACGTGAAAATCAGCTTTGCACCATATTGCAACATGACACAACTTTCAGCAACATCATGCTACAGGATACATGATGATTCCTTCTTTTGGGGGACTTCTACATTTATTTTCCGGAAATCAGGAGTTCTTGTTCCGAATCGATTCCTAGCATTCCAAATTGTTATTAAATAAAATTGTTAAAGTCGAAAAAAATTTATCTGAGCCCCACTAACTCACCAACCGTATTTGTCACGAATTTTTTTCATTCTGGAATCGTTATCGATTCCGGACATAGGATATTCTGGTTTAACAATGATATGAAAAACAAGCATTTGCTCAAATTTGAAACGTGTCAGGAAACTGTTTTGCTATAATCGAGTTTCGGGCCAGTGATGGCGTAGGAATTTGGCAGACGAAAAACGTTAAGTGGAAATATTATTACCAACTTTTCCGATAATTTTGAGCCAGAGGGAGACCCAACTGAATTCATCGAACATATTATCAAGATTATCAAACGTTTGAAACCCCGTAAAACAATTTTAAAATAAGAAATTTTCAATTCGGTCATAGTAACTTATGTCAAATTATTCATGTCAAAGGTTGGTTTACTGCTCGGTTACTGGCAGGTTAAGGTTGAATGAAGAACGGGATAAGGATTCATTACGCCATTTGGTTTATATCGTTTTAAAAGAATGACGTTTTAATTGAAAAATGTGATTAAAAAAGTTTTAATCAACATTTAAGTGATCTATGGCTCTTTTCTGTTTTTCTCAGGGAATTGGGAAAACATTTTGCTGTAATTACAAATTGCACTAATCCCCAAATATTTATTACCCGTTCTCAAATTTGTATTCTGGCATACAGGGAATACTTTTTTAAGGAACATTTTTTTATGTAGATATTTATGAACTAAAACACGTATTGCGACCTTATTTTAAGTTAATTTTTTTTAAATTAGAAAAAATAATGTTTAAAAATTCAAAAATGTACGAATCACAATTTCCCAAAAAAAAAAAAACGGGGAAAAATTAACGTCAAAACTGCCATAAAATGAAATTGTTTTTTCCCAATAAAAAAAATTCTCAAACGTCAGAATACACTTTGGGCAATAAAAAATTCCCAACTGCTAGAAAAACGTCACTAAATCCCAATGCCCTATATTCTCGGGGGAAACCAGAATAGGGTCACTTGAGATGGTTTTCCAACGATTACACAACTATTTAAATTACGAGCGAATCGGGAAAATTGTAAATGTTAAAATCAAATTTTACAAATTTTAATTAAATTTAACATTTAAAAATTTTTAAAATAATTCTTCAGTATTTTTTTGAAGTTGCCCTTTGATGAATTAAAATCAAATAGATCGTTGACGATGTTGAAAAATTTAGACAACTTATTAATGGGGTTATTTTCTCCTCTTCATAGTTAGTAGAATTGTGTTCAAATTCATGGCTTCGAAATGTTTTGCATGACACATGGATTGATATGTTTTCCAAGATGTAGGCTGAATCAGTGTTACCAAGCAAAACATTACCAGTAAATGCCGCGCAAAGAGAATTCGTCATTTTCAAGCGTGCATATTTTGTAATCCGTGCATCTTGTTGAGTACGCAGGTAACCGAGCCACATTTTCATGGTATAGGAAGTTGTGGTAGTAATCCCAGGCACTTTTCTTTAACAAGAAAATCAGAAACTTCTTCTGAATGCTTTCAATTCTTTTAATGTGCACAGCATAGTATGGATTCCATTGAATGTCTATAATTCAATGTCCATCTTTTAAGAAATCCAAACATATTCACTTTCATAATACAATTTTCTATATGCCTATTGAAACTGGCATTTTCGACAAAATGTATAATACCCAAGTCTATAATCTCATTGACTCTTTGCAATATTTAGCTGTTGACTTTGTGCGAAGTAATTAACGAATTTCTTTTACGATGGAGAGACATGATTTTGCATTTCTTAATATTTAAGTAAAGCGAGTTTCGATCATACCACTCACCACGTTTGAGTTTTTGATTATCTTGGTTATTCGGTCTATGAAAATGATAAAAACCCAGGTTCCGATCGTTGGATAACGTTAATATCGTTGGATTTCTCATTTCCCTTTATTACAAATTGTCGAAGGTTTGATATATATGACTTAAAAAAATTATGTTATAGCCTGAACAGACTGCGGATTAATTAAACTGGTTTAGCAAAATTCGGCCAAGTACTCTAGGAAATAAAATTCAATTCAAATCGACATACTACAAAAAATTCAAAAATCTACTAGCAAATTCAAGTTTTTCCATGCTGCTTGATTGAATTTTGCTAAACTAGTTTAACTGATTTGGTAGTTTGTCCAGGCTATAATCGAATGAAAACCGACCGAATAACGTATTACAGTTTGCTCTTTTTACAAACCTGTTCGTGGTACCGAGAAGTCTGTTAACCAATTGGGGAAAGAAAAATTCACTGTGGACCCGACGTGAAGCTGAAAATTTTTCTTTTGAAAATTAAAAGACCAAAATGGATCCTAAGAAATCGTTTATCCTATCGCTTTGGGTGCTGTACTATTACAAGGTTATCTGCATTACTATTACAAGGATATGATGGAGGGCCAATCGAATATGCATGCCCTTAATGTTAATCGGTTCGAAAAGAAACTATAGTTCCACTGAACGAGAAGCAGTTGCATAGTACTTTTGAACCATTAACAATTCGTTAACACTTTGATTGGTGTTTGGAGATTTCCCTATATCGCTATGAATCGCTCCTTCCCTATCACTATGAATCGCTTAAGCATACACAATAAAAATGCACGCGTATTAGTAAAACAGTTGACAAAAGCAATTCAAGGATTATTAAAATTTTGTTATTAAAGCAACTGTGGCAATATTCTGGTAATTCCCCGGGAATAGGAAACTGGAGAAAGATTTTACATAGCTTTTATCTATAAATCTGTTTTTTCTGGCCTACTGAGAAAAAAAGTTTGATGTAATTATTCGTAAATTGGGAATAATTTTTCCATAGCGAAATTATCAGGGAAAGTTATTCCCAATTTTATTTTGATTTCAAAAACATTGCAACTAACTTTTTACCTTAGTATGCCAGAAAAAAATTATTTAGAATTTATATGTAAATTCGTTCCCCAGTTTCCTATTCCCGGGGAATTACCAGTATAATGCCACTGGTCGTTATAGCGCAATTAGTAAACAAGCAACTTCGGCAATGATAATAAAACAAAAAGATTAATACGAAATTCGATATGTTCGAACAAACAAAAATTATTCCTATTTAAATACATATGATGATGTTTACCCATTTGTTATTGACCCCGAACTTGATCAATTTTTGCAAGTTCGGGGTCAATAACAAATGCTTCTACATCATTGTATTAAAATGGGGATAATTTTTGTTTGTTCGAACATATCGAATTTCGTATTAATCTTTTTGTTTTATTATCATTGCCGAAGTCACTAGTTTACTAATTGCGTTATAACGACCAGTTGCTTTAATAATAAAATTTTAAATAATCCTTACACTGCTTTTATAGAGTAGATTAATTAATTTAACTTGAGTCGTCTTGGTGCTATTATTTTTTATGGTTTTCTTTCTTGAAAAGCTATGAGTTAGAAGCTTGAACAGCTAAAAGAACAATTTAATACCCCTAGTGCTTTAGAAAAAATTAATTTAAAGTCACATTTATGAGCTTTATTGAGTGCTTATATTCATTAAGAATATAAACTAAGCTTTCAAATATTATCATTAAGCTCATGTGATTAAAAAAATCCCCAAGAATGCAATATCAATAAGCTCAAAAATTATAATTCGCGTTATTTGAATGAAATGGCGATCGTTTTAATTTTGCCTTGTCGATCAGGTAAATATCAGCTAAGATCTCATATATTATAATAATACAAGAAACACATAATAATATGGAGAAGACATTAGGAACCAGTTTGCTAAAAAAAGAAGAAATAATTTTTGTTCAATTTTTATGTTGAGTGTGTTTTTAGTTCTTATAATATTCGCGTTCGAGGAGCTTTAGAAATTCTTTTCTGGAACCTCTTTATCATCTTTCAAAAAAACGTAATACTGCATTTTATTCTAACTAGTGTATATTATGAGATACAAATGCACGTACAGTTCCGGTTTGATAAAAGCTTGCAACTTTGTGTAATTTTCATAATCACCCGTTATTATTATTGTTATTATTATTATTTATATGATAAACTTAACAAAAAAAAAACACTTTATACTCTGCTGTTTATGTATAATAAATTTTTTGTAGTTTTTAAAAACTTAAACTTCAATATACAATTTCTCATTGAACGAAAACTAAAAAAAAAATGAAAGCCGTATTAAATAGTATTCGTTAAGCCTTCATTCAATGCAGAACGTGTTCACAGTGTTTCTTTGAGAAATTTTTAATAATATTTTTTTTTTGTGTGTGTGTATTTATATGGTGGTAAATTGTTAAGTTTCGCATACTTTTTTGTGTTCAGTGTGTAACCAAGTGATTTCTTATCAAACAAAATCCAATATTTGCTCACTTGTGCCCGTGCACCCGATTTATAAATTGAAAATTTTAATTTTATGTGAAAATGATAGTGACTTGAGTTTAATTTAATATTAATTATTATTTTTGGTTTGGAATTTAATTAAGTTATAGTAATTTTTTATGTGGGTGATATGCATTATTTGTAATCGTGCTTTTGTGTATATAATTAAGATAAAAAATGTGTCAAAGACCTCTTGTGTAAATTTTATAATGGTTAGTGAATTTCTTAATCCAAAGTGTTATTAAGTTGTTTGTGCTAAAATCAGTAGCAATTTGTAAATATCGTGTGTATAAAAAATAGTGAATTTATATAAAAATGATTAACGTGAAAGTCGAAATTTAAATCTTTCGTTTGTGCTTTTTTGTTTTGTTTTGTATTTATGCTATATATCTTTGAGAGTTATAAGTGTGTACAAATATACATAAAATAAAAATTATAAGAAGTTTATTTATATACAAATATACATATATTTAAAGTGGAATATACGTCATACATAAAAAGGTAAAATAAATTTATTTGATTTTCGATTGGGTTACGCATATATCCCAAAAATATTTTAAACTGCAATATGTTATGGTGCACGGTGACTGTTTTTATATAATTTATTGGTCAGTAATTTAACTGTCAGTTGGATTGCAATAAACCAAGACAGACGTGTATGGATTGTTTAATGCACTTTCTCAGATGAACGCAGAGGTTCGTTTACTTTTTATTTATTTTACCACTCAACAGTGAATCTATGGAGGGGATCAATTTCAATTTGTTTGTTTGCATTTATTTATGCAATATAGAAGAAGTAAAGCGAAAGTTATACTTAACAGATAACATTCTTTATTAATAATATATAAATAGACATATTTATTTGTTGGTCAAGGTGTAATTAGTTATGAAGTTCAACATTATGGTGTCGCCTACACATAATTAAAGAACGTAATTAAATATCAATTTGTGGATGTCATTTACTTATGTACGATAGTCTATGTATAAACACCCTGCACATTTCAAACTATGTACATACATAGGTAAATGATAACAGAGCACACATAAAAACTATTAAGTGACCTAAATTTAATCAAAAATTGATTACAAAAAATCTATAAAAATTGTTTGGAGACCTACGACGTACCTCATATTTTTATGCATAATTTGAATCCAGAATTCATGTATTTATGTATGTATAAATCTAGACTATAGTGTAGAAATTAATTTCATAATAACACCAATTCTTCAACTTTTATTTAAAAACACGTTATTTTACCGGTTAAAGAAATAAATAAGAAAGAATATGAAATATAAAGTATACACCATTAACTTTATGTATTTATATTGTGTAGTGGATAAATCGCGGTTTGTCATTTAAATATCAGTAAATTAATATGTTGTGTCAGTAAATTATCTGCATGTAATTTTTTTTGTTTGTCTATGGGTCAAACTGCGGCCGCCTTATACCTTTTGATTTATTACTATTTAATGGTGTCTATAGAGTTTTGTATAAATTTGGAATAACTCTTGTTGATTATTTGTTTGAAGTGTAACAGATACGATCTTTTATTTAGTAATAGAAAACTACATAAGAAGTTCTTATGTAGATAGGGTGTCATTCATCACACACTTTTCAGGAACAATTTTATACACGCATGGTAGATTTATGCAGACTTCTAGACAGTAGCTAGATATATAGCATATATAAGAATTCCACAGAAAACGGTGTGTGGGAGGCTTTATACAAAAATGCGAATAATAAATATTTTGCTAAAAATCGTGCTGTAATAAATTATACCGGAGTCATATATGAATTCCTTTGAATATAAACTTGAAATTCTTTTATATATAAATATTGAATTAGAAGACAGATTTGATTTTGATTTTCTGTTAAATTTTTTTTTAATTTTCTTTTAACCTTCAGTGGTAAAATATTTTTGGTACATATTGTGCTAAACATCTGTGTATTTATATACAATTTGATGTTTGCCTCTTGATCGATTAATTATTTCGAGGAACTTAATTCCAGCTGCATAATTTTATCAATCTTGTATAAACTGGATTGGCAACACAAAATCAATCATTAATTTGTCAAACGACGCTTTGTTTAACCGACAATTATCAATAATCATATTGTAGCTCTACATACGTTGATTCACTGGTTTATTGCCAGAAACGACTACAATAATATGTGACCTAGTCTAATTATCTGAATTAAATGTTTTATTATTTGACTTTAAAACAATTTGACACAGTGATCGAAATCCAAGTTATTAACGTCGTTGATTATTTTGTGCTCCGAACATTGAAACGTGCCTTGATAATTAACAAAATATAGAAAATATGTCAACACCAAAAGTTTCAATGACTTCCACCAATGTATTTTGTTGGTTTGATGGTAGTCGTTGCGAGCACGTGTTAATATTTTATTGTTGATGATAGAGAAATTTTAGTGCTTTTCGTTTCCCAATATACACTACGGGAGCGAAGAATTTAACTAAAACCATCATTTACAACGATGAAATTTCACAAGATTATATTTCATTGATTTTTTTTATGTAAAGTGATTAATAAGTTTTAAATAAACCTTTTGCACATCCCATAAAATAGAGTATGGATTAAATTTTAAGCCAAAAAAAAATTATTTATTTCATAAAACATAATCTGCTGACCAATATAGAATTTATCGGAAGCCTCTGTCTATAGACAGTTTCACATTTTAATAAGTAACAGAATTCCTTTAACTATTCTTGTTCCAGTTCTGACTGACTTTCTTGTAAATAACAAAGCTCCGTATTACATGCCACAATGTAAATCAATGACGAGGAGCGGTATGTTGCACCATCATAATTTTCGACTTTCGGATAATTTTCTGTATTATTTTTCTAAACCAAAATTGTATGCGCTTTCACCCAACAATTACACAATAAGTATCGCGATTTCAACCTTGCAGTATAAAAATATGTTCTCTTGTGCTTCGACAAACGTATCACCAACAAAAATTTCTAGTGATATAAAAATAAACAAATCGGGTAACCGTAGACATCGTAAAATAGAAATGCTCGAGCATGGTGAGATCACAATAGAAAAATAATAATTGGAAAAATGAAACAGTATATCATTTAACTCTAACAAAGTGAGACATACAATAGTTCGAAAGTCGAAAATTGTAATGCTATACAGCATCTCCCCCTCAGTTATAGTTCTTTTGGAAGCAAAATACTTCTTTTTCACTTTTAAAAAATTGTTTGCTTCCAAATACTTCTAAACTAATTTCGTTGTATAATTTATCTAATATTAAATATATGAACTATTTGAAAACCCGTTATGTAGTAAACACTAAAAGATGTTAGGTCAAGTGTTGGATCGTTTGTTGTGAACAATTGTTGTACTAATTTAAAGTCCAAAGTATGGTTATTCATGCTTCAATAACGCCCATAGGTGGATACATATCTTTATTTTTACCAATACAAAAAAGAATTTGCTGTTTATCGCTAGCCACGAACTCTAATTTATACAGGATACCCGAAAAATAGAGATTGCAGATTAAAGCTGTAATAATTTCCGTAGTCGAATGCAAAATAAATTTGAAAAATTCTGGTGTGTAAATAAGATTTGCCCACTTCAACAGCGCTTAAAAATATATTGAACTTTTTTCCGGCACCCCCAAAAGCGAAATGGGAGAAATTAGTTTGTCGGTATTTTGCCCACCTCTAAATGCGTTAAAATTTAGAGAACTGATTTATTGTGTTAAATATTTTGATGTTGTCGAAAGCTCTCCAACGCTATGTACGGATAAAAATAAAATATTTTCTTAACTTGAGATAAAGTATTAGAAAGTTTATAAAGCACTATTAACTGCAAGTTACATTTTAGAATTGTCCACGTGTTGATGAACTTTTCCCGCCAAATAATTTGTTATGTCCATTTGCATAAACATGTGAGTTAAACTACTAGAATTTTCGTAAAGCATTATTTACTGTCAATTTAAATAAATGAGTAATGTTTCAAAATTGTCCAATGTCCACGAAATATTAACATTTTAACATACATTTTTGAGTTAAACTATAAGATTGTTCAGAAGCCACTTGGTCCAAATGGTACAAATTCTAAACCATCATGGACATTTGGAATTTTGGATATCCGGTACATAGCTTATGGGGTGAACGAGACTAATTGGTTAGGTAAAATTTCTCATCAGGTGGACAACTGTAAAACATAACCAATTTATTTAAATTAACAGTTTAGAGTGATTCGTACAACATTTATATATTTAACATCATAATTCACTTCTCTCTTTTCTTTAAGCGCATTTTAGTCATTCTCTTATCAACTTTTTAGTGAACAACATTGGCAAAACTATGACATAACTAACTTCTTTAAATTTGCTTTGAGGATGCTGTTTCAAATAAATTTTTAGTAATGAGTGGAAAAATCTGGACAAAACTGACACTCTCTCACATTTAATATTCTTGTGATACATATGTGGAGCTCCTACACACCTAATATTCTTGTGAAGAAATTGTATCCAATACTATAGGAAGTATTGAGAAGTTGCTGAAACACATAAGCTATTCAGCTCAGTTAAATTCTGTGTATTTGTATTTCTGAATGTATTTGTGTTTTTGGAGTAATTTTTTATATGGATATGCTTCTAACTCGAGAAAAATAAATGAGCACCTCAATGTCGCACGATAATTTATAAATTTCATAAGAGTGACGAGTTAATACATTTCCGACGCATTATTTATTTGAAAATACTGGTTCTGAGTTTTCGACGAAGTTATAATGTTTAACAAAATTGTAATATTTTACTTGTATAGATAGCCCAAGATCGTGTACAATCGTATTAAACTTATTGAAAGTTGGAATGCGTTACGAGCACAGCAGGGATGATATTGGCATGAAATCTAACGCGCTAGCGCTACACGGAAATTTCACATGGCCTTTAAATTTTATGTAGAAAACCAAAAGCAATTTTACTGATTTTAATCTGTTTTGTTCAGAAGGCTTACAAGTTCGTTCGATTGCTATAAAGTCGACTCAATAATTTGAATGTGACTTTCTATTTGTTTTTTTTTGCGATAGAATTCAACAAAACTTGTAAAATTGTTACCGTTTCCTAGTTCATGATCCCACCTCTGAATTTTTGAGGAACAGTGTACTAAATTTAGTTTCATTGTAGTTTTCTTTTTATGAATTCCAAAGATTAAACCAAAAATTCAACCAATCAGCCGAGTGGACAGCAACCGGTGAAAGGCGTCCGAAGCGACCAATCGTTTGAAGGAAGATGTAATAAAAACGTCCCCAAATGCAAAAGAAAAAAGTGCTCCTCGGTATTATCAGGCTCCCAGTGACACTACGCAGACCTCAAAAAACTGTTTCAGGGAAAGAGATTTGCCGGAAAAAACGAATATTTTGGGGCCAAAGATAAAGCGTTCAACAAAAAGGGCAACGAAATGATATAGAAGCGTTGGAATGTTGGTGAATAAAGTTGAATTTTGTAAATAAATAATTTTTTAGTAGTTAGCCTCGGGATTATATTGATCGACATTGTTAGTCTTTGCTCCTAGAGATATTGTCTCTAAGCGAATTTAGTTTCTACTTTTCACAAAAGTTTTGAAAATTTCTAGATAGTGACGGAGTGCGCGTACAGCTTAAGTATTGAAATTAGTAAAAAATATATTTTCGACTGACTTCATTCCCTATTAAAACAGTTCCTGCATTAAAACTGTTGTTTTGAATTGGTTTTAATTTCTAAACATTTTTTAAACCAAAAATAATAAAAAAAAAATCATAACTTACTACATTCGCAGTGGCGGCTCGAGTGCTCTGTGTACCCTATGCAAACATTTTCTAAGGGGCCCCTAAAAGTTTGAAATGAAATACACGAACTCTTAAGTAGCTCATAGTAAAAAGTTGTACGGTTTAATAATTTTATCATTTATGACAAGTTTAGCGATTAATTGTTAAATATGGGGCATTTAGAGATCAATATACGTTTTCCATGAATTCTTGTGCTACTGCTCACTACCAAAAATAATTTTACTTTTAATAGTGTCATAGCATATATTTCGTAATAAAATAACCAAGACCTCCTAAAATTAACAAAATAATTGAAAAAGTAGAAAGGGACCACGAAATCTAAAAAACAAAACACGAGTCAAGGTTCAGATTTGGTTAAGGTTAAGATAAGCACAGTAATGAGTAACGGAAACAGGTAAAGACTTAGACTGCCTAACAATAAAAAGAAAAGAATTCCACAATCGAAAAGCCATTACAAAGAAGGACGTGTCCATAACTTTAGAATTATGGGTAGAAATGAGGTACCTAAATCTGTGTGAATGGTCAAACCTAATATATAGCAAAAGATAGGACAGTTAGCCTCACAATAAATAAAACCCATTTTAGGCAGTGACTCGAGTATACAAAACCTTAGCAAAACATTATGGTACTTGGTCTGATATTTTAGAGTGGACCCAGCTAAGTTAAAATATTTTTTGTATTAAGGAGCTGTGCTACTCCTTACGTTACACTTCTTGTGGTGAAAAGAATTTGTTGATCAAGTCCATTATGGACGCTGAGACTTGGGCCCCTCTTTCTTGTTTACATACACCCCTATTCCCTTAGTCGCATCATTTGATGCGACGTGACTATGAATCTTCCTGGTTACTAGATTTTAAAATCAAAATTTACTAAATATTTTTGTGCAAAACTCACAATGAAAATTTTTGAAATCTTAGTTGGCTGCATTAGTTTGAATTTTTTTTATTTATTTGTCACATCAAAATTTCAAGTGATAGAAATTGTCATTTGAAGTGATAGCAGTCGATGTCAAATATTTATAAAGTAGTAGCATACTAAGGTTTAAAAAAAAGCCAGAACGACTTTATTGAACAATTTTTTTGTTCAGGTTTTGATTTAATGATCTAGTAACCAAGAAGATGAGTTGTCACATCACTTGAAGTGATGCGACTAGGGAAATAGGGGTGATAAAACGTCACAAAATATGAATGCAATTTAAATTGCCACATATATACATGGATTGTTAGCCTTGACAATTAAATTTAGAATAAGCTTTAGCAAATATTAGGATTAAATATTTTTTTTTCTTTTGGGAGTTCCTAAAGAGTTCTTAGTGTTATTATTATGTAATTTTCCGAGTAATTGAATAATATAAATATTTCAAATGTTTATGTAGTTTTTTGTGTTAGACCGAGACTTCCTGTAGAATATTCTTATTAGATAATTGCTGGCCAGCAAAAATTCAAGAACGTATCGAATTTGATTTACTAGCATTCTCCTATATGGTTGATTACCCTTGAATAATAAATCGATTCGAATTGTTAGATTCTTATGTAAAACTGGTTGTACCTAAATCTCGCGAATATATTACAATAATATTGAAATGTGTGTATTTAATGTTTAACCTTAATTTTCTATACTCGTCTAATACAATAAAAAAATTTCTTAGGAATCCGTCATAATAACCTCTAAAATGCATCTCCTACACAATTGTCTATGCCGTAAGAACAACAGTTGTTCACGGTTCAACTTGAATTACAATCACAAATGAATCAAAGTCACGTTGTTTCTAAAAAAAAGTCCTGTTAAAAAAGTATCGTCATCGCTTTCTTGCATCCAAAAATAATTTGAAAATATTTAGGCTTTAAAAGTTATTTGTGTACCTAGAAATGAAACAGTTTTTTCCGGTCTAGGGCCTAAAATTACGTATAGCGTATTATTCACCTGTTTTGAAAGAAGGAATCATGTTTGCTTTATACATTTCCTGTGTAAAAATTTGAGTTTGAATTTTTATTTTAAGGCTAGTATGCAGCTGACATGAAATGAAATTTTTCATACAAAAATTACGCAAACGAAAACGAAAATGAAAATTTCACTGCTTAGTTTAATTTTCCGGTACGAAGTTTGTAGATGTCTCTGTTTGACATTTCATCAATTATTTTTATTTGTTATTAAACAAACTCACATAAAAAATATTTTGACTTTGTTATAACAAAATAATAATTCAACATGAAGCTACTGCGTTTAAATTTTACAAAATTCTACAAACTAATTTTTCATAGAACATTTATCTGCTTAAGGTCGGTATCCAGCTCGCGCTAAGATAAATTTTACATACAAATTTGACGTAGAATTTAGCTAGCGAAATAACAACAAAATATTTAGCTCGCAATTTCGCAGATGCGGTATGCAGCTGACGCTAAAAGTATTGAATGTTGACGACCAGTAAAAATTTCATTCCACGATAGCTACATCCTATATTTTCGACCGAGTAAAGCTAAGTATCCAGCTCGAGCTAAGATAAATTTTAACGCGCTCTCCACAAGTCTCCACTAAATTACAGGTAAATTGCAAGCTAAAAAGTTTGTGTAGAGATAAATTTTGATGTTTGTTTTATTTCTCCTACAACAAACAAAAATATAGTTCAATCGACTATTTAATAAGCAATTTTATAAACATTTAAAATTAAAAGTTAAAATTCCCGTTTTGGCTTCCATTTTCCACTTTCCAAATTTTCTGTATCCACTTCTTCGAAGTTAATCAAGTATTCTTCTTGATATTCGAAACTTTCATAATCTATAGAATTATTTAGTTCATCCATTTAAAAAAAATAGTTTTCACGTTGTGCTGTCAAAATTTATCTCAATTTTATCGTGCTAGGCAGATAAATTGCTGCGAAAACGTTTGTAGAGTTTTCACTAGCGCAGTCTATATGTGAATGAGATAATTTCAAATTTTTCGGTTCAGCTGCGTACCGCATCTGCGAAATCGCGAGCTAAATATTTTTTTGTTATTTCGCTAGCTAAATTTTAAGTCAAATTTGCATGTAAAATTTATCTTAGCGCGAGCTGTATACCGACCTTAAGCAACCAAGATAAATAAATTTCAATAGAAAAGGCTTGCAATGACTTCAAAAACCTTCATGAATGCTTTGTTGAAAGATAATATTTTATTACTTGAGCGACAAGTGCGCGTTTAAGTCACACACACAATACTTTTTGAACGACTTTCAATACAAATTATAAAAAAAAACTTATTTCAATTCAGTTTTATTTATCTTCCAGAATTGGTTGCTGTAATTGAAAACTTAAAACATAAAATCATAAATAATGTTTGAGTACATACCAAGCTAACAATATCTAACCGTTCGAGATTGGTTTGTTGAGCGAATGACAAAGTATCTTGCTTATAGACGATTATAAAAGTTTATTGTTTACATGATTAAACAAAACATCGGAAAAAATCGATTTGAGATTTAAAGTTTGCGAACAAAAGACTTCTTTCTAAATGGTAGTCTTAGCAAATAGTTATTTATGTATGTATCTAGGGCGCTAAGTATTATTTTTTTGCGTGGGTTGGCCGAAATAATAATTTCGATTATGAGTATTGATTGAAATTTTTGAGTTCAGTCGGCAAGAGACCATCCATAAACTACGTCACGCTATTTTTGAATGATTTTGATCGCCCTCCTCCCTTTGTCACGACTCGTCAAAAAACTGTATATACCCCATTAATTAAAACTATGTCACAAATGCACCCCCCCCCCCCCTCAGATTTATCTGGAACAATAAGCTCGGCTACTGTTGGAAAATAGTCTATGACTGTTTGGGACGAAATTTCAGCCAAAGTTTGGCCAGCAACGGAACCTATACGTTCGGAAGTCATAAAATCCACCTATCGGAAGACAGTTTTTAAAGATTTAAATTAGAACGAAAATCTGAAATCAATTTGAAATTATTCACCAAAATTACCTATTTATATTTTCCTTACTTTACCGAGTCTCAAAAAAGCTAGAATATCAATAATAGTGATGTCATCAAGGTGTTTAACTAAACGACGCATATTTAGATGATGAAAATTTAAAGAAGAATTTTGAATTATATGCAAAATATAATTTATGCCAAAATATTTTTCCTTAAACATCACAATATGTTGACCATTAGAGTGATATCTGAAATGATGCTTATGGTGGCCCAAATTTTCGAAAATTTCATTAAAATGGCCAATAAAATACTCCAGTCGGCAAAGTATCCAAATTAAATGCCATCGTTAATACCCAATTTGAAGCAAATGTATCCCAATTCCTTTAGCGCATAATTTTTTGGAACCAATTTATGAACTGTACAATTGCCGGATTCAAACCTGAAAAGACTAATTTAAAACATTGGTGTAACCGTTTTAATATGCAGGGTGGTTGGATAACAGTTGGTTCCGAAAACAGATTTCAAGTATTTCGGTTGAGGGCATATTGCAGCGGCCTCAACATTAGAAGATAAAATCGAGATGTATCGTAATGAGCTGGAATTAATAGATGTTGTAAGTTGCAAGTGCCATGCATTTGACACTGAAGATAAAACAATGACAACATATATAAAGAATTTGTTGAATCATTAGAATGCAGAGGCATAAGGCACAGGTGTAGTACAAACTTCTTCAATTATGTACTTTGTCAGCAGCAGTTAGTGTCTTTAATAAATTTTGTAACTGTTTATTGTTACAAGCGACTACATTAATTGGTTGGCAAGCATAGCCTACTTACGAGGCAATCTTGAGAACTAAAAAAAATTTCAGACAGACTTATTTTCCGGGAGCACACGGCAATATCGCAGAACCACACAAGGTTCGGGAATTTTAGACACTTATTATATAAAACCAGGTCGAGCCCTGGATATATCCATGGAGATATAAAGAGTTCCATCTGTTGATTTTCTTAAGCTCAAAAAATATTGATTGTGAGGTAGCAGCCCAAAAATTTTTTGACTTGTTCGTTTACAAAACAACAACCTCGATCAAAATGACCATTTTGTGTCATTTGCCCACAGCAGTTGAAACTAAAAAACATTTTTTTAAATACATAGCATGCCGCCAACAATATCAAGATCTCAAAAATTGATTTCACTCGTAGGAAAACAGTTGTTTTGCGATCTGAAATACGTGTGCAAAAGCCTACTTACCATGGCAGTTGAAGAAAAAACAACTTTTTTGACAATCCATGGGTCTAGTGGCCAGTTGCACAGAAAAATGACTAACGGCCAGTTTGTTGAGCGCCAGTTAAATGTTTTATACGAAATTTGTTTAAGCGCAATCAAAAAAGTCAACGCAATCTTGATTAAATATATTTTATTTCATGGACATATTTAACGATTAGTTAAAAAGTTATTCAATCAAAATTGACCATTTAAATAAATATTTAAGCAAGCTAAATATTTCTAAGGAATAAAATATATTTAATGAAGTTTGTATTGAGTTTTATTCTGATTGCGGAAACAGATTTCATAAAAAACATTTAACTACCTAGTTGTGACTAACTGGCCGTTAGTTATTTTTTTATGAAACCTGCCAAATCGCTCGGTGCAAAACGCGAATAATTATTCATTTTGAAGAAGTTCATGTTTTCACCAAATAGCCACGCATTTCATTTGGCCCACCCTATAATACTAAGAAAAATTAAAAACGGCCTTGTTAGATAAACATAACATTTACACGACAACATGTTATGATATTTGTTGCATTTTGCATAACACAACTAAAAAAAAAATCTGCACAAACGTTATAAACCGCGAACCGCGATATTTTCATTACTTGAACCGAAAAACATTTTTGTTTGCTTTATCACTTGAATTTATTATTAAAATATGTGTTTTTGGTTTGTGCGCCTGCGCTGTAAAATAAAATAGTAAAATAAAGAAGAAAGTTTCTTTTAGTTTCTTACAACAATTTGTTGTAATAGCTCTACGTACGGCCATAAATTAGTACAGTTAGATTTGTTACAATCGTGCAACGTACTCATAAACAGAAAAATTCTGTAAAGTTCGGCCGCGGTCACTCCAGCAATTCATAATAATTACTATTACTATTTTTATTTTGTTTTATGTTTGTTATGTAATTTACATGTACAATTATGCATATTTATTGTACCCGAATATGAAATTATTTTAATAGACGCATATTGGTTTGCATACGGAATCGTAATTTTACGTGGCATTTTGGTTGGTACATAATTATGTGATCGCCTTGAAATACAGAACAGAATACCCTTAAGTTGCACTTCTTAAAATTCGAATCAATTTGGTTTGGGGGAATAAAAAATCGTACAACAATATTTATATAAAATCAAGTTTTTCCATTTCTTAACAAATAACTTACAATTTCTTGATATATAAGTGAAATCCAACTGTCACTCAATAAGTAAGGTATTTGCTATGATTATATAACTATAGGTACTAAGCTGACGATTTATTTTGTTCAATTATTGCATGCACTGCATTATAGGGTGCATCCTGGTCATGTTATACTTTTATTTTACAGTGAAAGTTCAAATCGTGCGCACTCATCTAATATTTTTGTGTACCAATGCACAACATTTCAATGTATATTTTATGATATTTACCAGCAAATAAATATCTTATTTTAATTCCAGTTCCAAGAAGACAGTTTTATTTAATTTCTTACGTGCATATATACATACGATGAGAACTGGTATTTTTTCTGGATATGGGAACAAGTTTGTAAATAATACAAATTGAATTAATTTTTTGTGCGCGACATTCAATTGTGCATATATACATTACAAGATTCACATAAAAATAATATGTGCAAAGATAGTTTCGCAGATTACAAGATTTATAATAACGCATTAATTTCTTTATTTACAACATTTATATTTCTAAAATTTCATTCATGCCGCGCTCAGCTTACACAAAAAGACATGTTAGATTGATGACCTTCTGCACGCTAGTTTCGAGAGTGAGTTTTATTTGCTTGTTTAGATTTTGCATTCAGAGGCGGTAAACAACCGCACCATATAGAAATTAACTTGTTTACACAATTTAAAAAAAAAAAATGTTTAAATTGTGCAAGCCGGGCGCTAACAAATAAATTAGTGGGCGATCGTGATTTTGCAGTTGAAGGTTAATCCGTGTTATATTTCTAAAAATGTAAATTATTTCTTATAGGTTTAACATTTCTGGCACAATTAATTACCAGTTATCTGTAGTGGAAAAATATTTTATTTAGTACATTCTACAAAAAAGCGAATAAATTTAAAGTCATCGTCTGTGAAAGGAACATAATTGCGCTCAATTTTGGTGGCCAAACTATATAATTTGACGTAATGATAGTAATGATTATTATTTATATTTACTCAGATCATTATCGTGTTGAAAATATTAACAAGTTGACAGACACCAATCATAATATTGATCGATATAATATTGTTCTACTCCGGTATTTACTAATTCGAAAGCTTAGTAATAATAATTGCATGACCAATTAACAATAAACAATTTTGCGATCACCAATCAATAAACTTGTACGAGTATAACTTACATTGCAACATATGCATAAATAAAATATAATTAATGTACATACATAGAACTTTCTTTTTTGTAATTTAAGAAACTATACCAGTATTTTTACCGCATGTAATAAATGCTTTACCATATGTATAGTATTTCGTAAATGCTAAACACAAATAGTAATAGTAAATAACAAAAAACTTATAATCAAAATATCACGTTTCTATTCCACTTCATGGTTTTTACATTAAAATTTGTTTGTTAGCGAAAAACGTAGCGGTAAAACCACACCACCAAATTTATAGCATCTTCAGTTAGTTGGAGTGAAGGTTTTCTTCATGTATGTCCATAAAAATGAACAATCAAAATGTCAGTTATCACATTTTATTTTAAGCTGTTTTAAATCCTCTCTTCTTCTTAACTGAATTTTTGCGGTAAATTGGATTTTTGATACATGCAATATAATGCAAATCATTCGAGTTTAACAATGAATTTTGTATCGAATGAAATTTCAGAAAGATGAGAAAAATCTGGGGAAGATTCTCAGGACAAGGTGCATGATATGCAATCTTTATAGCGCTTTTTCTTGCATCCCCACATAGAAACGGTACGTGATCAAAATTTTGTTTCAAACTATAGATTTATAGCATACACAATTGTTATGGATCATATTTTATTTATAGTTTAAAATGTATAGCCCAGTGGTACCCGACTACGTGCCCCTTTAAAGCGTTCTGTTACTCCAACACTCGGAAATTTTGCATACGGGTCATTGAAGAGGTTTCAACTATATCAATTGAACTAGAATTCTGCTCAAAAAAATGTTCACTTGTTCCTAGTTATCAAAACTATGAGAACCTGTTATTTCACTCCAAGTCGAAATATGATGAATTAATTCTTATTAAGTTTTCCAAAAGTAATCTTTAACACCGATGTGGCCACAATCATAAAGTAGATCAGTCATACTGAAATAGTCCATGTCCTTGAAATTATAGGTGGTACGGTTAAATTGAAAAATTAATAAAATTTAAAAAATAAGGAAGATATTCTTCAGCCAATGTAAGCATATTATATTATAAAGCTTATAAGGTTCTGTTTAGGAAAACTAAAAATTTGTTTTCATCTGATTACGATCGGTGCTTTAACTAACAAACACAACTATGAGCTCTGGCTCAATGTAGTTTTCGACATGGACCCATGGTATGATAGCTAAATTAGAGATTTCGAGTGTTAGTCTTTCGAAGCACTTGTCATAATCACTTAACGAAAATCTCAAATTTTTAAATAGAAGCTTTAGATAGTCTCTTTTAAACTTATACGATTAGTATAAGCCTACTCTAAAAGTCTTGCCTGCCTCGTTACAAAAACATTGAAGAGCAAAGAACTGGAAACTTAAAAAATATTAAGAATTTAAGAAAATATCTTTTTATTTATTGTAATAAAAAATTAAATACCAAAAAAATATCACTCAAAGTATCTACATGGTTTAACAATCATTGAAAAAGCCGCAGTTGCCTTTGTAATAAATTCGCAGTTTCTTCATACGAAAACTTAGAGCTTTGAAAAAACAGCAGTTTTTGAGAGTGAAAATGGTCAAGGTGATCAAAAAAATAGAAAATATTTTAAAAAACAGTATCTTAGCGTACAAATAAAATGTTTTCGCTAATTCACTTAGTAAAAATGTCATCTGTAAATAACAATTGTGATTTTATGGTGCGCACACAGAAGTTTGTAATAAAGTGATCAGATAGTCACCCTACGTGTGAACGCCAGCAACTTTCTGGAAAGTACTTTTGTCTCAAAAGAGATTTTTGTCAATAATTTTTGTTTCTGGCATACTACGATAAACATTCAGTTGAAATATTTTGCTAAACAATGGGCCTATTTTTTAATTCAAATTGAGCAAGCAGTGCGCTGCCAAAAAATACTCCAAAAATACTCCAAAAAATAAATAGTGTTTTTTTATTCAACCTGAGTAATTTTACTCTGCACACTGTGTTTTTATTTGCGAACTGTGTTTACACCGCGCATACTCAGTTCCTCAAATTTTACTCTGAAATGAATGTAAATAGTGTGTTTCAATTGATTTAAATACCGCATAAAAAGTTAAAAATTGTGGTCTTTTCTGAAAAAATAACAATGCACTATACTTTACCGTAACTACATGGGACCACGTGCAACACTTTGCTCGCACGACATTTTCAATAAAATGCAGTGACGATTTCATACATTTTTAGTAATGGCAAACACTGCAAATATTTAAATGAGTTATTGAACCCTAAAATGTACGGTCACGTTTTAATATTTGATGTAGCCCCTCCTTATTTTCCATCATTCTAAGCTTAATAAATAAAGGGCGCGTGAAATATAAAAAGCTAAATGCTAAATTCAAAATCTACAGTTTTTATGGGTTGGGTTTTCACTATTATTCTTGTATTAGCGTTGACCACTGGTGAGTGGTTGTTTATGTGCTGAATAGCAAGTTACTTATTCTAATATCCAAAAACCATGAAATATTTTTGAAATTTTCGCCTGTCTATGTATTCGTTTGCAAAATTTTGATATTTAAGCTTTTAGGCAGAACTGAATTTTTGTAAAATTTAGACCGGTTGGTAGTTTTTAGACAAAGACGCAATCTGCGTTTAGTTTTATCATGATATCTTATTCGGTTAAAACATAAAGAGGTATGTTAAGCAAACAAAGTATTGTTCATGGCTCATTTTTGTATGTTTAATTGTTTTTACAGCAGTAACAGTTTAACAAATTCATCCAAAGATGATTGTACTAAACGTACTCATGCTGTACATTTCATTCATACTTATTTTTTTATTTTTCTAGAGCAAGAAACCAAATGAAATAAACTAAGTATTACAAAAAGGACTTCATCGATACTTTAAATTTACAAATACGAAATACAAAATATTTACGTCGGAAACATATTTTTCATTTTTCATAATTAGTTGACATAAAAATAAATAAACTTGGACATAAATTGCATTCCTATTCGAATAGGAATGCTATTTCCCAAAGTAAAATCGTAAATAAATTTTTCAGCGAACTTTCCACGGTCAGTAACATCAATACTTAGATGAAGTCTTTAAATATAGGTAAAAACAATAACCGTTTCGGAGTATACACCGCGTTAATTGAGATAATTCATAGTTTACGCCCGAATTGCTCTGCTCCTCTTTGGTTTTTTCCTCGCTATTTTAGATTGTTGTAAAAACAAAATAAATATGCAAATCTATGTGCTAATCCTGATATAAACTGATTATATCTTAAAAATTCGGATAAATAAATTTTCAATGGAAATTGCGAACATACGTCAATTCAACATGTAGTATGTGCCTGTCGCTCATGAATTTCATCAACTACGTTTAATTACGACTGGGTTTAACTTTATTCCGCAACAAATAATTATGGTTTTTGGGTATTTTTAACTTCTATGGTACCACTACATTTAACTTTGGTCCTTAAAACCAAATTATGGAAATCCTGAAAAAAATTAAGATAAATGACCTTGGTTCAAACCGCTTTTCTCGCTTTTTAAAAGTCCTTACATACAGATTTTTAAGGGGCAACACATTACACATTATTTTTGTAATGCATTAACTATAGTTTATACTGTACGAGCGACAACTAGCGGACGGATTGACTCAAAGTATGTACCACCCCAGCAGCAAATACCAGTGCGCAATCTTGAATCAACTAACTCGTGATAGAATATTTTCAGAACGGAAGATGAACAGTTGAGACACAAAACAGGTTTCCTAAAACCATTCTGAATTGCATTATTTAGGTTAGGTAAACGTTTATCTACATTCAAAATGGAAGTTACCGGTTTTCAAGCAACGAGGATTATGAAAAATTGTATTAAGATTGAATGAACGAAAATTATTTAAACTAAACCACATTTAGCGTTAGGACTTCAGACCAGGTTGTGCGTAGCAAACCAATTACTCAAAACATCCAAATCATATGGTTAATATCAGATGCAACTGCTAAAAAATTTGACATATCTTATGTTAAAGCCGTATCATCAGAACACACCACTAGCTTAACAATAAAATTTAAGTTGAAAATCGAACTAATATGAATAAAACATAAAATTAGACAAAGCAGTGGTCCTTTAGAAACGCCGGTTTTAAAACCAATCCAATGCATCACTGACACAATTATTACAACGAACATTTTGTGAACCATTGACGAGGAATGATTAAACCAATAAAATGCGCAACCACTAAATAAAATACATATTCCGTATTTTAGCTACAATATGTCGCAAAAAATTGTAAACTTGTGTTAAATTTCTATAAATTAAACTTAATTGTCACGCGTTGGTTCGATCGCCTAATTTTAAAAAATCAACAAAGACAATAATGACATCAAGTAATGCTCCAAAACCGAAAATACTCTTTATTGTTCATTTCCATTTCCTCATACAAATCAGCATGTTCTCCATTTCAAAATCTACCCAATCGATATATCTCTTTTAGAAAATTCTTTTGGGACCCGAAGAATGTTCGAAAACAAATTGTACGAAGATACAAAAAAAATTGAAAATAACAAAAATTCTCCAAATGATGGCTTAGATTCGACTACATTCCCATGACTTTAGGCAAAAATGAAGTTCTGGGTAATTGTTCAGTATGGCATAGATATTTCCATCGATACAATTTTACTTCGAAGAAACGTAAAATCATCATAGAAATTTTTTACCTGCAAGCAGAGTTGTTAAATTACATGTAATTTTAAAAAAACTACAATACATTAACTACATTTGCAATGTAGTTTATGTAGTTAATGTAGTTAAGTGTAGTTGATGTAGTTATATGTGTAGTTAATGACGTCAATGTAGTTTTTTATTAGCATGCACATTTTTGGGGGGCTATTATGATTTTTTTTCGATTTCGTAAAATTCTAATTCGTAAATTCGATCCGCCGCGAATATTCCTATTACAAAACTTCGCAAAAGTCGATTTTATCGACTAGTCAATTTTTATAAAATAATTGAGTAACTTTCATTTTTAAACAAATTAAAGTATTTTATTTTAATAAAAAAGTAATAAGTATTCATTATTGTTTTCGTAAATACGATTTTCGTCCCAGGTAGTCGAATTTTAACATTTGATTTTCGTAAAATTCGATTTCGTTTTTTTTGGTTCATAATAGGGCGGATTTTACGATTTTCGAATTCTACGAAAGCAAAAAAATTTCATAATACGAATGTTCGCGGCGGATCGAACTTTACGAAATAGAAAAAAATTCATAGAAGGCCTCCTGTTATTTTGGCTTAAGTTTTATTTTTTACTATCTTTACCTTTTGTTGAATGAATGAAAATTAAATTTGAAATAAAACCTCGATTTTTTGCGAACTGAACGTGATTTGTAAGTTCTTAAAAAAGAGGTTATTTTGATTTTAAAATTTAGGAAATAAATAAACAATTTAATTATATATTTATAATATAATTTATATGAATGAATGAAGGACGATTGTAGTTAACGCATGTAGTTAATGCATGTAGTTATTATGTAGTTAATTCATGATCTTCGCCTACGTAGTTTATGGATTAACTACACGTAGTTTTAGAGGTAGTTTTTATCTCCTAAAACTACTTAACAACACTGCCTGCAAGTGAAAAACTTTGATCGGAAAAATTTTGTTTCGATTAATTGTGTTTTCGATGCGTTGTTGTCTTCAAAATTGTTTTCACGCACGTTTGGTTATTGTAAAATTATAGTTTTCATTATTGTTTATCGACGAATTGTTTGTCGCAGATTATTGTTTGACACAGAACTTGCGGGGAACCTTGGCGGTCAAATGGATGATGAAATTGGATTATGTTTACAATGGAATTTTATTTCACGTTGGATTTAAAAGCTTCTTTGTGATAGCTGTTTTCTTCCTTGAACTGGTGCTGTAACAATTTTTTGCGTAGTGACGATTTTGTTCATTGAAATACCGTCACTAAAAGTAGTTTATTTTGGCAGCGCACTATTTGGTTTAACAATTTGACTGTGTATAAAGTTTAACTTTTTATCATAGGTCTCAGACCTTTTACGAGTTTTTACAATATTGTATAACACAACTAAAGTAAAATATGAAAAAAATGCCCATTTTCCCTATCATTCCATTTTACGAGGAATGCATCACATATTACATACATACAAAGAAGTAGCTACGTCTTTGTCATATAAAAACTATTGGGTTCAAATTTTTCGAATGTGGGGTAGGAGTGTTTTCCTTGTTACTGAAATGGTTGAACAAATCAAAAAATCATAGGATTTTACCGAATGATAAATAAACAATAATTTTCGACATTGTCTATATTCTCTACATTATCGACGGCAAATTTTTAATATTCTACATGCATATAGAATATTGATTATCTATGCTGTGTAGACAATACGAAACAAATCTGCATCTTCTGTGCAGAAATTAGATCTGAAATCAAATTGGCTTTTAAATACTTTTTCAAATATCAACTAAACCAGTTGCTCGATAATAATTTTCTATTGACAAGCGATCACCCTTTTTGTAACGTGGAATAATAGTTTTCGGCCACACAGGAAATGTACCTTCAATAATATTGTGATTGTATAGAAAATAATTTTTTTAAAAACTCAATTACTGTAACCAAATTAATCTTCATCGTGTTTACTTTCCAGACGATTTATTATTTAGAATATTTCAGTAGCTATACCAAAATTAAGGTCGCATCGGCTAGCCGAGAACAATTCAAAAGATCCTTACGAGCCTGAGGTGCGATATTACAATATTAAGAATTAAAAAAATTGGCTAGATCCATTTCCGGGGAAAGTATGTCATTATGTTCTAATTCACTTAATTTATGGCCGGAAGTATCTTTATTAAGGATTTCATCTATTCATGTCCAGAAGGTTGACAAGAATATTTAAAGCAACCTTTTGAAATCGGCTTAAATATTATTATTACCTCAGAAATACCTTTTTTCAGTTTTCCCGTCTAAATCACAGACACTTATTTGTATAAGTTACAGTTACTGGGGTTTAGCTTTTTTTCTACGTGCATTTTTCTTATTAGTTCTGCGGAAAAGATGATTGTTTCTTCATGGTTTCAGTTTATAATTTTATTAATTCGTTTCACTTTATATTTATTTTGATCTATATAGTCCTTGAGAGTATTAGTAAATATGCCAAATGCTCGAGAAATACTAGTTTCTAATAAGACTTTTTCCCAAGAATCACATCACAATAATTCATTTAGGTGGTCGAAATTAATCCAAAATTTTTGCGGGATAGCAATTCTTGTATAAGATTTTTCTTTTGTTTCTTTCCTTAAGTGATAAATCAATAAAAATGGTACAGTGGTCAGTTATATGCAAATCCTCAACTATTAACAAAATTTGAACACTTGAAATAAAAATGATTTATACGAGATTCACATCAAAAGCTTATACTCGTCAACTTGATGTGAACTAACCGAGAATATACTAAATTAATATAAGAAAGACTCCATGCTATACGGTTGAAGTCTGTAAATAGATATAATAGTAAGTTTAGTATTTGAATTAAATTACTACTCGTACATCAGCTATCTTCATGGGTAAATCACGATGAGCTTTAACATAAATACTGCTAGCTATAAAGACAACAACACCACGTGTTCATTCCTGTTACAATTAACAAGTATTTTGATATTATATTTCAACCGTCTTTCACTTACAACATTGAGAAATATAAAGTAATGAATTGTAGCTGGATACAGTGCCCTTCAGTAAGTCGAGCTTAATTACGTTCAAAACTTCTATAACAGTCTTGCATTCAATGCTAATTTTCGGATGCATAACTTAATCCGCCCTAACCACACTTTTGATCTCATCCGATTGTATAATCATTTTCCGCATCATAAAGGAAGGTTTCACGATCGATATTTTCTATTTTAACACAGGAGGATAGTACAAAATTGAATTAAGTCGGTTGAATCAATTATTTACAAATCTTCGAAAGCTTACATGATTAAAAACAATTAAAATGTGTCCTGTGTTGCTTACATCGATTTATTAAGCCTATCAATGTATTATGAAATAGAGAATCCACGAAGGTTAGTGTTTGCTTTTGTTATTAATTAATTCCTAAGTTATTTCGATACTATCCCTAAAACTCCGTCAAATTTGATGAAAAGTTGAGAAATTTTTAACCTCCCTTTCGATTAGAAATAATAACGGTTAAATATTGTTAACCTTTGAACCTGCCTGTAAATCTTTGGAGTAAACGTTTGAAATTTTATTTTTAAATGTGAAGGGTAAAATAATAATAATGTAAATTGAAATGCGGAAATTAATGCTAATTTCAGAAAAAATGTACCCGCATATATGATGTCAGTTCTGCACATCTGTGAAATCAGATATACCTATTACAGCTATTTATACCTGCAAATGTGACTTTCTTCTTTTTATATGCCTGTGCCTTTCAGCTTAAATATGACAAATTTTATTTATGTCGTAAACTGAAGCCGGGAGAGGACAGCAAGATATTAAATTTAATCTTTATGATGAATTTCGTATTTTAATTTTGTGCAAAATTTTAATTACTCCCTTAATTAAATATATAGCAGTCGGTGAATGTATAGACGTAAACAAAATTTGATTGGTGCCTTAAATAAAATTAAAGCGAAAAATCCTTGATTACGTGAGTAGTTCCACTAAACCAAAGGTAACCCAGTAATTTATTGATTTATAATCCTATTAAATCAAATTTTATTACGTTCTGTGACATAAGTTATATATGATATTTAAGCCAGCGCTATGAATTATTGCTTACATATTTATTTTGATTGATTCGTTTAAAAATCATTTGCCTTACTAACTAAATTGGTATTTTTGCGATAGAAATACTAAGACGAAGGTTGAGTACGTTGCTGCACATTCTTTCAAGGGCATAATTACACACATGTTGTTTTTATACAAAAATGAATTAATTTCACTTTTCATTTACCACCAACTAAAATTTATAATTGGCATAGGTATTTTAAAAGATGTAATTAATACCCAACAGCTAAGAATGAAGCCGTCCAATGAATTATATTTTATGATTTATTATGTAAGTGACAAATTTCAATTAGCTAAGTCGTGGTTTCTACAATGTACATACGAGCATAAGGTGAAAGTGAAGAGCGTATATGCACAATAGATATAATTGTCCTTTAATACACTTGATGAATATTATAAAATCAAAATATATACGATGAAAGTATAAAACTTTCTTTCATCGTTGCCGTCGTCGTCGTCGTCGTGTGACATTGCATAATTTGGTAAGATTTACAGATAACTTTTTTTTGTAGTTTGTTTTATTATTCACATTTTGTTGACAACACTATTTGGGTATTATATTGTTGTAAGGCAAATATTGGATTAAATTTCATCGTTATTTAATGTCAGGTGAATGTCATAAAACTTAGGTATTATAAACGATATGACACATTGGCCAAACTATTTATTTTGTTTAAATTACGCGGATGTGATGCATCTTCCGAAGAAGACTTTGTATTTTTGACGTGAATTGTGTATACATCATAATGAACATGGGCAGGTTAGCTCAACAAATTTTTTACATTCTTGAATTAGGAAACTCGTTTTTACTTAACTTGTATACTGTATAAAGTGGTACCCTTCGGTTGCAAATTCTTAAAATATGGTAAAAGAGCTTGGAGTCAGATAACGTGAATTGTTTATTAAAAAGTTTTATTTAGAGAGTGTCATGATTAAGAAAACCTTGTCGTATCAGTTTAGTTTGGCGACTGATACTTTATATTACTAAAAATAAACTTATGATAAAATTAGGATCAGCCACTTGTTTTAAACATTTTAAAATTTAATTGATTTGAAAATTTTATGTTAAATTCTGAAATTGTATAAATTACCCTCATAGTTAATTTAATTGTTCAACGAACTTTATAGACCAAATGACAAACAGGTGAAAGCTATGGATTCTATTTAGGTGTGATATTTTCAAATATCACACCTTAATAGAATCCATAGCTCAATGAAATTTTTGCCTTTACTTTCAATCGAGGATGACAACAAAATGTGAAGAATAGGGCAAATATATTTCCCTTATTATTATCTGACACAACTGTATATAGAAAAAATAATCACTTTACTTATTTAAAGATGGTGTGTTTTGGAATAACTTATAGGTTAAGCCGATTCGAATGTTTAGACGATCAAATTAATTGAATCATCTTCCAGTTTTAAATTAAATATAATATGAGCCTTAGGCCATAAGTTGATTATCCAGATGATTGTGAAACTTTGACCAACAATTGACAACGTTAAAATTTAAAATTTTCAAATCAGATTTGTCTCGTGGTGATATTAAAATATTTTTAGATTATTTTTAACTCCTCTTCTATAGAGGGCTATGAATACCTATATTGGTACCGCTGTAAAGATCAGAAACAAATTTGATCAATTTCCAAATGCCCGTGGTTGGTTATTTGGTTATGCTATATCGATTTATGAGACGTTCACGAGATCTCTGCATCGTCGGATATCTGTATTAAAATCCTACATGTATGGTGAAGAAATGTTGATTGGTTTTTGTTAACATACTCGGGCCGTGATATGATAAATTTTGGATCATTTAGCAGAAATGTTTATCTGAAGACTGTTCAGTCTTATGAATATTCTTCACTTGTTCAGGGTTAATGGTTCTAGCTATGTTGAACACAATTTAGAAATATTGACGATTTCTAACTAAATTACTGGTATCGGCTGTTGAATGTATTTTAGGACTGCCTAAACAAAGTCCGTTATGATAATATATACTGTGCTATAAACGATTTATTTTATCGGGCAAAAGGCGCAGTGGTTAACATTTTGGCGTTTGGATCTGGAGGTATACTATAGGTTGAAATCCCGATAGGTGCAATATGTAGGGTACGTGTTTCGGCCCCAGAACATGTTGCAAAGATTAAAAACAAACAAACGGAACTTTCTTATTAAAGTTATAGATTCATTTTTTTTGTGGACCTGGTTTTGCACTCGAGTTAAATGCAACAAATTTTGGGAAAAAATACAAATATTTAACCGGTCCCACATTTCCAAAATACCCTGCTCAAAAAAAACGAAAAAGAATTTTTTTTTGAAAAAATACTCTAAATCTTTTGTCTTTTTATAACTTTTTTGATTAAAATAAAAATTGTCTAAAAGAAAAAAAAAGCATGGGGCTGTTTGAGACTAAACGAACTTGCTCGATATTTCATTTCCAAATCCAAATTCGCCATTTTATAGAGAATTTAGAAACTTTGAAAATGATGCTGTGGAAATGTCTGTACGATGACTCCGTTTCGAATTATTGAATTTGTTTTAGCGAAATATTTTTTTGAAAGGTGTTAAGAAAAAAAGGTGGAAAAAGTTCTATTTCGTTTTTTTGCGCAGTTGCACTGCACTGCCCATAATATACATCAGTATTTTTATTCAAATTTTAATATTTCTGTCACTGACAAGTGAATATATAATCCAATTTTGAATTAACGATTAAAAAATTAGTAAACGTAGCCTTTTCAATTCAAATATAATCGATTCCATATTATTTAGAAAACCGAAGTCGAGACATTTGGTTGGTTTTGGTTCCGAGAAATTTACCACAAATTTTTCATTTATAAATTGAATGTAAAATTTTAAATTATGCTTTACCTGTCCTACATATTTAATGTTTGTACAACACAAATTGCTACACATATATTTATATACCAACTTAACACATCATCAAATATAATAAGTTGCTGGAAACTATTTTGTTTAAATAATAAAATCAACTCCGATACACATAAGAGATCTGTTAATTAAAAATTAAAACTAAACTTCTTATATACGAAAATAAAAATGAAAGTGTTATTGAAACTGGGTCGGTTTGATGTTAATATTTTCATACATCTCAATATAATTGCATTTTACATATATGGTTAAAAAATTATGTTCAATAATTAACTGGGCATAGTATTTACACATACAGGCATTATGTGCAAAATTTCTTGTCCATACTGAACTTTAGATTTACAGTCCTCAACTACTCGTAAACATAAAACAAACAACAGAAACTTTCATCTTAATAAATGTAAACACACGATCTTATACTTTGTGCTCGCGTATGTAAGAGATAACTTGATAAAGTCGGTGCACACTGTCTGAAACTGGATCAATGGTTTTCTTAATGAATCATAAAAACTTGCAATTAAGAAAAGTAATTATGGGGTATTTTGATTCATATGTAAGGAGATTCGCGTGTGAATTGCTTTACGTTGTTATTATGTTTATGTGACGACCTTATAACCGGTCGTTAGTCTTATTTTAAGATTTATACCTGCATTTATAGATGTATATACTCGTACATATATACGATCTGAGCACGATTTTGTCTTTCATATATAATATGCAAAGTTATATATAAACCTTATATTGCTTTACATAATATAGATACTTGTAGATTGATCTAACAATTTAATTCTTTAGATTTATGGTCATGAATAGTCTAAGTCATCAATCAAAGTCACATAAATTTGTGTTAGTTACGATTCTGGCGATGCGACAAGCTTAACTTAATTTTGATTCGTTGATCCGAAATTTGCATAATAACCGGATTAGGAGAACAAAATAATATTCTTAAGATTTATCGATATATAAGAAGTTAATTTTGCCTCTATACCTATTATGTAAAATATAAAATCGTGTCGTTTGAGTTACAAGCCAATGTATATATTACTTACATTCTTTCTATAATTTCACCGCACTTTCATAAACCCAATATATTACCACTATTTTGCTCTAATAATCTAGTCATTTGTCGATAATATTTTAATACATAAATTATTATGTGGGACGACATAATAGGGTTATGTATTAAAATCAAACCGAATTCGTGAAAACACGCTGCTTGTCGATTGAGGCAAAAATATGTTTAACAGCCTCTTTCATTCCAATCAATTTTATGTTTTGACAACATTATAATAAGAAAGACACGGCAATGATTGACTTTAATGCTTCTTTGTTAAACCTGAAGGTTGATAACCTTAATAATTTTGTGTTTATAGCTTAATAAATTTTTATTTTTATTTGAATGATTTTTCGGTTTTTTTGTCGTCTTGTATTGTTATGTAATCACGCGCTAGCTGTAAAGATAATATGAGTGATTTTGAACTTAGTGCGATACTGATTATATAAAACACTTATTGATGGATTTTCAATTAGAACAAAACCTGGTTATCCTCAGGTCATTAGGGATCAATTTGTTTCGTAATTTATTAATTAATAATTAACATAATGTCTATTTAAAATTCCAAAACTAGTTGCTATAGTACACAATTTCCACAGTTCAGATAATCTTTGTAACTATTTGTCCTTCAAATAAAAATTTCCCGATTATAGCTCTTTATAATTTCGACCTCGAAATTAATAATAATCAAATTAATTCTATATATCTGTAATCGGTAAAATGTTTCCAAATCTTTATATTAAAAATTTATCTCTTGCGGTATCAGTTGAAATTGAACCTTCTATTTACCAGACACATCATAAATTGTGGTGTATGAATTTCACTTTATTGCATATGCATGCATTGTGAGTATGATCACAGTTTGCCGCTTAAACAAAAAAATCGAATTAAAATTCCAACTTAAAATGTTTGAAATTCTTAACATTTCAACAGTCATCACAATATGTAAAAAGTGTTGGTAATTAACAATAATGACTAAAATATGCTAATTCAAGAGACGGGAATCATGCGAGTTTTTACAGCAAGAACAACTGGTTTTTAGTTATATTTTTAAATTGAATGTAGTAAAATAGATGCCAAAACTTTCGGTATTATTTTTGATGCTCAGTAACTGTAGTATGAAGTTTGAAATCGATTACGCATAAGAAGCTGGCTCGAAAACCATCCCGATAAACGCTTCGAAAAATATAAGTAAATCCAATAAAATGCCAGTACAGGCCAAAACATAAAAAATGAAGAGCGTCACGTTCCACCCGGAGAAGATAAGTGTTTTACAATTTAAAGCCAGATTTAGCTAACTTTAATTTAACCGATCTAATAAACAAAACTCTTAAATAAGGTTGATGGAAAAATGATTTTATAATAATGATGATCTCTATAAGCCATGATTCATAAGTCCTAATTTTTGGTGGATCGGTAGAAATTTGAATTCGGCCGCTTCGATTGACTTCCACTCAGTCATTGGACCTTAAAATTGCCTACTTTAGTTTTTTCAGAAATTACTCGCTCAAATCAATTGAATAGGTGAAGGTCTGTACTATGATGGATCGTTAGGTGGTTGTTGGACTCGAAGGCATCATATTGGTGCCCAAATAGGTATTTAATTCAGCTACATGTGACTCTTTGTGGCTATTTTACATGCCAAGTCATAAAACAAAATCATAAAACATCATAATTTACTAGATTATGATATTTTTACGATCAAATTTGGTTTCTCTATGTGACAAAAATTGGTCATGTACTCGTAAGAATCCGCAGAGTAGTTTACTAAAACTTTCTTAAAGGACAGTTGTTATTTGTTTAATTTTAAAGGGATTAATGATCAATGAATTATGAGTCATACAGCATTCATTTATGTTATAATATTGACTGCAAAAATATTATTAAAAAAATGAAATATATTCAAATGCAAAATATATACATAATCCCAGTATTTTGAGGTCAATTAATGTTTATGAACCTGATAGGACATTAAGTCCAGAACAATGTTTAATACCAGGATATTACCTATATGAAGCTGGTCTAATTGGTTACTATTTGGTCACAATCGGTTAGTTATTTGCAGTAAGTGGACATACGAGATAGTAGACATCAAAATGCGAACAAAACAAATTGTTTTTGGACCCTCTCAATTCTCTTCGAATGATACTGGAGCCATCGCATCGCAAAAATCTTTATAATTTCGGTTGATGAAGCCTAGCATATTGTAAGACTTTGGGACATATGCCTGTTTAAAGCATCATCGTGTGTATAAATTACTCCCATGTCAGATATGAATTCAATTATAACAATAACTTCGTTGCAGTCTATTATCAGTTGAACATTAACAAAATCTATCTAAATTATTGTGGAGCTTCTTGGTTGGTTTCCATGTGAAACTGAGCAAAAATCTTCATGACATCAGCGAAAAGATGGCAGCTTGCGATTTTAGAGCAGTCAACGACATCGTTGATAAATAATGAAAACAGCAAAAGGTCTAAATGACTAGTACGCCTGCGTCACGCAAAATACTTGAGAACATTGACTCAAAAGTCTTAAAGTTTGCCGGCGGTCTATGGGAATGAATTGCCACCCCAAATGACACAACTTGGCGATAAGAATTGAGTGATCAATCTTGTCGAACGTATATTCGCAAGATCAATCATCCAATGACCCAAGCCCATAATACCCTGTATAATAAAACGGGTCTAATCGCAAATATGAAAAACTCAACGTAACTGCGACTATATTTAATTTGAACCACTCCAACAGATCCTTATGCTTTTTCTTGGTACCTATATGGTAAGAAACGCATGGAATATCTTGTAAATGTTACTTTAGTTAAATTTTTAATTATAATTTTAAATTCATATATACCTTGATTTAGACAAAGCCAATGTATTCAGCATATCTCTGCAATTCACTGTCCATGTTCTGCCCAAATTACTAAATTTGTTTATGATGATTTTAAAGCAATAAAAACAAAATTACGAAAAATTGTAGAAAGCAAAGGCTTCTAGATTTATTTTGATTTCAAAGTGGATAATAACTATCGAAAAAAAATAATTTATTTAATTTGGTTTTGTGATCACCCAGTAAAATTAAAGGTCTGCTTCAACTTTATAGACAACTACAAGTAGATCTGACGGTAAAAAATTAAACTTATTGGGTATATTTTTGTGTGTTAATTTTTATTTTCATAAATTATGTTAAAATTTCATGGAGAAAAAGACTCAATGATGAATTTATTTTTAACTTTAACAGTCGCCAATAAGGGATTTTCTTGATGTTGTTTTTTTTTAATTTATAAAATTTACGCTTGGTGCCAATCTCTATGTGCGTACTTCGCTTAAATCAGTGCGCTATGAAGTGCGCTATGTTCATTGGTTTTTAAAACACTTTATTATGAATACAGCCACTGTTTTAATATTCGTATTATCTTTTAGGGGCTTTTTTGTGTATCCTTAATTTATGATTGAAAATTTATGAAAATTATTAAGAATACGCTTAAATCATTTTTGATGTTCTCTAGAAATCTGCGGGTTTATTCTTATAGCCCTTAGGGCGAAATTTGAATTGTTTTCTTCCCGTTTTCTCGGCTACAGGGCAACTGTTATTTCTCCCCCTTGACCCAAGTTGGTCTTAATTGCTCTGCAAAGTTTCATTTTGAAATTCGAAAGTTCCACTGCTTCAGTTACTTATACGTCTGATTTAAGTGTTAACTTTTTGAAGCTGGGATTGCTTTACTAAATCAAAGATGAAAAATTATGAACCTCAAGAGTTATATGAAGTTGCTTCTCTTAATCGGAATACGGATGATAGTTAAGTAGAGGTTTTAAAAGACACAAAAAAATCACAACTGTTTTTGACATTTATGCACTTTGTATCCATAAAAGTTGACTCGAAGCGGCTTGAAGACTTCAATGTTCACTAGTTCGAAATTAAATTTCCAACGTCTTGGTAACCTCACCTCGATGTAATATCTGGGCTATCACCCAGAATAACCCAAAATATCATATCAGATGCTGTCGCACGCCTTTTGCACATTTTATAAATAGTCTATAAATATGAAGGGAAGTTTTTTTATTGGCATAACCATCTAAGTGAAGATTTAGGTCGGTTGTTCATATGTTAGAACGAAATCTACATAATTTGGTACTCGCAGCTAAAATGGGCTCGCAATAAATAGCTTTGCTGCTACTATATTGTTCAAAGCCAACAAGTGTTTAACAAACCTATTCTGCGATAGTGTTCACTAGAACATTTGATCGTCACCGTTATTTGCCATGAAATAAATTTCATTTTTGCAAAGAATCACACGAAGGTAGTCATTGCAGCGTTGATGTCGGACTAGCACAATGAACATAGCAGAGATGTAGCATGCTCACAATGTCGACTGGAATTTGGTAATTTCATAAACAAATTTTGACCAAATCCACTTTTTGGTTATTATTAGCTCAGATTAGCTGGAATAAATTAGAAAATGTTTTAACTAATTTCAGTCAAACTTGTCTAATATTTAGAACTATGATATTTAAATGAATCTTGTTAGGATTACAGGATCGATGATGAAGGAGCAAAATATAGTCTGTAGGAATCGTCGCATGTTAAAATTACCGGGCCGAGTAGCATATCGTTAATGAGCAATAACACCATATTTCAGTACGAGTCTTATAAAATTTACATTTTGTGTCTGATAAAATATGATCCCTCGACCAAGCAATTATTAGACTTTTACATTCAAGACCCATCAGCGTAATTTTAAATTTAAACCCAATAAAGTTCCTATTTTTCCGAAAGTAACCTCTAAACTACTATGAACAGTAAAACAATAAGGTTAACAATTTTTTGGAAAACTAGGAGCTGTTATAAAACAGCACAAGTAGTTCGTTACAAACAATAAGACGTATTGTATAATCCCAGTCCACCTGCATTCCCACTTCAAATGTCAGCAGGTTTCTTTTAAAAACAACGTATATCAACTTTTAAAAAAATTGTTTTATCTCTTTCTTTTAAATACATATTGATTTATCTTCTTGTACAAATTGTAAAAAATATGATTTTATCGGGATCCCGTTTTATTCAGTGCTGGTAATACAGTAATTGATATGTTACCTGATGTTGACTTGCTGCAGTCGATCATCACCACATTAAGTGTTTGTACTCGACCTCTTTCTATGTTTATTACCGCTTTTTGGCGGTTAATCCTTACTTTTTTTGAACAGTTGAGGACCAGCATAAAATGACACGACAAATTCGTCGTTATGCTGTGCTTTATGGAAATTTAGAAGAGAATTGCACCTCCATTTCTGAGTATTTTGTTCTACGTCCGAATACTGAGTTTTACTACTGTAAGATTGGACCTACCTACATCTTTTAGATTCTAGCAGAACTAAATGGGAATAGAATCATGCAATTTTGCGATTGCGTCATTGGAAAATTACAATAGCAAGTTTGCAATTTTTTCGATTAACACGCAATAATAGTATATGTGACCTGGTCAATGACGAGGGGGCTTACGTGCAGGTAAAAAAACTCGTTGCGCCAGTTTCGCGTATGTTGTTCCCTTTTATTTGCATTGCCTGGTGTCTAATACAAGGACGTTAAGTGTTGTTTCTGTTCGGAATATTATCGTAGTTAATCGCGTTAAGTTCTCGTTATCACGTTAATGTAATCGTTTCTGTTGGTGTTTTGCAGAAAAATGAGTGTTGATGAGGAGTTTAGTGCTATCTATATTACCCTGAATACGATGAAGACAATGACGGGTCTGATGATGATGTTAGTTCGAATGGCGATGATGATGAAGTACATTTGTCTCATGCAGAAGATGAAATGGAACAAAGTTTCGTTAGTAACGTTATCTACTTAGTATTGTTTTTTGTATCTTTAAAATGTGTTTTTTTTTTATTTTTCATCTTAACAGTTTTTTTCGTATTTTTACTCTGCGTTCTCATCATTTTTAGTAAACTTTTCCACAAATTATAACTTTCTGGTTTTCATCAGCGTCTCATACTCGTACTTTATCCGAATTGGCAAAAAACTGGAAAATGATTTTTTGAAACTCATCCTTTTCATAGACTAGGTTACATATAATAAAAATTTCACAAAACGCCACATTTTGATACATCGTGATCTAAGTTTGGTTGACTGATATCGTCCAATGGTACAAGAACCTCTGTGATTTTTTCAAATACTGATGTTTTGAAATGACATAGCGGAAAAATTAAGAAATAAAGTCAAATTTTAAGATAAAATTGTTGGCGTTAGGCTGGACTTTATTTTTTAAGGTATATCGTACCACAAAAAGTGGTGTTTTTGAAGTAAACGTAAATCGGGGCCTTAACAGTTTGAATACTTATATGTAGTTTTAAAATTAGGTTTTCAAGTTGAAACAATGCAGAATAATCAACATCTTCTTATTATTTTACTAAATCAATATTGAATATAAAAATATACAATTATACCAAGGTGGTATACAGGTACGATTTATAATGCACCCCAATTATTACGGTACACCTCGTGAAGAAACTTAAATTCCTTTTGTATAATGGTTGGGGGTATAATAAAATATAAAATCTGTGTCTCAATTGCAGCGATTTTTTTCAGAGCTCGAACATAAATAATAATATTAAAAATGTCAAATTGCAAAATTTTTTGTTTGCTGCAATATAATTTATGTGCAATTTGGTTGTAAATATGAGAAAACGTTGATTAATTATACCCAGATGAATTAATGAATCGATATTTAAAAAGCGGCTGCAATTGACTGATAGATTATTATGAACCGCATTAACCAGCATTATAACGTATAAATATTAAAAGAGAAACGCATAAGAGATAATCATTGGGCCGTAAACATTCCTCAAAAATTCTTAAATGTTCGCAAGATTTATGAGTATAATTAAATGATTCAATCGCTGTGCGCGTAGCGTGTAGGCAAAAATTTTATTTCCGGAAACAAACTAAAAAAAAAAAATGTTAATTTTAAATTGCATAATGACAGTTTATAAAATCAAACTGAAACTGAATGAATTCAAACTTAAATATGTGAAAAGCTCACGTAAATAAATATAAAAAAAAAAAATTACGACGTTGTAATGAAGATAAAACAATATTAATGCAATGCAATGTATGGGTGACAATGTTCCTATAATTAAAATTATTTTGCTTGTATCATTTGTATACAAATAAATCGGTTTCTGGTGAACGTGTTTGAGGCCATCAAATATTTTCACGTTTCGGTATACTACCGATTCTTTTAAGGTACTCGTATTTACTTGATATGTGATAATATAGTACAGGGTGTTTCCTATATAATCCGCGCATATCAAAATCATGTACATGTGTTTAGTTGCATTTCCTCTTGAGGTGAACGGAAGCACATAATATGTAATCATTATGTACGTGCCAACTTCTACCTATTTAGGTTAATTGTGTTTTTGGTTTATCAAGTCATTGTTAATAACTAACGAATGTATGAAGACGAATAACATAAAATACAAGTGGTATTTACCTTATGAAATTGACATTTATCAAAATCGTATGCATGATTTGTAATTTAATGGAATTAAATCGGTTGAATATTTTTGCACTACTTTTTCTATACGCATCGATCTCAATCGCCTATACGGTGAACGTTTTCGATTACTTACATAAATTTATAAAATGTTTTCATTTCATATTGTGTGCGGCTAGACCAAATGTCTATTATGAGTTTTGCGTGTGCGTCAAATAAAATAAAATCGAAACCGCAAAATATCGGCATTTATAATGAAAAAAATATCGTCAGTTTGGTATCACAACGTTTTTGCACTATACGCTATATACAAATGCGTTACATAACTCTAAATATTACGTATTCATATAAATGGTTAATGGAATTTTGTGCCGTTTAGTAAGATTTGTAGAAGATAGCAAAAGGCATATAATTTAATTTTATCATGTACTATAGGTGTAATCTATTCCGATTCACATTTTCATCAAGTTGATGTTTTTGACACACTTTATGGGTGCCCACTTATTGGCTGAAATAATAAAATATGTTGAATAATCTCAAACCTAAACGATATCGACGTGAACAATTTCATAAAGTTTTGAAAGAATATTTGTGCGGAATGCATTTTTCACTAATAAAAATGTTGTTAACACAAATGATTTCCGAATCCTCATATATAAGGCTGCCCTCTGTTTTGCTTGTAATAATTTAGTATGTTGCTGACCGAAAGAGGAGTCGACCGCATTTTGCCGATTTCAAACGAAGCAAAAAATTGATACATTAAGTAAAAATTTGGTTGGGGCGGCCAGCAACGTGAATCAAGCGCTACTTGGGTTGGTACAAATTTGGATTACCGGTTGGAGTGACATCACAGAATAAAGTGAATAATGCAATGACACGATGCTGGTTGGGATTTAGCTGGGGGCTCCTCATTTCTAGCACCTCATCTAAAGGTTTTGACAAAAGTGATGATTGAATTCGTTTGGTCAGGATTGGTCACTAGTTTTTATCGTTTGGTCATACTTACGATTAAACGGTAAATAAATAATGAAAAAATCATAAAAAAGTTCCCGCGGGTAGCACCTCATTGCATGAAAATCATATCGTTTTTAGGTGATCGTTAGGTCAGGATTGATCAACACATTTTTGCTTTTGGTCACCAATGGGTCAGTTTGATTGCGAAAAAAACAAAAACAAAATTTTATTAATTTAGGTTCGTCGCTTATTTGGGAATTTCATTTTACAAAATTAATAAAAAAAATCCAATTGGAATATTGGAATATAATGTTATTTAGATAAAAATATTTCTTCTTTCTAAGAATTGCATCTAAAGTGAAAGACATAAGATATAATCAAATCAAGTTTTTGGTTTTTCATATAATACGTTGAGGATTCGTTACTAATTGATTTCGTTTGGTCATCCCTACGAAAAAATTTATTGCGACAATTCTTTAAAAACTCATAATTTCCACACGAAACGAAGTGTTCGAGGCTGGAAACTTGACCAATACTAATAATTTTATAAATCCAACCATCGGAATCGTTTAGCCGACTGTCGTTGAGTATTGGTCATTATTTGTTTTCATTTGGTCATTTCTACGTAATTATTTTTCACGGGAGGAATGATTTTTCGTAGGGATGACCATACGAAATCAACTAGTTAATTTTGTAAAATGAAATTCCCAAATAAGCGACGAACCTGATTTTATTGAATTAAATTAATGAAATGTTGATTTTGTTTTTTTCGCAATAAAAACTGACCCATTGATGACCAAAGGCCAAAATATGTTAACCAATCCTGACCAAACGATTACCTAACGAAATTTGATGAAAACGGTATGATTTTCTTGCAATGAGGTGCTACCCGGGAATGTTTTTTTTTTTTCAATAAATAAAGAAATTTATTTACCGAGAAATAAGAAACAATAAAATTGGAAAGAGTGACCGAAGGCAATTCACTGAAAATATTTTCAAGACATCAGAAAAGATAATATCCCACCAATAAGAGATTTATTTAGCCAAATCTTAATAACATCTGAAGCACAATTGAAAAGATGGAAGGAATATTTCGGAGCAACGTCACCAGTGACACACAAATCTATGAATACTCAACTGGCACTGATAACGAACCTATTAATACCGCGAAGAAGAATACCGCGAAAATGGATGAAATGCTTGACTATAACGATTCCCAAGAAAGATGATCTGAGAGAATGGAAAAATTGGTGGGGTATTGGTGTTCCTCCTCAACATTAGTAAAACGCTATATGGTCATCATTGATATAATTCCACCTGCAATCAACGTGAAATTAAGAAATGACCCAGCTGGCTTCAGACCACCGCGAAGTTGCGCATTTATTATCACAGAGCAGTCTAATGAATGAAATTCATTACTCAACCTACTCCTTGTGGACTTCAAACGCCATTCGACACTAGGAGAATACTCAGATGCTCTTGGCCAACAAAATATCAAATTTTGAGCTCCTTAAGTAAAGGAATCAAATAAAGATTAGAATCGGAATAAAGAATAGCAAGTGTAGATGGATTGGCTACACACTGGGGAAATCGCCTAATGTCACACCAAGAAAGTCTTTTGAATGGAGCCCACAAGGGAAAAGGAAAGTCGGACGATCAGCTGTAGCATTGAAACGGACGATGCTAGAAAAAGAGAAAAAGCTTTGCAAGGCAAAAACTCAACTGAGTTAGCTGGTCTAGCAAAGTAAGTGCCCAATGCTCCTAAATTGGCCATTTTTTTATTATTTTGTGTTCAATATTGCCACTGAAAGATCATCTAGTAATTTAGCTATCTTAAATTAGTTCTTAAACAATAATTTCTTATTACAATTAGAATCAGCTCCAGTGGTTTCAGCCTTTTGAGTCTTCTCACTTCATAGGAGTTGTCCAACATACGGCCTACCTGCGTATTTTCATGTAGGAAAAATCATGGTGGGTATTTCCATGCTTGTTTCTTTATTTCAACGGTGACGAATTTCATGTTTAAGTCCCTATGCATGTAGTTGTTCCTAATGTACCATGGAGCATTCTGAATCCCTTGCAGCACTTTGTTTTTAAAACTTTGTATCATTGTTATTGGTTTTCTTGGGACAACCCCAAAATTGGATACCATAAGTCCTTAGTGGTTTTAGCATTTGTCTGTACAGCATCAATTTGTTGTGTATTGAGAGCTGAGAATTTCTGCCCATGAACCAGTACATTTTCCTATGATTATTGTTTCATTCTTCTTCTTTTTTTTTTGATGTGCTTTTTCCATTTTAGATTAGCATCGACGGTCACTCCAAGTGGTGTACTACGAAATCTCGGTTTTCAAAATCCCGGTTTTCTTTTCTTCTAGTTCTAATTGCGCGAAATAATTGATAAAGTTTTTTAATTGCAAGATTTAGTACTTGACACATTTTGTAATTGCAACATTTTGTAGTTGGAAGATTAATAAAAAAAACAATATTTTGTTAATGCAACATTTTACAATGCAATAATTGTAGAGGCTGACTGCTTTGATAACTCTCACGGGCATTTAACATTCCATCCAAATTCCATCCCTATTAGCTATTTTATAGAACTGTATCGCAAACTCATTTTTGAATTTTGTCAAGAAATAATTTAAGAGTCCCATTTTCCCGCATGCCAAATTTTAAAAATTCAAACCGAGCTTTCCTAAAAATCAGTTTTTTTATACAAAACCGGGATTTTGAAAACCGAGATTTAGAAAAAAAACCGAGGTTTTGACAAACCGAGATTTCGTTACACACCCCATTCCAAAGGTAACTGTATTTGCATATGAAATTTGGTTTGAATTAAGACCAGCTGCACTGGTCCAACTACTACTGCGTTTACTGCATTTTGAAGTTTGCTTGTTGCTTCCAATATATCTTTTCCAACTTCTATAATACTTGTATCGTTTGCAAATGTTGCTACTGTATTACCTTGAATATTAGGTTCTTGTGGTATACAGCTGACATTTTTTTTAATTCGAGCTCTCGTTTTTACTTTGACTCGAGTGTCGATCTGCAATGTAGGATTTAAGATTTTTATAAATTGCTTAGTGCAGACTCAATGTATCGAATCATAATTACTTCTGCCGTCGTCCATTGATGTGAAACATAGTTTAGTCCGAATGCTGCATTAATTATTTTAAATAATTTACGCAAACCGTTATCGTGAATTGCTTTCACAATTTGCCCAGTAATTAAGTCATAATTCTTTTAGTGCCAACAAAGTGACATGTAAGATTATCTATTTTATTTAAGGCAGTTGAATTTTCATATGTTGTTTGTCAAATATCAACGGTTCAAAAGTCTCTTCCAAATGAGAAGCAAATATAGAGACTTTCTCCTTGTCACATTTAGCTCGTTTTTTATTGGTAGCACATTCGATTTGTTTCATTTTAACCACTTCGTTGCTTTCCAAAGTAAGTAATCGTCATCATTTAGTTCAGAAAGACCTCGGAGTCAATTACATATTTATGGTTTCGTTCTTTAATTCCTTTATAAGTTGTTTAAATTGTTGCATAGAAAACTGAGGATATTTTTGTGTCGTGGAGAAGCAATTTGCTACCAGAGTTTGCGAGCATTCCATTTCTCTCTTACTATTTCTCTGATCTCAAGAGGATAGTTATGTTTCCTTAAGGAGTTGATATGAGGAACAAGTGAACTTTCCTTAGTCCATCTTCCAGCTGCATCTCTGTTCTATTTGGTTCGTGTAGATTTGCTCGCTTTTCCAGTAACTTTTTGAATAAATCCTAATTGGTTTTACTGTTTGTTAATTTAGAGAAATTTTCTTTTTTTTTATTATCATTGTACTCAGAGTCATTGTACAAAGAACACAAGCAAATCTGGTACTTTATGTTTGTCAGTTGGTCAATATGTTGGCTTATCGCCAGAGTGGAATTCATAGTTCTTCTTCTAAGCTGCATAAAATAACTCCTTTCCTTTAGAGGTTGTAAGTCTAGAAACCCAATAGTTATTATTTCCATTAAAATCACCGCCCATCATAAAAATTGGTCCGTGTGATTTAAAACGTCGGTCTTCGTTTTTTAACTGATGGTGTGGAGTACAGTAAATAGAGGAGATATGGAGATCCCTATTGATTGAATTCAACTTTTATGGTTTTACTTTGAATATCTTCTCTTTCATTACCCGATTCTTCATAATGGTTAATATTATTTTTAATGAGTTTCCAATAAAATTTTAGAAAAGTTTCTAGCTCTTCCAAATGACAATTCTGTGTTTTGTTCAGTTAACGCTTGAATATTCGTAAACTCTATTCGCCTATCATATTAATTGGCGCGGTGCCGCCTTCGCACAGTGCTATCTCGCGTTGTTCTTATTGCTGGTGTTGTTAAGGTATAGGTACTGGTTCGGTAGTTTCATTAACTTTTGCTTACAAATTCTCCACAATTTCTAGAGGGGATCCTGCTCTTCGTTTTTTTCTATATGTTTTATTTTGTTTATGCATTAATTGAGTTTATCTTGCAAGTTCCTCAATTGTTTTCAACATAACTTAAGAATTTCCAAAGCTTCTATCAGTGGCCTTCTTTAATTTATCATTTTCTTTTTTTAACTTAGCTAAGTTGTGATGCCATTTTCGAATTAACCAACTTAGTAGTTGGGGTACCACCTGGGTAAATATTGTTGAGAACTCTATGTTTTAAGGACTGGCTATTGAAGTAGCTACCAACCTAACCAATCAAATTCGTATAGTAGGTCAGTGGAAAGAACATCATTTGCTAGGTTCTCAATGTTCGAATATTCCGAGGTTTCTCGATTGCCAGAGCCTCTTTGGCTAATTAGGATGGAGCACCACGTACAGATGAAGTTGGCGTTCGGGCTGGTATGTTGACCTTCTACACCGACTGAAAAACTAAATTCGATGGGCTTATCAGACTACATAGAGTATTGTTGCCTGAAAAAGCAAATGAAATCGCATTTTTTCTCGACGAATCGCTAAAATCGCTTTCTAAAGAAAACTTCGGATTTCTGTTCTTCGGATTCAACAATTTATTTCTCGTTCAACAAGAAGTGTAGCTAATGTGCTGCTTGTAATGCCAGACCTCTCATTTGAATTGTAGATTACCCGAAATGTTCAATATAATTTACGGTAAATCAATGCGACAAAAAATAAAATTTACTGGGTTTTTAAATGTATTAAAGTGAAAGGCTTCGCATACCAGGCCAAGGAACAATATCGACATTATATGTGGTTTACGACTTTCTTGAATCCCATAAATTTGATTAAGATCCATCATCATAAAATATATTTGCAAAATGGTACGAGTCTATATAAATTACTTTTAATTACTATTAATAAAATTAAATTTTTATGCAAAACGAATAACATTCATTTTTAGAATTCGTTGAAAGTGATTTTTAATACTTAAAACCACGGACACATATCCGTATTGTTGATTTTGAGTTACAGTACCATTTTTGCATTTGAATATTCAATATCACAACACACTATGAATATAAATTTAATTTATAAAAATAAAAATATTTAATGACTAATCAATTAATTAACAAAAATTTACTTTCTTTTTATATTTTTAGATTAAGCCGCCAGCGCGAATATAATTCAATTTCGTGCAAAAGCCACCGCCCGTTAAACGACGTAATTGGTACCTTCATAAACGGGGTGTGCCAACATAATATTTAAGCATAATTTATAGATTAACGCTTATACTTGTAATATTAATTTTTAGATTTTTAATTAATTATGTTAAATTGTACCGATTTAGCATGTGTTTTGCATCATCATCATTTTTATGCGCATTTGCATCATCTGAAACATCATTTGCAAGACGATGATAATACAGGTAAGAACATTACTTCCGTATTCCTTGTAATATTTTATATAATTCTCACATTCCATTTTTTTATAAACCACCTGCATAAACAACTTTAGCCGGATTTAACACTTGGTTTTAGTTATAACGTGTTGCGTCAATCTGTATATAAATCTACTTCAAAGACATTTTTCTTGATTGAAATAAAAATATTGTAATCCACATTATCGACTTTTATGCAATTTCATTCGTTTCTATAATTTATTTCAATTATCGTTGGATATTATGTTTATCTCGGTATGTGCTTTGCATATTGAATGATTTCACTTAAATCGTATTTTCGTATATACTGAAAAGAGGTTTACGCGATATGTATAGAGACGTTCTGTGAAGGCTAACCAATGTACTACAACAATAACACACTTAACGATTCGTGCTCTATGGAGTTTATATGCAAAACATTGATAATCGTATATAGTATAAGGTAATTTAACCACAAAATCAACACTGTGCCGCAATTTTACAATGAAATTGCATAATTCGCGCAATTCCGTGAAAATTTTTTATGCGTTAATATTCTTCTGTAATGCCGCTATTATTTTGATTCAACTCTTCATTTTACTTATTCCGTTATTCTTCAAATCGATGGTTCTTTTGATATTGCAGCTGGTGTTGATTGTTAAGATGTCCCTAAAATAGATTTACAGTGTAACTCGAGTATTATGCAATGTACAATACTATTCATTGGTAACAGTATTTTATAGTTTTAGATTTGGTTCAAGAGGAGGATCTTCCTAATATTCTTTAAAAAAGTCCTCATATGTAATTTTAAAATTTATAAATCGATAATCGATTCATTTAATGTGAAGAATGAAGATTTGATTTCCGGTGGTAGACTGCTAAGTTTCCAAAATTCATTATCTAAAATTTGTCCCTTCGACTAACCGTGTAAAAGGTATAAGCACTATCTTTCAAAATTTTAAAATATAGGAAAATTCATAAAGTGCCCTGAAATTTACACAACCTGGCTAATCGCTAATGTACAACATTCTAAAGCCATGTTTAATCAACAAGCTTTCTGCTACTTAAATATTTGTCAATAGGTTTCATTTAATGATATAAATGTTCGATTGTTGGATCTCTCATGACCCGATTTTCGCGGCTCCTAATTCTACATGATCATCGTTAAATGGAATTTTTTGTCATGTTTTCCTCTTCGGTAATAATTCATTCGGCCGATATTGAATCGGCGTCTATAAGTCATTTCAATTCATCCTCAATGCCTTTAGTAGCTGTTAATATCTGTCACCCCTTCTGCCGAATATGATCCATTTTATTTCGGTTTATGTGACATTATTGTTTAAGATTGCTGGATAATAGTCTGCACCAAGAATGAGGTTGTGACTTTTTATAGTGCGGATCGATAAGTTGTATTTGTTTGGGTGCAGCAGCGTGTGTCAAAGTCTACCTCAGGCAATTGTTGGTTAAGTTTATCAAGGCTTCGATATTTATATGAAACTCTGTATTCAATCCTGGCAAAAGTTTTATAATGGGTTGTGTGTTTGCAAATGTCTTATTTTTCTCCTCCTAGTCTGGAAATACAGATGTTAACTTTCTTCTTTGTAATGTTGAGTAAATTAGCGTCTTTTGATAAAACTAACGTCACTTGTGATCCAGGCTCGATTAGTGCCCCTGGCAAGGCATAATTTCCCGCTCAATTTGTGACTTTAGCTACTGCGGTTAATAAATTTGTCCCTGTTGATGTACGATTGTTTTAGCATTTCTTGTTCTGGTTCCGCTAGTTAATGCTGCGTTGTTGTAGTGTAGCAATGTGTGATGTGACCCTTTCTTTACGCGACTACTCGTAGTTCCCAGCGATTCAAATGTCTTTTCCAGGAATTTTAAAACATCTTCTAGTTGTGGAATATCTCTGGGCTTTTCTAAGGATAAAGCTTAGATCCCAGCGATTTTGTTATTTATGTAAAGATATACTTTTAAATATGTCATTTTCACTGTGTCGGATATTTTGTTGTTATGATGAATTATCTCAGTGAGTATGACGTTAAAGATTTATCATCGTTCATATTCACCGTAAAAGACTGGTAGTTCTGCTTTTAACAGTTTGATTTGTACTGAAATAATCTTTTTCAAAATAGTCAAATGTTTCTCGGGTTCTTCTACTTCTGCTAAGATCGCAGTGTGTTGTTTTGTTATTCCCTGTATATCCTTTCTAATTGTTTTGATTTTAAATTGTGTCTTTGGATATGTTGTTGGTTTCCAATGAAAACTGACTCATGAGGACGTCTTACCTTTTGAATACTATTTTGTTGTTTTCTTCTGTTGTTGTTGATTGAAATGATTCTAGTTGTTGATACGCAGTTGATATTTTTTAGTGGACTTTTTTCTGCTCCTCAGCTGAATAAAATTGCACCCGCTTTATCTAGTATAGCTGTTTAAGGCGGTTAGTACAGCTATGTCTAGTATAGCTGTTTTGTGAAATAGGTGTACACAAGAAGTGGAATCAACTCAAATGTCACTAGTTCGAACGCAGGTGGAGACATAATTTTTATTAACCAATTATGATTCTTAACATCATTGACGTGATCGATGAAGTATTATACTTGATTCAACATCATCAATCTGTGTTAGGAATAATAATCGCTTAATAAAATTATAGTCTCTAACTTTGTTCGAACTCTCGGTCTTTGGGTTGATAACAGTTGATGGTGTACATCTTTACTATCCCATCATCAAGTGATACTGCTGTGTAGAGTAGAATTCGTAACACTATACCTGCACCTTAAAACTGTTTGTCACGAACTGACTCGTTCATTTCCCTTGTGTTGTATTTTCGTAATTCATATCAATGTGGATCACTTTCACCTTAGTTTTGGACAAAATTTTTTTAACAAATTTCTAAACTTTTTGAACAAATTTTTTAATTAAAATATTAAAAAATCTAATTTTTTAGAAATAGAAAAACAAGTGTTTAATAAAATGTGTTTATTAAGTCCTCCAACTTTGTTGTAGATCCGGCGATATCGCTTTTTTCTCTTAGGATTTGTAAAGAAAACCCAAATCCCTCTTTGCAAATACCTCGCTATCTCGTTTTAATTCCATCGCTGGCCTTTGCGATTTTGCTACTTACTTCATTATGAATCAATCGTCTTAGATCGGCTACGTTCTCAAGCCGCGCGACCAAACTTAATATCACATTGTAGGAGTCAATGCCAAACAACTCAATGGTAGGTGAATTTTTTGTTGTATCACGCACTGCACTGTGATACTCCGATATGAATAGGAGTCCAACACATCCTGGTTGGCATTGACTTCTTTTTGTAGATGTTCTTCCAGTGTCCGGTCGAACTTCTCTACCATTCCGCAATGGTAATGTTGTAACATATAATGGTGTTGTACGAGTTTTGTCTATGTTAAGAATTTTGCACAGTTCTTTAAAAATGGACGACTCGAAATTTCTACGTTGATCCGAGTGTATAGTGCTTGCGGTGCTCCAAATCTACAACTCCAATTCCTTCACCTCCTTCACAATTGTGTCGGCTACTTTGCGGGTTCCACCCTAAAATAGTCAAAACGCATCAGCATGTAACGAAATTGGAATACTTAAATATAAGATTCCAACAGGGTTCGATCTCGTGATCTTTGTGTTGTTAACTCTTGATGGTATTGTATATACGTTGATTATCAAGTGATATATCTGTGTAGACTAGAATTCGTAACACTACCACATAAATCTGTTTTTTTGTATTCGGTGCACATGAGATCTGCTTTTCCGCTTCCAGGAGTTGTGGGTGTACACTAAATCACTGTAAACTAACTCTGGTCGTGTTGCTCTACTGATTTATTTCCGGTGCTCGTGCTGTTGCTTTCTACGACGGATCGATCTTTGTATATTCGTGTTTGTTAATCATCTATAGGTTATTTTTGCGTTATTGAAAAATCGGTCGTTTCTCGCCTTTCTTGATGCTTATCGCAATGAACTCATCATGTTCCTGATCTTTTCTTTGCCTCATCGTAATCCAGCACACCTCGTAATCAATTTCAATGCGTGCCACCTTTGCATGACTCTTCGTCGCGGCCTTCTTGATCTAACCGTAAACTGTTTTTAATCAGACTTTCATTCGCCAAGATGAACTTAAAGGTTTGCCTCTTGCCTTGATTGTGTCTTCAACCTTTTTCTTTATTCCCGGTGTTTGTTCCTCTCGCCTGTTTTAATAGTTGCTTAGCTCGGGAATCAGGCTGCCGCGCAAAACCATCATTCCATCGTTGCATACACTCTCGTATATTGACGTAACTTCCCAATTGCCGCAATAATAAATTTTATTTAGCTGGCCATTTTTTATAAAGCGAGCCCTTAAGGGGGAACCATACAAAAATTATAAAAGTAGCTTTAAAAAAATTATGTTTGCGATAAATGCCGTTTCTGTGGTTTCGCCCATGGAAAAAATAATTTAAATTAAAAAATTTAACGAAGCTTCGTTAAATATGAATTGTCACTTAATAAAAATTATTAGAGCGAAATTTTCCGTTCAAACTTGAAAAAAAAATTAAAATCTGTATCGTACTACCTAAAAAAACAATAAACAATAAATAGCTGTCACTATAAATAGCTGTCATTCAATATTCAACTACATTTACGGTATACTAGTTACGCTTAGTATGGCTGGAGTGCCATTAAAAATTAGTGTCGTCAAAATTTTTAATTTTATAATTTTTTTATGGTTGGCCATTTACTTGCTTAATTTTATTTTCAAGTTGACTTTATTTCTCCTCTTAGCGCTTTAACTTGAAGATCTCTGGATTTTTTCCAGTTTCCGATTTATGAGCGTTAATTTATTAAATTCAACTTTTCTAAAAATATTTCATTTATGCAAATAATAATTATGATCAAACAATTAAATTTTCGGGGTTATTCGGGGTCTTCCTCTACGAAAACCTCTGGCTACATGTTGATGGAACACCTTATCATTAGACGTTAAGATTGGTACCTGACAACGGGACTCGACGATCTCCTCCGATAATTGTTTCACCTCGTATTTTATGCGAATCATATTTGCTGTTCGTAATTTTAATTTGACTAACCATAAAGACGATAAGCAGAGAAACTTGATCTTTTAAAGCATTGAGATTCCACCGAACGGTTTGTTGGGCTTGTCTATTGAATGTAAATGGCGCGTTGGGCGTTGTTGTTTTTGGGGATGTACGAGGATGTACCTCCAGTCCTACCGATTTTTGCATTATTGATTCCCACTTCGATTTTAATGTCGTCGAGCAATATGATATTGATAATTTCCTCCAACTCGACAAAGAATACATCTTTGACGTCATCTGATATATCTTCGGTGGGTGCATGTACATTATAGCAACCGTGTTATGAATTTTTTTAGTGCGGAGTCAGACCGTACATATCCGCATATTGGTAGAGCGGAAGCCGATAATGTGTTGCTTCACGGTTGATGAGAATGCCAACTAAAAATTTTCTTCCATTCTGATGACCGCTGTAATGGTGTATGTAACCATTGGTGGTGTTATGGATGCTACTTCCAGACAATCGAAGTTCTTGTAGTGTCTAAAGTGTTAAGGGAGAATCACGTTCCATTTTTAAAGCGATACTCGTGTTCAATTTTCTAGGTCATTGTTCTGACGGATTCGATATGGTAATTCGAGGCCATTGTGTAGGGTTCATAACTTAGTTCGCTTTACGTGTGTGGGTCACGCACTAGTGCAGAATCTTATGGCATATCCAGTCCTATATTAAACATATTTATATAACGAGCTGATTGATACCAAGCAGACGACCGCTTCAGCCACCCCAAACCAGGAGTTTGGTGGCGTGGTAGCTGGTAAAAAGCATATGGCGCATTTGAATTTGAATTTATTTGTTATTATACTACTCAAAAATCTTCCCAAAAATTCTACTGAAAAATCTTCCGACGGCTGCATCCGTTTTGGAATGTCACTGATATCATTTGAAAGGTTAAATCCATAGGGGTCATCAGTATATAACAAAATTTTGGTATACAAACCCTACGATGTCCTGTTATTGGCCATTCAACGTGCGCCACTCAATTAATTCTATGAACGAGTTTTACTCAAAAAATCTCCTATGACCTATCCGTTTGGAAACCAAACTTATCTTATTTGAATGGTTAAGCTTATAGTAATCATCCGATAATAGTGACATTTTGGTACAAACTCTGCGATGTCTTGTTTTTGACTATTAAATGTAAACTACTTATAGTTTTACTTTATGATTTGTTGATCATACGTTCTAAATTTTGTTTCTTACATTTCGGTTTTTTATATGTACAGATATTGTTAATTTTTATTTTTTAGTTTCTTTCAAATTGATTAATTCAATCTTATTTTATCACAAATATTTAAATAGGGATGCAGCATCAACGGAACGAGACAGTTATTGGAATCGTGGATAGTAACGAAATGACTGTGTGCTACTCTTAATCATTATTTTTTTATTTCACTCAAAGTTCTTATAAGAAATATTTTAACAACATTTTAACAGTACTTTTTATCTTTGTTAATTGTTAGAAACGTCACTTTCATTTTAGAAGAATATTATAAAGCTGATTGAGTGTGAAATTATAGTTGTAAAGCTCTAAGTACTAATTTATAATTCTAGATAGGAAATTTCCAAATTTAAAATGCACTTTCAAATATTTTGAATTACATTATTTCATTGTCGTAACGTTTTCCATTAACTTACAAACCAAACACCTTTCTTAAAAAGGTTTAAACAATGGTGTTAAACGTGTGGAGCTTGAGCACTTATTTAGTGAGCTTTAAAACCAAGCTTTGCTCAAGTCGAAACGTAATTATAATATTTTCTGTAAATTTTTTTTAAAGCCCTTGGAGTCTAAGCTCCCGCAACTGTCTATGCTATTCTGCTATTCTTTAAAGATTTAAATTTATGTATTACACTTTAAAAAAAAATCATGCTTTAAAAAAATGTTGCTTAAATTGCGAATGCCTAATATTTTACATTAAAAGGTTTGTAAAATGTTTAGGTGCCAATCAGCAGTTATACATTTATCAAAACCTGAATTTGCGAATATCACTTTAGCCCAAATATAACGTAAACAAATGAAAATAATTTTTTTAAACCAACCGATACAATCTCCAGCGTATTTTAGGGCAATCAATATCAACTTTTCTTGAAAATTTATATTTTCGTTTGACTTACGTTCATATAAGTACTCGTACTTACATTTGTATATAACAGGTAGCTTACCTTGGTATAAATAAACAATATAATTCAGATTAATTCTAAAAACGTCAGTTTATACGAGTATAGCAACATTTACGTTTAAGATTTTTTTTTATAAATTATTGGGGGATTGAGAACACAGCAGTGCATTCACAACTTTATGGTATAAAGTAAATAAAATTGAGTGGAAAATGCGTGTGATGTGTATGATTGCAAAACATAAAAAGTTGGTTGCGATGTCGATCATCAACATTAACAATTCCTAATTGCTCTCATAAAATAATAAATGAATCGTCTAAGCTTAATGACATTATTGTAAATACAGTTGTAGGTAGGTAATTTACCCATCTCAGTAATTTATTATTTTATTCACATTTTTTTACGTAAATAATTAATTTTAATTGGCATAATTTTACTACTCAATCCTCCACAGCAGGTGTATGTGTAGATACAAAGAGAAAAATAAAAAATTATATATTTGGGGTTCACACTGTACCGTAGAAAATACCATCGGCATAAAGTTGTGTCATTGGACATAATACCATATATAAACTCAGTTATTTATTAATTTTATGCCAATTGAATATTAATAAAATAAATTTAATTTTCTTGTCGTCGTTTTCTAAATGTATTATAATATAATGTTGTTGTCAAACCATGTACCATGTACTGTAAATATACAATAAAATTGTAATATTTTTTTATGATTATTATTTTAATTTATTAATTCAATTTTATTTTTTAGTTCATCAACATTTTTTTTTTGTATATTGCAAATTATGTAATAGCACACAGATTAGCGTTAATAATTTTGTGAATCATTGGTTTAGTTGAGCTTCAGGGACGACTCGATCGTGGTATTACTGTATTTAAATGCGGTTTGTAATTAAAGCTATGTTTTGAAATTTTAATGAGGTGCAGTATTAATTTATATAATGTGGGTGAATACGCGACTGCGATTGTGCCAATAATGCAGCAATTATGTTAGGTACGTTAGACACAGCGACTATAAACAGAAATTAATTACATTATTTTGCTCTTATTTAAATTACTTAATATATACGTAAACAACATTTAGGCGTTTAATAATTTTCTAAGCTTTAGAATAGTTCGCTTCTGAGCGCGTTTCTCAGTGGAGGCGCAACCAAAATTTTTGAAATGGGGTGTACACTAAAGTGTACAAAGGTGATGCACTTTGTTTGTAAAAAAATTCTTTAACGAGCTGCGAACTCTTCTTTGTTGCAATTCTTAAGTTGACTCTCTTTAAGTGGACATTTTTAAATAGAATTTTTTTTATTTCCAACAAGTTTTACCCTGCTGACAAACAGTTTGATTTAGTAACAACCTTTCGCTGTAAAATTAATTATGCTAACCAATCAACGGTGAGGAGGACTGGAAACTGTTCAAATACACACTTAAGCAATAGCGTCTGAAACAAATGAGCAGCGGGAGCCAAGACAAAAAACCGCTCAATCCTGTTTTTCTGAAACAATCGGACAATCGGAGCCAAAACTGGATAAGATTCGATGCAAACGATAACTGTATACACTGATTTAAATCTAGGTGCATTTAATTACGTTGCTAATTATCATTAAGAATGAAACACCGATAATGTAATTATATTCCACCCATCCCCATCAACTTTTGTATCAAGTGGCACAAGTCAATCTGAAAATTTCTTGGCAAACGATGCAACAAATATCGTGGGGAGAATTACATGTAAACATTCAAACTGCAAGGAAAATTTATCATCGTGCTCACTACTATCACTGCCGAGTGCAGATCACAAAGTTTTTTAAATTTATTTCATGGGAATTGTTCTTTTAAGAACATTTGAAAATTGTTGAAAGAACTTTGATATTTAATTAGGCCATCACCAGCCTTTAATTTCTTGTGTAATTCGGCCCGTTTTTCAATTTGAATTTCACAAGGTTTAAAATTGAAAAGCTGTCTGTATTAAGAAAAGGCAGTGGAGCCTAAAAATGTTTAATGGAGCGGTTAATTAAACGAAAGTATTTCATTGGTATGGCTCTTTAAATGTTTTTTACAAGAACGTTCGTTTACGTTTATAAGAATTTTTAACAGGGTGTTTACAACAACATTTGTTATTTTAGTTAAACTCATTGCCACATTTTATTGTTGTGGATTTTTTAACAAATAACAAAAATATACTCAAAAATTATATGACGAAATTTAAAACTTTTCAAAATAAAACTCGCAAAAAGTATGTTTATTTAACAATGTGGAGCAAGATTTGATAAGGAATGGAGGGTCGAATGAAAATAAGTATCCGAGTTAAGATCTTAATTAACAATTTAATACGTTATCTGAAATATAAAAATACTTCAAATACTTCGCTTCACTCGAAACCTTTTTAATGGATCAGCTGTTTTAATTTTCTCCGGTTCTGTTTCGTCCGTAATATCCACAGATTGTATTTATCTGGCTTGATGTTACAGACTTATTTACGGCTCCGGCTTAAAATACTGAATTAATGGATATTCAGTTCACCTTTACCGAGTTTGGCTTTGGTGAACTCGAATTTGCTCACTCACCTTTACAACATATCGTCGTAACCAGAAGACCATGTCAGAAAAAGAAGATAAAAAATTCAAAAAATTTATGTTTATTATCTTAACGGGCTGAAATTGGCACAAAATCTATCTCTGTGCCAAATCGCAGCTCGATTGGATGATAAACAAAATTTTTAAATTTTTTTCGGTTTTTGTGTACCTCACCAGGCTCCCCTTTAAAGTTTATATTCAAATGGAAATATGCCTTCTCATTTTTCTTTATTTATGCCCTGCCAGCAAACGGCTTGGCCAAACTGAACGAAATCTTGGTCGCATCCCCGGATCAGATTTTGGCATACAGCTAGCAGGAGTCTCCTTTTCATAACTATTGGTATATGTTGCGAAAGCTAAGCAGCACATTTAACAAAGCTTTCTGCAGTAAACAAAATTTCACGAACTCAGCTCATTTTAATAGTAGGCCATTATTTGTGTGACTAGTTCATGAGGATAACCAAGGTTGCCAATCATATCAGTCGCTGTTGTTTCACCCACAATTTCCACACCGGCCTATTTAGATGTTCGAGTCGTAATTATCAGCAAGCTTTTGCCACCACAATGGAGGAAAAAAAATCAGTATAAGTTCTGTACCATACCTGGTCACTGTTCAACCAACAAGCCTCTTTAAAATTATCGGGCTTAGCTTGCTGGTACTTTTGACAAATACCACATGACGAAATTTTTTTTAGAGATTTCCTCATTAATTTTAAGTCACCAACAAAACAATTTGGTTAACATTTTCATGTTTACGTACAAAAAAGTGACATTATTGGATTGGTCGTTGACACTGGCCATTCTTTTTCAACATTGGACAACACTTTACTTAGAACAACATCTGATTTTGTTTTTCATGTCACCTTTTCATAACACATTGGTATCTTGTCCACCGCAGAGACGGCATTTACCATAAAAATCAGGAAATCCCACTTCTCTCGTCTTCGTGTGGAAACGGCAGTGCGGAATAAAACTGTCTTTGCCTTTAAGATATTTTATCAAATAATTAGCCTCAGATACAATTATAGTCTGTTGGAGTCTTCGATCAGATCAGTTATTAGTATTCCCTTTTTGATATTAAACAACGATACCAATAGTTGATGGTTATTCACTAAACTTAAGGAGCTGCCAAATAAAAGTTTATGAAATTTTGTCACTCCGAAGGTGATTGCAAGCGCCTCCTTCAGATACATCTCCTTTTTTCAGGTCGTAAAAACAAGCTTGGGTTTGCATTTCAAATATTCATCATTGTAGATCTATGTCCAGGCGAACTTCAAGTTTTCTTAGTTAAAGAGTATAGCGTTGCTAACTCCGAACTCATCATTACGGTAACTCCAAACCCCGAGAATGCTTTCAGCTGCGTGACACTGGAAATAGCAACAGTTTTAACAGGACCAGATTCAAACAGGCTACCAGTATATCGTTTATACAACAGACGTTTTTGGTAATCCCTGTAGTATATCATCCAACAACTATTGAAAGATTGTCGCAGCGCTTCAGACTCCATAAGTCAATTTGGTAAATCAAAACAAGGTAAGTAGAGTATTATGCATGAAAAGCACAATCAAGTCTTCAGCTATTTCAACTTACTGATAAGCACCAACCGAATCCAAAATATTTTAAAGTGGTTAATAATGAAAATCCACTTACTTATTGACCGAAACTGAAGTCTACACAAATTATGAGACTCTCATCCTTTCTAGGGACCACCGCTAGAACTTGTCTGTTCAGAATAATAAAATATTAATCAAAAATCATAAAGCTTTTAACATCTGAGAAAAAAAGTTAACCAAACTACGCTTTTGAAAATTGACATGGATGGTTATGCGCGGCTAAAAAAGTTTTTTTTCTGAATTAAAATCAGTGTTTTTAATTCATTTTAAAATGAATTAAAATCAGAGTTGAAAAAGAAATAAAAAAGTTCGATAAAATGAATTTAAAAAGGCATTTCTTAATTCAGTTTTAAAATGAATTAGCATAAGTGTTTATAAAATGAAATAATATAAGCCTCTTTATAAAATGAAAAAAATGCTATTTTCATAAATGAAAATTTTTTGGAATTAAAATTTGAATTTTGCACGTAAAAATTTGGCAATGCAAAATACGGCGTAATTTTACTTTACGTATACATCGGAAAAATCAGGTAAGGAATATAAATTTTGGAAATTTTTAAATGAAGGATTGTTTACTATCAGTTTTTAGGGGGAAGAGTTGCTACATTTTTCAATATTATTTTTTATTTTTATTAATAATAATTGCTTCGTCAACTTTGCAGACTCAGATCAAAGAGTTTCTCACGCTCTTAACGCTTCTTCTGATAGTGCCACAAATGTTAAAAGACTCAACTTTCGTATATATAATTTTTTTAAATGTAATTTTAATTCGTTTATACCTTAGAAGAATGGGCTGCCCCCACCCCCAAATCCCCGCTATTCCACAATTTGTACAATTCTTTAGGTGTCAAACTAAGTAACAAAAAAAATTGAAAAAATTTCAAAATTCTCGTGGAAAAATTGAAAAATTTTTCCGGAAAAATTATTTGTACTGTTGAAAAACTGTTAAGATACAATCCTAATATCCAAATTTTTATAAAGATTACACATTTGTATAGAATAATACACAATTTTTTTTAAAGTGAAAATTTTCACGGAAAATGGGACAATTTTCCGGAAAGATTTAGCTTCCCCGTCCTAAAAGCTGTTGCATACAATCCAACAATCCTGCATTTAAATTTTTTTAAAATTTATACTTCTTACCTGATTTTCCCGATGCATACGTAAAGTAAACTTTAGCCCAAAATAATGCACGTTTCTGAATATTTATTAAAAGTCAAATTAAGTTTTTTAATTTATAAAATGAAATAAAATGTGCCTTTTTTAATTCATTTTGAAAATGAATTAAGGTAGGTGTTTTAAAAATGAAATAGTGTAAGCCTTTGTTAATTCATTTTTGAGTTTTCTCATTTTTCTAAATCGCTTTTTTTAATTCAAAATTTTAAGTTAAAAATATGAATTAAAATAAGTAGCAGATGTTTATACAAAAATCAACTTTTTTAATTCATTTTTAAAGAACTTTTTTAATTCAAACTTTTTTAATTCGGTACCCCGTTATGCACTCTTTGGCGCTAATATTATTTCCAACGCTAATAATAAATTCAGACTGTGTGCCTGAGAGCGATTTTTTCGACTAAAGTGCCGACTAAACTAAATTAAGGAAAAGTCATGCTATTAGCCACCAGGTTTTATCATTTAGACTCCTACTGAGATTGCTTGACTATTTAGTTGCCAGTTTCCTTTTTTGTTTTTATTATTTTTTTATCGAATACATACGAGTAAAAAAGCCTAACAGGAAATACTCTCATTCTTAAATTTGGATTGTAATTTATAATCAGTTTGCAATTTAGTTTACAATCGGATGCACAGCATATTTAAAAGATACTAGTGCCAACTTTGAATGAATGATAAGAATCAGTCATTAATTTAGTTTAGTCAACGATTATCAGAGCAGAAATGTTATGTTCGGTTTTTAGTTGTGCTATTGAAACAAAGATGGAACTAGATGAATGTAATATTCATAAACCAAAATATGTTTTATATTTAGTATGTACTAAACTGCAAAATTATTTCCAGTCTAAAAATCTCTTACCACCCTTATTTGGGAGACTAATAAATGTTAATCATTTATCGAATTTATATAAATCAAATGAGGGATGTTTTGTGCCATCTATGAATGATTGTCATGAACTGGGCATGATTTTAGTAAGTCGAAAATTTAGAATAAAATTATTCGGTCTCAAGTCAAACGACATAAACTTCAAAGCATACTTAGGAAACATGACCCGTTCCCCATTTAATTAAGAAAAATGTAAATATTATAGCTGTAGTTATTTTGACAGTTCTCAATTAAGCATTGTGTGAGATGAATGCATCTGATATTCATACCGCATGTCAAGTTGGATTTCAGTTAAATGGCATAAAAATTGTTTTTTCCAGGCAGTAAATATAGCCGATGACCGCTAAAACCACCCATGGACACAGACTCCTTTTTCGAAAGGATGGACTTCCGGCACGAAATAGTTAACCAATATGACTTCGATTAAATTTATTAAAATTAACCTTAGTGGATGTGGAGTGATGCATAGATGCAATTTCTGTAATATTTTAAGAGCAGTGAGTAATCTGTAGGTTTTTGAAATTAAATTTCCACAGGTATAAATTTATGGTTATCGAATTCAATTTTGCCGCTAAACTTTCATTTATTTGTGATTTCATACAAAATATCTAAGCCAACTTTGATCATGTTTCGAATATTTTTCTGCCTATTTATTGAAATATTTACAACAATTAATTCGGTAATGGTTGCAGTTCACACATGTTGTATTGGTTATAGATTTGAGTACCGATCAAAACTCACGATGGATCGTCCTTATTGACAGAAGCTCAATCCAAATTTTTCGGGTTTTTTTCTATACATTTTACAATTTTTTTATTACTATAACTTTAAATCTATCAAAAGTCAAAATAAGATTTCAGTACCAATAAAGGCATGGCTCTAAAGATTTGAAACAGGATTTTTGGTTGCTCATAACGAGTTTCAGATTCCTCAGTAATTTTTGAAATGTCATTGAAATGTTTAAGAAAATATCTAAGGTTGTAAAATTATAACACCGCAATGCTAATGATAAAGCATACTTATAAGATAACATCAGATAACGAACAAGTAAATTACCTTAATTAACTAAATATGTATTTATAAAAAAATTCATAACCTATCAATTCCTACAATAAATAAAAATTTCACAAGGGAAATAAATTATAATAATAATAATCTGTTCATCGTCAATATATATTGTGTTATAACCGCTTCCAACCCACTAGGATAGTTCAAGACGTACTTGAAATATAGTTTGTAAATTTGCATAAAATTAATTATTTCATTAAATCATCGATATTTTATCGATAAGCAAACGATATAAATAAAATCGTAATAATAGTAAATATAGTAATTTTATTAAATGCATTACTAAATAATTCGTGATTAGATTGTAATTCATGCATTCATCGCTTATACCTTAACTCCTTAGACTTAGATTAGTGGAGTCTTCTTGCGAACATGTGATAGCTTCATGCTCGCAGCACCGCAAATTATGAGTTTGCAAAGCAAAATTAATGTTTAGATGCCAAATTTACATTTTATGGTAAACACAATGCCAAAAAATATTGTAATTAAACAATTAGCATTGAATAATTTTTGCATTGACAATATATTGATACAGTATAATATTGTATTTATGCAAACTTCCTTGTGTGATTGTTAATTAATTAATTACCAATAATTTTACTTTGAAACGCCTTGTTGTTGCTTTGTTAAATTATTATAATCGTTATATTTACCATTCGGTCGATGGCATTGATTTATCGTATAATCTGGTAATATCAGGTACAATAAATACAATATCGAGTGTATATACAGTTGTTGCAAAACTTTATAAGAAACTGCCAATCATTCCGCATCTCTGAGAGCTGACGTTTGGATTGATTGTTTACAAATAAAATATAAAATTACTAGGCACTTTCCACTTTATATTCATAAATTTTATGACGCTAGTCAAAACTATAAGTCTTTACTCTAGACTATTAATTTTATTTAGTTTGCAAAATTTTTAGTTTTTCAGCACACAGCACAACAAAACAATCACATATGAAATTTAATCACAGATTGGGGTTTCTGATCTTTTCATATTTAAATTAATAATTTGTAGTGCACACAATAAATTTTATATAATAACCTAAATTTTATTCTGTTTTATAAAACGAGTTGGTAATAATTGGTAAACCAGAATCCAGTATGGGGAAAGAAGTACACAAAATAATTGCTTAGCTGCTTGTAAAATTACTTTCTTTTATGGACTAATTTTTTAAAGGTATATTTTTGTAAGACATTTGAAATGTCGCATAATTTTAGGTAGGCGGCTTTTCATTTAGGCATTTGCATATATGTATTTACTATACCAGCACCTACACCACACGAGCTCATGCAACTAACTCTACACAGGTTTTTGGTTGTTGTATACTTGCGTTAAATAACAAAAGTTGCGATACTACTTTCTCGAACAACTAGCTAGAAACATATTACATCAATTTTAATTTTTGAGGATTGAAATTTTTACAAAAACGATGTTGTAAAAATTAACGATGTAAAAATTAACGATGTTATGCAATATTGTATGCAATATTTTAAATTACATATCAGTTTCGGTGGAACAGATAAGTGCAGACATATTTAAAACGATTGAAATTAAAAGTTTAATTACGTAGAATTGAGTCTACCAAGTTCAGGGCTAACGCCGCCAAATGTAGGCTCAAATATTAAATAAGCCAATCCCTGTCGAATTAACTAAAATTACAAAATTATTTAAAGTACAGCCAATTCAAAACAAGTCACAATTCATACATAAACCAATTCATGCATAAACCAAAAACGATAAACGTTAAACGTTAAATAATAAACGAAAAGAGATTAACGATATATGTATAATAAAAAATAAGCGAACGATAAACGAGGAACGAAAACCGAGAAACGATCAACAATAACCGATAAACTATAAGCAATAAACGGCAAACGATAAACGATCTACGATAAACGAAAAACTATAAACGATAAGCGATAAGTGATAAACGATAAAGGATAAACGGATAACGATAAACGATAAACAATAAACGATAAACGGTAAACCATACACGATACACGATACAACGATAGACGATAAAGGATAAACGAAAAACAATAACGGATAAACGATACACGATAAAAGATAAACGATAAACCATAATGCGTGGATTCCACAGTGAAACAATTTTTTACAGTAAAGTTAACACGAGATAAAAATTTACTTGTTAGAGAGAAACAAAAAAAAATAAAGTAAAATTTACTGACAGTAAGCGGGGAAAATGTTGCCATAAAAAGTATGAAACTCAATACTTTTTATGGCAACATTTGTTTGTCTTTATCATTCTAACGTAATTTAAATATGTATACTCTCCTCTTTTCGGTTTCACAATATTTTTTACTGAAAAAATTGTTTCACTGTGGAATCCACGTATAAACCATAAACCATTAACAATAAACCATTACCATAAACGATAAATGATAGACGATAAACGATAAAGGATAAAAGATAAATGGTAAACTATAAACAAAAAACGGTAAACGATAAACGGTAAATGATAAACGATAAACGATAAACGATAAACGATAAACGATAAACGATAAACGATAAACGATAAACGATAAACGATAAACGATAAACGATAAACGATAAACGATAAACGATAAACGATAAACGATAAACGATAAACGATAAACGATAAACGATAAACGATAAACGATAAACGATAAACGATAAACGATAAACGATAAACGATAAACGATAAACGATAAACGATAAACGATAAACGATAAACGATAAACGATAAACGATAAACGATAAACGATAAACGATAAACGATAAACGATAAACGATAAACGATAAACGATAAACGATAAACGATAAACGATAAACGATAAACGATAAACGATAAACGATAAACGATAAACGATAAACCATAAACGATAAACGATAAACGATAAACGATAAACGATAAACGATAAACGATAAACGATAAACGATAAACGATAAACGATAAACGATAAACGATAAACGATAAACGATAAACGATAAACGATAAACGATAAACGATAAACGATAAACGATAAACGATAAACGATAAACGATAAACGATAAACGATAAACGATAAACGATAAACGATAAACGATAAACGATAAACGATAAACGATAAACGATAAACGATAAACGATAAACGATAAACGATAAACGATAAACGATAAACGATAAACGATAAACGATAAACGATAAACGATAAACGATAAACGATAAACGATAAACGATAAACGATAAACGATAAACGATAAACGATAAACAATAAACAATAAACGAGAAATAATGAACGAAGAACGTTAAATGATAAACGAGAAACAAGAAACGAAAAACGATAAACAATAAGTAATAAACAATAAACGATAAAGGGTTAAGGATAAGCGGTAAACGATAAAGGATAAACGATACACGATAAAGGATAAACCATAAACCATAAACGATAACTATAAACGATAAATGATAGACGATAAACGATAAATGATACACAATAAACGATCAACGGTAAACGGTAAATAAAAACGACAAACGATGAACAATAAATGATAAACGATTTCAAATTGCTCATTAGACATCCTGATCTATTCTCCGAAAATGAGTTACGCGGATGTGGTTTTCAAAACTTCGCGATATGCTGCGAAAAGACCCACCAGTACTAACGAAAAATACGTGTCCATTGCTAGATATTGTTCATTTTTCTCGGTCGAAACGTGCAAGCTCATGGAATTTTCACGAAAATCAAAGTTTCGTTGGTCTCCATAAGATTTCCTAATTCACCGTCCGTTTCATGTGCTTCCGCAATGCTTTCGTGGTTATAGCTCCGAAAAATGACATTGAATCGATTCTGGGTAGTGTATCTGCGACTACAATTTCCGTTCCATTCCAGATAATGGCGGAATCGTTTGGTTGCGGAATATGCAGCGAATAGTTCTCTAAAATTATAGCGGTTGCCAGATGTTGTCATATTTTTGTTTGATGACTGGCCGATGACTGACTCTAATAGCCTTGTCGGATGCGTCCACCAAAGCTGCAACCACGTCTGTGGGTGACGGGTGTGCCAACATTATGCGGCTTCACTCAGGTGTTTCTTGGCCAGTTCGAATGCAGTGATAGCTTCATCTGTCCAATCGATACTTCGAAAATCGATTTCTTACTCCTTTTTAGATAATCGCAGGATCGGTTAGTTGTTATCAGCATTCAGTATGAAAGTGCGATAAAAATTCAACGTTCCCAAAAATCGTCTATACGTTGTTTAACATATTTTTTTTTTGAATTTGAGTATATCGTTAGATCGAAAGCCATTCGGATGAATTCGAATAGTCCGAACATTGTTGATATTACGATTTTTGCAAGTCGATATGTCACGTGAAGTTTGGTAACTTTATTCTCTTAGACGTCAAATGTATTCTCTTTGAGCTCCTCAAATAAGGACACCAGTCTGATAAAGTACTAATATTGTTCACCTTTAATACTACAGCTTCGGATGTTGACGCAATCACTTGTACTCGTATATATAAGTTAGTCGGCTGATATCGACTTAGAAACCTGTTTATTTCAAGAAATTTTGTCCAGTGATGATCGGCCATGTGCACAGAAAAAAAATATAAACACAGGTAAAGTTGCGCGTACAAAACTTTTACGCAGATTTTCACAACAATATTCGAGGTTCCATAATCCGGTGTTATGTTGCTCAAATTTAAAGTTACAGGTACGATCTGGTCTACCAATGAGTCTTGCTGACGAAACAAATAGAAAGAGAAACAATATGTAAAGTGAAATAACACAAAGCAGTTGTTCGAAGAGTTATGAGTCGTAAAACGAGTTTGAATTTTGGGGTTACAATAAAAAAAATGTTGTTTCAAAATTTGCCTTTTAAGGCCTAGATTTAAATCTATTCGCTGGGAACCGAAAGTCCTGACTTTCGATCTGTTTTCAGCAAAAAGCTCGAGATTAAGTTAAATGTGCTTTTCTCTTTGTTTTTAGCAAGAATTACGGGGGTATCAGGACATCGGTGTCAATTAAAAAATTCGTTTTTGATGTAGGATCAACAATTTGGAGGCGACATTTCGATAGATTGCCTTCACAAGTCGCTGACTGTGAGGTTTTCATAGTTTTTTGCTTTAAATTCACTCCATTGCGAGGAAACTGGTTTAAAATTTTTGTCTTCGTCCTTGAATCGTCGGGATGATCTGCTTCTCTACTATAGTTTTAACACTATTTGCCGTAGGCACTAACGACAATCCACAGCGGAATGCGTTTCAGGTTTTCTAGAAAGTGGATAGAGGGCAAACAAAATCCAAAGAATGGTAAACTAATTTTTTTTTAAATTAAAAGACTTTCGAATACTTTTTTTATTATCCTTCTGCTAAATAAAAAAAAATAATAATCCTAAAATTAATAATTATCTGCATTAAAAAATTAAAACATACGAATAATTTTATGAAATTCTCTCTCTCTCTCATTTTTGAAATGCAAGTCACAATATTTTACTATTTATACTGTAATTTTAAAAAATACTTATAATTAAAATAATACAAACGTAAGATCATAAAGACTTATATCAGTCTCTTACATAACATACCTTGCTATTATATAATGAATGTCATTTAAATAAGAAAGAAATGTTATGCAGCAAAGAAAATCCTTTTGACTTTATAACACCATTGTTCATGGTGCAACACATAGGGCAGTTACAATCGAGGCTTGAGATCATTTTGATCCAATTATCCAACTAAGTTAGTTACCAATCATTGGTAAGACAACTAAATATATTTTGCAACACTTCGTCTTGAAAGCCTTGCTTTATTTGTCCTTTCGTCATAATGAGCATTTAATCAATTTGTATGGGTCTGCCAAGAAACAGCGTAAGCGGTTTAAATGAATATTTGAAATACTTTTGTCACTTTTGCTCCAATTATGAGACATTTGTCGGCCTAGCAATTGAAGATAGTTCGTAAACAGTGTGGTGTCACCGATACATCTTTTATGACAGATTTTTTTGGTTATACATAGATTCCTATTAAATCTAAATTATTTCATTTAAAAAAATTAAATTTTTAATTTTAAATTGGACAAATTTGAAAACAGTTATCGCGAACTCCACTCGATTGTTTTCAAAAAAACGCAGCTAATATGGACCTTCAAGGAGTGAAATCATTTGACGTCTTTAATGATAAAGTTGAATCTGTTGACGCCCCAACTGAGAACTTTGTGTCAAGTTAAAAATATACACTTATAACTGAAAAATATTGCACGTCTAGCCGAGCTATCTGAGCATTCCTTAGGTAATCTAATCTAATTAACAAAGATCATTTTAAGCCAGTTTCTAATGGCAAAGTGCATTAGTGTTTACAAATTTTAGTAACACTAGATAATCTTTCTGAGCTTAGACCACTACACAATAATAATTTTAAAGTGTTTAATTTACTGGCAAACGTTATTTCTGAGCTTAAGTCTAATCAATTAATGAGTTGTCGTTTTCCAGTAATTTAAAATGTATACTATAAATAACGGAACCTCTGCTATTTCGGCTGTTCACACTCACTACCTTAATAGGCGAAATATCTTTACCCAAGAAATCGAACAAAAAATCATTAAGAAGAATAAAAGAAAGAACAAATTCTCAAATATAACTGACGCAGATGAACTCGAGCTTATCTGTGTTAATAAAGAAATTCTCTAGTCGACTACCATAAAGCTGTCTACTGCCATAAACCTGTTGTTGAGAATTTTCAGACTTATAGAATGGCAAATGGGGTAAGAATCACAACAATCAGTTTCGAATAGATGAGATTATTGATTTGAAAACACAGTCTTCTCATCAGGACGCCTAATGTCACATTATGTGGAAACATAATCACTTATAGTTTGCCCCGTCCTGCCTCAAGCAAAAACATAACGTCATGAAAAAGAAAAATACAGAAAATAGGCTTACCTTAATAAACTGGCCGAACACGAAACACTTTAACTACGTTTGTAGTTTCACTACACTTTTGGAAATTTCACTACACCAAAACACTATAACTACATCACTTATCTGTTCACTACACTTTGCAAAATATCATTACACTACATACAAAAATACAAAATAAAAATAAACTTCGTTTCCTTTTCGCGTAAAACTTTTCACGTAACGCGGATCACTTTAACTTTAAAAAATAAATTAAAACCAATGAAAATTATTTAATTAATTTAGAAAATACTCAGACGCACGTCACACCACAACAAATAAATCTTTGAATTTAGCAGTTCACGCCAGAGAGTGGTACGGTTCTTGCATACACATTGTTGTCAAATTTCACTATAATGTAATCCGGTTTCTTGTAAGGTTGTTACGAATTTTGGCTCAAACACTGATATTAACATACCACAATCACTAACATGTGAGTACTTAATACACCGTGTTGTGTTTAAAGAAATTTACTAAGTCACTTTTCACAATTACTCGTGGTACTCTCTTGATGTTTGATGTCTAACGGAAATCTGATTGCAGATAATAATTTTTGTTATTTGTGAAGATTGGTTTGGTGTGTGGGTTAGAGAATCAGACGAGTGCGATAAATATTTTGAGTATATATTTGCACATATACAGTCAAATGTATTAATTATATCGAACAACATCAATAAATCACTGTATACAGCTTTAATAAGAGTGGCTTAGTGTTCGGAAAATGTGTGTGTATACAGTACACACTACCAGCAAAAAATTTTTCAGAAATTCATGTACGATTGTGCTGTTATTTAATTCAATGTACTAATTCGTGCATACATTACCTTAATGAAAATACAGCCGTTCAATCTGTTGAAAGCAATCGGTAGCAATCAATGCGATAATGCAAGATACGCGGTGGATGGTTTTTGTTGATTGTGTCGTTCTAATAAGGAAGGTTATTATTTTCTTCGCTATATACGCAGTTGTTTTTAAAAAGCTCTTTACATAAACTTAGCTTTTCACTTTCTATGGTTGGGACTTGACTAGAGGTATCCTCTATTGGTGACAAATTTTAGTTTTATTTATGAGATCGAGTTGTTGCGTTTCGTTGAAAATGTATTTCAGTGTTTTTAATATTTTCGCATATATGGCTTAGGTTTTGGTTCTTCTATTTGATGATGTTTGATGTTTAACATTTTAGTGTGGAGCGGCCACCATTGATGTTTATAGCAGAGCCTAATAGTTATTGACCCTTAACGTTATGCCGGTGTTAATTGTCCCAAGCGACAAAATCTTTTGCAGGTCGTGTCCGAAATCGAAACCCACAGCTTAGTCGGGGTCTTTCTCTACGGCGCACACCAGCAATTGTTCGAATATTTTATATTGCATACGTTTTTGTGGGGACCTTGTAACATTCGTTCCAGTGAATCAACCACAATGTGAATTGATTGCAAAATCTCTACTGCATCTCTACTGTAAATTTTTGAATATTTTAGTTTTAAAATGTGTCCAAAAAAACTCAAAAAATTGCTCGATCAATTTCGGCTTGTTAGGCAGGCCATCATCAAGAGTAGATACTCCTGATGATGGCCTAATAAGCCGAAATCGATCGTGTGATTTTTTAAACTTTTTGGCCAAATTTTTTAATTAAAATATTCAAAAATCGAAGTGTTTAATAAATGTGTTCGCTACTAAGCCTTAACAGTAAAAAATGTTTACGTGATTTATGCAAATTTACATACATTTGATGGTAAAATATTTACATCATTTATGTTAAAATTTTGTTGCCATAACAAGTGAATTTTTTTTTAATCAATCTAAGTTGCTAAAAATATATACAAGAAAAAAACGTCATTTTTACCCAATAAAATTAGTTTAAAGTAATTTCAGAAGGAAGGAAGGAACGAACGAACGCAACACTGAATCCGCCTTGACGGAATATTCAGTAAACCAGTATGTGAATTAAAGAGCTCTACAGAATATACTGAAAAAGTTTTTATTTTATGTAGAGATTAGTAACTTGTCTGTGTAATTTTAAGTATCTTAGTAAGAAAATTACATCCTTTCCAAAAATATTCCATAATTACTATGTTAGAATATTGTCGGAGACGACAAATGAGAAAACTACGAGTAAGAATAAATGTGACGCGAAGAGATTATTTTGTTTAATGTGGTATAATTCGCCAAATCGATATGCTCTTTTGTTTTACTATCTATCGCATAAAGCAAGATTTGAATTTTTGCAGTTTGGTCATTGCAATTGCAACGTGATGAGTGGACCAACTTTTTATCAGTACGAAACCAAACTGACATGAAAGAACTTCTGAAGGTTCTCATGTTTTGTACGGGTTGTGTGTATTTTTACACAATGGCCCTGGGGGTTAAAATGGGGGGAGGGGAGGGGGAGGGGAGGCGAATTAATTTTCTGCTTTTTTGCTGATAACGTAAACCTTTTGAATGTCATTGTAAATATTGTAATATTTTGTCTGAAAAAAAACTTTAAATAAAAATTAATTTCTCATATTCGCAATGAAATGCTTCATAGTTTATGTAACTTTTAGGCAAATTTTATAAATTGCAATATTAAAATATGGAAAATTACCCTTACCCTGTACACAAAATTACGTAATGGCTTATTGAAAATTACATATCTGCGCTGTTGAATTATACGTGAAATTTACAAACATTTACGAGGTATTTTGTTTACTATTAAAAATTGTATTTTTTTTTGACTGTGTTGTGTGATCTACTTTGTGAGCAAGGATTACGATCAGGAATATTTTGTAACCTATTACTTGGTATCTCATCAATAATACGGTGAATTTCATTTAATTGCAACAAGATTCACGATTCTATCTGATTTTCAGACTGGTTCAATGATAATTAATGTCACTGCATGAGTTGTATTAACATTATCATTCACTCTCCGGAAGTTGTAAAGCCATTATCATTCACTCCCTAGAATGGTACTTTAAATATTGGTATACGGTTTGCATCATTTAGGACCTGTAATGAAACCACTCACTTCATTAATAACTCGGCCATTCAAAGCGCTGAGAAGGTCATTATATTTCGGGTGGATTACTTATGATTTTGCCAAGAATGAACTGTGACTCCATGATGTCGAACCAAACCCTGGGATCCTGCAACTCCAATGGAGTGAGCTTTAGCGAGGTTGTTAGCAAGATTTTCCTAACTTGACCCTGGATTATGGTTTCAATATCTGATGCTGGATTGCTCGATATCTGATGCTGCTCGATATCTGGTGTTGTAACGGCTTGATCACACAAATGATGGGATTATGCTTAATGTGCCCCAAAATCACGTCGGGTTCACCCCTATGGCTTATATTTTTATGAAATAGTTATTTTTATAGAAAGTTCTTAGAGTTCTTAGATGCCTATTAGCAAGACCAATTGTATTCCGTTGAACTATATTGCAATTTTCACCCGTCTATATAATATACTTTTTTTAGACATGAAAACTAGAAATAATATTTTAGAATCAGTAACAATAACGTGGACGACTAGAATCAGAAAATTATATTCTAAACACACTGCTGATAACTAGATGTCGCTGCACATTATTTATTTTATCGTATATAATATGTTGGATTTTAGAATAATTATTTTGACGTCGCGTGTGAGCCACACCCTCATCAATCCTATATATTGATTGTGCTTAGTCGAATGTGGCAATTAAGATCTATTCTTAATCGTTAAACCTAAGATTTGCTGGTAATCAGTTTTACTTTCAGTTGATATAGTAAAAACCCAGGTATTTTGTGAATTAAGTGTTGATAACAACAAACTTGCATTTTTTAACATTCCTAGCTCGTTACTTCCTGCAGGTAACTCTGAATAAATATCTTCCGTTCGAAAAAAATCCATAGGCTTAAATATAATCATGACAGGTGTAAATAAGAACAAAGACGTAGTATAGGATAATACGCACTAATCTTGTTATTTTTATGTCACAATTTAATTCAGATTACAATACGTAATTAATCAAATAAGCGTAACCAATAGATTAAAATAATTCTGTGTTTTGTCAACATTGTACCGTTCTAAAAACTAAATCTATTTGGTCGAGCTTTAAGTTCACGACAGAACATTCTATAAAAATAGCAACCACAAGACCATTTTTACGATAAACAAATTAATCATACTTACATAAAAATAATTAAGCAAACATTTTATAAAACATACATAAAATAAAATAAAATTTACATTTCTTACTGTCGTCTCGCCAGCCATTCCTTTCCAATAATACATATACGACTTTAAAATCGAACACAAAACAGAAACACATTTGTTTACAAATTTAATAGTTCATAGAAAGCGACTTAAAGTAAATAGTCGTGGCCTCGCCTCAGATTAGGATAGGTAAATTATAAGGTTCATAATTTGGGAGATTAAAGTCTACGCGTGCCAAGGTAATAACCCGGCCATAAATCCGGAAATAGTCAATTATTTGAGGCGCTTGCTAAAAATCTAATATCGCATAATTTTACATAAATTAGAAGAATAAAATGTTTATGCTAATCTTATATCGATTATTGACCGTTCGTTCTAAACGCTAAAATACTTATTAACAGGTTTTTCGCGCATCACCATTTGGATCCATATACAAATATTACGAGTGTATACATATTGACCTTTTAAAACGATTATTAATTATTGAGTGTCTAAAGTCTCCAATTCTTGATAGCCAATTATCATGTCGTGTGTGATTCATCTCACGATGTATTCTAAGTACAAGATTTATCATCTAATTTATAATAATATTCTTACGCGATATCTAAACACCATAATTATATAAATAATATCAAACCTTGAAAGCCGTCTACATACGAACTGATTAAAATTATAAATTAGTTCAAGTTCATGTGTAATTTCTTAAAAATATAAAAATTCTACTTAAATCGAAATACAGGTACTTACGAGTGTTGTGTACTCGTACATACTTTTACTTACAGTGAAATTCCAAATGTTTTGCTTAGGCATGCGTACTTTTACTTTTACATCGTATACATATAAACATATAAGCAACATAAAAATGTCAATGTCAATAATAAAGTCATATGTGTGCAATACAATTAATTACATTTTGACGTTTCTATTTCGCCTTCGGACATCAAATTAGATTACACAAGAGAGGTTAAACACCCAAATAATTTCTTAACTCGTAAGGTATAGATAGATAGTGAAATGTATGCTATTTTCTCACGAACGTAACATTATTATTGTGATGTGATTGCATAACAGAAAATCAGCACCGCATAAGGAGTAATGATAATAAATCATTCGATCACGAGTAACCTACCTATACATTCAAAATCTCTCTTTAAACCGTAGCTGATTATTTACGATCGACACAATCGTACATAGTTTCATCTGTTTTGTATATAAATTTCTTAAAGATGCTGACGTCAATCGTTAAGATTTTTTTTTTTTTGCTGTTAAAATGGTAGTATTTAAATCCTTTAAGATACTGGATTATGTTGTGGAATTAACGTGTTTATCGTTTATAGGTGGCACAGCAAATAAAATCACATTTGGCAGGTTGTTTTGATATATTAAACACCAAGTTTTATATCTAGACCCAGTAAATTTTATTTAATTTTTTATTAACACAAATACTGTTTATTGTAAACCGATATATTATTTATATAACTGGATGATGGCGGTTATCGAGTATTGGTTCGTTGGTTTAATTGTGTAGTTTGATTTATTTGTGATAGATTACCGAGTAAAAAGTATCGCGGTCAAAATTGGCCTTGAATTTAATCGCTTTTATTGACCAAGGTTGATTTTGCTGTTTTTAGTAAAGTACTGTTTGCTGTATGCCTGACCTTTCTCGCGACTCTTGGGGAACTGTTCGTTTATTATTTGAATTATGAACCACTTTAACTTACTCCAAAAGAGGTCTTGTGTTTTCTAATAATTGTTTAATAGTTGTTCGGTCCATATGGGTCTAAAAACTCATCTATGCTTTCTTTCAATCAATCTCGTTTGTCCAAGGCATTTTCCTCAAGAGTGGAAAATAACAGCAGTGACACCAATATTCGAAACTGGAACACAGGGTGATATTTCATGTTAAAGAGGTATAACGTCAATTTCATCAGTTTCAAGTTATTTGAACTAGTGATATTCAATTTATACAAGACCATGGTACCACGATGCATATCACTAAGTTATCTTAAGGAGTTGATTATCAGCATAATTAAATGAAATTGAAAATCACAACCAGGTTGAAGTGGTGGTATACACAGATTTTGACTCCATCAGTCATTAATCCTTAGAATGCTCGTACAAATTTAGTTTATGCAGTCTGTTTTTAACCAGCGATTTAAATCATACTCTAGCAACCTTTCATTTTAACGGATTGGGGAGACTAAAGACCTGAATCAATTTCAGGTTCCTTCGGCGTACGCCAAGGACACAGAAAGTATCTAAATTAAGAAAACGGCCAACGAGGACCCACTTTCATTTGTGCCGACTCGAGGGTTAGATAGTGATCTGTTTTGTATAGCCACCTCAGTCTATCGGCATAATTTCCCATGATTCATTCACAATCTGTAGTTACCGCTCTCTTTTATTGGCAAGCATCATACGAGATATTTTACATTCGAATTAAGCATGTTTCGGCATATTTCCTTCTATTCTCACAACTGGCTCGTTACCAGAGCTAAAAGCATCATTGTTCCAATGCGGGGTTCGTTGGAAGCAACGTTTATATATTGTTTATAAACGAAAGTTGAATTTTGCTACAAGGAAGTGATCGAAAGTGATCAGAGTCGATGTTACCTTTGCGTTTGGTTTTTGTATCTTTGATAATCAGAAAAAATATCTTTCCCATATATGCTCGCGGGAACCAAATTATTCTGTAAGGTGGTGCGCATTACGTTGTTGTTTGAAAAATGATGTAATGCAATTAAAGCATTAACGACACCTAAAATTTTGACATATTGCTGAGATATTTTACTCAAAATGTTTTCAAGATGGTCGTAGAAAGCACCTTTCGTTTATTCGGAAATAATCTAAATGGAATTGTACGCGTTTAGGAACAAAATGTTAAAATGACGACAGTTAAACATGAGTCAACAAATCCAAATATTAGCAAGTATGAAATCGGTCACGAACTCGGTGGTTTATAACAAAAACAAGTTCATATTCGGATTTGCTAGTACTGTGTATTTAAGACGATTATAATAAAAGATGTTGTTGTCGACTAGTCGTATTTCTTGTAGTTCAAAGAGATTGAGGCCATTTTCAATCAAGAAGCATCTCTCTCCAAATTTTATCCAAATCGTGCAAGCGAAAGAAAATGTTTAAAGAAAGTCCCCAGCCCAAACAAGAACCCCATGAATAAGAACCCATTGGATTCAATTTCTGATATTTGGAAGTCCCCTCTACAATTTTTAATGAAATTGTACGAGCTGAATATTAAAAATGGGCCCCAATGAAAGCCCATCAAAAACTATTTCCCCGATATCAACCCTCAGCAATTTTTAAAAAAATTGTGCCACTCAGAAATATTTAAAGAAAGTGACCCGAGCTCACCGTCCGACCCTCCCAAATAGAAATTAGAACCCATCGTTATTGGCACCTGCACGCAAAAACATATCTGGCGATTTTGTAAGGGAAAGGGATTGCTCACGCATCATACAAATTAACAAAAATCTCAAAAATCTGTATAGGCAAGGACACTCCGGCAAGAGTACACTGTTGTTACTCGATGGTTGGCAATTTTACTTAACAGCAACATCTTACTTTACTCTCGCTGTCACGGTTTTCCCAAGGGGCACGGTGGTCCTCCAAATGTCTCATTTGTTGATGTTAATTCATTTAGAAACGTTAGTTTAGAAATGTTACCGTAGTTATGCTCCTTGGTGTTGAAAACAATTCCGTTTGGTTGTTGTTGATTTTCAATAGGTGGAGATGTTGTTAGCTTTCATAGAGAGAAAAGCAACTTGGAAATTCATAGAAATTTAAGCGCGACCCAGAAGTTTTCTCGATGCTATACTATATGCCTATTGAAAGTCTATGTAGAGTTGAATGTTTATGTTTTACATGCAACATTTTTCCAAGATGCATAGCGTGAAACATTGATCAGTTGAGGCAGAATCACATTTATAGTCGCCAATAATATTTTCATAAGAGGAATGAGTTTGGCAAGTATAACATTAGCACGCTTGTCCTCGAAGGAGTTTAATTGAGCTATGCCACGACGCGCTCCACATTTGAGATGGTAACCATTTTATACAGCATATGTGTGCGGCCTGGTCCAAGATCATTACGATCATAAAAATTCGATTAAAGAGTCTGAGTTTTCAAGAGTCATCTGAGTTTTAATAACTCTTGATCATTTTTGAAGCGACGAATAACTGCATTTACTTCGCGTACTCTGATACAAACATTTCGTCGCGTGGTCGAACAATAGGGAGTGAATAAGGAGTATTTCATCAGTTTGACTTTGTAGATGTGGAAGAAGTTCGCCATACTGAGAGAACATCAGCCACGATTGTTTTCAGTTAAGTCAGCACGTAAGACATATAAATTTGGTGGTCTTATTGGTCACAGACTACGCGAAGAATACGAAGTCTCATAAATAAGACGAAACTCAAAACAAAGACAAAAAGTCTTACCTAAGACCATTTTTCAGTCAGTGCTTCAGAATCGGGGTGTTAAAATCAAAAGAAAATATTTTAGGCAGAGTGTGCTAAATCCATTCAAAAGCATCAAGGGGCAATATGATTGCGAACAGATAAGTAAAATAATTATTACAGAAGTGGGTGAAAGTAGGGGTAATCGTGATACCAACTATAAAAAACTGACCTGCGCCAATAATTTTTTAACGTACCGTAATCCTTTTAGGTGAGTACCACATCATGTGCTAGATATCACGACTATCGGGGTTAATTTGTTAAAATAAAAAAACCCGATTTATAATGATTTCCAGTTATTTTGATCTTGAAGCGGATAATACGGTGATATGACTGTCAAAAACTACGACCCCTTCTCGGGTCGCAGAATACCTGGGCTGATCCATCTTCCAAGACACTAAAAGGTACGTCTTCGATTTTTGAAATATGCTAAAGAAAACAGCTTCACCTGCAAATTAAGTTTACTGCACGATGAATTATATTTGTGCAACTGCCTGTATTGAATATAATTTTAATTGTACAGCTTTTTAAAGAAAAATTAAATCACTAAAATTAAAAGAAAGGGGTTCTTCTTTATTTTTAGTATTACGTGGCAATAGCAGTCCTTAAGCACTATCAACCTAACCTTCAAATTAGGCGGTCGACAAGCGATTTAAAAAAATGGTATAATTAGGATTTTATTTTCAATTTTCACAGAATTTTGTGTTTGTGATCGGATCCGATTGTCTTGAAGGGATGTTAAGCCGGCATTATAAACTTTCAATTCTATGAAAGCGTACATTCAAAATTTCACAATAAAATTTTTGTAAAAATTATTTAAAAATTTAAAAGTAAGCGTTAAACAGTGACAACCGTCTTCTAATCAAAAACATCAATTATTTTCTGTTTCAGTAAATTTCGTAGGGTTGGCCCTATTTGAAATCAATTACTGAAAAATTGTGATTGGTGTTGGCATAAATATGTATTGCGTTCCTCTCGCCGATTGTTTTGTCTCAGACTATCTAAAATGATGGTCAGTTCATACCACTCATTCATAGATGACACAAAACAAACCGTATTACATATTTTTAAATTTTTTTTTTTTAATAAATAAAGGTTTTTTAAAAATATTTTTAATTGGTGATTGATAACCCTGAAAATAGTTTTCAGTTTAGAACTAAATATCAGTAGCATTTTATAGTTGCAGGACATTAGAAACATCCTTCAATATCTGGTGTAAACTATAGTTTTATATAGCATTATTTTGTTTTCCGGGAGGTCATTATTTAATGGTTGAATATAATTGTATGTAAACTCTGGTCACCTTTCATTGTCCTTCAAATATTCAAAAAATAAATTCATAATAGGGGACTAAACAATTTAATTAATAAAAATGTAAAACGTTCAGAGAAAAGCCGAACACTAAAACTTTATGTTTAAACACGTAAAAAATGATAGGGCTGCCATAATTTTTTTAGTCACCAAATTTTCAATTTTAAATAAAGTAAAGAATCAAACATAAAAAACACCATGCCAAAAATAGAAATTAAACGCTGCGCTAAAATATTTCATGACAAAAGAGCACATCGATGTTTATTTGCGGCACTAGAAACAACGATTTAGGTAGGGAAAGTTTAATTAGTAATAATATTACAATGATTAATGTCATATTAGCAAATTCCGACATTTTTTGTGGTTTTATTAGAATGAGAGATAACAACGATTACAACTTTTTAATCATGTTGGTAAAGTTGACTAATCCATTCCAAATATCTTATTCATAAATATCACGATAAAATTTATTAAGTCAAATTTTATAGATGTTATATGCGTCAATTCTTAAACTGCCACTTCGCCCTATAACCGTAAAATTTTCAAATTCATTTATCTAATCACAGGCTAAATTTTAGTACTTAGTAACATTCTTTTCAAATATTGGGAACCAAGAATAATCCTTATATACGGATGGTACCATGTTTAAGTTGTTTTCTTTATTTATCCCAACAAATTCCAATCCGGTCATTCAATCGCAATTAAGAAAAACATTTATTAAGAAGCCTCAGATAATCGGCCATGCTTTCATTTTAAAGTGACTCTTCTGTTTTCATCCATATTACAAAGAACAGCGTATATTTATGCAAAACAAAAAGCATTGAGATAGCGCTCAATATTTTTATATTTACTCACCGCCTAAATATTATTAATGAATTTCTAATATCTGTATAAATATTTACATTTAATAATAAATTAAGAGTATTTTTTATATAAATAATACAAATTTTTAAGAAAAATCGCAATTTAACAAAATATTTTGAGAGTCTGCATCAAGCAAATGAATTTATCTACCTGTTGTTTATAAACGAACTAAATATTTAAATCCAAGGTTTATTCATCTCTCCCTCCCGAACGGAGTGCGGTTACAGCGTAACAGCAATTATTAGAAATGATCATAATTATCAAGCGACTTGTACAATAAAAATTTTATCAACAATTTAAAATCAATTTCCGTGTCATTATTCGATCATGATTTTTATGTACAACATCGTCGTTAGCAAACAATTATTCTTGTTATTGTTGTTTGTCTACGATTTGTGGTAATTAAATGATAGATCTTAGATGATTTTTGTTGCACTATACATTACGATAGTTTTCAGGGTTATGCTATAGAAGTAAAATTCTTGAAAAACTTTGCGCGCGACTCCTTCATTATAATTCTTTATAATGTTAATCGCAATATAATATCAATAACTTTAAGGAGTGAAAGGTGTTTCGTATTATGATTTGTTTTTATGTCTGTCTCAATGTTTTTGTCATGTTCGCCTAGAATAAAACTATTAAAATTAGATTTTGTATACGTACAGCGCAGAAAAATATGCTATCCTCCTACATTTTACCTTACCTAGTAAGTTACAAGTAAAATAAAAGAAATTTTGGTTGTTTTCAAATTCTAAATATTTTAGTATTGATTTAACAAAGAGTCACGAATTGACCATAAAAACAAAGTTTAATTGGTTTCTTATTATTATTGTTTTATTACGTAATAAATAAGTAACAGAATATTTGGAAACAAAGTATCTATAATTATTATTTGTCTTAAAAATCAATAAAATGATTGATGACTTATGCTAAGTGCCGCTAGGATCACAATAATAATAATAATAATATTTTTAGACAATAATATTTTTTATTTACTTTAGGGAGATACAATAATAACAATATTCGAAATTAGTTATATGACTTTCTAATTTGTAGCTAGTAAGCAAAAGCTTTTAAGCAAAACAAATACTATTAAAGTTAACCAAAAGTTAAAAAATGTCCTTGCTTTGACAGCCAAAAATAAATAAACAAATTTGACACGGTTAAATGGATATGATAGGAACAATGTGATAAAGTTAGCCTAGTGCTCCGGAACGTTCAAGGAATGTCCAAAGAAATTAACTATCGAAATATATTGTCAAATTATACACTACGCCAGAACTTTTAATGGATTCCTCATTAATTGATTTAACGAAATACTGTGAAAATTAGATCGTGGTCAAAAAATATTGATCAACGTAAATAGATTTGCTTATTTATAGGTTGATATAGCAAAGACGCAATCTACATTACTCACTTAGTTATTTACTTACTGTTTGCGCTGCATCCCATAAAGGGACAATTTACTTTTTCGATTTTATTTTTTCCAGATAACTTTAATAACGTCATATATAGAACAGTTATTATGTACTAGATTGTTCTGAGGCGCATTAAACAACCAAATTGTGCAAGCTTTTGGCAATTACGCCATCATCAGGGTGTTATTTTATTAATTTAAAAATACATTAATTGAATGTTAAAAAATTCCATTGCGAGAACAAAACGCAAAATGATTTACTTTAGTAGCAAGTAAAAGATTTTTTTGAATAGCAGTTCGTCAAAATAATATTTGTTTTGTTTTTCAATTCAATTATCGACGTTTTTCCCACAATCGGATTTTTTAACATTCAATTTATGTATTTTTAAATTAATAAAAAACACAACAATTGCCGAAAGCTCGCAATATTTGGTTTAAGCTTATTCGTCTGTCTTATTAATGAAATTTTCGGATTGCCTCATTTTTTAGAATTTTAACTTTTGATATCAATTTAAAAACACGTCTCGTCAAATTCAGATATTGTAAGATATTAATGAGAATTTCCTACTTCGAAAATAACACATACTCTTTCCATTTCATGATTGCATTGTTGTTGCTTTTTGTGTATTTCGTTGACGAAATTTTGTTAAAAAATCACACGGACGAATTTTTTTGGTCACCCTGTGCGTTCTCGAGTGAGTCAGTTAGTGATATAGCCGTTTATAAAATTTCCATTTTATTTCAGTTTTGCCGGAATTACACTATAAAAGATCTTTGACAACTTGTGTTTTATAAATCATTTTTATCAATTTTCTTTGATAGTGTAATATTCATATTTTATAAAACTATCACTTTTATAAAATATTTTATCAAATTTATTCTCATGCAGGTAAATAATGCTTATTCAAAACGGCGACTAAATATGGACGGCAAAAACCAGAAAAATATTAATTCAAGAATACGAGGCGAATGAATTTTGCTAGAAATCGAAGTGTGGCCAATAATCTGTCTTCATTTCATTCTTAAATATTTTATGTGGTCATGCCTCGAGTCGGCAGCTCCTTTAATTTATTTTGATGGACACCTTTTAAATCCCATCTCGATACTCAGAGTTTTACTCAAATTCTTTTATGTTTGTTTCTTTTTTATTTTTATTAACATTGTTCGGTGTTCTCCCATTTTTACTGAAGTTTGAGGAACATTTTGATAAAATCTTTTATGTAGTGTAATTTTTTTGATCAAAATTGTTACAAAAAATTGATTCAAATATTTTATAAAACACATTTGTCAAAGATCTGTTATAGTGTAATTCCGGCCTTTAAGTAGTTCTTGAAAAAATTTGAATTATTTCGAAAAATAGCTGGATCTCAGTTACCTTTGTTTTATACATAACAAAATTGACAGAACTAAATTGTTTTATTATTAAAATGGTTACATATTTATGATTACATGAATTTAATATCCACGCTTATTAAACTCCTAAATCTGCCAATTCAAAACGTCCATTCCATTTATTCATTAATAACTAAAATACTCCATTGGATTTAAGTCCGGACTAATAGCATGCCACTGCAATACTGGTATATTTCGTGACAGAAAAAAATCCTTGGTACACTTAGCTTAAAAAAGTTGGTCATCCGAAAAAATTATTGATCGCCACTTTTCATACCAAAATTTTAATTTCTGAGCAAATTCTATTCTTGCTGTTTTATGGCGTGGCAGAAGTTTAGGTTTACATACCCGTTTCTGTTGTATTTTTCGTTTAGTGAAATTCAGACGCAAGTCACGCTGTATTTGAGGTGGACTCATATTTTCCCTAACTGCAAGACGCCTTTATTCGGAAATGACATCTACCAGCGTGGTTTGTTTTCTAATATTATTAGAGAGTTTTTCAAATGCTTATCTTTCCTATTAGCTTATTTTGCGTCAAAGTAACCATTGACCAAAGCATTATATCTACAACCATTAAACTTGTCTTGACCAATACACTATCTTGCGAGAACGCATATCATTTATCATAGATTTTTAATTGAATCCAAAAATACGACATCTCTAATTTATTTCATCTTGTTTGTTTCAAGCTTTCGCAAAAATATTTTGTTTTGTTTTTTCAGTCCAATTCAAAATTGTTCCAACCGGATTTAAAGGCCTTAATCAATGTTTTTTGCTGTCAAAATGTCTTCCACCTTCATAACAGTAATATATCCTAGTCAATTAACCTAACATATTTTCAATTATGTTTAAGTTCGGTAAATGAGGTAATGTCAATAGATTGACATTTATGGTAACCCTCAGATCCAACTTTGAACTACTCTTGAAAAGTAAAAGGAGTAAACGAAGATGTCTTGCGACGCGAAATTATTTATCATTTTAAATTTTTGCGATATCAAATCAATTGTACGATAAAATCATAAAAACAAATAGCCAGCTAATGCTCCATTTCACGATACGATATCAATCGTTTATGTAATATCTGTAACCATTAGGGGAATGGAAGTTATTAGTTTTTCCGCCACTTTTCCTACCTCGCCTTTACTTTCCTTAATTTATTTAACGACGTTTTTTCACAAGCTGATATTTATCACTAATCCGTGTTTAATTTTTATCCCTGAACAAGTTGAGTTTTAAAGATTACCTTCAACAATCATGTGCTACGGTGTTTATTCGATTGGGACGCTCAGCAATGATCCTGTTAAGATTTTCGCTGAATAAATTTATTTCAAAACTTATCAGGTTACTAAAATGTCAACTCGAGTTTACTTATCTACATTTGCTAGCTAAAATCTTAAACTTCTTTAACTGCCGATTTTTGCAATTAAATTACAAACTCCCGACAGAAAATGTCCTTTACCCTTTTATTTTTATTAGTTATTTAATAATTTCGTCAAGGTATACTCGAGTAAAACTCAACATTTACCTTTACATATAATTAGTTCTTATTGCTTATATACTGACAAAAAAGATGAAAAAAGTTAATTTCCATACCAAAAACAGGTTGGTTCACCATCACAGCTTAATTAAAAAGGCGCGTATATTCCCAAAATATTAACCCAAAAATCCTACATAACAGGAAAAATCCTACATAACATTTTCGATCAGTTTATCGTAGGATTTGTTAAAAATAAGTGAATTTAAGCTGTGTGGCAAACTTAAGGCAAAATGGTGAAAACCGGGGCTAGGACAGATTTTTTGATCGGTTTGCCTTACTGCGAGTTCATACGACGGATAAAAATCTCGGATTTTACTATCCCATCGTTTTAACCAATTACATCACGTAAATTATACAACGGACACGCCTCTTTTCATATAAAAAAGTTGAAAATATAGAAAAAAAAATCTGGGATAGAAAAATCCGAGATTTTTATCCGTCGTATGAATTCGCAGTTAGAGTTTAGAAAAAAATATTTTCTTAAAAAAATAATTGAATATACCAAAAAATTTACTTAAAATTGATTTTTACCATAAGTTTGGCAATTAAATTCGACAGGAATACGAATCTGTAGGGCTGTTGCTGTGCAGTGTACATTCATTTTTTCTAACGCTCTGTAAGCTTAGAAAATAAAAAAAAATTGTGCTCTACACCGCATGGTTTGAATTGTCGAACACGGTGATTGTTCTCAGAGCAGTTGAATTTAGGCAACCATTGCATGAATTTGGTTATATACAATGAAAACAATTGATAACAAAAGTTTTGATTACGTCAGCAGCGCCTACTTAAGTATAAGTTTAAAATAGTAAATAAAGGTGAAGACGAGAAATTCTTGTTCCATTTAGATTCACATGTCCGATTTCAGGCTCAATGCTCTCGCATGGAAAAATTATTGTCACATAGCACTATACTTAACATTAAAACTAGGGCTTTTCAAGGGCGGGCTCCATAAAAATAAGCTCCTAGCTACAGAAACTATTGTCTTGAAATCGAGCATCCTCGCATCTTTTAAGATGGCTGATTAATGCGCTTAAAAGTAGTACTGCACTTCTGAAGCCTCTAAAGAGATCGGTTTTTTATTGAAATAATAAATTCACACGTCGGTTGTGTTTCACCTATCCCTTAGGAGGAATGTGCTATATTTAATCGAAAAGGCTTTCAAAATCACTCGTGGCAGTTTCATCTGTATTCAATAAGGCTTATTCGGTTATGAATCATTGAAGTGAAACTGTTTTCCAGCTATCAAGTTTTATTTATGAATCAGAAGTTCTTGTTTGTGCACTCAATTTATACCAGTTGTCTAGATTAAATATATTACCGCCTTATTAAATGACTACCAAGAAAGATGCATGTTGAAATTCAAGGTCTTCAAGTTTTTGAAACTCAATAAATTACAACGCAAGCTTCGGCAAAATCATGTCTGGCTATAGGTTGGTGGTTTCGCTACAAATGTTATAAAATGTCATGCTGCCTTACATTTTGAATGCGTAATAAATTTTTCAATTAACAGAAACAGTTTGTGATTCGTCGATATATAATTTATTAGAATACATTTTATAACGGAAGCAGATAAATTATCCGCGAATTGGAATGATGGTAGTCTTTTATATAAACCTCTCTTTTGTTGTTAATATTGCTGTGATAGGGGTAGAATATTCGTTGATAAAATCTGCTTTGTTGTCATGGTCAAGATTTGTTCAATTTCTTCATTTGTTCAAGATTTGGACGGACTTTTAAGTACAACAAATTATCAAAAATGCGGTAAATATTAGTTGCCATAAAACATATTTAGTTGCTAGAAATAATGTCTCCAAAATGAAATCAATAAAATTTGGCAATATTTGAAGGACAATGTACACAAATACAAATAATTATAACACTTTAAATCATAAAATTTTATATTCGCACACATGCAATAAATTTTTCCAAAATTGAAATTTAATACTCATGAACTTGAATCACATTAAAACATTATGTGTTAACATACAATTTTTAAGCTTCAGTGGCTTCCTAAGAATTTTAATTGTATTTCTAATTATAAACATTCTATTGTATATACCCGAAGACGATAATTAGTACGTAATCAATTATTGATTTTTTGCGAATTTCTATTTTAATTTAATTGCGATATAATTATCATTAATCTTTTTTAATTTAATTAGTTGTGTTAGTTTGGATTTGTATATCCAATCATATTTCGCTGAACCACACACATTGGCTTTTGATTTGATTAAATCATCAAATCAAACTAATTTTAGAGTAAGAAAACAGAATGAATTTTTTTTTTTTTTTTTTTTTGTTTTTCGTGGTGACTTCCGATTTTCCGCATATAAAACAAAGTATTATGTCGCGTTCGTGATAAACATAAATAAATTTTATATACGTAAAAATGTCAAAAATAATTCAATTAATGATTAAGAAGTAAACAACATTTTTTTATAATCTTCGTCGTAGGGCTATAAAAAATTACGTAACCTAATGATTAATTATCCTGGAAACGTAATAATATATAAAAATACGAAATCATCATTAAAAACTTGTCGAGGTGCTAATTTTGTATATTTCGTTACAACAAATATTTGCCTACCTATTATCACCTGGTTCGCAGTTCGCGCCATTTTTATAATATACGCGAATAAACTTTGATTTAAATTTTAAACCACTTCCCATTGTGTCTAAAATTACCACTTTGTGGCATGCGAATTGTCATTTTATAAAGAATCAAAGTAAATCTAATTAAATTTAATTAATTAATTAGAAATACGAATAAGTATAAAATAAATCACGCCGTTTTTATATAAACACAATCGGCATAATACACTCACCATATGCGTAAACGATCTCTCCTTGTCGCGCCTTTTTAATTATAAGAAATTAGATTGTTAACAAAATAAAAAACTCAACTTTATAGAAATTCAATGTTAATTAATTATTTATTTATTTATTATTGGAAATTGCAATTTTTTTATTATAGCTTTTTTGCGATATGCTATCATGGTTTCGTATACAGTTGGTTAAACAAATTCCAAGTGTTACATCATTTTGATGCGATTTTATCGATCATAAATTTTATAATATTTCCCACGATACATTTCAAAATATAATTGCTAGGGCCGGGGATTGTTAATAGAATTTTGCAATCGACATTTATGGAAATACTTTTGAATCATTTTCAACATATTTAGTATTTTCGGATTTATACGGTTTTCTTCGGAACAGATCGTGTAAACCGGGGGATGGGTGTATTTTGTTTCTGAAGCCTGTGGCACTATTCTGAATTTCCCTTGTAATAGGGAATTGATAAAAAAACCTTCATAGCATTTTTGTCCAAATTATATTTATCGGGCTTGCTGAAGGAATAAATTTGAGGTAGATATTTTTGAAACAAAGCTAATTGGAAAAGTTTTGTTCCGGAAAGCTGATTGCTAAGTGTTACTTTTTGGATAATGTCAAAGAATAACAAAGCAAGGTATAAGAGAGGATTAGACGTAGATTTGACAATTACTTCAGAAAACTTAAATAGACTTCTAACATATCATCAACATCTGAATATGTATGTATGATTAATAAGCACTTGTTTGAATTTGATACCTCTTTAACTATAAGTATTTTGAATTTCGTAAATGGTGATATTACGCCTCTTCAAAATAACAACAGCAAAAAACCGTCGAACAATATAATTTTTAAGTTCTTAGATCAAATGTTGGAAGAACAGGAAATAATATCAGTGATGCTCTCGAAATGACACTACAATCTTCATATTAAAACACATATTAATAGAGATTGATATCGACAGTTATTGAGCAGTTTTTGATAAACAACTCAAAACGACTTCAATATTATTGATATGTACCGGTCTAGTAGGCCGATTATCTCGGATGTACACTGCAATAAATCACATGACTTGGGTGAAGTGTTCTAACCGCAAATATAAATTATTTTGATCATTTTGGATCGCTGTACTAACGAAAGAAACCATTTATCTGAATTTAATAAAAAATGCTGTTGAACTGGCTGTTGATCACTAACAATCACCATATCAGCGGAAGAATTGCCAAGATGGTGTTTGATGTGGTAAACTTGCTATAATTTGACGTTAAGAAATCATTCTTTTGTCGTTTTTGTCATCATTTTTTGTGTGAAAGCGATTAAAAAATTTAGTAGAAGCCATATTGAAAAATTATGAAACGTCAAAATATGCATGCTATATACATGCTATCTACTTCTGCCTCCATAGCATGTGTTCATAGCATGCAGATAGCATATAAATATTATTGCGAGTCTCCAATTGCCATTTGATCGAAATTTCCTAGCATAACTAGATAGCAATAGCAGGTGGAGAGTCCATGTAAGGAACTCGCCAATTCGTTAGTGCCATATTGGCGCAATTTTTAGTATATAGGGTGATGGAAAATTACGTTTAAAAATATGTAATTCTTTCCTAATTGCAAATTTAGGCATCCCTAGGGATAGATTACGCAATGTAATTCACGTAATTTTCAAATGATATTTGAAAATCAATTTTCTTATTATTTTCTCTTTATTTTACGTTAACCGATCTGATAAAGTTGCTGTTTAGCTATTGCCTAATTATTCTAGAGGCCAAATAAATTTACATTTCGTTGAATCGACTACTACGCTGATCTGGGGATCAATTCGCGCTCCGTGAAAAAAGGAAAATGGATTTTTTTATTGGCAATCGAATAAGTTTGAATTCACCATAATCAATTTTTGTTTCACTCAGTGGAATTTAAAATTACGTGCGAATAATTCCAGCTACTAGATTACTAATGAAAAGCCTTTCATTTTCCACCGATGTTTTCGCATGCGGATTATAATTTGTATTAAAATCCTTTATATTTTTCGGATTTTTCGCCGGCTACTTTAATCGTTTTTTCAAATTTACTTGTAAGTTTCCTATTATTTATTTCCCAACTAGGGCATAAATTCGCATTGATTTACCCAGACGAAAAGATCCACCGATTTTTTGTTAGTATTGAAATAAACAATAGAAAACTTACAAGCAAATTTGAAAAAATGATTAAAGTAGCCGGCGAAAAATTCGAAAAATATAAAGGATTTTAATACAAATTATAATCCGCATGCGAAAATATCGGTAGATTTCAAGAATATGCGCCAGGGAATATGCGCCATTCTGTGTCGGTGATAATGATAACGAAAAAAAAAGATTTTATTTAAATTTTCATTTTATGTTTATCAGTTCAAATTATCATTTATTCAGCAAATGCAATTCCTTGTTACTTCATAATGCAAAATGAAAAAAATTAATTAATTAAAACATTTTATGCAAGATGTCGAAGCAAATTGTTTATTATTTTCAGTACAGTGTTTGCTTTCGATTTATTTAGAGAAACGTCGTTTTTCCAAAAATTGGAGCAAATGTAATTTCTATGGTCATTATTCGGCCATTAAAATTAACATAAGAACACACAAAACAATTTTTAATATCGTGATAAATATTTCTCATCGGCAAAATGTGTATGACAAAATATTTAGTTTTTTCACTAAATTTGACATTTATTTATCATATATCACCAACTCGGAATCACAATTTATATTTTATCCATGATAATTTTATCGTTCATCATTATCACCGACACAGAATCGAGCACCTGGTAAGTAAACTACCAAAGATGTTTTTCATTCATTTCATTGAATATAAACATTATGAAGTAACTTGTGACCTATTACCGTAAAATACGTGAAAATTGGATTAATAATTACTTAAAAAGAATTTTAACTTTTACCATCATTTCTTAAATTACAAATTTGAAATGAATTTAAAATCTCTAATTAACTACAGACATCTATCTACAAATATCGACTATGAGACAAGGTTTGTAGAAGAAAAGAATAATACTATTACGAATTACTAACGTAATCATTGCGTACCTAGAAATCCGGTTGTTAGATTTAATATCAAATTATAAAACGTCTCGGAAAGTTCAAAACTAACAGTTTTACGAGATCCGAAATTTTTTGATACCATTCCTTAGTCCTCGACTATTTAGAGAAATAATTTTGAGACAAAAAATATAGCCCTAAGCCATAGATTTAATTAAATTAATGCAGAGATCTAGAGACGATACACCACTGTGACAGCTGATTTATGATTTGTCATTCGTTTAATTTAAACTAAACCACTCAGGTAGAACAAACGGTAGTTTAAAGAATGCGTTTGATTTTGACACTTCCATATACGTAAGAATTATCGTACTTAGAATTGAATTCAGTGTTCCCTAAGACTTACTTAACGCCACCCCTTCCAGCCCCAAACTTCCAGCATTAGTAATAATATTGTTTAATTTCTTAAGCAAAATAGAGTGTTACGGTTACCGCAATTTAAATGTTTCTCCTGAACTTTTTAAATAATAACGTCAGGAACACTCAACAGTTAAAATTCCACTGCCTGGTGAGGTACAAAAAGTAGTGGATCGTTTAATGTTAAAATTGTCAATTGTTCGTGGTTTGTCGTACATTAAAATGGTCGAAATTGTTTCATGTCAACGGGTGAAGATACAGAAATTTACAGAGTCTCAGGTGTGCAAGCTACACAACCAATATATTTTATTTTTTTTTTTTTAAGCTGAGCACATCCAAAAGAAGTTGATCAATGGGGTAGATACTCGATTTGCTAGCAAGCAAGCGATTTGCTAGCCAAAATCCTAACTACTCAATCGATTTTACCAACAAAATTTGAATTTCAAATCATAAAAAATTTGTTTATTTTTGCAATTGCACAGTAAAACAACAAAAACATTTGCTGTTAATTTTTAGAATCCGCAAAATTTACTGTGCAATCGCAAAAAAACAAAAAAAATAAAAGACTTAATATGAAAATAAAATTTCCTTGGTAAAATTGATTGAGTAGCCAGGATTTTGCTAGCAAATTGCTTGCTTGCTAGCGAATCGAGTATCTACCCCGCAATTACTCGTTTTTTATCCTCAACTTATTAGATAGGCTTTACTGTATATTTATTAGTAATAATAATTTCCATTAACTAGGATCTCCGGAAACGAAAATAATTTTTAAATAAAATAATTTTTAAAGTAATTTTCGGTACATAAAATTCTTCTTGACATTTCATTATTTATTTAAATAAAACACCTTTATAAAAAACTACATCACCAGCTCCTTAAACTGGTCAATTTTCAAAAATTAAACTTGCGTCTAGTTACTGTTTTAAGAAAATTTAAATAACATAAAAGGCAAATGTAATACTTCAAAATATTTATTCTTAATCCAAGTATTTTGTACATCGTTTTAATTTAAATATTTAATTTGTATAGGATACACAAATTATCAGTAGTAATTTAGTAAATATTAGCTTTCTTTAACATCCTTCAAGAAAATATTTGTTCCCAATAATTAACGATATAAAATTATAAAAAATGTTACTAATTTTTTAACTCTTTTTTTATTTTGATTTCCTAAAAGAAATTCAAAAACGAAAATTCTTTTCGTGCGCACTATATGTTTACCAACGCGCCACTCGCAATCTCCAAAACGCAAATATCGCGTGTGTAGTGTATTATTCAATTTTACCTGGTGCTGCTGCTTATTATACTCGTTCAGAGTTAAAATAAAATTCTATTGTGTCGCATTCTACGTTTTCTTCTCTCATTCCAACCCCAAGTATTTTATGATGTAGACATACGCTCGCGTTTTTATATTAAGATTATCGAGTGTATTTTAATAGTTTATAGTGTATTGCTTTTATAAATTATAACTAAAAAATAAATATCGCAAACGGTCGCCTTGTATACAGTTGTAATTGTGCTTTTTCTTATATTACACCGAGTGTGTTTTAGCGAATTTTTTTTTTTTTAATTTTCCGTTGAGCAAAGTAGATAACTCTACATAATATCGCGTGCTTTCAGTTTTTAGTTTTGTTATTCGCGTCGCTTTTTTTTGAGTGAAATAAATAAAAAAAAATATAATAATAATTTTGGTTCACCTGTGTATATACATAATACACAACAACTATAATATTTTATGTGTATAGTAATTTATATACAATAAAATTTTTTTTTTTTTAGTATGTAAGTCAACAGCAATCGTCAAGTTCATGTCAGTTAGTTTTTGATAACGAAATGATTCGCGATTTTTATTAAAATTTATAAAGTAAAATTAAAATTATTTAACTTTTAACATAAATTAGGCGTGTGTGTGCTTTAATATTATTAGGTTAATTTAATTGTTACATTTATAATTGTGTTAAAAAAATTGTTTATAATATTTTATTTAAAGTGTTATTTATTTTCTTGTATTACTTTTTATTTTGGATGGAAAGTTATAAAAAAGAAATGTTAATAGTTTTTGACAGTTACAAGTGATCCTTTTTCAGCAAACTGCTCAACAGTGTTTTACAGTTATTTTAAAGTGCATTATTTTGAGTGATTTTTATTTTGTGATTGTGATAATTTACATTTACAACCATTTCACTAAAGCTGGATTATTTTGGATATCACACTGAAAATGTATCTAGTACAGCTTCTCCTACTGGTAGGCTAATTATTTATAAATATTATTTCTTAAATAAATTCTTACCGGTAAGATAGGTGAAAATTAACAATAAAAATCAGATAATTTGCGACAAATGGAAATTTTATAATTTATTTTTTTTTTTGCGCGCGATCATTACTCGCAGGTAAACCGTATCGCCGGTGCTTTTTTGTATATTATGCATAATTGAGATTTTGATGATGGGTTATTATCCGCAATTTTTTGTGTTATTTAACACGAAACAATAAGGCAAAAAACAATATTATGAAATTTTGAATATTTTTTTTGTTTCTAATTTGGTTGTTTATACATATTTACCTACATCAGTTTGACCTAAAATTCGACAGAATTTCGAAATACGCACAACAAAATATTCATGCCTAATATGCTCTCCCCGCAAAGTGTTATTTTAACAGTATTTAACATATATTTTACACATATTTTTATATCACCAGAATTAACATAATAATAGCAAATGTGAACATTACATATATGTAGCTATTTATTTTGTTTACAAAAGAGGGAACAATACTCGAATGTGATTCGGTTCAGCAATTCTGTGCCATTCAATTAAAAAATTTTTATGTTATTGAAATACCCTACTATTGTAATTTGTCAGCAAAATAGTAACAAATTGTTTGTTGTTTTCTAATTTTAACCATAATTATATGTTATAATTTTAATTTTAACAACATTAACTTAATACTCAACTTGACACTGAGTTAATTTCTTAGAATATGATACGATCGATTGTAAGAATGTACGTCTACATTGATTAGTCATATAAATTGGACGCGCACATTATTATAGCATTTTATTCGGTCACAATTCAACTCGTCGGTGAAATGTTTGCATTGGTAGACCACTGATAGCATCACTTCGAGGACCCCAAACCACCTCAATCTTGAATTAGTATAAATGCTTAACTGAGTAACTGAATTTATGTGACCGATTTATGCCCTGAGGAAGCGCAACAATTAAATATTCTTATTAATACCACTATCCAATTTCGCATTGACATTAAACTGTTGTGTATCAATGTCAAGCCCTTTCTCTTGATACCTTTATTAATTATGTTTTGTCTTATAACAGTTCAATAATTACTTTTCGGATTTCCTGCAAATAAAGCGCCGCCCATTTAATAAAAAAAATTGGCCGACATAATTTGGTTGGTATATAGGTTTATAAGATGGTTTAACTGATCCATTTTATAAGACTGCGGTCTAAAATCTATATAACCTATAGCTAATCATAGTTGCAGCACATAATAAATTACTTAATAGGTCAAAAAATCAATTCGTTATACTAATGAAAGCAATGCAATGTGCGGATGGTTCTATACGTAAATCAGACCTATATCCGTACGTCGTCGGTTTGGCAGATAATGCCCCATAAAATAAAATCGTTTGTCCTTGTTGTTTCTTCGGAAGCAAATTACTCGATAAATACGTGTAACATTTGCTTGAGAAATTCTGCTCTTGGATATGTGAATCGTTAGATTTTTATTCCATCATTTTTTCTTTGAATTTTTTGTGCTAACCTCAGAGATTTCTCACTGGCGTCGAGCGGTTTTTCTGACAATTTGAGATGAACAAATTGCTTTTAAAAGGAGTTGTGTAAAGTGGCACCAGCAGAAAGCCAACTTGGCGAGGACCTCAGCTGGTTTTATTCATTAATCTTTCATTTTTTTCCAACTTACATAGTTGAAAAAATAATAATTTTCAATAATTTTAGAAAGGGTTTATTATTTTTGAAATATTTATAAGATTTAATATATATTATCTCCGGGCTACTATCTCCGGTACCATTTAAGCAAAATAACTCTCGGTTTGTAGGAATTTTCTACTCCATAGCGGAGCAAACGAGTTAGTTTACTATACTTTTCTACTCCAACACAAGAAAATTCTCTGTATAAGAATTTATAAATAGGTATGTGGTTTGAAAATTCCTATAGATTTACTCTCATTCTTAGCTTCAAACGAGTTTTTTTTAGGTATAGTTTCCCGGTTGCTCCACCCCAATATACCAATTCTACTGTTTTGTTATAATTCTATCTGTTTGCAGACTATTTTGTTTTGAATTTTAAGCACCCCAAAATGTTTAGTGTATCGATTTTTTTGAAGTATATCACGAGATCATTTTTACCTGAAAATAGTTATCGTTACAACCGGAACGTATGCATTGTAAAGAATGGCTAATAAAAAATCTTGGAAATTCTTCAACGTTTCTAGGATAAAACGGCATGAGACTGGTTCAAGATCATTTGGTGTAAATGAAACCTACGTATAAGCTGTGTTAGATCAGTTTGAATATAATTTGAGATATCAGACCAGTTGCTATCTTTATAAACTTATGATGTGTCATCGGCGAGGAGACTTAAAGGATTGGTCGATGATTGATCCCGGTGGTATACACACTTGGATATAGGTAGCGGTTCAAAATATTTAAAATATTGAGTCATCAGCGCCTTTTCAATATACCTAGAAATATTTTCTGATTTTTTTTTTTTAATTAAATTTATTAAGTAAAATTCGTAACGAACCGCAACAACCGAAGTTAAAATCGTGACAAGCGTTTTGATATTTTAATACTAAATAGGAATTCTAGATTTTATTTTAAATTATGAACGTGATATAGGGGATCCTCGCGATTTTTTAGATAACAAATTATTTTCAAGGATGCCCCAAAATAAGTCATCATATTTAATTTTAGTGTGAATTTTAAAATAATTAATTAAAACGTAATTGAAAATGCCAAATAAGAGATTTTTTGCAAAAAATTTGATATTTTTAAGTATCACAATTATGTCTAATAAGCACGCATACTCTTTTAATGACTCTTTTTAAAGTTTAAATTTGACGGACTAAATTTTTAATATTGAACTTTAAATATTTGAAGTCTTAGTAAAATAAAAACTACATAAATTATCTGAATACGGAGAACATGATTTCTCAAACCTGCCTAATTAAGTCTATCAGGATACTGGTGAAATTCGACGTCGTAGGACTAACGAAAATGATTTAAGTGACATGACTTTGAGGCAAAATTTAACTTACCCATGAAGTGATAATGAACGAATGCTATTTTTGTTGTTCTGCCTGTGCGGGTAGAAATGTAACTTTGATAGCAACTATGATATGGAGGACTTAATGCAACACATTATATTATCAAAGTGCTGCCAAATTTTCAATTTTATAAAGTACTTTTAGAATAAAGTATATAATTCCACCATTTGTTAAACGTGTAGAAATGGTTTTGAAAATTTTCAGTTTCGATAGAGACACATATTTTCATTTGTACTAGAGAACAAAATAACGTTTCCTTTTTAGTAACTTAAGCTTGATAGTCGTCCTTCAAAATGTATGTCTAATTGACCCATTAATAAAGAAGATTGTTATTTACTGTTTTAGATTACAATCTTCAATGGCTTAAAATGTAAGGATAGCCTATAGCTGGAATCTGTATGAGGCTAAATTAATGCATGCTTAGTAGAACTAAAATTATTTTTTAAGAATTCGGAAATTTCGAACTACCAAATACGAATTTAAAACAGTTGCCCACCTAACCCAATTTTGAAATTTGAGTAAAATTCATCTCGGTAATCCCTAGTGCGCTCAGATTATTTGGAATGGTATACCTTGCCATTTGTGCTGAAGACGATTAGCTAATTAAACCTGAAATTAGTTCCTTTACCGTGTAGAGCTGGGCGCTGTGCCTAATACCAACCAAATTTATGACAACCAGCTCAACACGGTTAAATTAAATCCAATTTAGTAAACCTCGGTGAAGTGTTCTACGAAATTAATACGAATTTTGTAAAATTGACTTCTTTGATGGGATTCGGCTAAATCGGATTTAATATACCGCAGTCTAACCTATTACTTTGTAAAGTTCATATAAACTGGAATTACCTAAGATTTGGTACTCAATCATTTTTTTCGTCTGGTTTTATTTACGTGTATCTACAGTTTCACTAAAAATTATCAAATGTTTGAATTATGGAAATCTAAGAATAAAATTTAAAACGACTAGCAATATTTCCTTTGACAATATTTGTAAATTTAACAACAAATCCTTTTATCATAATTTCATTCGATATCAAAGCTTTTTAAATTTTAAACATCATATAAAGTTGACTATCTTTAGAAATTCAGCCCAAAATAGGAAATAATGTTCTGTACCTGTGCTTAAAATAATTATGCATTATATTAAGTTTACTTTACGATTATAGGTGTCGTCCAAGTATTTTAAATTCATACAGCAACATTCCGTAACGCAGGTAGCGATTTTTTACTTTATCTTTCGGTTTTTAGTACAAGTTATCAAACTCCAATTAGTCAGAAACCTTTAATGAAAATAGTCAATCATGGTAGACTTGAGATAATGCACCATATACCAGCTAAGATGACGTGGATCAACAGAAGGAGTTAAAATTGCGAATGGAGCACAAACAGCGATTTATTTTCGGATTTTTAGGTTTGGTTTAACCCCAAAGGAAAAGTTTGGGATTTATCCTAAATTTGGAATTTAAATAATGCATATACCATCAGTATGTGCTTAGAGTGTTTAAATATTAGCCACACACTATTTTTATTACATTTTTTAAAGAATTAATTGCTTCGGCCTAATAAAGATCCATTGTTAGCCTGTTGAGCCCTTTTTAGAACATATTTAACAACTTCCACTAAGAGACAGACTGAAATACGATACAGTAAAATACGATGAACGCTCAGGCCAATGAAAAGTACGGTTTTAATATTAAATGTTTTAAAATCATATTTTCTCCAAACCTAATTTATTCAGCTAGGGTATTAAAAATATCTACAAGCGGTTACCATTTATTGCGCCTTCAAGTAAGATCATACTCCATTTATCTCAAAATGAGGCTCGCCCAAAATCAACAAATGTATGACGAAAAATAGTTGATTTCAGTACGATCATTTCATAGTAAGCTGAATGGAAAGATGGAAGTAAGGAAGCAAGCACAACTGTTATAGTTTTTATGCGACCATTTTATTTTATGACAGCTTCATTTTCAACCGCTATTTCATTTGTTGTGATGTTACATGTCTATACCACATTGATCATTTCCTCCATATGACTCAAACATGGTTTTGGACAAGTGCCACAAACTCATCACATTTTAGATATTCTCAACATTTTTCATTTTTCAATAAGAAATTGTATATCTGCTTGCAATTCGACATTTTTGAAATTACTTTGACTTTCTTTTATTTGTTATTTCATGGAACAGTAAGGCGGCTTCGAACGACTAAGCGTCAATGCGTAAAACCTCGTTTACATTTTAAAATAAAAATGGAAATTAAATAGGAAGAAAAGAAACATCTGTTTGAATTGAAAATAAGAACTTGTCCTTGTCTGTTTTTATAACCTGGCGTAACAGGAAAGTCACTGCCGATACACTAATGACTCATCAGCGACAATGAAGCATAACATGTACGTATATAGACATTTATCAGGAAATAGGGCTAATTTTCGTGTGTGACATGTCTCAAATGAGTTGTATATGACATGTGCGAGATTAATCGTGTTTGAGATTACTGAGACGAATCGTATGTGGAAATTCATATGGGACAATACTATGACAATTCTTAGACTTATATCATGTTTGCTTATGAATTGTGGCAAGGAAAAAAGTTCACGGCTGGTTTAGGATCAATGAATTAATCACTCATTATCCGAAATGAAAATATGATTATGAAACCTCGTTTGAGGCGGTCAAATCCCTTGATGGGATATAGTGCCAGAGAGAGAGAGAGAGAAAGAGAGAGTGATGAATTGTACATGACATGTCTGATATTTGTAATAAATACATTAATTTAAAGGACAAAACATATTAAAACAAATGTATAATTTACACGCTTAAACATAATGGTTCTTCAAATGACGACAATTTTTCCAATACTACATATACGTGACATGTCTCACACCAGTCTTAGATCGTCGACAGACATTGGAAGTGTCAACCATAAGTCAATAATGACAAAAACCACTTTTTGTTTTCATACAGATGTAATGGTAAGAAATAGAAACGTATGTTTAAAAAAAAATTGAGGTGAAAAATAAAACAAACGCAAATGGGATGATAATTATGGAACACTCGATATACATGTGTACCACCACCACTCCAAATACGGAGAAATTTAAATATTTATCACGTATTGTGCTTTTATTGTTTTCATTTATATTCTAGTGAAAAGTTTCCAAATAACAAAGTATTTAATTGAGAAGGCAATTTCATTTCCCAAAAATAATGGTCCTTTTTTCATATCAGTAGCTTTAATATTGGGCCCAATTCAACAAAAATCTTTTATTTTGACTTTCTTCAATTCTGCTATATTTATCGGTTTTAAAAGATGGCCGTCAGGAAACTGTTGACTGTTTTGTACGAAATTCAATTTTTTGTAACGAGATTACTTCATTTTGAGTGAAAAGTGACCACCGTTTTAATTAAATTAAGGTATAAGCATTATAAGCATTTTCTAATCTACCGAATGACGTAATTTGTGAAGAGGCTAATGGATATAAATTTTTTAAACGATAGTCATGAGACTGATTGACACTTTGTACAAGTTGTGCAAAAACACATGAACATTAAAATTCCGAGCACGATTGAAAACATGTTTACATTGACGCGTATCATATATAATCACGCCACCAACAGATTCCGATCATAATAAACTTTTTAGAATCTCATGCGATTTTCGATTATTTAAAACGTATAATTTTCCGGAAGTTTAATTAAAAAATTGAATTTTTTATATTGTATTTAAATTTTGTTCTAACTCAGCACTATAATTCATTACCACAGCCTTGAAAAAAACACTGTACATTCATTATTTTATATATTCGTATGTAAATGCGGGAAAATACTGTTTTATTTAAAATTTTCTTTTTAATTTATTGTAACACACAAAAGATAAACAAATCTGTATTTAAAGTTAATTACAGTTGGATAATTAATTTTAAAGACTCTGCACGTAAATACGTAACTGTTAATTATTTTCTCGTGTTACGTAATAATTACGAAATCGCGTCGAGTCAATCACGTGTAGTCTAATGAGTTATCGCACTCTCCCAAAATTATCCAGTTACACCACTGAAACTATATATTGATTATTAATAGGAAATAGTTTAGTAATTTTATTACTTCACATAAAAATAGCTGGTATATGCTGTATACAGGCGATAATTATGTTGGTCAATATTTTAGTCAGGGCTATAAAATATTTAAATAGCTCGAATGTAAACATATACAGTTTATTGTGTGTGGTGGGTGTGAAAGTTCTGTATATTTTATACCGTAGAGTGAGTTCCGTATTTATATAGAAATAAAACGTCTTCAATAAACACATAAAGCAGTGATTGAGGCAATAAAAACGCAGAATGTGATGAATGAATGAATGACTGGGATGGAGTGAAAAAAAACTACGAACATTTTATGTATTTTGTGTATCACCGTATGTTCCATATATTTTATATATCCTTGAACTTGAGATTGGTTTAAGAAAATATATAACCGTCTTTTTTACAAATTCTTCGCATATATGTACAGCTTTATGTTGAACACGAGTTCAGCGAACTGTTTCTTACAAAAAATAATAAAACGATTCTGTTCCTCTTACCTTTTCTTTTAAAAACCAGCCAGCCAGCCGACGACAATGATTTCGTCTTATATGCGTATATTGAAAACATTTTTGATGAATTTTTTGTTTTGATTATATCTCTCGGCAAATAACTTAACAGAATACAAAAAAAAAATGGAATAAATAAATAAGAGATGATTATGTTCGATGCGCCAATCACCACATCACATCACCTCATGTACAATACAAAACTATGTAGATCATCATGAACAATATATAACCGTGATTTAAAATGATCGTGTACATCAAGTTCTTTGATCCGGTAAATCCATAAAGAGTTCAAGGTGATGAAAACTACTTTCATTACGTAAGTGATTTGTTGTTATTTATGTTTACCAACTTCCGGATGACATTGTTTTAATTTGTTCGATTTCTGAATAAAAATTATTGAAAAACTGTTGCAAGTAATTTAACCTTTTTCTATATAAATTACAACAAGTAATATTTTTGCTGATCACTGCCACTAGAACGTTACTCAAAACACCTTGGAATAAACTGTATGTAAATACTCGGTGTATATATTTAAAAAAAAAAAAAATATTAAATTTTGCGACCGCGGTTATAAACGAGCGAATATAAGTAAGAGGAAGTACTCGTTTAGATTAATGAATATAAATATTTGATCAAATTCTGATATAAACTTTGGACCTCTCGTATATTAATTCGATACTCGTATCATAAAAAAATTCATGGAATTTCTGGCAATCGTCATTTTTATAAAACAAAATTTTTTGATCATTTCTCAGCTTATTCATCGTGTTTTGTTATGGTGAACAAAATCAATATCCTCGTGGGTGCCTGCGCGCAAATCTTCAAAATCGTGATAACCTGTAATTTTAATGTCGACATGACGTTTCAATAAATTTTATTTATATTTTTTTAAAGAACTAAGATTTGTATTTTGATCGTAAAGATAAATAACGTTATTCAATCATAAGCAACACGTTAAAAGGAAATGCTTAGTGTGTTTGACTCAACACAGTTTGAATTCTGGACTTTGTGCGCAATTTACAATTATTAAGAAATATAGAGTCATGACTCTTATCTAAAATTAAATGATTTTGAAATAATAATACGTTGATTTCAGGCGATTTGTCAATTTTATGAGTATTCAGTTTAATTGGATAATTTAAATGAAATTTACGTTGACAGCAATAAACTTTTTTAAATCATTGACAACAAAGCAATACCTCATATGTATAATTAGTAAGAAAGGGACTTCGAACGTGTACATTCATTCAACGATATAAACAAATAAGAAAATATTATTTCGTTTATGGCTATTTAAAACAATCAATACACAGTTGGATATAACGCATAGTATAGCGAATTTCAAGCCACGATTTCTTCTAAACATGAAAACTTTGCAATATAAAAATGGATCACTTTTCAAAGGTATGTTAAACAGTCAGCAAATATAATGACAAGGGTTTACATGCTTTAGGTATTGAATTCATCAAATCTTCATTCGATTGACGTATAGCTTCAGTCTCTCTGTTTCGATATACCAGAATCCCATTTTATAAAATGTAATCTCACCACATTCTGCGTTATCGATCTTGGTACCACACTACTCATCCTTTCTCGCATAAGTAATTCCCAGCTGGTAATACTCATAGTGAATTGTTCAATTGCCATTGTTCCTTAACGGCAGCATGATCAGTGTTAATCTTTAATGGAGTACCAAACCGATACGCTTGTGACCAAGAACACTTTGCCAAGATATTCCTTGGCTTCTTCTAAGCAGATAATTTTGCTCTCGCACTAAAATGTTAATACTACAATAGTAATTAAGCGCCTTGTGATTCCCAGAAATTATTGAAATTGTGTTTGAAGTTCTAATTACTTAAGAGTATTTTGTTTCTCTAAAGTTTCATTCTAATTGATAGCACTGGCCAACTGCCATCATGTACGTGGCCTGCACGTTCTGACTATATGACACTATAAGAGTCGCAAGAGGACGATGAATGAACTCGAGGATATACCTTTATCTAACCAATCATCAGTCTACTACATTCTTGTATGCATCATTAAAATGATTGTGATGCTCTCTACGATGGGACATTTAGGCTCTTATAGTAGAAATATTTTATTAGATTTAAGAACCTAACGTTTTCTACCGTGATTTTTATCTGGTCGCCTTAGCTTCCCAATTGTTTTTCAACCAACAATGAATATTGTGGTATATCAGGTCTGCTAGCTATGTTTCCAAACTTGAGCCAATAAAGCGATAATATGGTGAAAAAGTATAAAAAAAATGTTTGCCTCCGAGATGGTAATCTGAAGCCTCTTTGTATAGATAACTGGTAGTCTTTGTGAGATGCTGACCTTAGCCCACCGCTTACTCAACAAAAGTGTTACTTATGTCATTTAAAGACAGATAACTGTCAAAAATCTGTCATAGACACATACTGGTTCTCAGATAATTCTTGCGTTAAAATTAGAAATTTTTTTGTGCATTCACACAAAAACGAATTGATGGTTAAGAGGTAAAATTTAATTTAGAATTGTTCATAAGGCCATCAATCACGTTATTTATTTATTGGGTAAAAGTTCATAAGAAGTCACGGTACTTACTTACAAACTATAAGATGTATGGATTTTATACATAATGCATGAAATATTGCAGTATTAAATTTGTCCCAAATCCGCCTATAACACTTTGGTGGATCTCATAGCAACAAAAGGTTCCCGATTCGAACAAAAACACATATTTAAATATAAAAAACATTAAATTAGAGCGAAGTCATATCCATGTTCAGCATAATAAGGTCAATTAAGGGTATTTCGGACAGATGGCAACTCTTTCTCTTTTGATGGGAGAGATCTGGTTTTGGATCGAATGATGTGCGAGTGTGACCCGCACCGGCAAACAAAGTTGCAAAACTAAACTAAATTCAACTTTAAAATTACGATTTTAAAACCATGAACAAAATGAATGCAATTAAAATTTCACCTATGTTCAGATCTGTACAATATGTTTTTGTCGACATTTTCCAAATTGAATTGTAGAGCTCAATACATGGGCTTGTGTGCTGGAACCTTCTGTAAATCGTTACTGCAGTCTAGTCGGCTATACACTATTGTTTCGTATAAGTTTAAGGCGGAACATAAACATATTGTTAAGGATGAAACACAGCAAGAGCAGCGCGACATATTCCAAGCAATCCACATTGCCGGCATCATATGAGCGTGCACACCAAGCAGCGCAGCAGATTGTTTTGTTTTAGTTGTAAATAGAATTTTTGTCAAATTTATCGAGGTTATGAGTAGCAGCCAAATGCAGTAAATTTAAGGATGAAACACACCAAGCAGCAGCAGCGAGCAGCAAATTTAAATTTTGGTTTATTCGCTTATTTAATGATACAAAATCATAGTTTGCGTATAAATATAGGTATTTCCATTAAAGGACATTAAGTAGCTTGTAATTATAATTGAAAAATTTAAATTTATAGAAATTGTATTGAATGAAGTTACATCTGTCGCGGCATCAATAGGTTCCACACCCGCAGCAGCTTCAATTTGCTGCTCTTTGCTGCTACTCATAACCTCGATAAAATTTGCACAATTCAATTTTATTACTAAAACAAAACAATCTGCGGCGCTGCTTGGTGTGCACGCCCATAAGCAGCCGTTAGTGTGGATTGCTCTTGGTGTCTTTCATCCTTTATGCTGCTAGTGTGTGGAACCTATTGATGCCGCGATAGATGCAACTTCATTCAATATAATTTCTTTAAATCTAAATTTTTCTATTAAAATTAGAAAATATTTGATTTATTTTATTGGAAATACCTATATTTATACTCAAATTATAATTTTGTATCGTTACATAAGGGAATAAACCAATATTCAAATTTGCTGCTCGCTGCTGCTGCTTGGTGTGTTTCATCCTTTATAGGTGGTCAGTTCTAGTGCATTCCCTTGCCATATAGTTTACATCTTTTCTGGAAGCCTGCCTTCAAATAACGAATCGTTGATCAAATGAGTTAACGATCTCTTCAAACTGACGAACTAGGGTAACTTCTCAATCATATAATTTAAAATCCTATACGCTTTTCGGGAACAATTACGCCAACATATGGCCAAGTAAAATCGCATACATTTATAAAACAAGCATTCAATGTATTGGCATCTTTTCATGTTAAATTTACTGAAATTGGCTTCCCAGAATTTTATCGTCATAAAAAATTCATACTGTTTATATTGTCTTCGAAAATTTTTTCAGAATCCTAGATCGAAATTAAATGGAAATTTTAAATAAGTAATTTTAAAACTAATTAATTATTCTTAAGATCATCTTACTAAAAAACTACAGAACACTTAATTTTGTGTACAACTACAACACATATTCCACCTCCACTAAAATTAATTAAACATACCCGACTGTATCCAAGATGTACTAGTGCAACAATTTCATTCCCGCCCTTCATCTCATGAACGAAATCGTTTACGCTTTGGTGTGAACTGTGTAATTCTGGTTTTCTAAGTAAAATCCGATAAGAATTGGTTTGCTGTATTAAATTCAAGTGCAGCACGAAACAATTGATTATTAACGGTAAGATCATCTCGGATAAATATTTATTTTATATTGTCACATTTGAATCCAATTTAATCCGAGAATAAATTTGTATGCGCTTTCTTGTATTCTATAATTTCTTGTTTCATGCTACTGCATTTCAGCTTCACAAGAAGGAAGGCATTTCAAAATATTTCTTTGGAAAATATTACAGAGTCTTCCCATAACAACTTTTTTTTCAATAGCGAGTAATCTAGCTTTATTTAAAAGTTTTTTTTGCAAATTAACAGTAGAAAGTTGAAAATTTAGTAAAATGGATTCTATTTCACTTCAAAACGTATTACCATTCGAAAATGGTGGATCTTTAAAAATAACATTTGCACAACACTATTAAAAATTTGGTACAAAAATTCTACTCCACTGATTCAGTAGCAAACATATACCGACAGTAACACGTGCTCGTTTAGGTCGATCAAGCAAAAATGTTGTTGCCGTGAGAGAAAGTACAGAGACCTGATAACAAATTTTTAATGGCCAATATTTGATGATATGAACGTTAACGATATACGGTTTCAAAAGGATAGCACTGCATGTCATGCAACAAATAAAACACGAAGGTCTTAAAACCAATATCGAACGCGTGATCTAGATAAAAGTATCAACTTGTGCAAACGTGCTCGTGGTGGACATTTTCCAGACATTTTTTTTCATCCATAAATGGTCAGGTGTCTACACTAAATTTCAATGAAGAATGACATATATTTTTAACAAAACGTGTGCTTAATTTCAAATTTCAAAAAAGGTTTATTTTTGGAAGATCCTCTATTTAAAAATCGAGAATGGAAACTTTACACCTGCAAGATCTTACTCAATCATAAAATTTTAGACGGCGTTCACAAGGCAACAAATAGACACTGAAAATTGACTCCCTTTAAAATTTAAGCCGGTTCACAGAACGATTAATCACAACTAGCACAAATTATTAATTATCAAAGGTGAAACCAGTTTTTGAAAACCACCCAAATATCTGAAAGAGCTAGATTTACAGCGACCAAAAATAAAATAGTTTTTCACAATGTATAATTCAGCGAATAGCATTTGGTACATTCGTTTTTTTGGATCCATCGCTACACGTAATTGTAGTGTCGCAACTGAAGCAATTGTATATATTGGGCGCACTAAATCACGCCGAAGGATTAAAAAACATCAGACGGTTGACGGAAAATTCATTCTGACCAGTCAAATGATCCGAAGATATCTTATTAGTTGTATTAAACAAATATACACTTTCCAACAAAACAATTTAAATTATTAAATAAAATTAATAAGATTCATTTTTAAAATATCTAATGCTAAATCACTATCACACCGCTAAATTATCATGACAATTTCCCAGCCCAGACTTAATTGACGAAGATAAATTTCATCATCATGGTCTCAGGAATGGTCAAATTTTATAAATATATTAAAAATTAACCTTTAAAACTATGCCTATAACCACAAGCATACATAAAATTAATTAACTGATTTGAATTAGCCCTTAGAAGCAATTTGGGTCTTTTATCGGGTTTTGCAATAGGGACATAAAATTTTGTATTTTAATACGATCGCAAGCTTGAACGATTTTCATGATCTGTCAACGTCAAAACGTCAGTGAAGGTCAACATTTTTACCATGGTGAAGTTCACGAATGACCAACGTTTGGAAATTATTAAAAAACACTTCTGAGTCGGTAAAAATCGTCTCACCAGACATCAGTCTTTGCGTGGTATAGAGGATAAATTCGAGCTAAAATTTTCACTATTGGATGTTCCTATGCCGGTCGAAGTACCGAAAATATCGCAACCGTAAGTGCTTCAGTTCAAAATGAGCCAGATCAGTCGATTCCACGCCATTCACAGGAATTAGGAATGCAAACCACATTGTGGCGAATTTTACGTAAAGATCTTGGCTACAAGATCAAATTAACTCAAGAACTGAAGCCAATTGATTATTTATAGTGCCGAAACTTCTCCGAATGGACTCTGCTAAAGTTTGAATAAAATCTGCTAAAGTTTGAATTTCATCGAAAAATCTTCTTCAGCATATTCGGCTTAGCGTCAATAAGCAAAATATGTAAATCATGAGACTCAATTACGACCACAAAAAGTGATCGAGTGGAGTAGATTTCATGCCGAAGGTGCGTGATTGGACCATTTTTTTCGTGGTGTTACGGTGAATGGAGTTCGCTATCTTGCCATGTTGGAAGACTATTTTTGACCAGAATTGGATGCACTTGACATTCGTGATATGTGGTTCCAACAAAATGGTGTCAAATGCCACACAGCTGGTCAAACAATTGATAACATTGTAGGGCAAATCTCGAGAAATTGTCGTACGATTTAACGCAGTTGCTTTTCTTTATGGGGTAATGTTAAGTCGTTGGTTTATGCTAACAACGTTAGAGAAACTCAGGGGCATTATCGAACGCGAAATTTCCAACGTTCCGGCCGAATTATGTGAAAGAGTCGTGAAAAATTAGCTCCAAAGAATCGATCGTGTCAACGATCGCGTGGTCGCGTTGGTCATATGAACGAGATCGGATTCCATATTTAAATGTAACATGTGTACTGCACCTGCAGTAAATTTCAGCCCAATTTCTCAATTTTTCTCTGTTTTATTTAAATACAAAATTGTTATGTGTCCTTATTGAAAACCCCTTTATTGTAACTTGAGAAACTCGCCTTCGTCGCAAAAGTTTCGTGAAAGGCCAGTAATGAAGAGTATTATATTCAATACTGGATCAATCAAACCGATATGCATATTGAACGGAACTTTGACGATTTGAGTCAGTGTTTTTACTTCTATATAGTTTACAAAGGGGTTCGGCCTGGACAGTATAAGTTCATCATAGGCTAGTAAAGAAGTATGCGATATTAGATACTGGATCATATTGAGTAGCGCCGTTATCAAAACCAAACTGATTTGCATGTTGTGGACGAAGTCATAATTGCATCTAGTTTGTATAAGAAACAAAGAATTCGACTTAATTCATCTACGGCTCGTTAGAGCCCTGAAATAAATTATAGTATATTCAACATTGTGATATCGTAATAATAAACAATTAGGATGCATCTGGTCTATCTCGGTTCAGGAGAGACTTGTAATAAAATGTATGCCTGTAATTTTAAATTTTGAATTTAATATTCAAAATTCGATAATTTCGGAGCTACAAACAATAAAGTTACGAGAATTGTGAAATTTGTCTTCGTAAATTAAATTCTGATATAGACTGCTGAAAAAGAAGGAAGTGAAAACAGAAAATAGCGATTTTCAAAATACCGGTTTACAAAATCCGGTTTGAATTTTTAAAATTTGACATGTGGGAAATGGGACTCTTAAATAATTTTTTGACAAAATTCAAAAAATGGGTTTGCGATAAAGTTCTAGAAAATGGCTAATAGGGATGGAATTTGACCATTTCTTAACAGATTTTGTTGAAATTCAATACGTGCGATGGAAATGGAATTCTTAAATGATTTTTCGATAAAGCGGTCAATAGAGATGGAACTAGACCGTTTCTACGATTTTTTGATAAAGTTCTGAAATATGGCCATTGCTATGGAACTAGGCCATTTTTTAACCGATTTAGTTAAAATTCGACATGTGGGTCCTAAAGGATTCAAAAAATGCGTTTTTGATAAAGTTATGGAATAAGGCGGATAGGGATGAAATCTGGCCATTCTTAACCGATTATGTCGAACATCGACATGGGGGATCTAAATGTGATTTTAAAATGATTTTTGATAAGGTTCTGGATATTGTCATTAGGACTGAAACTAGGCCATTTATTAGCAGCCTCGGTTTTTTCTAGTAAATTTTTCGGTAATATATCTTATTTTTATGTTGAAATATTATTAGTCCGGCCGGCCCGAATTAATCAAAAATATTTTTTTTTTGCAAAATCAAGACCTTAGAACTAGAAGAAAAGAAAATCAGGATTTTGAAAACCAGGATTTTATAGTGCACCCATTTAAAACATTTGAAAATGGTTTGAATTATATAATCTAAATTTCAAATAATTGTTGATGGTGGGGTGGGGAATCAATATTGTATTACGTACTAGTGCCAATTTACGAAACTGACTTATTCGGAGTTAAAATATATTTTGTTGTAACTACTGTTTACTACCAGATAATTTTTGTAATAAGTCTTAAGGTACGGTACATATATGGGAAGTAAAAATTTATATTTTTTTAAATTTTATTTAGAAAAATATTAGAATTATTAGAAATCTAATCAAAAATTTTTCTTTTTTCGTTTCAGGTAATTTAAAGAGTTATAAACATATAATAAAAAATTTCTTGTAAGTATGAATATCAAATGCCATTCTTGCCCGATTAAAACAATTGCAGATTAATTTCTCCTAATTATTTAGTGGTTTTACTGAAGTTTTACTTTTCCAGTGCTAGAAATTGCATAAAATGCTTGCATAAAATATAAAATATTTTGCGGTTTCCGATAATCGCGTTAATTACATAATGCTAACGCAATGTTTCTTTCATTATATCACCACATTAATTTCCTAGTGTGAGAAACATCAAATTGGCAACATCACTGCGCACTGCTTATATAACAAATCCAAAGTTGAATATTACAATATTGATACAGCACTCTTAGTCTTAGATAAACAATGTACCGATAGTAAGTTTATCTGAACAAAACGTTGATCAATAAAGCATTATTGTATCTACACTTTATTAAAGTGCACATCAAATCACATTTAAAATATACCTGAATCATTGAATGTCATTGTTTGTCATCACGTGTTTTATATAAACAAATTACACAGCTGGTCTGCAAATAAATTATTACTATAATTAAAACACCTTCCCTTAATAAGAATTTGATGGACAAATATTCTAATTACCAGGCATTTTATTCATGCCTCGTCCAACTAATGGTAAAATTATGCAAATTAATTTTTTATTGATCATCTAACCCTACGTATGTATACTATGTACATACGTCACCGATATATGCTAAATTGTAATGTAAATATTATTTTTGGCATTAATTAGCCGGAGGATCATTTGACGTAAACATAAAGGGGATTCTTAGAAAATTTATTTAAAAAGCTCAATGCCAAAAATTTAGTGCGCGCACAGACGTGACTCAATTATTACGTCAAGTACATAAAAGAATCACTATCAATTACTGATGTTTTAGTGTCTTATCGTCGTAAAAACGTATCGAGGTGTGAAATTTAAAAAACGTCAATTGAAGAAAAAGAATTGTTACGATCTTGACATTATTTGAATTTCAATGTAAGATTTATTTTGGAATTACCGCGCGAAATTCGCATTTTTATTTATGCATAAAGAAGTCATATGTTATTACATTCTCGTGATGTACTGATTCTTGGTTTGAATTTAGTAAACAATTTGAAATATTTTTGATTAATTGTGCACTTGAAATTATATATTAGAATGGCGCGGTTTACCTTGACGTACATATAGAACAATTCTAGAATTTGTCTTTAAATTCACCTTTCTCATAAAAATTTATGACTTATTTAGTTTGAAATACTACATTTTTTACGATCGGCATGTGATTAGGGTTGAAACCCACGCGTACAAGGGATCGAATTTTAGAGAAAACATGCAACATAAGACAAGAACTTTATTTCAATAAAATAAGTTTTGTGTGCTTAAGAAGAGTCTTCTCGAGATAGCAGAAAAAATATTCATTCACATTAATTCAAAACAAATATGTGTAGGTATTTAGCTTGACGGTGATCTTATAAGTATAATGATCCTTGAGAATTGCGAAAGAAAATTGCTTAGCGATACAGTTAAATGTTTTCCCTACCGAACCAGACAGTACGTCGCACTCTCCGATAAAGTAGTTTTTAGTTCGTTTTATCGGCTTTTTCGAAGAGAACGGAGTCCTTGATTTACCTGGGTTACCAAGTCAAATTATAGAAAGTATTATTTTTGTTTTATTTCGAAAATTGTCAAAAATATTTATATCTGCGATTTTTGTACACCAACAAAAACTGAGAAAATGGTGGACCTGTTGATGTTGCGTCGCCGAACAAAAATCGATGACCTAATCGATTCAGTGCCTAAACCTCCAAGAGCGGTACCAATAAATGCCTTACCTGGATGGGAGAATTTACCACTCTACAGCAAACTGCCTATGCTTCATTGTCCTCAAAATTCAATAATATTCACACGGAATCGATTGGGTCAAAAACTAGACAACTCATCGGCTATACATTTTCGCCTCTCAAATGCATTTGCTCTAACCGCTTATGAACCGCTACATGACCCTAATTTGCGAAAATTCGTATTTCAAGAACAAAACCTTGATTTGCTGGAAAAACAGCAAGAGATCACCTACTATAAAGATGTTGTTTGTACGCTTAAAGAATTTAACGAGTACCGGCAATTTTTAAATCAAGCTCGATTGGAGCTGGTAAATCAGCTGCGTGAAAAAATGGATGCTGAAATCCAAGAAAAATTAATGTTCCATAAAGCGCAAGAAATTATTGAAAGAAATTTTCGTAAAAAAATGCAGTTAGTTGCCCAGCAATTAAATCAAGAGCAACTGGAAATGGCAGCACAGGAAAAATTGATGGCGAAACAAGTAAAAAAAGAGCAACAAGTAATTAATCGAAAATTGGAAAATGAAAAGCTTATGCAGGTAAAACAGGAAATTAGGCAATTGAAAGAAATGGATTTTCGAGAAAAATGTCGTCGAGTTAAAGATGACTTCCGCTTAAAAATAGCCAAATTGAAACACAAATTTCGATTGCAAGATGTACACCGTCGCAGGATGATGAAAAAACGACGAGAGGAAATAGCGGCTCAGAAAGCGGACGATGAAATGCATCAATGGTACAATGTGTTGCAACAACGTCACGAACGGCAAATCCACAATGAGAATTTATTAAATAAATACGAGGCTGATATGAAGCAGCGAATTGAAAAACGGATCAGCAGAAACGAATTAATTCGAGAACAGGTCCAGCATAAAATTCTTCAGACAAAGATTAATTTAATTCGTAGCCGGTATCAGAATATGGAGCTGAAACGACTTCTTCAGGTAGTTACTGAAGAAATTCATCGTAAAGTAAAACGAGAAAAGGCAATAGAATTAAAGTTAAAAATGCACGATGCCACCGAACGAGCTGGTTTATCACCTATTGTAGCACCGTATAGAACAGCAGAGGAGTCTGCAGAAGGTTTAGGTGACGCTCCGTCCGGTTACAATGCCATTGATGATGAAACTATTAAGCTAGTCGTTACCACGTGTGCCCGCAACGAAAAATCTCTAAACGGCAAAAATTATACGACAATGGAGGTCTTACTAGCCGCAAAGTATAGTTTTGATCGACTTGCTGGAGGCTCTACAGATGATTTACCGAATGATCCGGACGTCTTAAAATTTGTTCTCATTGTGGTTGATAGTGTCATAAGTCGCGTGAAAGAACGTATTTACAATACCATGGTTGGTATGATTAGAACTGAACAAACGCCGTTGCCTGAAACCCCACCAAAAATCAAAAGTACATCGACTTTAAATCGAAATATCAACAAGTCATCCAAATTATCCAATATTATTAGTTTCAAAGATCAGTGCGATAAAGGATCAAATTCAAAATCGAAATCTCTTGTGCTCGAAAAGATGGCATCACTACGAACTATGGTACGATCGGCGTTAGAAACTCCTCCGCTACATGATGATTTACCGATTCCGCTCGAGCTAGAAGATGAAAAATTATTTCATCTCTCACAACCACAAAAAGCGTTAATTGTACGCAATTTACATAATTTAGAAATCATGCTGGCGATCCGATTGGAACAAAATGTAGTAGCCCGTTTCGATCTGCCGTCGTTGACGATAAAACCTTGTAGGCGAAAATATCACAATTGTCATGACATAGTTGAATCGGATCTATCTGATGATGTATATAACGATTTAATGGCACGTGCCTTGACATCGGTACTTACTAAACCTGAACTGGATGAAGAATTTCCTAGTACCATAGTGGCACTGAGCGATTACCTGGCAGAAAAAGTTCTATATGATTTGAAAGAATATATCGAGTCACAGCGTGAAGAAGACAATGAAGAGGAGGAGGAGGAGGAGGAAGCAGATAAAGCTCCGGGTAACGAGTTAGAGGAAGAATATGAATTAGAAGTAGAAGAGGAGGGGGCTGAACATTAGGATTAGCAAGAACTCGAAATTTTACAAAATTTTATTGTTTTATGTCTTTTAGAAATACACGATTTTTTTTAAACTTACATAAATTACGCGTCATAAAGTTTTTACGTTATTTACGTCTAGCACACGAGCAATTGAAGCACAGTAAAATTAAGTTTCATTTATTTCCCGTTTATATGACGTATGGGTATAAATTGTTTTGTGAGAATGGTTTGTGGGCGAATGAAATGAAGTAATGATTTTAAAGAAATAATTCATTGCCATGTGGTAATTAATATTTATATTGTCGCGTGCAACCTTCTTGAGACTGAATTTGATTTAGAACAAATCCTTACATATCACGGATCTAACCACTGTACTCGATACACGATTTATAATAGCTTATCTCATTATCGCCCGCGATTAAAAATCTAAATAGCCTTTTTAATAAATTATATAACACATAATTAAGATTGACTTGAATTAATTAATTTGTGTTTTAATTAAAATTTTGTAATAACATTTTGTCTTTACTAAAAATGGAGAAATTGTGAACATAATTATATGGCAGTGCTGTAATTTGTAGGTCAATCGAATTGGATTTACTTAGCTAGTTAATTTATTCAATAATTATATTGTTAATTTATCTCCATATAATGTGCTTGTAATACATTTACTAATTAGGTATCATAAACACTTCTTACGAAATATAACCAAATTGCTTTGAAAATATTTTGCATTTACTTAAGTGAGCGAATGGAGGCACACGATTCAAGGCCAAGGTGCACACCGGATTGGTTTTGGGTTTATTTAAAGTCATAAATTATTACCTTCGAAATGTATTAAGGTTTTTCATATCCGTCGAGTTTCAAATTGCAAATTGGAAATAACATTTATTCGTTTATAAATGACAGTGCAGTTTACCTATATCGTTTGTGCGGTTTTGTGAATGGATGATTGATATATTTTTATTGATTTTTCGACAGACGGAAATAACGTAATTAAAAACGGGTTTTTTTGTTATATTTTTGATTGAATCAAATCTGGTGATCCCTATGCTCATCGAACTATAACTGCTTTTAGATTTGTTGTGGATAAAGTTGAGAATCGCTATAGACTTTTATTTGTTACACACCGTGCCTCACATTTTGCCGAACACTAATATTAAATAAGATTACGGTAAATTTTTCCTCATTTTATAACTTCTTCGCGTATATGAATAAATAGCCGGCTAGTATCCTGCGGAAATACCCTACACTTCATTTTGTTGTATCTATTCGAAAACAGATGACGTTGAAATGCCATTTTACGATTGAATACCAGAATTTGCTCCTAATGAAGTACCTACATGTCGGTAAAAATATGCTTATTGGTGAGTAGAATCCTGCTTGTTGCAACGTAACCATATCTAACATTTTTGAATGACGATCTAAACATTCGCCTTTGTGTTGATTATCTAACTTTACGAGTGACTCTGATACTCTCGTTCCAACTTTAGCCCATATGTCGATGTGCAATGATCCTCTATTTTATTTTTGTAAAAATTAATATCAAACAGAAAACTTTGTATATTAGAAAAATGTTTCTGTAGATTTTACGGAAATTTCAGTAGCACAACTACGTATGTTCTGGTAAGGGCCAACTATAAAAAAAATATTAAATTAAAAACAATTTAAAATTTTTACGACACTAATTTTTATTGACATTCCAGCCATAGTAGTCGTAACGAGTATGCCGTAAATATTGTTGAATATTGAATTTTTTTTAAATTTGGATGCAAAATTTTGCTCCCATTTTTTTATTAAGTGACAGTTCATATTTAACGAAGCTTCGTTAAGTTTTTTAATTTAAATTAATTTTCCCATGAGCGAAAGCACAAAAATGGAGTTTATCGCAAACGTAATCTTTTTAAATTGGGGTTTATATTTTTTTTTAATTTTTGTATGGTTAACCCTTTTCTGTTCGCTAAGATAGTTATTGTGCTGAGCTTTTTAATTAGCGCGCAACTGACACAGCCGGGCGTAGTGCTTTAATAAAATTTAAATTATAGCTAGTGCGATCTGTTCAGTGTGTTTAACACAAAACCGTAGGTTCAGACCTAAATGGCTTTGGAATTCTTTGCAACTCGTTTTTAAATTGTTGTCACGTGAATGATATTCATTGGAAAACAAATCGTATCGGCAAACACGTTTTAACATCGAAGATGTTTTTGGCGCCGCATTATATAGAAAAATGCTACGAAATTTTGTCACAAAAAAATAAAGTAAATAAGAGAGAACCAAAACACGCTGGTGTGCCTATTTTGTTTTGTGCTCTCTCTATGTACCCATTTCTCATCTACGATAACGATTAGTGAGCGTAATATACAAATAAAAATAAAGTAAATAAAGTAAATACGAGAGAACCAATATACGCTGGTGCGCAGAAAATCAATTTTTCGGCTCAAACTTTTTTATTTTTTAAGTTCGTGGCCTGTTTTGGGTAACATTGAATCAAAGAATTTTCTTATTTCAAATGAAGTTTATTAAACCAAATACATATGTACCATTTTGATCGATGACCTTTTGCCATTTTTCTGGTAGAGCCATGATCCCATCACTGTGGTTTAGAGGAGAAAAATCGAAACAACTCATTTTTTCAGGCCTCTTTTGAATTTAATGTAAAACCATTAAGATTGTTCTGCATGGACCGGAACAAATGGTAGTCCGATGGTGTAAGGTCAGGACTATATGGTGGGTGCTTCAAAACATTCCAGCCAAGCTCTCTCAGTTTCTGCTGCGTGATGTGTGTGTTCCCTATCGTTATCATGATGGGACACAACGCTCCTTCTGCTGATCAATTCTGGAGGTTTTGACTGAATTGCTTGCCTTAAACGTATTAGTTGCTGACTATAAAGATAAGAATCAATTGTTTGGCAGCACCTCATAATGCACGATTCCTCTCCAATCCCACCACCCAAACAGCATTACCTTTATTGGCGTCAATCCTGGCTTTCATACCGTTTGGGAAGCTTCACCTCGTTTTGTCCATGAGATTTTTGGCCACAAGCACAACGTTGTCGTATCTTATCCACTTTTCATCACCGTAATCATCCGCTTTAAAAATGGCCCTATTTCGTTCCGTTTCAACAGTGTTTCGCAAAAAGAAATCTGCTCTATTAAATTTTTAACTGTTAGTTCATCCAGGCATTTTCAAATGGTTTGGAACTGTTTTATGATCAATATTTAGTTCCTTACCATTTGCATGGCTCTGCTTATATGTCTTCTTCAATTTTCTGCTTGATTTCATCAACTTTTCCAGTGGTTGGTCGACCAGAGGGAGGTGCATCTTTGACATCCATATTTCCAGAACGAAAGCGCACGAACCATTTCTTTGCTGCTGATTTTGATAAAGCACCTTCTCCAAAATTTTGTAACTTTTTATTCACTTCACCGATTTGTTTTGAATGTTGAAGTGCAAGTTAAAATGTCACCTTTCAAACACACATAAGAATTGCCCGATACGATCAATGGTTACTGAGATATATGAAAGCCATTTACCGGGAAAAAGGCCAGGTTTATATAAATACAAGTACTCTAGCCCAAAACAAATCAGTCGGCTTAAGCTTTTTTATTTAGGCATTAAGCAAAATTTCAAGCCTCATTTTCGATGTTTAAATTTTTAGCCTTAGGCTCAAACTTGGGATTTTTTACACTTTTATTTTATCTGTGCTTTCAATACAAAACTATTTTTATTATGTCAAGAAATTGCGGAAAAATAATTTTTTAAATCGTTTTTTAAGAGATACGAAAAATGTTCGTATATTAGGTACCTCTTTTTTAAGAACGTTCCACACATTCCGAGGTTGTATGGTTCTAAACACGTATGTTTTTTTTATTGAATGCCATTTAGAATTTAGAATTTCTTTAATAGCTGTACTGGCAAGATAAAATATATTGAACTTTCTCCTTGCTATATTCTGACCCTTTCCAGTAATTTAACGATGCCGAACTTTTTATCGGTTATACATTCAAAAATCATCAAAATCATTCTCTCACGAATGAAATCGAAGCACAACTACAACCACAAGGTAAAAAATGTCCCTTTGCAAATATTACGAACCAATTTTATTATTCTTATTGTCGCTTTAGTATTGAGTTTAAATGCAATTGCACCTAGTTTCACTCTAGTACGTGACGTTTTATATCGTCGAATAGACTTTTCTGGTTATCCATGCAAAATTGGAATTAAAAACAAAAGATATGTTGTAATGTTTGCCAGACCCAATTTTTTTGTCTAAATTTCCAACTAATTATATATTGTTTGTTAGTTCATAAGAATTTTGTCCCTAGATATCTGACGTGTCGAGTATCCCTAGGTTTTCAATCAGAAAAAAATATTACACAACAAATATTGCATTTTTGCCTTACAAAAATAAATCGAGGTTTGAGTTTTTGAAATAGACGAGTCGCTGTAACATTTCAGTAAATCTCCAAGCGGTCTTACAAGGCTTAACAATCCGGTTGATTCAGTCCATCGCATTATTTTGCTAGTTAAATCTTAAAGCGTTTATAGGCATACAGTTTATGAAAAATATTTTACTTAAAACGTTTAGGTGAAACTAAAAATAACTGTACCGGTGCCCGAATGTTCGCCAGTAACTAACCAAAAACCTAAAATAAATCGCTCAAAATAGTAGAACTCCGAGTGGCTCTATATTTAACCTTTATATTGCAGTACACACTTTTGAAAAGAGGCTACAAATTTATTATAGGATTTACCTAGTTTGCTGAACAAGGTTCGGCCTCCTTATAAATTTATTATCATTTTGAAAACTTAAAATTGCTAAATTTAAACGTGCATTTCACTTTACAAATTATATCATAATTTCAGTAAAATTAAGGCATTTCAGTGTTTAGATTAAAACTTTAAAACCTGCGCCTCCATCGGTAAATAGCAAAATATGTTTTACATTCTTTACGTAGTAAAATGAAGTAATCGCATAAAAAATTTTGACATTGAAATTTTTGCAGATTTACCATTGGTTTATAGAAAATCTCAGTGCGTGCGTATGTGGTTCCGTGCAGACTAAATTTTGATTGACTGGTCGAAATAAAACTTCATACTTAAGAATTTTGGCCGAAATCGGTCCACCAATTCCATAGCAGCTTTTTCGTTTTTCGCAAATCTGTATTTTGGAAAGTACATCATGAACGAGAAAAACAATGATAAACTAAATGATTCTAAATTAAATTTACAACAATACCTGTTCAGATTATTTTTCCAAAATTTAAGCGGAAATTACGAGTTTTGACAAAGAACTGTGTTCAAGAAAAATTTGGTCTTTGTACAGCTAGACATATTGATTAATCGGGATGAAACATTAAATTGAAGCTTTTTCGTAAATTGGGAGATCCCAGTGCTTTTTGGCAGAAACCGGTCAACCGGAAGTGGCAGCTCCCAGAGGAGCTTTATCGTTTTTTGTCGCTTTATCGATTAAACCCACAAATTGTAGATTAAGTTTTTAAACAAAATGTTTTCAGCTAATTGTTTTTAATGTTTACTGTAAATGTTGTGATTTGATTAAAAAACTTAATTACACCAAAATTCGGCATCTCTGTAGTACAAGCGATTGCCTATTCGGGATCAAACTTCATACTAAAGTTTTTTCCATAATTTGGAAGATCCAAGCGAAATGTGGTGGACATCTGTGTACCAGAAGCTTTCGAAAGAGCTTTTCAATTTTTGCAATGTAGAATAAAATTTTCAGGCAGGAAGAATTTTTGATTATACAAACCAACTTTTATCAAAAATCCGGTTCATTTTTTTAATTTAGAAGTTTAGCGTGGTACATATATTGGAGATCTAGTCGGGTGGTGGCCACAGCAATTAAACCCTTCAATTTTTCTATACAGCATTATTTTCATTCGGTTTAAACGCCTCCGAAATATTTTCCAGTTTTTTAGTTTTGGACGGTAGTCTACCGATGTGAAACTAGCTCGTAGAGTTAGCACGATTTTTTTAAAATCGTACGTATGGGAATATTTTTTATCACAGATCTTAACCAATTATGTTATATCAAATAGTACTAAAATCCAAAAAAATCACATAATGTCATAATTTACATATTTGGAAAATTAATTATAATATTTAAGTAAATTTTAGAAAAAAATTAAATAAATTAAAGAAAGTATAACCAAGTTTAATTAAACATTTATATTAATTATTATTTTAAAAAGATTAAACTGATTTGTGTTCTAAAGATGGTTTGAGTATTCGATAGAGTTAGCACGAAATTTTAAACATACATAAGGGAAATATATAGAAAATAATGTAGAAACTTAATTAAACATTATTTTGAAATTATTATTTTCAATTTTATCGTATTAGATTATTAATTAAATATTTCGTACAATCGGAAATTTCAAAGGGATCAGCTTTCAAACAGCATTTGTCGGCCACGAAATTAATTTTTTATTGTAGAGCAATTTTTAATGAGCTTCTAAGTCAAATTCAAAATAATCGTTCATAAATCGTGTTTGCCATCCATGTGTGCTGTGGATTACGTTTTTCCGCCTTATTAGAATCAATGCAATCTTTTGAAACTGAAACGTGTCGATTGTATCGAGTTATTAGCACGTATCAACTTGTATGCTCCCGAACGTCGGATGCGTCAACGTGATGGAGCTTTATTCATCGACCAAGTGCTAACGAACTACGGTCTTTCTGATCCAATTCCGAGGGCATCGCGGGTATTTAACAAGGTCTACGAAGCTTTTGATTATCACATTGATTCATTTAAGAAAGCTTTATATAATCTTTTGTAGTCGAGCTTATATGCAGTAATTGTTTACCAATTGTTTTGTCGTGCCGATTGTAATCGCTGTAGGTACCATTTATAAATAAATAAATACATAAAAAATTAATTTCATGTCTGACAAATGCTTGGAAGTTTATATCAAGTTTCAGCCGTTGCTTTTTTCGTGCTAAATTTTATTTGGTATACATATTTTAAGTTGATAAATTTTCACATTAATTTTTTTAAGCGCATTTAATTATTGCAATTATTTTCGTGCTAACTTTTATAAATTCATATCACATTTCACAATTTTTCGTGCTATCTTGTACTAAAAATGCAATATTCAAGATTCAAGCCAAGAGTGTTGCTATCCCAAATATCATGCTAACGATACGTGCTAGTTTCACAGACATTTGTAGTCTTGAAGGGTGATCCACTTTCAAGCAGATGGCTTCAGGGAGGGATGAGATATTTATTCATATCTCATCCCTTCCTTACAAGAAATTACAAGTGGCGTAACCCCTTATTTTCAACTGGTAAATTTCTGCTGTTTTACACTGCATATGGGGTTGCATATCTTTACTTTTTATAGTCATGCGGATACTAATAAGTAGTAGTTATTTAACCCTTTGCACTCGCTTTTCAAACTCGATTTTCAAAGTGGTTGGTTGTCTTGTATTATTTTTAGCCAAACGAATTAAAATAATTTACAGTGGTAGAATTTAACGTATTATATTTATTTCATTTATTTATTTATTATTACAATCATAAAATGTTTTAATTTTTGTAATCTTTTACTGTAGCTATTTTCAAATTTGTCCAATTCAAAATTAAAAATGTATTTTTTTTTTTAAATTAAATAATTTAGATTTAATAGGAATCTATGTATTACCAAAAAACTCCATCACAAAAGTTATATGGTTTTCTTGAAATATCGTTGTTTTGTAAAGTTCTGTATAATAACGGAGTAATTCAGAACTATACAGAACAACGAGATTACTAGAAAACCATACGACTTTTATGATGGAATTTTTTGGTGCTACGTAGATTCCTATTAAATCTAAATTATTTAATTTAAAAAAAAAAATAAATTTTTAATTTTAAATTATACAAATTTGAAAATAGCTATCGCGAACTCTACAGTGCGACATACGTGTGCAAAGGATTAAAGGTCAACTCAAAAATCTTTGTTATTTTAGTATACCACAAAAATTGATTCCATTGAAAGAAAAATTCCTCGCATTCGTAAATAAAATTCAACTGAAAGGGTTTCAAAAATAATTTCGCAAAAATATAATGAGCAAATTGTACTTATGATATACGTACAAATCGAAAACCACAATCAAAATAATAACAATATGATATTAAATATTAAAAATAAATGAAACGTGTTAAGAATTAATTTCACTGTCTCTAAAATCGACCCAAATTTGTTAAATGTATAAAATGTAAGTACATGCAAATGCGTTCAACTAAATGTACAATGTATCTCTGTAGTCTATCTATGCTAAAAATATAATTCAATTGAATCAAGCTCGAATGCCTATTTATCGTATTACAAAATTGAGATCATTTGTATAGTTTATATATAATAAACTACAATTAATTTCCAATTCAATCGATTGATTTTTCAAATTTTCATTTACAAATAGCTGATATTTCATTCACTTTCGATTTTTTTTATATAAATACAGATTATTTTAATAACCACAAACGATTATCTTACATATTTTATGATATTTATTTATTTAGTTTTAAATTATGCATTACCTTTATTATAAACACGCCATTGAAGTATTCTTGTTTGGCCAATTAGAATGTTCACAGTTAAGTTATAGATTGTGTCGATATAATTCGATTATAATTTAAACCGCTACTCTCTCTATCTATAGAGACTACTTGCCATTTGATATTTATCCAGTGTCACTCTGACCAAATGATCGTTAATGGTGATCTCATATAGCCATGTCAAATATATATTTTATGCAGTCTGTAAAATCGTGATCACGACGCAACGTCAAACAGTCATGATATATAAGACATTTGATAGTTACGATCAACTATATGAATTTCATCGAACTGAATAAAAGTGCAAACATTGTTTGATACTTTGCCATTTACATTTAAATAAACACCTTTATTGCATCTTCAAATAAGAATTTCAATCTCGCATATAATAATACACTGTGTCTTAGTAGTGTTATAACAAGAAGAAGAAATTATAAAATTTAATGATTTACCATAAAATTATGTATAATTTCTATAACCATTGTTTAGATTATCTTAATAAAGTATTGTTTTCTTTCATCTTCAAACTCTGCGTATTTTATCCAATATGTTTATGCTCAACAACCTAAAATGAAAGTGTATTTTCCATTCTTAAATAAATAATCGTCTACAGATATGTAAATCTACTTTTTTTTAGTTTTGCTATTACAATTCCCATAATAGTATACTTGTATGTGAAGACGAGTTTGATTGTAAATTTGACTTACAACCTTTGGAAATTCGCTTTACAAGAAATACATTTTATAATGTCTTTCTGAAAAACGAATCACAGCGCTGCGATGAATATGGATAGAAACAATGCGCAATAAAGAAGAAAATTGTTCTTTATGAAAATGAAAATTTTATTGTTAGGTATCTGCATGTATAGAAAGTGAATTTTAATTGAAATTTTTCATGAAAGTTGAAGCGAGCTTTACGTCGATATATTCTTTTTAGGTCATGTTGCAAAATCTTTAATGCAAGTTTTTTGCTGTACACTTATAAAACTTGAGTCGTTCGCTTTATAAAACTAAATAAGTAGTAGCACGATATGAATTTGCCAGATTTGGTTAAATCGATAATGTACACAAACGGTCACAAACCTTTTAATTGCGGTATACTAAATTTAGTCGTTCCAATTTTATAGTCGCACGCAATATTTCTTTATGGATGTTTATATTAAATGCCCTACCTTACACCATTGGCTGGTTTAGATTTGTTAAAATTAGAAACATGTGAGTAATTAATCTTTTTGGAATCTAATTTTAATTACAATTTGAGGTGAAAAAATCCCACTCAACAACTTTTGAGTATTTTATAATGCGTTATGTTTGAGTTGCATTTTTTATAACTTTAAACCTAGTAAATGACAAAAATCTTTCCAGAGGAACGCGTGTATTATCGTGAATTCACCCTATATTTAAGTAAAAAGAAAATTTAAGGTTATGGGAATTGGCCACCTCTATAATGCTCTTCTAACTTACTCGATCTGAAACATGAGGGCCAGACACGATGACCAAGGGTTTAAAGCTACTGATCAACGGTGTCCATCTACGGAATAAAGAGCTTCCCGCGAGGCCCTGTCTTTTTTGGCACGAACCCCGGGGCTCGTTTTATGGTACAGATTTTGAATGTAGAACATGTTCGAGCTACCTATGTTTTGGTGATTTAATTATTCAAATAATATCAATCTCATACATATCCAGATCATTTCTGATCTCGAAATTCAGAATCATCTGGTCTATATCTTCTTCTTTAATAGAGTCTTCGTTTTCGCGATATATTGCGAGATTGCGTAAAATGCTCGGTAAATTGTTGCGATCCGCGATTTATGTCTGCAGAGATTGAGTTTTGCACATTGGCCATTGATCCTAATTATTTAAACTCATTCACCTTTTCGTATTTGGTTTTTACTTCATTGATATGGAGACTAATTTGTTTCTAGAACTTCTGTAAGAGACACGATCGTCGTCTGCGTAAAGCAGCTGCACTGCTTACTCCTATTGGGTCTCCTTGCGGCCAATCCAGATGTTATTTCAAAAGCCCCTGATAAAGCGAGTATCAGGCTGATGCAATAATATTTGTTGCTAACTTGAAGATAACGCCTGCCAGTCTGTTTCCATTTGTAACTTCCAAAATTAGGATAGACCGCATATTTCGCAACAATGAGAAAGCTGTCAGAGTGGATGTTGGCACAGTGTTTGGTCTTAATATCTGTGATGCTAGGAAAATGTGAGTTCGTTAATGTGGGAAGTTTATGCTGGCCACTACCAAATTACATGTGGAACTAGATCAGTGATGCACATCCCGTTATTGTTTGATGAAAGGAATAGGAAGCCAGGGCCGATGACACCATGGTGAATACTATCTGCACTGCCAATTTCTGGCTATTTTATTCAAAACAATTTTGAGGTAGAAATTGTGCATGTACTGATTTCACTTCGGTTGGAGCATGTACGTTTACAAGTGAGCGGGGCAAGATATGCGATGCAAAGGCAATAAAAATTAAAAAATTAGAATTTTTATTGATAATCATTATGTTTTTTTTAAATTTAAAACATTTTGAACCATTTTGCATTCTTTAAATTATTTGCATTTATGCCCTAATTATTTGGACATTTTTTCCTTTAAATTTTAGGGCTTAATTTCATAAAATGGTAAAAAACTCCCCAAATGTTTGGGACATTTTTTCATTTCATTATTGAGGCATTCTGTCATTTGGGCATAGTTTGTCAACGCGAATCAATGGAAATGGGCAAGTGACTTCATTGCAAAAACAGATTAACTTAAAACTGCAGCCATTCAATAATCCCTGCAGATGACTAAAATTCATATTCGTACTAAAATTGAATATCATTAGACCTAAAATGACTTTAGTGATTTAGAACAATTTTCAAGATATAAAATACAGAAAATTTTGTCAAATTATGCTCTCATTTTCAAATACAAAAATTTTCCAAAATTAATATTAAACTATATTCAGATTAGGATAAGAGTTAACTAGCATAGTGGTCCACACTGCAAGGTCACAGTACCATCATTACGATATTATAGTGCCTGGAGAGCCGGACCATCAATGCACTGTCAGAAAACTTTCCCAAACCTCAGAGTGTCCCTATCACGATTGCTTCAGAACTAAATGTCAGTTGACTAAAGTTATTTAAATTTAATTTTTAGTACTAGGCCAGTTATTTGTTGTGTTTTCCAAAACGCCAGACTATATTTAAGGTTTCCGATAAGCACGGAAAAATTTTCGATTTTCTTTCAAAATTTGTTTTAAAACAACAACGGCACGATTACCGGTGAAAAATAACGGCTGACAATTATCGACTGAAAAATAAGATCAAAAAACAAAGGGCACAGTAGTTAAAGCTTTGGCGTCTGGAGACCCTCTGTCGAAGTGCAGAACTCATGGGCCAATCCATCTTACATTCCAGTACTATAGGCTGGCATAGAACTATGCAATGTGCAGATGGTTCTATATACGAAAATCGATCCTATAGCCCTGTACGTCCTCGAATTGGCTGACAAACGCCGGAAAAGTAGGGTGCGAAAAATTAACCACGAAAGAGTTGGGAGTTCCTAGGCCCCAAAACAGATTAAAGATAAAAAAAAACTGACAAATTTTGACTAAACTTAAAACACACGTCACCAATTATTCACATGGCTGCGATAACGCCGACTATTCCTTTGATAAGCCCTGTAACGACAACCAGTTATAAACATACTGATCAACATGATGATATTCTTTTTACAAAAAACTATTTACTAATTGCTTATTACCAACATGTTAGTTAACGCATATTTGTTAGTTGATACATACTTCGCGAACACATCTCATTCAAAACTATTTTCAAAATATAGTTACGGGGTTTTTGAGAACTAGTCATTCGAGAACATTCAGTGAAACATTTAACAGTGGTAACAAACGCTGAATGTTTGGAGCAAATTTCGCCACATCGCCTAACACGACTGCTTTATTTGGAATAAATACTGTCTTTACTGGAATAGATACTGTCAGACGAATATGACAGAACTAGTTCATACTTTTAAAAAATCGTGTACACTATTTTCTAATGAACAACCAGCCTTCTTTTATCAGTTTGATGTCAATGATGAGGCGACTCCATCGCCTCCTCAATTATAAAAGGCAAACAACTGGATCACAATTTGGACTACTGCGCCCGATAGCTGTGTCCTGAGCAGCCAATTTTATATATCAAAATTTATATTTGGCGCGCTATTTTTACATATAATTAATTTATTTAACTCACTAAGATTTTTCATTCAACTTTAAAGTTAAAAATCGATAAAAAAAATTTTTTACTCTTCCTATTTATCGGGAGCGCTATCCATTTCAATGGAAAATTTGAAAAGGCATTTATTTTGTAAACCCCTGTAACCATTAGAAATTTAATCTTACAATAAAAGTTTGAAACGCAATAAGATGAATTCTTTTTTATAACGTCATATCAAAATAAATGTTAATTAGTGTATTTCAAGTGATAAATGTTTGTTTTATGGATGCATTGATTTTTTATTTTTATGGTATTGCGACACCAGTGAATAAAAGCTGCAGTTTCAGTAGAAACTTTTCATTGGGCTCCGGATAGTGCTCGAATAATAAAACACGGCTAAAGCCACATCTCAAAAATGTATGTTTACTGACATTACTGACCAGCGAAACTATTCGTAGTAATTTTCGTTCAGTTTCGTTAAATTTGAACTGTCACTTAGCAATTTGTAAAAAGAGCGAAAGTTATCGCCTAAACTGAAGGAAACGTCAAAATTGTAAATTTGTAATGGCAGTATGTGTTCAAATATTTATTTATATTTTAATAATTTATATAATATTTGATGTACATTTTTCATACATAGTAATAAATTTTAACTAAGTTTTGTAGATTGGCATTTAAAAATTCAAGTGACAATAATCGTGTTACAGATTCACTGGTAGAACTGTCAAATATTCTGTATTAAAATATTTTAGGTAAATTCTGTATGGTTTTGTTACAGACTCTTACAGACTCGCTGGTCATAGCTTTATTCCATTAAAAAAAATTCTGGTCATCGTAGTTACAGCGACACATTAATCGACAGTGAACGGATTTTGAGAAGGAAACAACGAGGCTTTCGGCCAAATGAATTTCTAATTTTTCCATTAAACCAGTTTTTTTTTAAATTTCCTAGTTTCCCCGTAGTCCTATATAGTACATGAAGATATCTGTTTGTAATTAATTGATTGTATTCTATTTGGAACTTCTACTTATTTTAACCAAAAGAGGGTGGCTCTCTCGCTCATTTTAGGCTATTTATCGTTTTAATTCTGATTATTACGTCCGATGAAACTTTTATTTTGGGAATACTTTCTCAGCAGCCTACGATTCGATATCTAAAAGAAACGATATATGGCCTTTTGCTTTATTTTACGCAACCTAACGAACTTGACAGAAGTTTAATGAATAGATTGGAGAGGTGTGGGTAACTGCAGCAGGGAAACTTTCGAATAGAAAAATAATTTTCAGAAATTTTCATTCACAAATTAAGGAAAAACAAACAAACCCTTAAAAGACAGTACATTAAAAACGAAATACTTATACCATTCAATAGTATTTATTTGTGAACAAAAAATTAAGTTTTAAAAATAAAATGTTGATCCGGTATGTTGATCCGCAAAATACAGTCAAAACATTTTTGTTAATCCAGAACAAGAACGACCTTTGAATTTGGTAGGAATATTTAATCAGAAGTGCCAAGTTTTTCGTTTCTAGAACACTTTTCGTCTGAAATTTTTTCATTCAACGGTCTTTGTTATTCAATGGGCTGGTTTCAAGGTAAATACCTGATACAAATATATAATCAGAACTTCCAAGTTTCTCGGATTCCAAGTTTCTCAGATTTTTTCTTGTATTTGAAATATGAGATTTATCGAAAATTTTAAACGACCATTAACACACCTCCTCAAAGATTTAAAGTCAAGTTCTAAAACACCTGCGTTAGGCTGGTAAATTGCTCATTCAACCAAGCCAAACTACACTTCCTATAAATAATGCAGTAAATTTCATAAAAATTTTAGTATTTGAATTATGAGTTTGGGAGAAATGATATACAGCCAACATTATTTAATTATTGTATTACAATCCTTAATAAAATCTTATAGCCACAATAACTTGGTTATAGAATTTATCAATAAATTATCAATTATATTCAGTATTTTGCCAATAAAACAGAAGATTGAATAAACTTGTCATACTCAATTTTAAAAAATATTAAAATTTTAATATTTATAAATATATTCCCTCCCTCCAAATGTTTTATTTTAACTTTATTTATTGGATTCATGAAAAATATTTACATTTAAAATATACCAAACTGTAATTGAACTAACTTCTAGACGTAAATTTCTAATTTTAGTAGCTTCAAAATAACACACGCGTCTAAACTGAGGATTTGTGTGATTTTACTTTATTTCAAAACGAATTTAAAGGAATGTTTCTAGTTTTGAACTGAAGAAATCCATGAAAAATGTTACCAAGACTGGGATCGTTTCACTGCAACAGCAAATAGTAAAAAAAAATTGTCTGTGGATTAGAGATTACGCAGCAAAAAGAAAACATTTAGGCGTAAACATGAAAAAAAAATAAAAAGTTTCACCTAACCAAAAATCAAAATATGTTTTAATTTATAAATTTATTTCTAATTACTCCACTGCCGTACGTCCAAAGTACCAATTATTTAAATATTAGTAATGTTTTTTAAAAACAATATTCGCTCAAATTAAAATTAAAGTTAAATTAAAGTTTGTTGAACTTCTTTAATTTCATTGATATAACAGTACCGACTTTGCAAAGTGTCCAATCAATTTCACCATGTTTTTGTGTTAGATCTATCAAAATCCCATGTCCATGGTAATTTTCAGAATTTTGTCTTAGTTGGGTAAATATGCCCCCGAAACGTATGAATTATGTTTTATAATTTGTAGTGTGATGATTACTAATCATTTTTCTGGTTCTCATTTAAACTTTTCACAACTATGACAGCAAAGTTATTAGAAAAACATAGTGGAGTCGATGAGATCCTGGAAAAATCTTGAGCTCTATTCTGTGAATTTACATATAAACCATAATGTTTTTTGTATGATAGCACTAACATTAACATAAGTTGAATTTCTTTACGAATTATTTCACTTAACTGTATGCAGGAGTGTAAAATGTTTCCTACATCTTGTATAAACATTGTTTATATTTAGAATAAGTTTAAATGTTTGACTCAGAACAGAACCCAGTTCACGACGTTTAATTGGAATTTCATTAAGCTGTGAAGTTTAATCAGGTTTATCTGAAATTAAGCTTCCTAACGGCATTGAAAGCAGTCATAAAGGTCTCAAGTAAAAATTCGTGAGGTGTGGTGTCGAATAACATAAAATCCAATACAGCGCAAAATATTATATTCTAATAGACGACTTCTCTTAGGCGCGGCTTTCATTGGTTACGTTTTGCTCTTGGTCACACTGATTCAGCTTACATCTTGGGAAACATATCACTTGATGTGCCACTAAAACACCATTCTACAAACTATGGAGAAAACAACTCCATTAATAGGATGTTTAAATCATTCAACATCATAGACGACTGATTTGACCTTAATTTATCAAAGGACAACTCCAAAAATATCCTGAAGAATTATTTTTAAAATTAATCACAGAATAGGTTTCTTTGAATAAATAAATAAACAAATTCTTGACATGTTTAAAAATTCTCGATTCCGTCAACCCTAATTCTGCAAAGGTTTCGTAATCTGGCTTTATAGCAATATGAAATAACAGAACGTTCATAAATATATAGTTAGGTATGTGCGCGTTCATAAATATTTTGGAAAAAGCTAGAAGCCCAGTTATATACACAAAACATTTTTTCTACCTTTGTTTAAATGTTTAATACGTTGGAAAAACGATTTATCATTTAATTTTTCTTAATTTTTTTCATTACCAAGATTTATTTCAACCCCACTGTTTACAAGATGAACCGAATATAAAAAGCACAATTAAAAACTTTTTCTGGTTAAGCCTATATTTTTAAAAATATAGGATTAATCCAGAAAAAGTTTTTAATTGTACTAATCTAAAAAAAAGCCTAATAACCACGATTTAATAAAAAAGGCGTTTATACTCGTATCTGATGTGAAAGCTCCTCTTTGCAGTAGCATCAATTTCCACACCCGTATTGAAATGATCCGTTTTCCCAACTAGTATACAATATTTGCATCATGGAATAAGATTATTGTGGCTAGAAACGACAAATAAGAAACGTTTTCATCATTTTGAGATTTTATGTCCAAAAAGCAAAACATTTAAAAGTTGATTGATTTTCGAACTTTTCGAATCGGGTTTTTATTTAAAAAAATTTCAAAATACTCAGTTCTTCATAAAAATGTTATCCAATATTATATAATTCAACGTTTATGATAGTTTTAACCAAATGATTCTGAAAACTTTATTCGAAATGGACACGACCTAATCGTAGCAATCTAGGGGTTCCGTTCGCCTAGAGCTTTCAAGAAAAATTAATTAAAGCTCATTTATATAAAAATAACTTAGGAAAAACCGTTATAATTTAGTAAGCAAATATAGTATCTTTCAGTGAGGTATTTATACTTCCTTAAGGATAAGATTAAGGATTTAATGATTGAGTGGTTAATAAACCTTCTTTTGTTGAAACACTTTATTGATTAAACCTTTTATAGATAGTAATTAGCAGGGAGAAAAAATTGGTTCACCCTAAAAGTTTTATAAATATCTCTTTATGTGTCATGAAAGCTCAAGAAAGTATGTCTATCATAACTTCGTTTTAAAATAAGGATCGTATCTGACCTCTGAGAAAGAGTAATAATTTGGATTTCGTTGCCAAAAAACAGCTAAAAAGTAACAGTTAGAAAGTTTATTGTAATACTACCTCATGCTAACAAATATTTTGATGCAACAATATATTAAAATTTGTTTATCAAAGCTTGATAGCATTCTAACACCTTAAAATGTATACGAGTATGGCAAACCTGCATTTCTTATGGAATGTCGCCACGAAAAATCAAAACAGATGAATATTGTATACTCAGTTGTTTACTACTTAATTCCCACTAATGAATACTTAAGTATATTAAGTTATCTTCTTCGCACTTATACATGTTATAAACATTGTTGTTATAAACTTCATAATATTTATTATAATCAAACAACATAAAAATTCTTAACTGTTCACGTCTGGTACAATAAAAAAACACAATAAAAAATGTGTCTTATCTGAGTCACGTGATACGAACAATACATCAAACACATTCAGTGTCAGGTCAGTAGTAATAATAATTTTACTGTAGGCACTCAGTGCCTTAAAGTGTTAAAAATTATTTTATTGATATCGACAAGTGTTCATAAACTTTAAAATAATTCTCGTGATCCTCCATTATACGATTAAGTGTATAATGTCATTAGCTTTCTAAATCCGTGTATATAAAAACATTCCCCTTACGGATTATTTTTATTTATTATCAATGACATCTGCCAACATGTACTTTTTACCGTGTCTAACTACAAATAATGATAAGAGAAAAATCAAGGTTAATTGGCGTAAAATTATGCGGTTCAGCTACAAAATTAGATTTGGTTCAGCAAATTGTTTTACGTAACCAAATGTGATGTGTCAAAAAAAGCTTTAAATGATACATTGTGAAGGTTGATTCAAAAATAATTATCAAGATAAACATTCTATGCGCGGGGCCATAAAATTCAAGTCACAAACTTCGTGTTTCTAAAAATATGATGAGTATCTTTATTTTACTATTATGATAATTACTCAGATAAAGCCAACAATACAGTCTATTCAACATATGTAAAAACACAAAATACCGACACATACAGTTTTGTTTGCATATAATCGTCGATAACCGCGTAAACATTTGCATACCCCAATTTCAGTCCGTTGTACACATGTAAAAATAAATTCGCAAATTTTTGTGACAAAATTTTATTTTAATTAACGTTATAATTAAATTAACACATATAAAGTGTTAAATGTTTAGATTTAATCAATTTCGAAGAACACGATTTTTATATAGTATAATATTTCATATATACTGACGGAATTGGCGGGTGGCGGAAGTTTATATATGCATTTATGCAACGTAACCATATATAATAAATTTGTCTCACTTCCAAAACACACGTCACATAACCACAAACTTTAAAGCTGCTTTCTATTTAGATAATCGTAATACGTTTTTTGCAACAATTTTGGTCACACAAATTAGTCCCCTATAAAATAAAAGCAGTGCAACATAAGAAACCGTCTTCGAAAAACAAGTTAAACTTGATATTTTGCTGTAACTATAAAGTCTAACCCGCCTATTATTATATCTGCAAAACTTTAAAATCCGGCCTGAACCGGTAATGATGTATTTCTAAGAAAACCGCGTATCAGGTAATTCGATAAACAAATAAAATTTAATAGAAATTTTATACCGTGATTTTATGTGATCGTTATATTATTTAGGAATGAAAGCGACCTAAGATGACAACAATTTTTATTGCCCGTTGACTCATATACGTGATAACACAACGTTATCTATTAAGACTGTCGCATATAAACTGTAATAATAAGCCAATTAATCCAAATTATATTCTTTCGCCTCGAGATTTCTAGAGCACACATATACACACAAACCACATTGGTCATGCACATCAAACGAACTCGCGAAAAATTGAATAACTTTATTAGCGCAATTGAGTCATCATCACCAATCATCAAAAAATAAGTCACATATTAAATTGTATAAGGTCAATAATAAATCATGTTAAGGAAAATAATTTTTTATGTATTTTGATGTGTAGCGCACACACAACACATAACAATGGGGGGGTCACATGCTTTAAATTAAAGACGATTTTTTGGTCATACACTTTTAATCAATTTACGCGATTTCAAGTACATCGCTTGATAAACAGTTTCGAGCACGTCTATCATATATTCGTAAATGATAAACTTCCGCGAGATGTGATCGTGATGTATCTATTACGTGGACGCGAATCTCGTATATTTATAGTCTGACTGAGGTTCTAATTTAATTATCCGAAGAATAGTTTCCTCTATTCGATAAACTAATTTACAATTTTTTTTATAAATGAAATTAACAAATTTATATTAAGTTAATTTAATTTTATTATGCTAAATAAATTAAAAAAATATTTTACTTAATTGGATCATCCCATTAATGATAAAATTTGCGTTTACTGATTGTTGATGAATGTGTACAGTAAACTAGGTTTGTGAATTTTTAGTAAATCAGCTGCAGATTAAACATGGTGGATTTTAAGATCATACCTCAGAATTTGTATTAATATACATATATTGCAGAAGGCATGAATCAGTTGAGAAAATTGATTTAAATAAAAATAGTTATTTGGCCTTGAAATATTTTTGAAGACATGTGTAACTGGAAAATATCCCAAAAAACAACAATAATAGGACAGCACTATCAGAAAAGGGTTGGTAATATAAAATGAAAACCAATCAATTTTGAAAAGCTCGATTGTTCGCTCGAATACTGTTTTCGAAATTAGGAAAATATATTTTTAAGTTGTATTGAATGGAGAGCACTCTGATATTCTATACATGTTCTACATTTTCTACACTAAATTATTAAAATTATCAAAAAATGTATGCCTACAGGTCGATTTTGGCTTAGGAAAAATCTACATAGCTTTTTTGTAAAAAATATCATTTTCTGGTCTACTGAGAAATAATGTTTGATGTAAGTATCGAAATTGGTTAGGAAAACTATTCCCAATTCAATTTTTTTTTTTTTTGAAAAATTTGCACCAACTGTGTACCATAGTATGCCAGAAAAAATGTTTGCGACAAAATTACTATGAAAATATTTTTCATAATTCCTATCTCCTATGAGGAGAAGTAGGAAAGCCAGAATCGACCTGCTGATGGTTGGTAATTCAAAATTCCTATGCTATTTTGTCATATTATTTTAAGGCAGAATAAGATTTTCACAGTTGTCAACTTTATAAATAATTTTGTTTAGTTGTTGTCTTTGGGTCTGATGTCGTTATCCTTTATTCAAACTATTGAGCATTTGCTGTTTGTTTGTTTTCTCAGATTTAAGTTATGAACAGTTTCGAACTTTATACTTTATTTCACTGATGCAGTTGAGTAGTGTATGCCGTCTCTGGTTCCTGCGGCTTCTATCTAAATGTTTAAAGACGAACAGCTTACCAGTATTATCCCGATACAATCGAAAATTTCCAACTTAGACATAAATTGTTAGAATTTAATTTGAATTATAGATGGAAGATTTGCAAGAATCGCAACAATCAGTTTCGAACTTAATGAGATTATTGATTTGAAAAAATCAGTCATCTCATCAGGCCGCGGCAACTGACGTTGATATTTTACATAGGAATATTGTCTATATAGAACAATACCATGTAGTTGTACTACTAGCGAATTACTGCATAGCGTACGAAATTCGATTCTTTCATATTCTCCATCTATACTTCATTTTTACCAATTAACTTTTCGTTGTGTACGAATTACTTTTATATTTTACGTCGTTGTTGTTTTTATTGTAATGGTTTTGTTGTGATTGTTCCGTACATTGGTCTATTTCAGTATATCTCGAATTAATATTGTTGTAAAGTTTACAGAAACTGATCGAAATAAAATAATCATATACCGGGTGAGGTTTAATAAATACCAGTCTTTTTTCACGGCAACGGTTTAAGGTAGGAGAAAATTACAAAAGAGGACGTTTAGTGGTGATCTTGAATGACCGTGAAAATCATTAGTTTGGGAGACATCGACGTAACTTATTTTTATTTTTAATTAGAACCTATATACTTTTGAGTGCACCTTTTGAAAATTTTTTCGTAAAGTGTATGGTTTCAGAGATATGATTTCGCTGTAACGAGAAATAAAAACAAATAAAATCCATTCGTTTTTGACTTATTAAGCTAATTTTTAATTTAGGCACTAAGTCAACGAAAAATTGATTTTATGTATTCTATTTTGTAACTGCAAAAACACTTTCGTTAATATCTCCCAAACTTTACAGCCCCATGACCAGATTGTAAGTGGGCATTGGATTTCGTACAGAAATGAGCACAGACTTACCACCTGTACGCAAAATAATATCTTTGCCTAAAACAGCGAGATTAGAAGCATCAATCTTAGAACGTGTCAGTACTATTTCGGTTTGAAATATTATGCAGTTTAATGTATGACCGCAGATCATGTGAACGACAGTATACCACATTTAGTTTTTGATTGAAGTCTTAATACATGCATGATTTTTTCGATGGATATACTACCGAAATTCTGGAAATGGGGGAAACACATATTACATTTGGAGTGAATGGCATCGCTGCTGTCTACAAATCTACATTGCATCAAGAAATACGTTTATATTTGTCTGGATTCGCCTTCTGATTATAAGAATCGGGTGCTGAGTTCACAAAATTGATTGATTGATTAGAATGTACGGCCAACATTTAGCAGGGATCCCGGATACGCCGGGCCTACCTACCCTTTTTTTACACATGAAAAGATGGTGGGATAAGAAAGGTTGTTAAATATGATAGACTTGACCCGGTTACAGACACCTAAGTAGTCAATAGTTAGTAAATTGTTAGTAGAAATATAATGTAAAACGGTTAGCGAACAATTATTTTCGATTTTGGTTCTTTTTTGGATATAAATATTCAGCAATCAGCATCCTAAAAAAATGTATAATTATAATTAATAGTTTATAACTAATTGAGTTGCAATAAATTTCCTGAATAAAACTGTCATTATTATGAATTAATTTATACTTGAATAAAATAAATGTAATGTTATGATTAGTATTAACTAAATTAATTTGGTTCTCTTAAAATAAAAAATAAAATAAATCTAATCCAGAAATCACCAAATATTGTATAGAACTCGAATCAAACCAGGAAAGGAACGCACGGCCTTTTTATTCTCCATCGAACAAAATCTTTGTGAATCTGTTGATTTAATGGATTTATTTATAAAAAAAAGTTAACAAAAAAAAAATTATATGTGATGTGAAGGTCACTTAACCGTGCCATCCCTACCCTATGTATATAATACAAATGTTTATTTAAAAAATAAAAATAAAGTGACCAAATGAAATCTGTTCTAAAAAACATCTAATCTGAAATCTTGGCACAGTTTTAGAGCCCCAATACCTAAAAATTAAACCAGAATTAAAATTTAGAATTAAAAATTTAAGGCAATCAGGAATCACAACTGTTGGATCCTTGATAACAAAATAACTCAATCAATTATTCAACGTTTGAATAAATTGAATAAATGATTCAGTAAATAATAAAATAAGACATTCGAAAATATTCTATGGTCGTCAACTGTATTGGCTAAAGCATAAAAAGAACAACCCACGATAATTATTTATCCAACCTAGGACAAAATCTAAACCTTCACCAATTTACAGTCTCCAAAAACAAACTAGAAAATAATTTAATTAAAAAATACCATGATCTTAGACTTTGTCTGCTCTTTTGACTTTTAAATTAAAATTTTAATTATAATTAGAAAGTATTACGGCTTCAAAGATTTTCTGTAATCAAAAATGTTCATTAGAACTAAACATATAATCTTAATCAGGAACTACAATGAATAATAGTATTAATAATAAACATTTGATAAACCTCGATAACTCTAAATAAATCAACAATCCAAATTACAACAAATAAATATAATAATTGAATAAAATTGGATGAAGGAGTATTAGTAAAATTATTTAATCTGAAAATCAAATTGTGGAAAGAATCATTTTTATAAATAATCATAGTAAAAATGTACCAAGAAAAATATGTAATGTTTATAAAGGGGTGCATGATACCCGCTGTTCTAAAATGAAAACCAAACACACTGCGCAACCCATAAAGTTATTTCCGAATCAAAATCCTCGGTAACCATACGATCTGCCGCTAACATCACTAATCAACAACATTTATGCTTTACAACGCCTTGATGAATCCATGACAGATTATAAACGTATCCTGTTAATCCTATTCCTCAAATTTTCGACTGATCATCCTAAAATTTCAAAAATAATTCCACCCCAGCGAAATTGACGGAAAACCTCAACAAAAACATCTATAATATTCACCAGAGACTAATTTGGACATACAAATCTAAACCTCACACAAGCGTTCTATGTAAATCTGCAAATTTGCCTTCTTATAGTAATATTTGATAACTACATCAACTCCTAAACAAACAAAACAATTTTAAATAGCCAAAAGTAGCTTATAAATATACTCTATCATAAATATCAAAGAAAATGTATTTCAATGCGGGTGTATCAACAAGAGCGTCGGATTTAATTTTAAAGAAAAACACATTTATTTTTGAATTAAGCAAAATAGTTCCGATTAAACGTGAAATACAACATCAGGCAAATGGCCACCACGACACCTCTGGCACAGGGTTATTCTTTTGTTGAAATTTTCAATAACACGCTAAGATGTTCAACTGTTTCAGGATTATTCGCATACACCTTTTCGTTCACATAACCGCAAAGACAAAAGTCCATCGGTGTTAGATCGCACGATCTTGATGGCCAATGTTGATCGCCAAATCGAGAAATGATACGACCTAGAAACTTAGTCTGCAGTAACACCATTGTTTCTCGTGCTGTGTGGCAGGTTGCACCGTCTTGTTGGAAAAACTTGTCGTAATTGGCGAACTGTATTCGCAAAACTTTCACCGTTTTTGTAATGTGTTTTTATAATAATTAAACGTTGCTGGTTTGAATACTTCTCTATATTCTTAAATCGCGTGGTCTGTACGTGACAAATGTAAAAAAAAACACCGTGTACAACTCGTATTAACAAAATGGCGGCAAATTTAAATCCGGGGCTTTTGTAGAGACACCCTATTATAACAATTATGTAATGATATAAATAAAACAAAATGAAAACAAAAACCCCTGATCTTGTATTTTGTTCGTTCGTAATCAATACATGCATACCCAATCATAGTAGACACAGCCAAAAGCATATAACAAGCTATGTATATACATTGTTTTGCGATGATTATTGAAATGTATGTATATGCGCTATACATCTCCAATACTGTACATACATACGTCACAATAAATGGATAAGTAAATATGTATATAAAAGAAGATGTAGGTTACAAAATTACCATAATCAGAAAAAACGAAAAAAAAATCATCGATACATGTTTACTCGCAAAAACAACAACAAAAATTGTTAACGAGTGCAGCAAAACAGAATTGAAAAACCCTCTCTCGCCCAAACAATACTCGCAATAACCCACTACATGAAAATACTAGTATTTTACACCTTTATGTGTTATAAAATACAGTTACCTAGCGTTTATATACTTAAATTTAAGTATGTATAATAACAAAATATGTATTAAACCAATGAAAAAATGAAAAAAAACACTTACCTTGAGCATCCTTTGGAATCAAAAAAGTTGTATACATATTGAAAAATTACATACAATGCGTATGATGTATTCAAACAACGGTATTAAAATACATATAACCGAAATTGTTATAATAACTATTTAATATGTATAACTTTTCACTATACTTAAAACACACAAATTATTGTTAATATTATTATTATTTATTTATATATGCACATATATTAATAATTAATTATTTAATTTAAACACATTTTAAATTATTTACTTATTTATATAGAGGAGAGACAAAAAACGTCTTTCCTCTACGACGTTCATTCGCCGACCAACAAAATTAATGTATAAATAAATAAAAATAAAGTATAAATAAAAGAAAAAATGGTCTAAAGTATTTAACACCAAGATGTTTTACGATGTCAGATCTGGCGAACGTTTCCCCAAACAGAAAAGGAGCAGGCAGTTTGCTATGTCTAGTAAAGAATAGCTTTAGATGCAATATCGTACAAGCTCTTCTCAGTATTAAGTACATTAAGAAGTTCACCCGTAGCGACTAAATCATCAGCACACCTCTGAGCAATGAAGCCGGAATTTGGGGGGGGGGGGGGGGGGGGGGGTAACTTAAGCACAGATCCCAAAATGTGTACAGATCTCAGTGATGGTAGTGAAAGATGTATTATCAAAGGCACCCGCTATATTAAGGAAATTATCACATGAAATTCCTCAAAATTAAGCGATCTTTGAATCCTTGGAACAAGTTCATACAAAGCAGTTTCTTTCGATTGAGTATGTTGAATGTATCTAATATATCTGTGAAATATTCGTTCCAAATTTTTAAGAAAAATTAAAGAAAGACAAATAGGACGAAATGTCTTGGGGTCGGGAAAACCCGACTTACCAGCATTCATGATTCTTCTCCTGTTCCAATATTGCTAAATAGTTTTAAAAGTAACGCAAACTTGAAACAGTAGAAGCAAGGGACCCTGTAATAGGAGATATCCTAGCTGTAATTTAGCAGGAAAACCGCCATCAAGAAAGTCCTGTCTTTTACGGTGCGAAGAAGAATAAACTCCAACGCAAAATTTCAACCAGCCTATATAATCTAAGTCCCAATCGGGTGAATATTATTTGATTTTTCGGAAACAACAAAATCAGGATTGATAACCGGGAAAATAATCGGAGTGCAGTTTTTCGATTTCTCGATTGGTAGGGAATAGTCAGCTATTAAGAAGTTGCAGTACATCAAGCCCGCAAGAATCATTTTTAACCAGAGACCTTTTGAGTGTGGTGACTCCAGAAACACTAATAATTTCTTCACAGAAGCTAAGTCCTCTTCCAAGTTTTTGCTTGGTAACAAAAGGACAAAGATTTTCTTACACTAAGGTGATTACGCCCGGTAAAGGTACAGCTAGGAATTCAATGTAATCGGTTATTACCCAATAATCAACAGAGGCTAGCTTCTTGAGAGGTGAGAATATCGTTGATCAGTTTACAATTGAAGATCAAATTGATAAAAGACAAATAGAGCACAAACTTATATCAATCACTTCCATTCCTACTGAATTGATAAAAGTTGGCTCATAACCTTTGTTAAGGATTTCAAGCTCAAAATTGTTAAATACATAGTTAACCAGAGACGAACCTCTATTATTAATATTCATGATGCCCTTTATCATGCGATCAGCATACGATCAGTTTATTGAGCCAATCTGGATGGTTGGAGAATTTTACAGGAGCCCCCGATCAGCGGCATACAATTCCGTAGGTTTGTACGGTACGACGTAATCTCTACTCCACCGTATATGTTCTTTATATGTTCTTATAGCCTTGTGTCACCTTCCTGTTCGATTTAATGGTGTTTGTCCTTTGGTTTTATAATATTTTTTTTCTTAAAAACTTATCTTGAAAATTTCATCAAGATCATGGACACTAAATCACAATACTCAATTTTATTTATTTGTGTATATAACGGTTTTGTTGCTTTACTTTTTTAATTTATTAAACCATTATAGACATGTAACATTTTGTATTTTCCCATTCCAAAACTCGACTGCCTGCCCAAAAAATCATCGTCTCTCCAAACATCCTTTCGCGCGCTCAACGAAAAATCTTAGTCCCAAATACTTGTACAAGACCCTGTAATCATGTTCCTTTTATCATTTGTATAATTTTACTCTTACTGCTTTCTACCATTCTCTGTACTTAAGAATTACTTGTATCTACCATAAATGCAACATAGCCAACACTTAGGGGCAATGGATTTTTTTTATTTGAGTACAGCTAGCCTTTGCTTTGCGTGGTACAGCTGATCGTTACTCCCAATTACATTTTGTTTTCAAAAAAATTACCGCTTACCTTAGTATGCCAGATAAAAAGTATTTATAAATAATTTTTATGTAAATTCTTTCTCCAATTTCCTATTCCTGAAGAATTACCATAATAGAGGGAGATATTTTCAAATCTTTCAATTTGTTACTTTCTTATGTGACATTGCCCTTCGATAACACGAATTTATATTTATCAACACAATGGTTCCATGAAGTTGTTATCTGTTATCATCTGTTATTATCACTCGTTGGTCATCTCATTCGGTTTTAAAATAACAACGGAGTAAGCATTGCCAAAAATTTGCCAAGAGTCCAAGACTGAGATTTAATTGACTTTTTAATTGTTAGAGGATGTGCAGAGCGTTTAACCGGTTTAAGATTTAAAAAGACTTAATATTAAAGTTCATATTAATTTTTACAGGCCTCGAGGTAATAAAAATTTTGATTTATTCGAAACAAATATTTTCCGGTTATTTTAGGTTTTGCCATATAAATATTTAAAATCCGAATAAACTTCGAAGGATTTAGTTTATTTTCATTCTACTTTAGACGAGTAGTGTATACTCTAGAAAGACTAATGGTTTCGATTTAACCAGGGGCAACATCATGAAATCCTATCGGAAATATCAATTGTTACAAAATATTTCAATGGACAAACACAAAAAGTTCGAAATTTGGTCAAAGTCGGCTAAGATATTTTGCATATAAAAAAACACAAATCAATGATAGTTTAGATAGAAATTGCATTTTTGCATCAGTCTCCAACCACTATAGAAAATTTTAATACTTTAAATGTTGTATGATATTTTTGAATTCGTTTAAATTTTCCGGTTGTATTTCATGATCCCGCCCCAGGATTTCGCGGTAACGTATGATGTGTCATACTACTCGCAACCTGGTTGAAATATATGAGGGTTGCCTGTGCGTGAGTGTTTCTGTGAAAATCACCAAAATTGAGTGTCGAGCTGTCTAAGTATAAGAAGATAATTGTTACCCAAATTAAAGATGAGTTGGAATCTGTATATGGGGACTCTACCCCATCATTTACCACCGTGAAATTTTGAACAGCTGAATTTAAACGTAAGCCGTACCAGTTGGGGTGACGATGACCGTTAGGGACGTCCAGAAAATGCAACCACTGACGATCACATCACTGAAGTTCACCAAATGGTGCTAGACAACCGTCGAATTAAAGTTAAGGAGATAGGAGAGACTATAAATTTGTCCAAACATCGTGTTGGTATCATATAGAATCAAGATTTAGGCATGAGAAAGCGGACCGCGCGTTTAATTCCGCGTTTGCTCACTTTGGCCAAAACGTGTTCGAATAAACATTTCCAACGCTCCACTGGCGCAGTTCAGGCGCAATAAATCAGAGTTTTGGCGCCGGCTAATTACTGTTGATAAAACTAGAGGCAAGAGGGAATTCAAAGCCATTTTCGGAGCATCTATAAATATCCTTACTTGACAAGCTGAAGGCAGAATTTTCGGAAAACAGCCACATTTACAGAAAAAAATGCCGTTACCGAATTACGTATTAAACACTTTCCTTACTCACCCAATCTAGCCCAAACAACTTGCTTTTGTTCCCTAAGCTAAAAGTTGCTCTCGGAGGACAGATATTTGCTTTGAATGATGAGGCCACAACGTTCATAAACAACTATTTTGCACAGGAAGACGCCCAGTACTATTTGAACTGTTTGAAGTGTTCACAATTATAAGGAGATTATGTGGAGAAATAAAAATAAATTTGACGGCAAAATGTCTTGTACTTTTGTTAGGTCGAAAACTTCCAGACAACCCTCGTAGTTCCATGATGAAATAATTTTTGTCATTCTGATGTATTTTAGTGCTAACAGCGTCAAACAAATCAAAAACGTAATTTCTGGACACTGATAATCAAAAACCTCTAGTTTTTTTTGAGTTTTTTGTTTGTCAGTAAAACTGTAGTGTGATTACGTAACCAGTAATATGTCTGTAGTATCAGGCGGTTTTAATCTTCTGATGTGTTGGTTCTTTGATGATGAAAGCTTTCGTCGGTTTTCCACCCAAAGTTGCAGGAGCTGAAAAAAATTTATATTAATAAAATGTTCTCGAAATCTGCATCAAATTTATAAAATCCTCGAGAATTTATTTTTCTAAATGATCCCCATACCGTACTTTTACCGTGTTTGTGTCAGTCACCATAACTTCAAAATCGCAATTTTATTTATTTGGCGTGCAATCAGAGACAATCGCGATAATTGTTGTGTCTTTCCATGGTATAACTATGAATTGAGTATACGAAGTCATTGGATTCATTTATTTCTGATATTGGATTGTAAAAAATAGCTGTGTTTCTTCACGCCTGATCTGATCCTGTTCAGTTCATATTTCATGAAACAACACAAAGGCGCTTGCTAGATTTAAAATCAAAAATTTGTGATCTAAAATAAATTTTGGATCATGTTTTCCATAGAAAATTTGAACTGATCCGGATCAATGAGCGTCAAGAAACATGACAATAATATTTGATTGTCATAAACTTTTTTCTAATTCCACAGTAATTTTTAATTCCAATTAATGATGTTAATGATTTATTTGATTCTTCACCATGAAACAGATCAATGTAATTGTTTCTCTGTTTTCGTACTGTGCTTTGAACATATTAAAAATGGTGGTTATCTAACAGCGGTCTGAAATGCAGGAGGTATTAATCACCCTTATTAAACGATAGAGGTGTCATCTTGCGCCAGTTGGATTCCCGAAACTATATAATATAAACCACTTAACATTTAGATTATTTATTTACCACTTAACAGTTTGCTTTTGGCGAGAAAGAGTGTCCATAAATTGTCAGTGTTTTTAAACTTCATTAGACAATAACTACCAAGTCATTAGACAATAATTACCGCAAGTAATTGTATTCAATGTTTTTTCAGTTTTTAACAATTTATTCAAAATTTTTTTTGAATTTTTTTCAACACTTTTTGATGATGCACCCAAGTCACGCTCGGGCAAAACTGTCAAGTGGTTAATTTAATAATAACTAAATTAGACAGTCTTGGCATTTAGTCATTCAACGCTCAAATTTTTTGTAAACGACTTTATCAACCAGCCTAATTTCTTGACTGATATTATCAATTATTTGCCATCCTAGGTTCATTATTTCATATGTTATTTACAATTAATGTTTATAACGACGAAGCCCTAATTGAATATACGGTGTATGTACATATATATAGATGATCAAAGTTAAAACTAACAAAGTGCTTGTTTCTTGATTAAAGATTAACGATTAATGATCAATGAGAATGAAAATTATAATCTGTGGCAAACTTTTAATACCGATCGAAAGAGATTTCCCATATACCTTTGACCAAAAATAACATATTTTTAGTTCACTGTACCTTATCTACGAGAATGTAAAGTCAAATTATATTGTATCACGTTATATCAAACAAATTTTAAAACAATCGAAATATTAATGATTAGCGGGGTCTATACACGAGTTATTTCGCTGATATAAGATAACACAAAAAAAAAAATTGGTCTTGTTAAATATATACGTTTTCGCGAAATATATCTAATTTTTTGCGTTATAATATTATCTATAAATATATCGAGCTGATTAAATATAATTGACACAATACACGATCGTTTAAAATGAATGATCAAGTCAATTGTTTAGAACATATATACAATATTCCCTCGTAAATTTAGTCTACCCGTAAATTTCAAAGCATTCGGTCGTTATAGTCGCGAAATTTACTTGTGTATACTCCACCGCCCTCGTCACGGACAAAATTAACGACAACGTCTTCCATATGATTGAGCGATAAGAGAGCGATTTATTGTTTATTATATTTGATTCAGTTCACTTGATTACATTGTACGGTGATTAAAATTTAGTGATCTTGATAATAATTTTCTATAAATAGTAGACAATTTTCTTATCAGACAAATTTTTTTGTCGAAAGAACAAATAAATAAAACAATTTATGTCTTAAATACTATACACAGATTAGATTATATGTTTAGTGGATATTAGTGTTTGTGTGTTGATTGTTTTTGTAGTTCAGTGAATTATAATATAGTTCCTAGTGCTAGGAAATATTTGACCGTTTATTGATTTATAAAATTTTCCTTTCCTCGTTTTCGCACAAGTGTTTGTTAACGGTTGAATATTTCCCCTTAAAATAAAAATCGTTTCGATTTCATTTTAGTGTCTCAAGTTCAATGTCAGTGAAAGTATTTTAATAATATTTTTACTCGATCATTTATATAGTGAAAATCATTTTTAATTATTAATTTATATCATTAATAAATTGAAAGTTTAATTAATATAAATAATTATGATTGAAATTGTAACCGGAAAAACATTCGGATTGCGAGGAAATGAAACAGAAGTACAGCGTTACGTTTTCAAAAAGGAAGGAGGTAAATAAATTTCGTAATCTAGTATATGTTTAGTATACAATGTCAAAGTCCAGTTATACATAATATGTATATTTACACAATTAGTTTTGCTCCATTTAATTTAAGTGCGCACAAGTTTGGAAAAGTAAAAGAAAATCGTTAAAGTCAAGATCAATATTATAAATTCTTAATTATGTAATAATTTAAAATTATTTAGGACACATAATTAATGTAATTAGTTGTGGTTTTGGATCGGTTTATGTTCAAGGTATTTTTGACATAAGCACAAAAACGACTCCGATATATAAGTTCAATATCGTATTTTGATCGATATATATCAAAGTTAATAACCGATTAATTTCTAGTTATCATACCCGTTAAGCTTTGTTTATTTATGTATACTTGAATTATGTTTTGGTTGAGTACATAATTAAATAAATAAATTTTGAATTCGATTGGACCGCAACAATTTATGTAATTTATGGATAGTTATGTGTAGCCGAGTTGTCGTCAACTTACTCGTGCTGTAATTATAAAAATATCTAGTGAAATGGCAAAAAATTGTTAATTATTTAATTACTTCCTTATCTTAATTGCGAATCTCGATAATCTTTTTGCAAATAACAATAAATAATTTATACGACATTACGTACGTTTGCTTAAAATACTTATTATTGTGTCGATTGTAAATAAGTGGCACGCGGTCGAGATTTTCACAATTTGTAAATAGTAGATACTCATTATTCTAGGCCAATATAAATATTTTAGGTTGATTGGTGTATTGTTGTTACTAAATGTAAACAATAAATAATCGTAGAATAGTGAGATAACGACTATCGCTAAAATTCAACTATAAACTTGTAAAAACTTATAATATTGATAAACCAAAAAGGTTTTATAAAAACTTATAATATTGATAACCAAACCTTCCTTTTGAAAATTTATTTAACGATTATTAACGATTTCATTCATCTTCAGGCTGAGAAAGCACACCTTTATTATCAATTTACATCGTAGTTCTCTAACCCAACCTAAGTTTGGTCGGTAACCAACTTACTGTAACATATTTTACCAACTTGGATCATTATGTATAGTTTACTTCGGATTCATAAACATTTGACTAGATTGTTGTATGTTGATGGTTTTTATACTAATTTCAAGGCACCTCACAACAACAGAAGCAAACCTCACCCCACCAGACGTCTCCATTCTCCCCTAATAGCACTCCACAAAACCGGAACAAAAAGCAAAGGTACAATTTACTACTCTCACACGTGAAATATTCAAAACTCTAAAACCAATTTCAACAATATGTTAGACAAATTAAGGAAACTACAACTGCGAAGATGACAACGAGTGATCTCCCAATTACAATCCCAGAGAAAGTGAGCGTCAACTTCATAACAACAACTATACACAATAAAGTAACATTTCGTACAAACAGTCGCTCTGCATATCAACTTATGTTCAACTTATCACGACAAACCCGCGAACATCCACTATAACCATAACCACCATCTTCCATCTACCAAATAACAAAAAGAATGTCGACCACACACAAATCATAGAAGAACTGCAGTTCATTCCAGCAAAACATCCCAACTCACATACAAGCAGGCTCAAGTACATCAAAAAGAAAACTGAATCGTTCTACATAGAATAGTTAATTATTTCGCCCCATCACTCCAAATTCCTTCACTATACATCACCAAAACCCACATCATGAGCCGATCCATAAAACCAAAACAAAAACACAAACCGCTCTGATTGCACCTCAACAACTCCAGCTCTTAATTTAAAAAAAAAATCAACATCACAAGTAGCCGGTTTAAGGACTTTACCCCGGGTATTACCCCCGAACAATAATTCCACCATTACCCCCGATGTCATTACCCCCGATCATTAACCCCCGATCATTAAAATCCCTCGGTCATTACTCTCCCCCGATTATTAATCCCCCCACCGCACCATTATGAATAAATTCGATGGGTTATATCTTAACACAATTCGCTTTCGTACATTTTTCGCGTCTCAAAGGAGTTTCCTTCGTGGGAAAAAAAGGATCGTCTGATACCATTCCTTCGAAAAAAATTATTAAAAATTTTTTTTTCCGTGATTAGGGGCGTTCACAAATTGCGTAACGCAACTTTTGCCAATTTTCAATTTGAATGCAATATTGGCTCCTTTGACATGTTTATAGTACCATTCGGAATTTCTGAACAAAATATTTTTTTGGGGGATCTCCGATTTATCTGGATCGCTATATTCAGCAACTGTTGAATATCAAAAATTTCTCTACTCCAGATTTGTGAGAGAATCTCGCCCGCAAATTTGAAATGTTGCTTTTCTAATTCAAGGTCCTTTGTCCGTCCATGCTCGTCTAAGTGGCCCCAAAATGAGTCTGAATTATATTACTGCTGATTACTCACGACTTAATGCACTGTGTCCAGGAGCATTTGTAGCTATGAAAAGCGAGTATCTACGTCATCCTTCAAAAAATGATTAATGCAACGTTGATTATTATTTTTTGATATCGTGGGTTCTCGTCGAGAGCACCGTCAACGGTAAATATAATTACTGGCTTAACTACCCCCGACTAGAGTAACCCACAGCATCAATTTTGCCTAGTCCATCAGATACAGTACCGCATATACAGATGGAATTAGTTCATGTCAAGATAGTACGACCCAGCGTGGCCATGAAGACTAACCCTACATTCAACATGCTTTAATTAGTGATTTATTTATTTATTTTAACTAGTAATGTTTTCATATGAAAGCGAAGTAGAAATGCTTCGTAAACTATTCGAATCGAGAACTTCTAGAATCCGAGAAGCAAGCGAATCAAAACCAGATACTTTTTTGATGATGGTGGATTCATCGGTGATCTAAGTTATAATCCTAATTCAAATTCTTCCTAATCAGGTAGTGACGTGCAAACACGGATTAGGATATTTTTATCTTTGAAGAGTGCACACCGGGCAGATGGGTCTGAAAATTCAAATCACATTCCCGATTTTCCAAAGTTTCTATAATCGTTATCCCTAGTGTGGTCTGAGGAAAGTAAATTCAGTTATAGGGAACTATTATGATTCTTAATTGAACGAATGTTTTTAGGTTGATTTATAAAATTAATGAAAATCTAATATACAGAAAAAAATTGTGATTTTTTAATAAAAAAAAGAAGAAATTTGCTTACGTAACATTTTGAAAAACACTCCGCCCCCCATTGTAACAAATCGTAACAAATTGTGAATTTTACGTGGGTTATGATGTCAAAACTCACTAGGAACAAGATGATTAAGTTTGCTTAAGTTTGCTGAAGTTTACTTAAATGTGGACAATATACCATTTCGCCAGGAGTGAAATTTTGCTTTTTAGTTTTTTTATTATGTCGGGTTTGAGTTCAGCTTAAAAAGCTGAATCTAAAACTATAACATACTCTAGGTCCCAAAAATTGTAAACTTGTGTTAAATCTCCATAAATTCAAATTATATGTCACGCGTTAGAATGAGCATTTTTTAAAAATTAGTGTAAATTCCAGATAATTCTCATAAATATATTATTTAACTTAATCATGCTACGGCCCTTTTTTAGAAAATTTATTTGATGATATTTTAACTAGGAGCTGAGATATGGTTTTCCTCGTCAATCACTTGGCTCCAAAATAGAAAAGTATTCACATGGATATTCTCTATGCCATGCTGATCAGCATGCTGTAGAACATCATTTTTGCCCAAAGTTACGAGAAACTATCCAAATGTGATCAATCATCGAAAAAAATCTATTTTTCAAAATTCTCCAAACAATTCTGCAAGTATCCATATCAACCAGCACTACAATCCAAATAGGTACTCGTAACACAAGGTCATACGTGCACTACACATGACTTTCCCCAACTCCTTACTATCTCCTACGAAGTAAAATAAAATGTAGTAATCATAAACATTAATGGCCTGGAGTTTTTTGCAGATGTGGCGTTCCCTAGATCACCGAAATTAAAAAAGTTATTTTTAAAAATCTCTGTGTCTGTGTGTATTTGTGATCTGTGCAAACTAAAAGTTCGTGGCTATTTTACAGACCAGATGAAGTGATTGGCCGGGTAAGACTTCAGACTTAAGGTTTTTCAGAAAATCTAGAGGTACCGGTGATTAACCGAGAAATGAGAAAAACGACCATGTCCAAAAATATTATAAACTAAATTGGCAAAAATATGGTCCACATCAGTTTTCCATAATGACGGTTTTTGACAAAAATGGCTTTTCCACAAAAATTTTGTCTATCTACAGCGCAGCGTGTAAACAAAAGCGGTTCAACGCAAGGGGCAGCAAAAGAAGCGTTTTTATTCTAATCATTTTTGATAAAACCGGGTTTTCACGAAATTTCAGCATCTCTACAGCCCAGACGGATTCACTTTCCGATTATTCTAAAATCCCATTCAAATATCCTAGTGATATGTGGAGGAATGCTATCTCTCGAAAGTGGCAGCTTTTCCCATTTATTATAAAAAACCGTTATGAACAAAAGTATTCTAAATAAAATATGCATCGAAATTGGTCCAAAATTTTCGCGGAAATATTTTTAGGAGTGTTAAATGAGCTTTGTAATTGTTGCAATGATGTTAAAAAGTTTAATTTTTCAAAAGGGTCATCACTGTAGGTTTCTAAAATTTTTGCGAAAATTTAGATTTTTGTTTTGACAGGACAGTGTTTAATAAAATTCTGCTAAGTTCTATTTTTGAGATTTATCTATACATTCGTAGTAAAAGATAGTCGGGTGTTGGCCACAATATATATACCTCACCATTTTTTAATTTTATAATAAAACTCTAGCGTATCACTAAATTTAATAGATGTTCAATAATCATAAAATGACAACCGAGTTTGAAACAATAACCTTTATGTTATGTTCGAGTCGATTATATTCCAAAAAAGAGACGAATAAAGGCGGTGATACATGTACATATTTTGCCTTTAAGGCAAAAAAAAATGCCTTATACAAAATTGAGAAATGTTCAATTTAAAATTTTTGCCTATAAGGCGATTCAAGATGGCCGACTTTTAACCAATCAGCGCACATAATTTTTATGCCTTAAAGGCAAAATCTGTACATGTATCATCGCCTTAACTAAATCAAAGCAAGCAAAATCTTTTTCGCAGACATAATGAAAGAAAATAAATAAGAACTTGTTTTAGTCAAATTTTCCCGTTGTTAATACACGTTGCATGCGTTGTCTGGTTAAAAACTATTACTTTTAACACTATTTGCTGTAGGCACTTTACGAAACACACTTAATAAACACATTTTTATTAGCACTTATTTTTCATTACGCAAAAATTTCTACACTGTATGAGTAGATATTCCTGATGATGGCCTAACAAACCGAAATCAATCGAGTGATTGTTTAAACTTTTTGGAAAACTTTTTTAATTAAAATATTCAAAACATAATTTTTGCGAAATAAAAAACAAGTGCTAATAAAAATGAGTTTATTAAGTAAAAACTATTAATTAGTTTTTATACGACTAACCATGTAGAAGTCAAAAACTCACCAAGCTTTTTTTTTGCATTATTTTAAATCCATCTGGGGGGTTCCGCGGTTCGCTTGATATTAAACAAGTGATATTGATGGAACGGGCTTTTATCACGTTGTTCAGTATCGGGTTATTGGCCAAAATAGTGCGTTGCCGCGTTTATCTAATCAAATATATTGCTTCATCTAATGCTAAAAACAAAATTGTTTCAATGAAAAACTTCAAATATTACCTGAAGTATATATAGCTTATAGTTTGTAGTGAAAATAAATTACTATTTGGGTATTGCGTTTTGAAAACTAGCAATGATCAATTTTTTACATAAGACGAAAGTTGTTTTCACTTGCTGATTACAAAAAAAAAAACTTTAGAAAACGAACCACTGTATTTCAACACTTATGTATGGTTAAATGCTCAAATATATTTCCGCCGGAAATACGCTTTTATTGCATTAATGTCGGGCAATTTGCCTACAAAAGATTTCTTTTATAAATTTAAGCCATCGGTTAAAATTATGTTATTTGTAATAAATGTCTCTTTATTAAAAAAAAGCTAACCGATGACCTAGTAGACTTACACTAATTTAAAAAAAAAATATATAAATAATAACTGCAGTTCCTAGAAACTTGTGCCAATCCCAGGCAATCCAAATATATACTATTACAAATATCCTAAAAAATTAGTTACTGAAAAATTAAATTTCTATTGAAATAATAATTTTTTATATATGGGTTCAAACTATGTTTGATAGTGATAGTATAGAAAAAATTGTGTTTGAGCTGCTAACCTCGTGAAACTGGAAAAATAATCAATCCATAATTAGGAGCAACTTAGAGCTCTCGAAATCTGCATACCAAAAATATTAAGCTTTCTCAGTTTTGCAAGAATAAATATTTATTGTAGAATTAGAAGCTTTTAATTTAAAAAAAATCGATTTTTGAGCTGACCCTTAAAACCATAAACAACCCCATAATTAGTTTTCATAACAAACCAAACACATATTGTACACGTAAAAAACGAAAAATTCTTTCAGAATAAAAAATAAAATTAATTTTTCAATGCCGGATATGATGTTTCAATTTATCAGCTCACGAAATACGTATAAACTGCATTTTGAGCTGCACCCCTTAGCACGAATACAACCTCCGATATCTCAAGTACAAAGCCAAGTTCTTTTAAAATAGCAAAATGCACATAATGCATCTATTTGCTCAAGTTGTAAGCATAAATATCCGATATCGAAATATCTAACATTTGCTATTTAAAAAAAGTTTCCGCAAAGAGTGGCTAAAAAATCGAGCGGCACATATATTGTGAGCTTATAAATCGGTAAATCGGTTCATTACATTCGACATAGAAATTTTTATTTTTTGCAATTTGAATGAATGGGTTTATTTCGTTATAATTTCCGATTTACAATCCTCACAAAAAGGCATTTTAAAGCAATTGTTTAAACTTCTTTGAAGTTTTTGTTAAAGAATGCATTTTAATTTGAAAAATATCGACTTTTAGGCCGGTTCGCTTATTGTCGCCATTCCGTATAACTATAAGCTTTTGTGATTAAAATTTTATTTTAGTTCCAATCGAACTAGCCTGTATATAGCAAATATTCCTTGTTAGCCAGGTTTAATCCAATAAATTGCCGAATAAATAATGTATTATTGAATCGTTGTGTTATGCTTATAGGATGTGGCGATGAATAAATTCATATTCAATTCAACTTTGAAAGTAAAACTAAACCGATTCTCCAAAAAAGCGTGGAAAGTAATTTTGATGTTTCACTTTCATTTAGCTGTATTTTCCTTCAAAATATTTAGTATAAATTTGACCAGTTAATCGTGCAACAAATTAATTTTCTGGCTGCCAAGTCGGCATGACTCAAAGACGTAAAGTAATCGTTGAATACAAACAGCATTAAACATTTGGAATTTTGCAAAAATTTGATGTGCAATAAATTATTGTAAGCGTGACTTGATTGAATTAGAAAAAAATCGTTCCGTGGCAAGTTCCCGAAAAGAACTCTGGGCTGAAAATTTCATTGATTTTTATACATATAATTTTTCGTCCCGCTCGATAAATTTAAAATTATTTCGCCATAACTAAAAATGTCTCGGATCAGGGCTACATGATTTTGAAATGTATACACCAGTAGCTAAATTTAAGCTAAACATTTCAAAATCATGTAGCTCTGATCCGAGACATTTTTAGTTTTGGCGAAATAATTTTAAATTTATCGAGCGGGACGAAAAATTATATGTATAAAAATCAATGAAATTCCCAACCCAGAGTTCTTTTCGGGAACTTGCCACGGAACGATTTTTTTCTTACATTGCTTGAAATTTTCCATTACATTATGCAATTTAAAATTTTACAGTTTTTGTATACGTTAGATTTTAATTTTTTTTTTGTTATATGAAAAACAAATCCAATTTAATAAATTTGATAATTTTTCATTTTTTCTTTCAAATTTATAAATATTCTGGGCTGGGCTAACTTCACAAATATAGTATATTTGAATGAAATGAATCAAAACCCGGGCTGGGATAACTTTACACAAGAGCAAATTGGTTATTGATATGTTAGTGTTGCCTGGTTTAAAAAAAAATATTTTCTGGGATTCTATGTGGGGGGACATACGTTTTAAATGACAAGCTTTTGATTTAATTTTTAAAGCTAATATAGTGCATGTTTAATTTGAAGTAATGTAGCGACAAGTGTATGTAGGTTAAGTATCACTTTTAAAGGACGATGAAGGAACAAAAATAAACCGGGGCGTATGAAAAATAAACCGGGGCATACATATCAAAATAATCCTGTTTTTCTTTATGGTATACTTGGTATGGAGATTATATGAACATTCAACTGATGAAAGACATATACTACACCTTCTTATCTTTATTGTGAGTAGCAGGATTAGCTTAAACCAACTCAATTATTCCTACTAACTCACGAAACCGAATTAATAAAAATATGTTCTAAAGTAAAGAATTTTGAACTGGTGGAGGCATGTTTTTGAGAAAAAAACACCGACTTTATGTTCGAAACGTAAATTCTCTCAACCAGATTTCTCCAAATCAGGTCCTTTAACACTTCATAATCCTTTAGATATAGAGACCCTTGTATGTTTAGTCAGTTCGGCCACGAATATGTCTCATGTAACACACTTGTTTAGATAATTAAGTGATAATCGAATGCAATAGGAGTAGTTTGTATGTGCTCAAGTCATTCAGCTGCTCAGTTTGGTGGAAGCAATGTGTGATGATGTTAACCGCTGCCCTGCGTTGTAACAATCTAATCTAATATAATATTGGTCGCTGGACTATTTAACGTATACAAAGAAAAATTTAACCTCATGATAAATAGGGCACCTGTAAACACAAAAAATCTTTTTCTCTTTCTCTCAAAATCGTTTTAAAAGTACGATCGCTCATGAAATAATTTTAAATACAAATTGTAACAATTATACATTTGGATTGAATTAGTTTGATGGGCTGCACAATCTAAAAAAGAGTAATGCTATTGCGAAACGTTACTTTTTCACACAAGAACAAAAATGATCGCGATTATCAATGCCATACGCTCTGGAAACAAAAACTATTTTTTACTCGTCATTAAGCAAGGCAAAGAATAGTTATGGTATTTCCTTTAATGGCTCTGGAAAAATCCTTTAATGGCTTGATTGCAATCTAATTTATTCTGAAATTCAAGAACCGTTTGATCCTCTCGAACGTATTTTCTAAAAGGATAACACGCGTATTCTTATTTTACTTTTATGTTGTAAAGACAGATTGTTTTTGTTACTTTTTTTTATTAGCGCCCGATAAATGTATACGTAGTAGTGAATTTTCTTTAACAGATTTTAAAAAACAATTTTTAGGATTCAACTATACGTTTTAATTCAACTGAGTATTGAAGCCTTAAAAATAAAAAGGTGGCAAATTATTCAACTCCACATATTTATTCGGAATTGCTATCGGGCCCTTTACAATTGTTAGGAAATTTCAAAAAGGAAATGTTTTCTTTATTTAATCGTTAATAACGCAGCTATTTGGTTATAAGGTCATGTCAAACTAAAATAGCGACCTGACTGTGAATCTTCTTGGTTACTAGATTATTATAAAATCAAAATTTTCAAAATATTTTTGTACAAAACTCACAGTAAATCTTTTTTAAATCTTAGTAGCCTGCCTAGTAGTTTGAAAAACAATCTGTTTATTTGTCGCAAAATTTTTAATTGTCATTTGAAGTTATAGCAGTCACAAGGAAATGTTTATAGAGTAGCATCCTAATATTTAAAAACCAGCCACGATGAGTTTTGTGAACAATTTTTTTGTAAGTTTCGATTTAATAATTTAGTATAACCAAGAAGATTAGTAGTCACATCCCATGAAGTGATGCGACTAAGGGAATAGGGATCTAATGTTTTGGAAGTATAGGAAATGTTGCTACCTCAATTTAACAATTATTATTTCCTTAAAAAAAATAGATTCATATTGTTTTACATTTTACGTACTAGTTCACATAAAATCCATTGACACTCAGCTCTTGTTGATAATTCCAATTGTTGTAAATAAGTCTAGTTGACAATTCGAAACGTCACATAATTGAGCAACGTTGCATGTTGCAGTTGTATGTGAAAGCAATTGTAAAGCAACAATACGCCTAATAGAGAAAGCTCCAATAGTTAATTTCCCATAGTCGGCTTTAGTAGCACGCTCCGAATATCGAATAAAAAAACGCAACAATTGAAAAAAAAAGTAGAATATGTATATTTTATAGCTTGCATACTCTCAAAGCTTATGAAAGGGTGAAAGGGATATAAAGCACGAGGCCGAAAAAGACCTAATTCGGATAAGTAAGGGGCTTTCCGTTGAAATTGAAGACGAAATTTTTATAACCACAGTGAAACACTCTAAATATTACTAAAGAAGTCTTAAATTGTTTCTAATATTTTCGGGTTGCTTTTAATTATCTTATTCGAGAAACGTCGCTAGATTTAAATTTCTGGCCCGGAATCTCAATTATCGATGTTAAATTTGTTCAGTAAAGCTGTTCTATAACCCTCTTCTGTCTAAGCGCCAAACTCTGAATCAACGGCTCTATCCAATAAAATGCCAAATTTTGCATCTTTAAAATAAGTGTCAATATGGAATACAGAAGTTAGTAAAAATGTTAATGACTGAGTATCAGAGAGTAACCATTTGTGATATATTCAGAACACTAATAATGGAGCCGTTTGTATTATATTTCAAAAATTTATTTTTTAAGACATATCGCTTTAATTTGAAATATTCAGTGCAAGTTTATTTTTAGTTTAAATTTGAACCCTTAATCACTTATTCAAAAACTAAAACTGATGTAGCTTATTTTCCAGAGACTGTAGAACGATACCGTCAATTTCTAAAAGTATTTCGTATTCAATTTTAGGCTTTATTTGCTGATAAACTTCAATGCTTACTATCATCATTTATGGTATTTCTCACCTCACCTCATCGAGCGAGTAACTTCACCAATCCAAGTCGTGTGAGTTAGATTTTTGTATGATGGTCCTCGCTTTAACTTTGGTGAGATGTGTATGTTTATTATTACAATTTCCATTAGTTGTTAAGTCGACAATATTGAAATTTTTGGCGCTTTGGACATACATTTTCACAATATTGACATTTCGTGTGTTTTTCATTAGAAATTCTTATTTTGTATCTATAGACATATTTTTTGATTATGCAATAAATTTTATAAATGAAATCCTATATAAAAATTATTATGAAATTTTGTGTGTCAAAAAATTACTATGAACTCACCAGTATATTGTCGGTGAGCATATTTGGCCTTACCTCACCGCAACAAGTATAATATCAAATATTTCAAAATGGTGAGTTCAAGTCACCGCATTATGACGTGTTCTCGGTGAGTTGAGGTGAGGTGTACAAAATCTCGGATACAAAATCTCGCATAGGACGAAAAACGTTATTATAAACAGAATTTAAGTCGGTCCATTTGACTTTTAACTAATTATTCCGACTTTAACTAATTAATGACTTGAATTGCCTTAAAAATGTATAAGTAAGAGGTATTGTTAAAATGTAACAAATTGTAATTCTATTTTTATCCCAACTGCAACTAAAAGTAATAAACTCTGTTATTAATTTAACATTAAAATAAAGTAAAAGTTTTTATTACTAACGAACACAGTGTGCCAATTATGCAATAATAAGAATTTATACTTTTTTGTAGATGGCAATTTTATAGTAAAATTTCGCGGGTGCTTCAAAATTTAAATATCGCATGTAATTATATGCCTATAGTGAGTATCCGACTACCATCTTTAGTGTAATAGAACTACCAATTATAAATTAAATTTATATAGAGTCTTAATGTACGCTCTATACACAGTAGCAAACATAAAATCATAAACTTTCGTTTTTATTTAATAATAGTGTTTAATAATACCAAGCCACTATAAAACTATAATAACGAGTAATTTTAGTAAATTAAATTGACATTTTTATCTTTCTAACTAACAAACTATATCGAGTCGTTAGGGCAAAGCTAAAGTGAAATTTATTAACCTACATTTTTGTCGATTTGGTTATTTGAATTTTTTATTGTTGTTGACGGTCGGCAAAACTGCGGTGAGTATAGTAAAATGTAAATTAAAATCTTTCTCTATAAAAGCAAACATTTTTCCGGTTTTCCTACTGGTTTGTATATACGCATGGAAAACTTAACAAAATATTTGAAATATGTTTATCTAATTTATGAAAAATTAATAGCCTACGTTTTAACATTCAGATAAAATTTAAATTAGCCATATATTCATCGTATCTAGTCGAGAAGAGAACGATTACCACACTCGTAATTTCTGGAAACTAAAATTTGAAATCCGTATTGCATAAGCTAAACTGAATGTGCCATATGAGTCTATTGCATCGAACTCACCATAAAGATGAGATTACAAGTAGTTTTACTTTCTAAATTTAAATGAATACTAGATGCAATGTTAAACTGAATATATGTAGATGTTATGCATATATGAGAATATTGCGCCATTCTCAACAGACGGCTGGGCTTGAAAGATTCTAAAATGAATTTTGGAAGATGTTTCGGAGCATGCCGTTCCAAAAAAGTAAAATTGATATTTGTTATCCTGCACTTATTACTAGTTTTACGAATAGTTCTAATAATAATATTTCAGTGAATTAAATTCGAAAAATTTTCATAGACTGTTGACACCCCGTATCGAAATTTGCCCAAATCGATTGAGACACTTTTTTGCGGAATTTCGCTGTAAAATTAACTTGTTGCATCAACCCGGAGCGTATTTTATACCAAATTGCACTTGTATCATCAGACAAGCCTCTGGGCATAACTTGTTTAGGTGGCAGGATTTTGAACTCATTCGTAAAATTTGTTATTATAAATTTTAAGGTATAAAAGACAGCTGACAAAAATTTTACACGTAGTTTTTTTTTTTACTGACGATAATACATAAATTCCATTTACATAAATTCCACAAAGGAATCGAACTTCTCTAGACTATTTTAAGTTACATTCCCAATTTTTTCGATCATTTCATCAGAGTGCCATTTGAATTATTGGTTATGAACCCCAGGCTTTTCTTTAATTTTGATGTCATTGCAGTTCGATTTGTTGAAATGTTATTGGATTGAGATCGTACAAGAGGAAATCGATAAAGTCTCACATATGATGCATATTGGTTTGCTATGTGCTATGAAATCTACTATGTAGTCCGCCCAGTCTCTAAATTTCACTGAAGATGTTATATGAACCGCAGACGTTGAAAACCATATGCCCAACAATATATGTTTTGGATGTCCAATTCTTGCACCAGTATTAATTAATAATTCAAATCAGTATTAGTTATTAATATGAATGGGGTTTCAGATCACTGCAGATAATCTGACCAACACAGCAATTTTACAGCAATGATTTCCAATTTTTGGTTATATTGTCGTAGCAATAAAATAAACTGATTTTAATGGATACGAAAGGCTTTTTGAAACTCAGAATAGTAATTTAAGTGACAGTTCGATAAATGCTTGAATGTTATCTGAATCAGCTTTTAATCCATCATTATTTGTGATGTGATTGAATTGAGATAAAAGCCATCCGAACATTAGAAATGGTTGAGGTTCTAGCGCACAATTTAGCCCAGTTCAATAAGCATAGACTTTTTAAACAAAATACCAGTTTAACATTTGAATTCAAATGGAATTCATACTGTGAATAGTTGCGTTTTGATGTTCTAATTCCAATTTTGACACCAACCGTTTTCTGATGTCCATATCGCGGCCTTATCTCAGTACACGAATCATAATAATTGATTTGGACGGATTTTTCGTTATTATTACTAACTATAGAAGTTTTTAAAATTAAGACTCTCGTACTCGACCATCGCATGAAATGAAATCTTCTCTTTGCGCTTTTGATACAAGTCGACCTTTGTAGCGTGCGCAATGATCCCGCCCTAGCTAGGCTGACCAGAGTTTGGTGAAATTCAAATACGGGTTTAATGATCGAATTGGAAATGCTAACAGAATTTTGAATAAATGTCTGGAGGTTGTTTGATAATTAAATTCGATTTAACTACAATGGTTACCAAAGTATTAAAAAGGCAATGAGAGCTGTGAAAAGTAATATTTAGCATGGTATTTCAGGCAGTGTTTAAAACCAATTTTCAATTAGGTGTATACTTCATTGCTCAGTAGAACTATAGATCATTTCTTAACCGAATTCTAAACTGATCATGATCAAATTTGAAACAAACGGTGAGATAATAAAACCGATTTCTGCCAAAGTTCTGGAATATAGAAATGCTGATTGAAACTTGACCTTTCTTAGTTGATTGAGGCCTAATAGGACTATAATAGATTCGTAAAGCACGCAATCGAGATAATTCTTTAGAAAATTTTAATGAACCTACCAAAAAGTGTAATCTTCTTAAAACAAGAGCAAAATTTTGGAATATGATGGGAATCATTTTTCTAACAATTTAAGTAATTGATATTAAGACATAAACATAACACTGATAATTCTCATAAGTTAAAAGTATAACAAATATAGAGGATTGGTGTTTTATCATGACATGACAAACTATGCGATTTTGAAATTACATTTTTTAAAAAACTGTACTTCATATGCCATGATGAGTATGACTCGACAAATTCGGTTTGAATGCTAGAATTGAACCTACAAAAATTTATTTTGTACGAAGCCTCTTAAGACCATTGATCGTGATTAGTGGCTAATCTCCACTTTCTGAGCAGATTGTGATTCTGTTATAATCGCTGTTCCTGATTGAATTAGCTTTTTAAATGAACTTTCACGCGTTTTGCGTGAAGTTCTAGCCAAAAGAATCCACAAATATCCACGTAGACGGCAGAAAGATGTGTAAAGGTTCCCGTAGAAAGCGCAAACAGAACTTCGTTATTGTTTTCGTTTCTTGACCTCTAGAAGCAAATTGACGAAAATTTATAATAACTGAATATTTAATTATGTATAACTGCCTCTTCTGAGGCACGAAAAATTCGTGACTTTATGTTAACCTGCATCAAAATTGTCTCTGCCTATTGAGAGGGAGAGTTAACCTAACCAACCAAAACATTTTATACGGTAAACAAACGTCCACTTTATATTTTGTTTGTTCTCCTTTAAATTAAAGCTCATGTTCATTTCGAGTTAAATTTTAATGCAGGGATGCCAATTCACAAATCAAAAATTGGAAATTCTATTCCTGACTGTTTCTAGTTAAAGTTAGCCGAAATTATCCATCCGAAAAATGTCGGTATTGCAGATTAAGTTGTAACAACCTACAACGATTGTAGCCGCAACTAATCGGTTGACACACTGCCTTTTCAAACGAAACTCATGCAGCACGGGCCTCTCCAAAAATCAAGTTCGGCATCTGTCTATCGATGTGTAAAATTATTTTTATTTTCTATCGCTTGAGCGAAACGGATTCGGGAAAATCTAAATTTCAATGTAAAATGCCGTACATTTACTAAGAGATTTATTTTTTGTCAAAAATCAATTTCATTTTAATCACGTTACAACAAAAATAAAACTCAGACCCTAGATTGTTCAGTTTGTTGTTTTCTTTCTTTGTGTGAGTATACAACACAAAACTACCCACTTTAAAATTTTGTTTCTAGATGGAAAAGTAAGAGCTATGAAAGTTGAAAATATTAAACGTCATTATTGTTGACGAAATGTATATAAGAATATTCTCAGATGGTCATAAACCAATAAGGTCATCAATTTAGGGGTTTAATTTCGGATTTTCAGTTCTCGAAGATTTTACCAGTTGGTCATCAATTCTACTATCTATGACTATTCGATGTTGCTAGCAAAGCTTAACAAGGAGTGTTTATAGTGAAATTGATGAGCAAATGGAAAAATGTAGAGTGCGAAAAATTCTCAGACCTCCCTCAACTATAGATTGATGGCCATTTGGGAATATACTAATACAAATTTCGTCAATAATAACGTCATTTAACATTTTTCCACTATTACGGATTTTATCTCGGTTGAATAACCGTTACTCAGCCGCTTAATCTCAGAAACGAAACCGAATATGCCTCAACTCTGCCAAATTAAAACGTTGAAATAAATAAATTGAACAAACCGAACAATCTAAAGTTACTTCCTATTGTGAAATCGGTCGAATAGTAAATTCTGAATATGGATCGATCCCCATTTAAAAATTCAGAGCGTTGAAAATTTTCAATTTATTTTGTATATGAACAAGACGTGTATTGTTCTTAAAATTAATTAAAGTCGTTTCGTGATTTTATTGTGTACACATAAATATTTACAATAAAAATCAATCAGAATTTGGTAATGTGGCCACATCAATGCTCAGTCAAAAATGTGTTCTGTTATTAAAAATGTATCGTCCATCAATCAATCAACGCGTGGTACCAATAAAAAATATTATTTTTGAAATTATTTTTGAAAATTTAGATTAAAGACTGAGTTTTATTTATAATCTTCCCTAATTACAATCTTAGTCTAAACACATTAAAATGGCGTTATTGGCTCTTGATCAAATTTTAATAGGAATTATCGTTTGCATGAATTATCAACAGCGCCAATCTTATGCGATTTGGTTGTTCGAAAATATTATTTAACAATTAATGCACACTATTAAAAATCATGTTTAACAGTACACACACACACAATCACCTATGGCAAATAATAAACAATCTTAAAACACCAAATACAACTAAATACATCATTTAAAAAACGAAATTGCGCAAAACATAACAAAACCATTATCACGAAAATTACCTTACCTTGCATACACGTAAAACAGCAAAATTATTTTTATACCGCAATTCCAGGAAGCAAATATTTCTCTTACAATTTTGTTACTAATTTTAGTTCCACCAAATCAATCTCAATCAACGAATCATTCGCGAAATTAAAAATTGTCTACAAATTGTTGCATTACTTGCATTTAATAATGTTTCGTATACGTATAAGGCTTGATTCTTAATACCTTCTTAACACATTAAGTATATCATGTAAGAGAGAGAGGTACACATTTGACTTGACCTTAAAACCGTTTATTATATTTTATTAACACCGTGGTAACAGTAAAAAGATCATAATTGATTTTGTTTATTTAAATTTTATGTGGTGTAGCATGTCCTGCATTTCCAATAAAACCTTGTTGATCCGCAATGGTTTTAATTATTACTTCCTATGCACATGATTACGAAAGCGAGTGGTTGTGTCATAATTTTATATGTGGATTGCCATTCCAACGTTTGTAATGCAGTCGTAAATTAATTATTTTGCATGAAATTTTGAGTGTTGGCACTTTTGATCGAAAGACAATTTATCGAAAATTATTTGGATGAAAAAATACTAACGTACGTTTTATGTAGATAAATTGTATATTTAGCTGTCTTGTAAACAAATCTACCACAAGCATCCCATCGCTTATATTGCTTCAATTACCTATTATTATTATTTATTGCATATAATTGCTAGGTTGAAGTGTTATAAATTCCATTTACATTTTTATAACAATTAAAACCAGTTCACGACTGCAGATCGTGTGACGCGCATTAATGAGCCGCGGATTGATTTGAACAAATTTCGAACAAAATTAAAAATATTTTTCATGGCCATGTAGCCGCATTTAGTAGGCATTTTGATTGGTTATACGCGGTCCACGATCGGAGCTCGTGAACCGACTTTAAAATTTGTTAGTCAGTTTGTGTTTTCATACAGGCTAGATAGCTTTAATCTATTGCAATATGTAAGTGAGTATGTGCTAAAATCTTCCGAATTCATTCCACAGAATTTCTATTTACGGACTTGCTCGTTGAAATTTTTAAAAGTGAACGGACGAAATTGGGCTCCCTATTGATCCACATAGACTTGGTCAGTTGTCATTACACATTGTAGGTCGCTATGTGTCAAAATCTCCCAGATTCGCTCCACATAATTTCCATTTACGGACTTTTCATTTATAATTATGAAAAATAAATGGACACAAAGAGGGATCCTCACGATCCGCAAATACATGAAGCGGGTGTTTTGGTGAAGTTTGAAAGTTTTAATCTACCGCACTATGTATATGGCTATGTGCTAAAATCTCCAATATTCCTTGCACAGTATTTCTATTTTCAGACTTTTCTCGTTCTAGTTATGATAAAATAAACGAGCCAAAATGGGAGGCACCCTAACGATCCGCATAGACAGGTGGTGTATTTATGCAAAGTTGGACTGCCTTAATCGATTGCACTAAGTAGGTAGCTAAATCTGCAGGATTCGCTTCCCAGAATTCTCAATTTTGGACTTTCTCGTTCTAATTTCGATAAATTGAACGGGCCAAAGTGCGGGGCACCCTGTCGATTTGTATAGAAATTTATCATATTTTTTCAAAATTGAAATGCTCTCATATATTGCACCATGTAGGTGGTTATCTGCCAACATTTCTAGGATTCGCTCTACAGAATTTTGAGTTGCGGGCTTTTTCGTTCTAATGTTCGACAGCTTTAATTCGTTGCACTATGGCTATATGCCAACATCTCCAGGATTCACTCCACAAAATTTTTATTTACGGACTTTTTGGTTCTAATTATAATAAAATGAACGGACACAAAATGGGGAACTCTGCCGATGGACAGCTTTAATATATAGCATTTTATTACTTTCAATTCCTGAATAACCCTGTCTCCTTGGAAAACCAGTTCGTCTCACTTCAATCCAAGCCCTTTTCATGCGTCTATAATATTACAGGATACAGGGTAACAGCATAATATTTTCCATATACTACGCGTTTGCCTTTTCGTCACTCGCACATCAGCTGAGTGAATTGCGGATGCTTTAATCACAGTAGCGTCTGCCTCTGGTGCTGCAATATTTGACGCTATGCCCATTAAATAATTTTTTTGTATCTTTAACCTTTACGAGACCCATGCAGAAATCAAAGGAATGAATGGAATGACCTTAGGTAACTCCAGATGGAAGGTGCTTGGTGGAAGTTGGTTGAGGTGGAATGGAAATATTATTTAGCAACATTAATCCTGCCCTCTTTCTTTCGTATTTCCTTGTATTTTATCGAAGCCTTAAACTATTAGAGTCCTAACGTGAGAGTCCTTGTTATTCTTAAGAAACAACAAGGTTATAGTTTTGGAAAATCCTCGTTTAATGTTAAATCCGACCATAATTTCATTTTTGATTGTTGGTGCTGTCCGTTGTTCTAACGCAGACGGTAACGTTGCTTGTGATGCTTTACTTACCTTATTGTTAATTACTCGACCATCATTTCATTCTACTGATACCGATGCCACTCCCATCCCGTATTGCACATAGACGGTGGTTCATTAAATATCTTCGCCCCCAAATTTACGCGCTCACTTTGGTTTCGATTTAATTTTTGAACTATCCATAGTTCCTTCATTCTTAAAATGATATCCTCGAGAGGTTCGACTGTAATAATTTTTGGCTATGTGGAACTTTTTCAGACCTAATATAACTTTCGATTCATCAGAAATGATTTTCAAATACTGACTTGTATAAATTTTCCTATTTCCCACAAATCCCTTACAGCCAAGATCATGTCATTGATTATCAAAGAGAGTGTAGATCGGATGTGATCCAGTAAAGGGAGTGTAGATTGGATGCGATCCAGTCTATACCTAGAACGTGTAGTAGCTTTGTTGAAACAACTGACAATTGTTTGTCTGTTGGAATAACTTCGTTTGTTATTTGGCGAAACAAATGTTTGACACCTTCCAGCGTGTGAAAAGTCACTACTTATTGTTTAGGTAATCTGATTGCATTGTTCTTTCATTAATTCATTTCTCAAAGCGATGACCGCCTTATGATAAAACAAGACGGGAATCCTACGACATTCAAATTTGATTAAGAATTCGCCGCTGCCTTAAGGTGGATTCAGTCTTGCGTTCGTTCATTCCTTCCTTCCTTCTGAATTTTTTTTAAATCAATCTAAGTTGCTGAAAAAATTTCATATTTCACCAATTTCACATTGCACATGCTTTTATTTCAGAAGAACGAAAGAACGCAACACTGAATCTGCCTTTAATATTCTAAATTCGTTTTTTAGTTCAAAATTACTTAACCTATTTAGCAATCCGATAAATAAAGCAATCCATTCTGTTACGTTTTTTTTGTGTTTTTAAATTCGAGCTTGGATTCGTTACTCCAAATTGTTTGGTTCTAATACTCAGATAGACTGTTTTCATGAGCCATTGCAAAATTCACTCTCTTTGTTTTATTAACAGCGCTAATTAGTACACGTTTCTTGGCAATATATTTATTTAGACCAGACCCTTTTAATCTTCGTCGCACTGTCCATCCGAAAATCTAGCTCTTTATCTTCGTTTAGCCTTCTCGCAGGTTTACTAGGATTCCTCCTTGATCGTCTTGGTTGGTTGTCCACCTTTTACGCCCACCCCAATGTAATGTTTCAACATTTCCTTCTCTAAAATATTTATCTACAATTTTTTTTGCACCTGGCTTCGAAATGTTGAATTTTAAGGCAAATTCACCGTACGTACATCCCTTTTTACGACCTTTCACTAATAATTTGCGAATTTCTTCGGATTTTCTCATTTCGGAATTGTTTTCTTGAATGCAGAAAATAATTTTTTTATTTGCATTTATCATACATACTAAATACTTACCTTAATCCAAAAGCCATAAAAAATAATTATTAATTTAAGTTATTTTCACGATTCTTTTATGTTTTGCTTCGTCAACTTATATTTGCATTACTACGTCAACTTTAATATGCACTGAAAAAAACAAAGCAATTAATAAAATTCGGAAATTTTCCGTTCATCTTACTTTTGTTTTTGGTTATTAAACGCGATATTAGTCGCAATACAAAATGTTTTTAAAGGCTCTATTTCATGAAAAAATTGACAGCAGATTTTAATTAAAATTAAAGCGAGAAAAAATATAGATTTTAATGGTTGTGTACAAAACAAAAACTGTTATGCCTCTATTACACCAAGAAAAGTTTACTGTCAGTAAAAACGAAACGAGATAAAAATATAGATATTCTTTATACTAGAATGAAACAAAAAATAAAATCAGTAAAATTTACTGACAAAATATTTGTGTATGTGTTTGTGATGTTGCTATAATAAATTTAAAAAATATGTATCGAGAGTACTTTTTATGGCAACATTTCAATACATATGAAGAAATATTGTGTAGCGATAGAAAATATTTTTCTCACACATGTACCATCAAATTTTTTATAGTTAATTATGGTAACGGTCTTTTCTCTCAATTTTGATTACATTATTTTTCATTGTAATTTGTTTCAAAAACCACTTTAAACTTAATAATTGTCAACACACACAACGACCCGCTCCAAAAATAAATTTGTTTGGTTATGTGTTTTGTAGTTGCCAAAATTTAGCTATAAAATCTTGGTATAACAACAAAAAAAATGAAATATTTGTCTTCTTCACTCCAATGCAATTTTATATAATTTTTCTTTTTTTGGTTTTTCAGTATTTTTTACTGACAGTACATTTTTCTTGGTGTAATAGAGGCATTATCAGTAAAATTTTACTGAGCGAATAGTTGTAATTGTGTTAGTGTACTGCCATAATAAAATATTAAAACATATAAATAAAAATCAAAATGTACGATAATGTACAAATTAAAACTTTTATGAATTTTTAGGTTATGCCAAAATGTAAAACCATAAAATTTTACTATAAAAATGAAATAAAAAATATTTCTGTTCTTTGTCATTCTTCCTTAAAAATAATCGGTAGAATCAGGTTTCAGATAATGGTTTGTTGCGTCAACTTTCAATTGCTCCCTAGTGTATATGTCACAAAAACTAACCTAAAGTAAAGAAATTAATTTCAAATTTAAATAAAATAAAAACGACCACGTTTTATTCACCCTCATCATGCGGGATAATGACTTTCACCTGGGCTTCTTAAGGCTTTACGAGTGATCTTCATTGTCGTAGTCAATATGGAAGCAAAATTTATTTAGGATACCTAATCGATCATTACCGCATGTTCCTATGCTCTTAATCGCAATTGGCAACTTTAATGTAAAGTAAAGTTAATTGATATAAGCGATGCCTTTGAAATGATTAAGCGGTCGAAGGACAGCTGCTCTTCTTATCAATTGGGAACGATAGTCGTTGAGAATTTCCATGACATATGATATATTGAACAGCTAAGTGTAGACAACTAAAGTTAAACTGGGTGCACTGGCAAATATCATCCCGGAAGATGTAAAATTAAAGTAAATTGCAAATTGAAATTTTCGCGGTACCTAACAATATGTCACATAATGAAAATTCAAACTTTTATGCTGGTAACGTAATGCATAAACTGTTGGTTGTACAAAAATAGTATACCGAAACTGCGCTACCAAATATTATCGGGCATCCGGTATTCAAAAAATGTAGCCCCATTTCTATACGAGCTGGGAAGGAGATTGAAAGAAATTCACATGAATTACCTGAAACTTCGGCCAGCGTTACGTCGAACACTACATCTGGAATCCAAAAAATGTAGCCTCTATTTATACATGAGCTGGAAAAAGGGTACGTGCGAGACACAGTACGACTATTTAAGAAGTTATATTTTTTGGATTCGAGATGACCTACAACACTACGTCGTGACAGTGGACGAAGTTCCAGATAAACTCTGAGAAAACCGTTAGGCTGCGTACAAGACATCGAGAAGTCGGAAAAAAATACCATGGTATCACACAAAATGTATTAAAACAACAACAAAGTTAAAAATATTTCAACTCGAGTATGGAACTAGTAGATAAAGCAAAAACTAATTGAAATCACAAGTTTTGTTTTGTGTGAATTCCACAGTGAAACAATGTTTTTTCAATAAAATTAACACGAGATAAAAATATAAAACCTTTACTTGGTAGAGAGAAACAAAAAAAATGTCATAAAAATTTACTGCCAAAATAATAGAGTAAGTGGGGAAAATGTTGCCATAAAAAGTATGAAACTCAATACTTTTTATGGCAACATTTTTAACACACCTTCAAAAATAGTAGGCGATGAGAAATATTTTTCGCACGCTACGACAATTTTATGATTGAAAAAATATTACAGTGAAATGGCAAGAGAAAAATGAAACGTGTAATTTTTTTGTGTCGCTACGTACAACGTGTGAACACGCTCATTGTAGGGTAAAATAAATTTTTTAAAATTTTGTGTTTCGTTAAAATCGTTTATTTTCAAATTTTTTAGGTTATGCTGCCCGCCATCTGTCACTATTTTGACTATAAATTTAGCTATTTTTTCGGTTTCGCAGTATTTTTTACTGAAACAAATTGTTTCACTGTGGAATCCACGCATTATTTACACAATTTTATATATAAAGTTGCAAAATTTTTTTCTGATGGTCATTTAGTGACCGAAAACGTTAAAATAATAAAATATAAAATTGCTTAAATAACAAAATATGTGATTTAAATCAGTTTTTGTGGTTTTAATAGTGGAGATTGCGACCGCAAGTGTAAACCTACCGTATTTATGGAAACCACGGCGAGTCCTCATTGCAATAATTTGTTAGATACTGAGTTTATTTTTTATTATCTTTGCAATCTGTTCTGGGGCCGAGGATCTCCCAACTCTTTCTCGGTTCGCGGATAGGTAGGTTGGATATATGAGGAATTTAATTATTTTGGTAACGCCACTTGAAACAGTGATGCTATCAAAATAATTTATTAAATTTGGAGCTGGTGTTAAGCTCCATTTCGTATTGGACCCCACTTGCAACAGCAGTGTCAATATAAAGATTAGACATTATATGGTAAAAGTTTGAAATTCATAAATGATTTCAGAATCTTTTTGACAATCCATGCCAAGTATTTGGGCCAATTTTACGCCCCGTTTGGACCCCACTTGAAAATATTGTTGCCTCCAGTTTGGGTGCCACCTGAAACAATAGATAATCTTTAAAATTTATTTATAGATTTTTTAATCGTTGATTGTATGTCATTATGATTAAGTGAATTTTTTTTAAAATTATTTTTAACGGTTTTCCGAAATTAAATTAAATTTATAACCAAAACCTTGTAATTTCGTCTTATACAGGGTTAACTCACTAAGGCATATAAAAGAAAATGTGGCTTAGTGAATTCTTCTATCGGATGATCCATCCTTACGGGCCGTGTGAAACAATCTATCTTCTGTTCAGAGTTTGTCTATAACTTTTACAATTTCCTAATACCTTCTCCCTTTTCCTATACAGAATTTTGATTGTCAAGATTGCACCCATTTGATTGTCTTCTTCTATTTCTAAGCTAAATTATTTATTTGTTAAGTATTCTAGTTGAACATGATAGTTAATGTATGATTTCACAAAAATGCTCTAAATACCGCTTTAACTAGCACCTAGATAATTAATGCTAAACTGCTTACGAACGACTTTTAATATTAACGTACATTATTTAATCGGCAGCCCCTCGATCTAGCTGAGATACAATATTTATTTTAGCTGATTTCGTAACATGTGTGCGCGTTATAAATTTTCTTAAATTCTGTTCGAACTCGCGGGCCTAAATCACTTTGCGGTTCATCGGTATGTATGGCACGTCATTTATAAAGTTTTATAGTTGAAATAAAGCCGAGGCTCGTTGATAAATTAGATATCAGATTTTCGTTAAATTTTTTTCGTTGAATGGCCTTGCTTTGAATTAGTCCCACCTTAAGTCCACCAAGTTATTAAATTTTTTCGGTTAAATCAATATTCAGTCAATAAACTTTACCCAATTATATACCAATTTCGTTGATTTGTTTATGGTTATTTACACTAAAACCAATAATGTCCTCGACCATGAATTAGACGATGAGGTTCAACCTCATAAAATTTCTATATGCTTATTTATGTAAACATAAATTTTTATGTTTCACCTACCCAACAAGTATTTGTTTTTTTTGGGTCAAAGCTAACGCACAATAAATTTATTGTTGCATAGAAACAATTACCGAAAACTACAAAGTGCGGCCATCAAACTATAAAACATTTAATTTTTGTTGAATGTGATATGCGCGCGGACACCAATTTACCTTGATTGAATGGATTGGATCGATCAATATTTTGAATGATTGTGTTGTGCTATATGCTTGTTATGTTTATGTCCTTTGAGATATTTATGAACACGTAAAAAAAAAATATTTTAATCTAATTTAATTTTTTTCGTTTTGTTTCTTTTCAGCAATTGGAGATGGGAGTGACGTAGATAATGGAGGTGATATTCAAGGTTTACTTAATGATACTGGTAAAATGATTTACATTTCATTAATTCATTTTAGTTATTAAAAAGTACAAAAGCTTTACTGGAAAATTACTTTAACTACATATTCGATCGATCGAACGCGGTAACTAATTAAAGTGTTTTCCAAGTAAATTTTGAAATAATCTATTAACGTTTAGCACCTGATTTTCCATGTAGCTGCGAGAAGGTTATAACAAATTTATTTTGTTAAAATGTTATTTATATAAAGCTTTTTAATCATAATAAAATATATATGTAAAGGTAGGCAATGACATTGTTGTATATTATATTGTAAACATAATACGTAACATAAACATAAAATTTATGTATATTGTTATTATTATTATGTAAAACTATGATCAATGAAAATCTATTGTCCCAATCATGTAATTTATTCAACGATGCTGCCTCTTTCGAAATGAAAAAGCCTCTCGTATTAGTATAGTAAATATACACTAACTATAGATAATGACGTACGATAATTATGATCGATAATGATCACGAGTTTAAAATGTCATAACATGTGATCGTGGCGCCATACGCACATATTATTATGAATTATTTATGAATGCTATTCAAAATACTAATCGATCGTATAGAATTTCCAAACAGGTACATTACTTGTCAGTTATCATCATTCTATATTATATCGAAATCGATCATATGACGATCATCTCAATCGGTCCCAACGATGGTTTTGAATAATAATTATAAATGACCGATTATTATTATTTACTAGATGCTGATCATCATTTATTACCTTTACGATTGCATGCATTCTTTTAAGTGTTTAACGAGCATACGCTGGGAGGGAGAGTCATTGTTTATTTAATGTGTTCCAGTTTCGAAAAAAAATCGATCTTTTAAAGATCGACTAAACATTTAAACAGATATTATTTATATAAGCTCAGAGCATACGCTCAGTCAATAGGTTGTATTCGAACTGTGTGCCTTGATCGGTCGTTATGTTGATGGGTACGCCAAACCTAGAAATGTAGCTTTCGAATATCTGGTGTAATTTGGAATTTCCCTTGAAATGATTTGGTGTGACATTACACTTTGCATTGTTTTCATGATAAACAAGATGTCGCCCACAGGGTTACATCTTTATTCATACTGGGTCAAAAATATTTTGGAGTATTTTTGTGAATCGTATCTCGTTTGCGAATTGTTCGTACATTTGGATATGATATGTTATGCAGAGTGTCGAAGATATAGTTCGACGTAATATCTCTGGAATGTACGGGCGATTGTTGCTTGTAGTAAAAAATCGAATAAAATTCGATTTGATTTTGCAATACAAAATCTTGTAAAACGCACCTACACGTACACCATGCCATTGTACAAATTTTATTAAGGGTGTGCACCGGAATGATAATGGGGAGCACAACCAAAAAATATATCAACACTGGAAAAACAAGTTTTGATTGTTTGGTTTTTGGGGCGATTGTATTTTTGGGTGAAGAAAGAAGAATATAAAATAAATTTTTTGTATTCAATTTGGAATTTTTTCGAAGTCGTTGGAACTCGATTGGCAAGCCCGTTGAAATTATGATGTTGTCCATAAGCTGTTGATTTGAAGGAAAACAACTGTCCTGGAATGAAATTTTGAATGATCGCGTAGAGATCATCGACATCTTAGTTTTTCGGCGCCAATATAGCTCGTTTGCTCAGCCAATTATGATTTTTTTAAGTTTTGCACTATGTTCGGAAAAATACGTCGAATGAGCTATGTCTTCGATTCGGTCAATTGGTCGAAATCATTGAGTAATATGATGAATTCGATCGCGATACCAACTGCGATTTTAAAATTACCAATGTTTAACGATTGCCTCGAAAACACATCGCTGCAGTTCGATCTTGTTGCAAAAACACTCGCATATCGTCATAAATTTGAAGATTTTAAGCAGCTGCAGTTGAACGTGTAATAACAAGAAGAGTCTGACGAAAACCACAGGATAACAGAACCATGGTTCCACCAAAAATGTTTTGCTTGCCACGAAGACCTTTCAACGTTCTGCCCAGCACCACCTTGCCATTGCACTGTTTTTGGCAATGTTGTATGTTGGTGTTGAGTTGATTTGCATATTCAGTGGCAATTTCAGTGTAGAATGTGCAATTTGTCCACCTTCTAATAAAGTCGCTACTATTCCAGATGTAGCCAATGCCAGTGTAACTTCATGCTGAGATCGAATCGGCACCAAAAGCAATGAATTTTGGGGAAGTAAACGGAACCCATCCAGGAAGTAAATGCCACCAGGTTCATTGTTCACAGCTTCTATCAATGAGTCGTACCCAGTCTTTTGTTGTTAATTTAATTGCGGAACATTGTACGAACTGCTTCGGCTTTAGTTTCGTATTGTTGTAATCTTTGTAATTCATGGTTGAATGCATCGTGCATTGAACGATTAGGTGATATCTTGCCGAAATTCGACAACACTTTATTCGCCATCAATTGAATTTCACTCACATCGTTCGGATTCGAAACAATGTGCACATTTGATGCGGCACACACAGATGCCCATTAATGGTTCTCAGTTATTGAAACGACGTTGGGCTACGAACATTCACCAACAACAATCGAGGATAGTATCATACGTCGCTATTTGGATGCACAGTGTAGATGCAACCCAAAGCGTCTGAAGGAAATACATTTGCCTTGCACAATATCGGCAAATATGGCACATCCAACGATTGTCTACATCGACATCTTGCTCCTTAAACTTCACAACTGTAGATCGCTCATTGTCCGCAACTGATCAGGTATCTCAGGTAACGCTTGATACACTTGCCATCGATCATATAGGATGGATTGTTGTTCTTCTTGATGATATTCTTAGTCACCAATGCATGCAATTTCGGATCAACGGAGATGATGGAATCGATTTCACTCGATCTGATTTTTTTTTAACGTACCAAACCAAAATACGAGGCAGACCCATTTTTGCCATCAACGGAATTCACACAGTGATGTATGATGATATCTATCAAAGATTTTAATTTTCGTTTAAAAACTCTGGCAGTGATGTCATGTCTGTCAACTAGAGTTTGGCTGCCGGTAAAATTGCCATTCTTCCAGTTTTGTTAGCATTGCCATCACCATTAATCGCATGTATCCTTCAGATTGGAGCAGCTTTTGGTTCAAACGATCAATGGATATTGTAGCGCATCGTAAAACCTGTCGGTTTCGAACACGCGAAACGTTTCAATCCATTGTCCCGACAATTATGCACGACATCCCTAGATTGCAAATTTTCTCCGACAATAACAACGCAGTCACTTCGTCAATTGTCGGTGAATTGAATCTTCTTGCATGCTCGCTCGCCGGCGTTTTGTCACCCCTGATGACGATTTTACAGCTGTCGAATGGCATCCGATCCAACGCAATATTGAAAAATTTTAACATCCGTTGTTCTGATGAAGAGGCGTTTGCATTTCTGACAATGGCTCGCTTCGTTCTCGAATTGTGAGCATAGCACTCAACTGTTTAACTTCAGCTTCAGAATAGCCCATGTAATCAATTTGTAGGAATTGATGGTCCGCATCCGGTGGTGGCAACAGCGCTCCTACTAATTAATATATTTGCTCTTGAATCTGCAATGGTGATGTGAAATGGACTGTGGTAAAGGGTTTTAATGTGTTTTCTGATGCAACGGCAATGATGCGGAAGAGAATTGTGTTGTGTTTGCCTTGAAGGTGGACCTGAAATTGTTCCGTACAATATGCGTTGCGCCAAACGACGTCATTTGGAAGCAACTGTTGTATAGGATGTTGGCCAGGACATAGGTAGAATCATTTCCTGATTCAGAAACCAATGAGCGTAATGACCCTGGTGGCTTCTCACTGAAATGTTTGAGCACAACTGCACGGTGTGAATAATCGAATCAGTAATATGTAATGAATGGCGCAGCTGTCAAATGATAGGTCCGCCACCAACGCCCTATTGAAAATAATCAAAAGTGACTATATAAATGAATGCTCATTGTCGAAATAAAATCCTCATTGGTGGTGGTACGTACATTTCCATAGACAATTTCAAAACAAAATTCTAGACAAAAAGCCAATTTTGATTTTCTAATTTTTTTCAATTTTCCAAATTGTCTTCGAGTTGTCGATTTTTTCGTTTTTTCAAAAAAGTTATGCATTCAGCACTAGTGACTAATATTTTTAGAATCTCGTTTACACGTCCTTCGTCTTTGTTGTACCGTACCTCCCCCCCCCCCCTCCCCCTTCCCAACCATTCGTTGTATACGAATTATTTCAACTGTTTAGTTTACAGAAATTTGTCTTACCCAAAAATTGGCTTATCCAAAAATTGAAGAACGAATTCCTTTGCTTTGTTTGTTTCTGAGTTGCCTCGACTTTGATTATCGCAGTCCAGTCAAAACGTGACAAAAAGTGCTTTTTTGAAAAAAGTTCGTAAACCAAGGCTAAAAATGTGATTCTCACGGTGATTGCGGATTTGTATTGGGCAGAGTGTAATGGACGGGTTATTGTGCACATGCATTGATTTTGGAAAAAATTGATATTCTGGCCTCTAAATCCGTTTTTGACATGTTACTCACTTACTGGACTTTCGAAACTGTGATTTTGCTCCAGATACGCCAACTTTTATATTAAATCTTGACCTGGCTGATCTTCTAACAGCGTTCGTCCACTTCTTCAAACTTGTAAGCAGTAAAATTTTAGATCCTATCGTAGTCCTTATAAGGGTAATAAAATGGATACTTTTCGTCCACAGCAAGCATACCGATTTACGAATTGAAATTCTTGTAGATCGTTCTATCTTTAATATTTCAGTAAGCAAAAAAAATCTAAAGCCAAATTCTAAGGATTTTAGTTGTTATGAAACATCATTCTCAATATGTTCTAAATCAGACACTACATTTTGAGCTCATCAGCTCATTCAGAATAGGACTTTTAACGATTTAGTTTCTTGGGCCGATCGAATAATTTATTAAAATACTAGCCGTACCCTACCCGCTTTGCCGGTCGTGTGTTTTTATTTTAAAGATTGTTTTTAGTTTTTGGAATTTTATTAAATTAAACTGAAAAATTAAATTAAAAATATTTTAATTATATAAACATTGATTGACTTATTCCAGTGCTCTTTCGTATACAACAACACTTTTTGTTGTTTCTTCAGATGCGAACACATATAATAATGATGGGTTCCTCCATACACGTGAGCATCCAATATAATATAATTGCAAGTGTGTGAGAAGCATGGATATTAAAAATTTAAACTACAAACTTGAGTGGCTGACCTTGTGATTTGTTAATGGTCATAGCAAAAGCTAGTCGAATTGGAAATTGGATTCTTTTAAAATTAATGGCATATCTGACGGAATTATAGGAATGCGTGGGATTAAAACTCCAGTTGCTCCAGTTAGATTTGTCATTAATTTTCATTAATTTTAACAGCAAGTCGCGTAGTATTACAAATGATTGGTCGAGGCCAATCTAATGAATTTAAAAATTCTGTACGATAATTTTCCACTTCGTCTTATTTCCAATGTCAAATAATTGGTTTGCAAATGTTACAGCTGATTCATTTTTTTGCAATATTTGTTGTTAAATTTAATTTTTGAACGTAGATATTTTAAACACTCATTTAATTCATCAGCTGGAGTTTATCGTGTTAAAATACTTAGTGTCTGTCTAATAACTGTTGGTTATTGCGTAAATCTTGTTATGATATTTTATATGTCATTGTGCATTCACCGCAGATTATTATTTTGCATTGTTGCAATACTTTAGTCATTCCTGATGTGTTTGATATGTTACATGTTGGTTTTGAATTATTTGCAAATTAAATGGGAGATTCAGTGCTGATATGTGTCATCTACTAAATTATATGTTATTCCGTAGACAACTCGTCGACAACGTAGATAACTCGTCGTCAATGTAGACAACGTTGAGTGGTCGTAGACAACGTCAACCACTCGTTAACAACGTCGACAATCAATTGTCAACGATTTAGTTTGCGCCATACTCATTGAAGGCCTAGCATGAACCTACCATTAATTTTGTTAGTCGAAAATTAGATGAAAAAATTCGCGTGAGACATACAGTCTAAATATGACTTACTAAATTAAATAGCCGTTACTATAGCTAATAATTATTTCTAGTTCTTACTAAATTCATAACGTGTACTGGGTTTAATGTCTAGTACTAAATTTGGTACTAAATTGTTAATTGTCTAATTTTTACGCTATCTATCGGTAACTGGTATGAACTAGCATGAAGTTAGTTAGTAAATCATGTCTTATGTTTAATTAAAATTTGCTAACCAAAGTAAAATTTAACAATTACCAAATTCTTTTGAATCGGCTAGTGACAAACCTGAGCCAGGTTTGCAGGTTCAAATATAAGGCAAGTTTTGTTTTCTAAATCCTAAAAACAAGTATCAATAGTTTGTAAGCACCAACCATCAATTTAGTTACTCGGAAATTTAGAAAAAAAAACATCGGCCCAAAGTATTAGAGGTTTTAATTATGTGTCTTACGTCGATTTTTTTGTTATAAGTCGCGTTTTTATTTAATTCAATTTTTCGAGTTCGCGAACAGGTAGTAACAAATTTTAATGCATATTTAATTTTAAAAAAACATTTAATTTTAAGCTATCGCGATATTGAACAACTGTTTTTCAATAAAACGCGGCTAAAATGTCTAACTAAATTAGTGGTCAGTTCATGCTAGTCACCAAAAGATCTCTCAAATATTCAGAAATCAAATCATGCCCGCGATATTCAGTTCTAAACTGCAAAATTAGTTCAGATTTATCAATCTCCAATTACAAATATTTTGGTGATTTATTATTACGGCGAATTTCAGAATGGTATTTTAAGGTAGAATGAAATCTTTTAATCGGTTATGAATCTAGAATTATTTCTGGAATACGACCAACAGGTATACAGTTATTTATTATCGGAACACGATGAAATTTCACATGAATGAAATTTTTGAACGATTCTTGGATTAAATTCTATGATAAAGCCAATTGAGAAGGAACTTGTCTATTTTTTAGTCGATTAAGCTCAAGTTTCACATTTCCCTATGTAGGGTTGAATTTACAAATGATTTGGAGTAAAATTGATAAAATTAAATTGATTATGACTAATTTCTTCTACATGTTTTATAAAAAAAAAAACTTTAATAAGTATGTTATAAGAAAGGCATTTATCTTCATTGGAACTAAATTTTTATATAGAGCTTCGAAGTTCTTCTATCAGGTTTATCGAAAAAAATCGATTCAAAAATCGAAATACTAGTTTCAAGATGTGTTTTGTACCTATGTCGTTTTAAAATATGCAATTTTGAAAAATGCCGTTTTTAAAAATTTTCTCTCTCTCTGGCTTTCACATCCCATGAAGGGATTTCGCCACCTGCACTATGGCTCTCCATCCATCTCGATCCATCGCTCTCGTCCTCCAGTTTCGACATCCTAATGTTCGTAGATCTTGTTCGATGTCGTCGCACCAGCGTAGTCGGGGTCTTCCTCTACGACGCACTCCGGCTGGTTGGTGGTGAAACACTTTAGTTATCATCCGTTGTTGTGGGGACCTAGTAACGTGGCCGAGCCATCTCACTCGATTGGATTTAATGAATCCGATGATATCGCTGCCTCCGAGGAGTTGCTTTATTTCGTGATTCATACGAATCCGATATTCGTTGTCCGCATCTTTAATTGGACCAAAGATTGAACAGATGACCTTCCTTTCGAAGGTAGATAATAATCTACAGTCGTTAGGTGTCATGGTCCAGCTCTCGCTTCCGAAAGTCAGCACAGGTCTTATGAGTGCTTTATAAAGTGCGAGCTTGCACGTCTGCGAGAGATGTTTCGATCGCAATAATCTTGATTGGGAGTAGAAAACTCGTTGTCCGGCAGCGATTCGGGCTTTTATTTCTGCCTGCATTTCATTCAGTGATGTTATAACTGACCCGAGGTATTTAAAGTTTTCGACACCATCAAAATTGTGGTCGCCAATTCCGAGATTTGCCATAGAGATGTTCCTGGGTGTTGCTAGATATTTGGTTTTACTGCTGTTCACCTTCAAACCAAGTCCTCTTGCGCAGCGATCGAGCTGTATGAAACTGTCTTTGATATCGGTCTTCGGCCAAAAAACACGATATCATTCGCAGATCCAAGAATTTGGCCTGATTTATTAATATACAGCACGACACAACCGCCAAATTGAACAGAAAAGGGGCGAGTGCATCTCCCTGTCGAACACCAGATGTTATTTCAAAGGAGTCTGACACAGTTCCTTCAATTACGATTCTACATAAAGACCCAGACGTTATTAATTTACATAGAGAAACGAGTTTCTCTGGAATTCCTAGGCATATGAGCGCGGCCCATAGGTTGTCGCGGTTTATGCTGTCATATGCCTGTCGGAAGTCTATAGTTGATATATGTTGGAGGATCTAAAATATGTAATCCACCTCTTTGATCATTAACAGCTGACAGAATTTTGTTGAGTCATTTTTTGTAAATGTTCTTGTAAATATTCATTTAATAAAACTTAAAGTCCAAAATGTTAAATCGAAAATTTTTTAAGTGAACATTTTTTTAGCGACTTGTTCCTTTGAAGTTTCTGGTTACACAAAAGAGGAAACGGTTACACTTAAGGGAAATAAGAGGAAATTAAATTACAGGAGTAGAACCTCGAAAATTATACCCATATCTGATTTCTACTTCATTTGATTCTAATCATCATCGTACCAAAGACGCCACCGATCCCACATCTCGATTTACGAAAAACAAAAGAAAATAAAGTAATCATTACACCGAAAAACTGACCCCCATATGTGGTAGTTTTTGTAAATGATATCTTTTCAATATAGTTGCAAAAATCGAAAAAGCTCCCATGGAAGCTACCACTCCCAATGGACCGTTTCGGCCAAAAATTACAGAATCACTCCACACGACCCATAGAACATATATATAAATTTTTATTGAAATCGGTGCAGTAATTTTTGAGTTTGTCGATCGGGAATGATCCTATGCCAAGCTGCAACTTCTGTTGGACCATAAACCGGTTTCATCACTCATACAACATATACACAAATTTTTATCAAAATAGATACACCGGCTCTTCAGTTTTAATGTTACAAACACACACGTCATTTCTAGTATATATAGAGAGAGATATGCACACTAAACAAGTACAAGAACGTTTCTCACTATCTCTTAACTGTCGCATCATCGTCCCTCCATATACCCTTAGAAACCAAATTTAAAAATTAGAGAACTTGCGGTATACATTTGTGAATTAACTCTTTATGTAATTCACCAAGTTTTACACGTCATTAATAATTAAATTGAAAATCACGAATAGTGTGATATTTCCGCTTCGTAATATGACGTAATATACATTCTTGCACACCTTTTAGCCCCAAATAACTTAATCTGGCTCGTTATTATAAAATTACAAGCCTACGTCATAATTTAACTGATTTTCCAAATGAGTTACGCTACATCCAAGTAAATAACCCCATTAGACACATTAACGCCACATATTATTAAACCACTGATTAAATCATTTATCATTAAATTTTTATTGACAAATCAAACATTAAATATCAATAAGTAATCAAATGTGTACTCATAATTAAATTAATTGCTTGGATAGTTAAATAGTATAAATTTATACCAATTTAGCTTAGACACATTATATTAGTTTCTAGTAAACATTTAGGGGAACAGTACATCTAGTTTGATAATATCTGCCACGAGGTAGCACTACAAACAGTATGATGAATATTATTCTTCATACTGTTTACAATATTTATATATAGATGGCTCACCAAAATATAAAATTATTTTTAGACTAGATTTAGGCGTATTATTTATATAAAATTATAAACCAAACTGCAGAATGGTTTTTGGAATAAAAATTTTGTACCGAGCGTTGAACTTTCTGGCAAATTACAAAAAATATCAATTTACAATACTGATATTAAAATGTTGGCACAGCGACAAAAAAAATGAACATTTCTTTGCACTTCGGGATTATATTTCGCATGATAGCCACGTGCCACCGTTCATATAACAAGTTTTTTACAGACGGCGCAGAATTTGAACGATCAGCAAAATATTCTTGAAATAATAATTGTGATAAGCAAAGCGTTTTAATTATAAAATTGTATTCCAAGAATAGAAAAATCTTAATTTATATGCATCTGACAATTTTTTTTTTTTTGTTTACTTTCATTACAGATTCAGAACTCTCATCGTTATCACATGTTGGTAAGTTATATAAGTATACGAGTAGTATGGTCCGTGTAACCCAGTATCTTGAACTTGATCGCGCGACACTTGAATATTAAATTAAATTACATAAATTAATGAGAGTTTTATAATTAGAATTAAATTTGAATTTTTCCATTCGTATAATTTTTTTTTTTTTGTTTACTTTATGCACGCGAAGATTAAGTGTAAAGTCTAGACATGACTCTAGAAAAATCGAGGTTTGATAGCAACAAAAGGTACGAGGGGGAAATCTTAATGACAAGCGGATAAAAATGCTTCGTAATTTAAGTAAATTTACTATACAGTCCAAAAATTGCATGCGAGATATGGAATTGTGTACAGTACGATACAAAAACTAGACAGAAATTTTCAATATCTTATCTAGCAAAAACTATGTCAATTTGTCTAATCCAAAACTATAATTCGACCGAGGCCGAATTTTATCTTTGGGGCTACGTATACGTTTCGACAAGGCAATTATTAAATTAATTGGGTTATACAGTACATCATGGATCAACTTTGCTTGGCAACCGAAATTATATAAACGTATGGAAAAAGAGGCGCGAGACAGACACGCGTAATGCTGCTGATGGGTTTCCATATATATACAGTCGCATATTATATGACCTTATTTTGATATTTAAAATTTTTTGTGTTCTTGTACACAATCAAAAATCTTTAAGTAAATTTATTATGTGAAAAATCACAAAACAAATTACAATGTCGCCGTTAAGACTGTCCCCTTTTTCAATTGATGCGATGACCTCAAATAATGTTTATATCGATACATTAAATTAAATATGTACTATAAACGGTTTTCGCGTATATATATAGTAAGATAAACGGCAATGGATCTCATCAGCACTCTGGTTTAGATGTCGAACAAATCAAGTGATTTATATTTTTGTACTCCTGCATTGCTTCGTATAGAGGATTCAAAACTTGTGTGGCTCGTACATCCTTTAAACGCTGTTTACATGTAATTTAAAAGAAATCCTTTCGATTTTAAATAAGAGCTAACACACACATGAACTTGCTTGTTTAATCAAATTATTTCAGATTAAAAATGTCTGCCCTATTCTAAACACGAGGCTTGCTGTGATTATCGCCATCAACCATAGTAAATCATTCGACATGGCGGAGTTGGAAGCATATTGGTTCAAATTACATTTGAAATGCACATCCAGAAACATAAATACACAAATTTTACTGAGCTAAAGAGCTTTTTGAGTTAGCTTTTTTTACTAAAATGTCGCTCCACTCCAAAAATGGAATTTAAAAAACTAAGTTTTGTATACATTGCACTCTAAAATGTCAATTTGAATACCTACCATAAATTAGTTATGTTTTAAAATTTTGTCCACCAAATAATAGTTTTTACCCACCCACTCTATGTGCCGAATATTCAAAGTTAACCAAAGAATAAGAAACTTGGTACAACACTATTAACTGTCAATTTAAATAAATAGTTGGGTTTCACAATTTTGTCCAACTGATTATGAATTTTGCCCACCAAATAATTAGTGTTGCCTGCCCAATCCGAAAAACCTATATACGAGATATACATTTATGCAAAAATTCATACTCACGTGGACAATTCAAAAACATAACTCATTTATTTGAAATGATAACAAATAGTGCATTATGAACATTCTTAACTCAATTTTAATATTCCGTACATAGGTAAAAGATGGTAGGTAAAATCAATTATTGGGTTGACAAAATTCATTCAGAGGTGGACAATTCTAAAATATAATCTTTTTTTTTTTAATTTATAGTTATTTATGTAGATGTTTTAATAATTCGTGCTTAGTTTTGTTTGGCCGACCAAACTAAGAATTGGGTGGGAAAAATTAATCTACAAACGGGCAATTCCGAATTAGAACCCAATTGTTTAAAGTGACAATAAATAGTGGTTTACGAATATTTTTTTTAATTTAGCTCAAAGGTTTACGTAATATTTTATTATTTCGTACTGCGGAGCAAAACCAGTTAATTGGTGGGCAAAATTTCTTCCACATAAGAACAATTTTGAAGCATAACCGAGTTATTTAAAATGACCTTTGAGATTGCTTTGCACATATGTCACTTCTCTTTTGAGAGTACTGGCTCAATTATAGCCAATTTCATTTAGCGCTTTTAAAGGGATCTTTATCCAGTAAACTCTTCACGTTGCCATACTTCCCCGGTTTATCGGTTAACAAACTTTCCGATAAACTGCCCATCAAATTTTAGTGTTTTGTACGAAAAATTATTAGTGAGTTAGAAAATATTTAGGAAGTAAATAGTTGTTTAGAAGTAAATAATCGAAAAAGAAGTATTTTGCTTACTTTACCATAATGCTCAGTAATTTTTAATTTCAAATCAATAAATAAAACAAAAACAAATAATTATTTAAATTAATAAATTTTATGAGCTGCTAATCGCGCGCATATCAATTCGATTAAATGGAAAAAATTTCAATACACAACGTAAAAGGAAATCATACGAGCGATGCACAGCACGGAAAGTTATCTTAAGTACCTCTGCAATAATTAATTTTAATTATTAATTCGTATTTATTTAAATTATAATGAAAAAATGTTTTTAATTATAATTTGCCGCATATATAAAATGAGGTGTTTTTTCCGGAAAATTGTTTATGCCGTTTCAATGAATGTGATGCTGGTACGTATTAAAAAATATTTTTTTAATTTCACATATCTAGCTTTTATATTGCACATAGGTGAAGTACCTTACCATGTACGGATTTTACGATTTATTTATATCGGGCTAATTAAAATGATTAGACAGTTTCCTTGTGACGCGGCATCTAACTTAAATGCACCTATAAATTACGTTCGTTGCATTTTTAATAGACCAATCATAATAAATTATTATTATTGTTAATATATTTGCATGATGATCTTCTATATCTCGATCATTAATAAATACGTGCACGATCAATCAAAATACAAACAAAGATTCATCATTTCAATTACTGTTCTACTCGATTTTATTTAAAAATATAAATAAATTGGTTTATTTATAGCTTCTTGATCGAACTAAATTACAACATATGTATATAGTCTGTAGAGTAATTAGAATATTATAAGGGGTGTACCCCCTATGAATTTTATATAGTTGCAACGATTAATTAAAACAATTTTCCTTATACATTTCTTCAACATCTGGCGTGATGCCCTAATATTTCATTATTTACTAATTAAAATTTGCTCGCATCCCTGATTTAATCGATTCATAATATATATAGAAGTTAATATATGAGGTCAAGATTTATGGACCATTTTCCGATAATTGATGATCGTGCGTCAAAATCGTTCAGATTTCAAAATCAATAAACTCTCGATAACGACGAACTTCAAAATATGGTCATGCAATTTTTTTAAGTTGGAGAAACCAGAATTTACGATATTTATAACCAGAACCTATATAATTTGGTATACATCCTGTTATAATAAAAATGGTTGGGCATACGCTAGTTCTACGTCTAGGCCTAATCTTTGTGTATAAAACTTTTTTCACCATTTTTATTAAATAATTTGGATAATATCGTGTTGGATTTGGGTTTTGTAATGAAGTTTTACGTCACTTACGTAGATCTCATTTTCAGTTTTGTTAGAAACTTCATGCCGGTTATACTAATCAGAATCTAAAACTGTCTAAAATTTTGACTACTCCAACCTTAAGTGTGAGTTGTGAAAGGAGGCACAACAAACCCAAAGAATTTGCACGTTTTCCGACTTTCTTTTCTCCGGGATTAAAACTGTAAATAAATTATTAGTCCATGTCAGATTTCTCCGGTTGAGAAACGACATTACTTCGGATATTTAAAATATAAAAAAGCACAAAATCAGTTAATCACCAATTGGTATTTTGAACTCAGCCAAAAAACAACAAAGCCAAAATCTGATAATATTCACGACTGATGAAAGTGAAAAAGGCGCAACCAGCAAAACCACCCCCAGTGATTTTAAATAAAGTTGAAAACTACACTGCGTAAAACCAAAACCGCAACAGTATAATTTTTCGAAAAAATATCCATTTTTCAAACGCTGTTATCTTGGTGAAATGTCGGTTTTTTTAATGTTAAAATAAAGCAAATTTAATCTACTTTTCGACGCTGGGTCCGTTTTTTATGATTTTGTATTTTTATGACTTTTTTTGAGTCCAACAAAAATGTTTTTAACGAGAAAAAAATCCCAAACTTTAGGACTGTCAACTGATGTTTCATTCGCAAACCCAAATAAGCCATTTTGTAGAGAAATTAGAAAGCTTGACAATGAGACTATTAAAATTAGTAGTAGTATGACAAATTACTGTTGAGTTATTCCAGTTGTAGCGAAAGACATGACCAAAAATGTCAAAAACTTGAGTCTCGCGTAATATTGGTCGCACAACGAAAAAATAAGTTGTAAAAAAACGAAAACCAAAACGGTGTTTTATAACGAATAACATTTTAAACTTTAATGAACCATAATACAAAAAACCAAAAAAAATTGAAAAACGGGTGTTTCCCCCTCTAGCCCGCATATAGATACACTGTGGCATATTTAAAACGTTTAATATTTAAAACGTTTGTTAAATGTGTTTAGCGCTGCATAGCATAAAAAAAATCTACGCTCAATTTCTCGTTTCATATTGGAAGTACTTGAAGCCGTAAAACTTCATCTACGTAAAGTCCTGATGTTAAAGCAGACTATGGTATTACTACCAAATCTGTCTTATAATTCCATGATATTCCTGCCCAAAACATCACCGAACCTCCATAAAACGCTACTACTGCATCACGCAATCAGGCATCATTCGTTCTTGAGTTGCACTCCAACACCGATGAGTCCAGTTTATGTATATCAACGTATAGTTCCATTAACGCCGACGATGATTATTAGTCAGATATGGCACTCTAATTGGTCGACGTGATCGTAGTCGATAATCCTTCAATCGATTCCGTATGGTCTGCGTGGTTATCTGAGCACTAATTTTTCAATTTTTTCTGACGTGATCTTCTCTTGCCGTACTACGAGATCCTTCACGCCGTTTTATATTATTGGTTTCCAAATTACACGTACGGCTTATCACAGATTGATTGATTGGAATGTGCGACCAAACCTAAGTAAGATTCCCGGTTGACGCCGGGCCCATCCGCACACTCTTTTACATATAACAAGATGGAGGGATAGGAAAGGTTTGTTAATTATTATGGAAATTGACCCGGTTTCAGACACCTAAGTATTCAATAGTTAGTAAATTGTTAGTTGAAATGTAATATAAGACGGTTAGCACAAGACAACACAATTATTTTTGATTTTTTTTTTCGATATATTCAGAACTCAGCATCCTAAAAAAAATATAATTATAATTAAAAATTTTTATTAAGTTGCAGTAAATTTCCTGAAATAAAATGTCATTATTAAGAGTTAAATTAGCTTGAATGAAATAAATGTAATGTTATGATTAGTATTAACTAAATTTCTCTTAAAACAAGTTAAATCAAAATAAATTAAAACAAATCGAATCCAGAAATTACTAAATATTGCAGTACTAGTATCAAAGCACGAAAGGAACGGACGACCTTCTTTTTATCTTCAACTGGTAGAGTCTTTGTGAATCTGTTGAATTAATGGATTTATTTATAAAAAAAATAGTTAAATAAAAAAATTATATAATGTGAAGATCACTTGTCCTTGCCATCCCTAATGGCCAAATGAAAACTGGTTTTAAAAACAGCTAATCTGATATATGTAAGGTAATATCCATAATGTATGTTTGGCACAGTTTTAGAACCCCAATACCTAAACAAATTAAACCAGAATTGAATAGTTAATTTAAAGCAATCAAAAATCTGTAAGGTGGCAGAATTAATAAGTAGCTAGCACAACTGTAGGTTCCATTTTCCAAATAACCCAATCGTATTAAATAAATCATAAAAAGAACAACCAGCGATAATTGTTTATCAAACCTAGAACAAGCTAATCAAAACCTTCACCAATTTACTGTCTCCCAAACAACCTCTTCATGACAGTCTCCCGAAACAACCTAGAAAATAATTTAATTAAAAAAAGCCATGATCCCTGAAACACTATCTAAGTACAGCAATATTTAACTGCATTTCAAATTTAATCTGTAGCTTTCAAGATATCTGCAATTCCAAAAAGTATTCGCTGAAATATCAAATTTATTAGAAACCCGATAGCCATTATGATTCCTATTGTCTGCTCTTCTGAATTTTAAATTAAAATTTTATTTTTAATTAGAAAATATTACGACTTCAAAGATCCTGTAATCAAAAATCTTCATTAGAAATAACTAAATAAATGAGCTTAATCAAGAACTGGATTGAATAATAGTATTAATAAACACCTGGTAAACCTCGATAACTCTAAATTTCTCACCAAATTAAAATATGTACATATAATGATTAAATAGTCAAACGCTGAATGATTGGATGAAGGAATATTGGTAAAATTCTAATAATCTCTGAAATCACATTGTGAAAAGAATTATTTTATAAATAGTCATAGTAAAATGTACCAAAGAATATGTTATGCTTATCCAGGAGTACTCGATACCCACCCCCTCTATAAACAAAAAACACACTGCAACACACAAAGTTATATCCGAAACAACCCCAAAAGACGGTTTGAATCCTCTCCCCGTGACACCTCTACCATTCGCCAAGCGATCTCCAATCAACATCACTATTCGACAACACCCATGCTTCATACAGCCGTGATTATAAAAGTATCGCGGCAATCCTACAGCTCAAAAACCCCAACGTACGACCGATCATCCTGAAATTACAAAAATGACTCAACTCCCGCGAAACCGACGGTAAAGTGTAAGAAAAACATCTATGATATTCAGCAAAGATACCAACCTGGATACACAAATCCAAACCTCAGACAAGGGTTCCATGCAAAACCGCAAATTTGCCTTTTTATACCAACAATTGATTGATAATTGATTGACATCAACTCCCAAATAAAACGATTTAAAATAGCCCAAACTAGCTTACAAATACAGGTAACGACAGAGCATGTTATATGAATATAACCCTCCGTAAGCTGAGAAACACAATGTTCAATGAAAAACCATCATAAACCGCAGACACCGACCAACCACTCATCATGAACGAAATCTATTCAAAGCACTCTACCACAAATAACAAAGAAATTTTATTGCAATACGGCTCCACCATATCCTCGCCGCCTCTGTGAAAATTGATCACACAAATGAAATCAATGAAAAGGCGAACAACTAGGAAAACAACAACTAAAATCTATGATTTGATCTTCTGTTTGTTTGTGTCTTTTCATATCGAAAAACATTTACACACTAACAAGCACAAAAAGTAAATACCTTTGCATATAACAAATATATAATAATTATGTAATGAATATAAATAAAATAATATGAAAACAAAAACAACCCTGATCTTGTAAATTGTTTCTTCGTAACCAACACATATTACCCAACGGCCAATATAGCCAAAGCTAAAAGCATATAACAAGGTATATATATAGTTACATCGCAAAACCACATTTTCAGTGGATATTGGAATGTATATCCCACTATACACCTCCAGTACTAATCTCCATGTAAAATATATAATGTACGAGTAAATATATATGTATACCAAACAAAACGTAGAATTCAAAATTACCGGCAAAAAAAACGAAAAATAATCGTAGCAAAACAACAGCAAAAATTGTTTAGCGAGTGTAACAAAAACAGAACGGCATTAAAAATCCCTTTCTCGCGCAAACTATACTCGATTGACCTACTAGATGAGAATACTAGTACTCTCTACAACTTTATGGGTTATAAAATACAGTTAAAAGGTTTACATATATGTATACTTAAAATTTATTTGGAAAAAGTATATATAATAATTAAAATATGTATTAAAACAATGAATAAATGGACAACACTTATCTTATGCATCCTTTGGAATCAAAAAAGTCATACATATTGAAGGTTTACATATATCGCGTGTGATGCATTCAAGCAACGGTATTAAAATATGTAATATAAGTGCAAATTGTTACGTACATATTCTACACCAATGCAAACACCACACACACAAATTTATATAAACATACAATATGTACAACTTTTCACTTTACTCATCAATTTACAAAAATTATTATTATATTATTATTTATTTATTTATTTAACACATATAAAATTATTAGTTATTTATTAGTTAACTATAACAAATTTAAATTAAATAATTTATTTATTTCGAGGAGAGACAAAAACACGTCTTTCCTCGACGACGATCAATCGCCGACCACACGTACGGCTTATCACAGATACGTTTAAATCTAAAGCGCGTCCAACTTCACGAAAACTTTCACCTGCTTGAACTAAAGTCACAATTTTCGTAGCACGAACGAGTAATTGTTCTCTCCGATTCATTTTGACACTTGAGGAGTGATTTTTCAAAAGGACGTATTTACATACAAAACTTTTTTTCAGAAATTAGAAAAAACTTGCTGTGTTTCTAAATAATTAAATTTTTTTACCTGATTGATAATTATAATTAATTTTCGCAACAAATCGAATTTTCATCATTTTCATATTTTCAAATGTCATCTTGTAATTATTAAAACAACTTTGAAAATAAACCCTTTTACTCAATATTTTCCATAATGAGCCGTTTTGTAAAATAGGCCGTTTTGTAATTCAGATTAGGGATAACACGATAATTCGAGATGAATCGTGTGTGTCTTTAAAGCCGAGAAATAGACGAGTGGATGGATCTGAAAAAATTTAATAAAACAAATATTCAGAGTTTGAAGCATTTATTTTTATTTAATAAAAAATAATGTTAGAAGATTATTAATATCTGACTCAATACAGTGGCAAAATTCACCATGCTCATCTTGTTCCTCCAAAATTTGACATTCTTCGTGTTGATACTGGAGAAAAAATTTATACCAAGGTCTCGAAGCAACTTCCAGTCTGGGCCAAACTGCAACATTTTCTTTTCAAGTCCAGATTGGAACTTGACAATTTTTGGGGTATAGGGATATAACATCGCAGAATCGGCATTTATAAAATGGCATCCATAATCAACGAAGCTTTAGGCATAGGGATATAACATCGCAGAATCGGCATTTATAAAATGGCATCCATAATCAACGAAGCTTTCAGAATCAAATATGTACCATAGGTATGGACATTGGCGGAGGTGATTATGATATCAAAGCCAGAAAAACCACTCAATGAAATAACGTCCCATTATCAGGCCAATACACTACTACCTATTATGTCAAAATTATTTGAATGACCCCTATTAAAACGAATGAAAACGAGTATTGAAAGTGCAGAACTATTCCCATTCCACCAATACGGATTTCAAGATATAAATTCCTCAATAGATTAAGTTTATAGGATAACGCACATCGTAGAAAAAGCACGTGAGGAAAAAGGCTCTGCTCAGCAGTTTCCTTGGTGTGTGGCTCAGGCATACGACGGTTTATTGCTGAAACATAGGAAAGTTTTACCGCCACAATTCTGCGACCTTCTTGAATAATATATGTACAGTGGCGAGCAAAAATGGATACATAATGATTAATTAATTAAAAATATATATTCAAATTCATTGTTTAGTTCATATGTATCCAAATATGCCCGTTTTAGCTTACCCTTTAAAAACAGTTGTTTTTTTTTGTTTTTATATTTTCTCAAATATTGATAAAGTGAAATGGCGTTTCAACGTTAACCTGTTCTTTGATCAAGTTTTATTCAAAATTTGAATTGTTGTTATATTTTAATTAAAAAATTAAAAAAATGAGAAAAATATTAGCTGAGTTGGAACAAAATATCATTTCTCAAAGAATAGTACGAAATGTAAGAAACATAGGAACAATTTGGACAAATCAAATGATTGTAAAGGACGTCTACAACTTTTAAATGATAGGAACTCTCGTGGAATACTTTTAATAGAAAAAAAGAGAAACCACAACCACCAACTTATAAATACACCACACAAAGCTACTAAGGAGTTGAGTAAAAATGTTAGTGAGTCAACAGCTAGGCGGGCGTTGCAAAAAATAATTTTGCATTCATACGTAAACTAGAAAAAAACCAGCCTTATCCAGCGAAAAAATCAAAGCGCTCCGCGATTTCGCAAAATTTCATAAAAATTGGTCTATTGACGATTGGAAACGGGTAATCTGGTCCGATGAAACGAAAATAAATCGATCTCAGCAAAATGAAAAGTGCTACTACTGGAAACGGCCTAATGAAAAAATAAAGAAATATGATGTTACGGAAACTATGAAGCACGGTGGCAAATCGGTAATAGCCTGGGGATGCTTCACCTGGTGGAACATTAACCCACTAATGAGGATCAAGGGCATTATACGAAAGGAAGAATATTTAAATATTCTTAAAGAAAATCTAGTGGAGTTTGTGGAAAAATTTACTTATCCGAAGTAAGAAATCGTTTTTCAGCAAGATGGAGACCCCAAACACGCAGCTTAAACCGTACAAAAATAGTTCAAAGATCAGAAATTTTAAACTATGAAATGGTCTGCTTAAAGTTCGGATATGAATCCCATACAGCATTTGTGGGCTTTCATCAAGTGTTGATTAAACGAATATGGTGAGGCACCTACAGACGTAGACGAATTATGGCGGCGCGTTGAAACGAAATGGAATAAGATTCCACACGACTCCATACAAGGGCTGCCGAAAGCATACCCCGACGTATAAAATCTGTTATTGACAATTAGGGACTTTGGACTAAATATTAAAGATGTCAAATTTAAAAACGTGCATATGTGACCTAAACAATGAATTTTAATATATATTTTTAATTAATTAATCATTATGTACCCATTTTTGCTCGCTACTGTACAATATAAACAGGCATGTTAGTTTTAAACAAGAACAAGCATACTCAAAAATTAAAGAGATCAAAGCTTGAATACCACCAGGGAGGGTCTTAGGAATAAATTTTTTATACCTTCAATTCACAAGCGATATTGCGATATGACACTGGTAGCAGATCAGTAGGTGTCACCATAGAGGAAACTATTTTAATAAATTTGAACGTGCGATAGAAAAAATTAACGCATGGACAAAGCGATAACGCATCAGATTGAACCAAAAAAAAGCCCACCTGTTGGCTCCATCAACAGAAAAGTAAATCAACTGCCTGTGGTACTAAATAATGCCCTATTACCACATGCTAACTCAGCAAAATGGGAGGGATATTCTTAACCTTGCAGTGGAAACAGTGGCCAACGAAGTAAGCAAAGCAGCTGAAGTATGAAGAGAGGGCTGCACAATCACGCAAACGTCAAACCCAGCCAACTGCCGAAGCGGTTGGTTGTGAGATTAATATTGGGGCCAATTCCAAAATCTAAAGTTGTATGTTGTGTGATGCTATTTTCGTTTTTTCAATAGAAGCTCGACTCTCAATAGGAGTACAAAGGATTAAAAAATGGCATCGACAATGCAGAGAATGTAAACAATATCGAAAATCATTATTTTTGCTGTTTCAGCAAAATTCTATGATTTCTTTGTTAATGGAACGTGGTAATGATACATTTATGTATATTTACGGTTAAAGTGCGAAACCGTTAAATCAGTGAAATTATTAGGTGTACAAGATGAAACTCGGCTCTGAAGTTGGTTACATTAAAATAGCCTATCGTTCCGTGTACATCAATTTCTGTTTTCAAATGAAAAAAAATGCTGCTCAAGCTATGGAATTGATTAATTCGACTTTGAGTGAACATTTTGTGAGTCATTCAACAGTAAAAAAGTCATTGGCATGATTTCGTGATAGTAATTTTAGTCTTGAGGACGATCTACGTTCAGGTACTGTAAAACAATTTAAAGACCAATAACTTAAAGTTTTACTGTCTCCTTAGTTTTGGGAGATAGTTACCTGTATGCGATGGGAAAAATACAGAAGGGAAGGGAGGAAACAAAATCCGAAGAGTTGCCGCATCTGCTTGAATTTGCTTTCTCGGTACAAAAGAAAGAATTTTTTGCACAAAACCATTACGGATGAAGTAAAGTGAAGTAAAGTTGCAAAAATGATGAATATTCATGTCAATAAAATGTTACTGTGTGTCTGATGGGATTTGAAAGGAGTCATTTACTACAAGTAGAGAAAATTACGTTGCTCTGGGGGAAAAAGACCATTTACCGGCCAAAGAAGGAGGAAGCGTATTTTGTTCATCTGCATGAACTCATCTTATCTTTAGGCTGGAAAGTTTTACAGCATGCGGTGTATTTTCCAGACTTGGCTCCCTCTGATACTTATTTAGATCGTAGTCATCATAAACTTGAAACACCAGTGGTTCACGAAAGTTGATGATGTGCAAAAATGGCTCGATGACTATTTTGATTTGAAACCACCAAGTTTCTATCGCGAAGGCATTCATCATCTACCTAATAAATGGCAAAAGACCAGAGATAGTAATGGCGAATATTTCGATAATTAATCTTTTTAACACTTATATTTTCCATAAAGTTAAATTTGATCAAAAAAGCAGAGTTTCTACTTGCACACCTAATTCATGCAATGTTTGTGGTACAATATATTTTCCATCCGGAAATCTCGCCCTATTTAGAGGGAATACATTAAAATACTTTGCATGATCAAATAAAGTGTAAGTTTTTAGATCGAAGCAGGCGAAGATATCCAATCAGAAAAAAATATTGCACAACAAAGTTGCATACATCACTCCATTTTTCAGTATTCTTCTTTGCGTTCTCATGCGGTCACTGACCCTAAGGTTTTAAACCATAATCCTTAGTAAATCTAGATTCTCTTAACAAATTTTAGGATGAAATTTTGGGTTATTCTGGGTAATACCCAGTAATTGTTTTGTATCGAGTAGAGGTTACCAATGCGTTTCGCTGTTTTGGTTTCGTTAGCTCAAACTGGCAAACTGCAATCCCAACTTTCAAATCGTCTTACCAGAATGTCGATTTTGTACGAAAAGCGACAAGCGCGAGGTGAGCAAACCGGAAAAATAAAGTATTGAGCATTTTGATTGTATTAGTAGGCGAGACGCATGCGCATGATCATGATTTGATTTTTTTGGATTGACATTTCTATTCGTAAACATTTCACAATTTTCATATTTTTGAATTAATTTGAAAATAATTCACCATATTTAAATATTAAATGATAAACATACAAACTAATATTAAAACATAAAATCCTAAAAACGTAAAATATTAGTTCAGTCCGCCGCTCAAAAGCAAGCGAACAGAAGAGGTGGGTAGACGTCAATATCAAGAAAATTAAAGCGATTCAACCGGATCCATTTATTTTGGTACCTACCATCGCAAAAATGACAAATAGAATGCACATATACATAGGCAGTAAAATTGTTAGTTCTTTCCTTTCTAAGTTGTAGTTGGGTTGCAGTACGAAAACCTTGTACATTGCTTCCCTGACGAAATAAAGCAAAAATAAATGAAAACAATCGATACAAGTGAGGTTAAAATTGCCGACTAATTACAAGGTACAGGCAAATGTAAAGAAATATTTATTATCGGGTTTTATACTTTAGTGGGTATTTGATTGTCCATGCCATAGCAAAAGCGAGTTATGAGGGACGCATTGGTTTAGAAAATGGTACTACTAGAAAAAGTCATGGAAGGTGGAGGAACGACGCATGTTATAATATTAAGTTGCTCTATATTAGCAATTTCAAGTTGAGATGACTAATTAAGCCCAACATGAGTTTTTCCCATCTCGACCATAATATGGATTACCGTCAACTTCCACCATCTTCTTATAAACTTATGGAACAATCGTTTAAATTCTGCTTGATATAAAACTTGGCTGTAGTAAACTACAGATCTGGACAAGAGGCTAGAGTATCAAAAATTTCGACAATTTGTCTTATTTATCATCATCAGCCGGTCTGTGTAAGCGCTGCAATTCTTTCTCACATCGGTTTTTTTCCACCTCGTGAATTAATTCTGAACTCCGACCGAGCAATTTTTTCTAGCCTGTAGCACTATTCTGTCTTTCCCTGGGAATAGGGAATTAGGGAAGGTATGTTCATAGCATTTTTGTCCAAATTGTATTTTTCTAGCCTACTGAGGGAATAAGTTTGGTGTAAATATTTTCGAAACAAAGATATATCAGAAAATATGTTTCCCTATATAAATTTTGTGAAACAAAAGTTTACCAATTAACTATGTTTTTAAAATTTTTGCACTAATCTTATTCAGAAAAATAGGCCAGAAAAATACAATTTGGAATAAAATGTTATGAAAATATTTTTCCCATTACCCTATTTCCAGGGAAAGCCAGAATAGTGCCACTAATGACATTTATCACTAGTTTACTTAAATAATTAAAATATGTAAAAAAAATTGTTTACAACAATTTGCATAACACTGTCAAGAAATGTAAACCCTTTATCACCTTCCACCAATAGAATGGCCATCACGTGGACTTCATTTCATTGAGGCGTTGAGAAAAATGACTTTGCAGCTTCAATATAGTGAATATAATTGCTCCGAAAAAGCGAACCTTTTACAAGGGTAATAAATCTTTTCAGGACGAACCAAATCTGATGTTGGAGAAAAATCAACTAAGAATTTTGGTTGCGATTCTTATTATATGTAGATTGTATTCTTAACCGAAGATTACGTTAACTTCATAATATGCTACAGCTACAGCCATTGATTGCATTTTCGGATTGTAATTCCAGGCTTTGTACAACAGGGTTAGGTGTTCACAATTGGGTTTTCGTACCTATGCGTTTCAGGAAATTTTATTTAATTTTTAAATTTATTTTATTTTATTTTAAGTCAAGATTATATTCCAGATGCGCTATTAAATGGTCCCTCATTTTCTACGGTCTAGAGTAACAAATGGCGACAATTCACTCAAACGAGAACGTTCCAGGCAATAAAAAATATGTAATTATAAATATAAATTATTGTTTTAATATTCTGCACTGCACATTAATAGTTTCCTAGTGATTACAACACGTGAATTTGTTAAGTGCCGCTTGACATAATTTTTAATTAATGAAGCAAATCGTGCAAACCAAATCGGTAAAAATTAGGAAATGAAATGGAGCGATGAAAAGATAATTTCTTTGAACATATATATAATTATTGCGTCTGTACCGCGTACGTCTTATAAAAATTGCAATTAATTTGTCAACTGCATAATTATAAGCTGCATAACGATTTTTTTTTTCTTATATGTAGTGAAAGTGTATTATTAAATCGCGATCGAAAATTCGATAGTATAGTGACGTACATACGAGAGTGTATCTACTTGCATAACTGCGCTACAAATTCTAAAATTAGAGTTACATAAATAGTAAATAACAAAATATAGTATTTGATGTATTTTTGTGTGTTTACGAAATAATTCATGAAGAGTATTTTGACGTACATCACTTAGTAAATAGCGGCGCACACTAAAAAAATGAATTGGGCGTTCGAAAAGAAAAAAACAGAATTAAACATAAATATTTTTGTATTTTGTGAGTAACCAACCCGAAGTGCGGTTGATGATGAAAATATTTGACCACGTCAAGGATCACATAAACCAGTAAACAAAACCTACAAGACAGTGTCATTATGGAAAAATGGAAAAACAATTCCGAGTAAAAACCCCCAAAAAAATATCATCAATTACGAATCAATCTTCAAATTGACGTGCGATAATTTCCCAAGAACATGTTAATATTTACAAAATATTTACGATCTATAAACCGATTAATTTATCTATTTATTTATACAATGTTGGGAAAACAGCGAGAAAACACACATTTTTATCGCGTTTTTCTTCTGATCATAGGGAAAAAATAAAATCGAGATGCGATCGTTATAACAAATAATGTTAGTAAAATGAAAATCAAATAATGAAATAATAGCACGTGAATGACGTCAATCGGAACTCGAAATGAGGTGATTTGCACAACATTATATGGTCGGCGGATGGTGTAACGTATTTTTTTTTTTTTGATATATTAATACAGTGCGGAGTTGCGGTGACCAATCAACAATGAAAGTGAGAAAATTCTAAGATTTCCTAACCGATAGACGTACACATATATGTAATAAATATCAGTTTTCTATATGCGCGTCTGCAGACATGGGCCGCTGGGCCTAGACGATCGTATAATATGAATGTTTATTTATGAATAATTTTTTATTTGTATAAATTTATAAACGGTACACTTCTCATATATATGCTCAAAACACATGGCCTACTACTTAGTGGTAATTTTAGTAATAGGAGTTTATCTTAGCAAATGACTAACAGGAAGCGATCGTTAGATTTTATGTTCTCACACACTCCAGCTAGATTTTAATTACATCTTGGTGCCAGGTTTATTTTACACGAGTGCTCGAATTACCAATAATATTTACGACATGATCGATATTTACGAAATATGTTAGCGCGCTTACCACCTTATCTGGAAAAGTAAGTTTATGTGTTAGACGAATTTTGGTAAAACGTTTAAAATTTCAATCACAAAAATACTAGAAGACCTCCTTTAAAAGTGGTTAAGTTTGAATTTAGTCCTGAGTGAAAATGCTAGTCTTAAATCGAATAATGCTAGGTTCTAACCTAGCCAGGTCCAGAGCTGTTGGAAGATGCATACTGCAACTGGATCTGGATGATGCGCATGCACATTGACATGCTGGGGATGATATCGGTTTCTTCCATTTTTCAATTATTTTCAACACTGAAAAATTCTAATTTAAATAAAGAGACTTCTAAGTGTCTTACAGACTCGGTGGCGATGGTGTCGATGGAAAGATCTAGACATGAAGGTTTTTAAAACGGTTAAAATTGATTCACCACGTCTATTTAAAATTCACACAGTCGTACATAGAAATTAAAATTACAGAGAAATGTTATATTTATATTCAACACAGAATTATTAAAATTTTAATGAATAGTCTGCTTTATTTTTAAGAACTTTGTTTATTAATTGAAAAAAAGTGTTTTTTTGGGAAAGCTTAATTTGAAGTTGAATATGGTCCGACAAAATGTCTGAAACACTTCTGCTCAACAAAAGCAATTACAGCAAACCCTTGATTTAAAGGAACCAATATTTAACGGACTCTCGATTTAACGGACAATTTTTTTATTTTCCATTTTTCGGTTATCGATTATGTTGGGATTGAGTATGTTGGATAGAAATGGTATTATTAAATGATTTTTGGAAGAAGTTCTGGAATATGGCCACCTGGGGAGGATTGCGTATGCTGGATGGACATGGGATTCTTAAACGATATTTAGCCATATTGCAGAATTTTTTCCAAAAGTCATTTAATAATCTCATTTCCATCCAACATACCCGATCCCTTCAAAATCAGTTAAGAATTGTTCGAGTTCAGTCCCAGGTGGCCATATTCCAGAACTTCTTCCCAAAATCATTTAAGAATCCCATTTCAATCCAACATACCCAATCCCATCATAATCGGTTAAGAATTGAACGAGTTCCGCCCCAAATGGCCATATTCCAGAACTTCTTCCAAAAACTGTTTATGAATCTCTGTTACATCCAACAAACAAAATCCCATTACAATCGATTACGAATTGATCGAGTTCCATTCCATGTGGCCTAATTCCAGAACTTCTTCCAAAAATCATTTAAGAGTCTCAGTTCCTTCCGAGATGGCCATATTCCAGAACTTCTTCCAAAAACTGTTTATGAATCTCATTTCCATCCAACAAACAAAATCCCTTCATAATCGGTTAAGAGATAAAGCAGAACTCGTTTATCTCTTAACCGATTCAGGCCTCCTAGGTGGCTATATTCCAGAACAAGTACCAGCTCTATAGTCGATTAAATTTAAAAACATCCGGATTTAACGAACATTCGGATTTAACGGAGTCCCCCAATTAGTCCGTTAAATCGAGGTTTTACTGTACTCGGCGTGTACATTTAATATGTAGACAATCTCCAAAGAATGGATGCGGGGTCAATTACGATTTTAACATCAGCATTAAACTGCGGCATAAAATTTGATTGACAGACTATGGTAACATGGTTTTATTTGCGGTGTAACGTGTTTCATTATAAATCACAATTTATTTTTTTCAAATTCAATGATTTAATGAAGATTGATTTTGGAGGAGCCTTATATAAACTATAAATTCGGTAAAACTAGTTAAATAATTACCGTTAAATAAAAGAAATGCCCGATAATGGTTGTTAAAAAAAATTAGAAAAATACATTCGAGGTCTACATTGGTAATTTTATTTTCTAAATGTAATAATCGTGGTGAGTTTTGAATAAAAGTGGTGAATAAAATTTAATTTAGCAGCCGTTATGTCTAGGCCTTTCCACCCACGCCACCACCGAGTAAATCTCTAAGACACCTAGGGCTCTATTCTTGAGCTATTACGAAAAAATTTTCTATCGAGTTATAAGTGTCAATATATTACAAAAATCTTAAAATGGTATTCTTTAAATTGGATTCCGAAAGTTTTCGTAACGGAACGTTACTAAAATTTTCGTAATGGTTTTTTTGTTCCTTATTTCATTTTCGTAATAAAATTATTTAGATTTTTTTTTTAAATATTCGTAGTAAAACGCAATGATTTCACACAGTTTGATGTCTCAAACTATTTATTTAGAGATGTAATGGGCATTTTGTTACCTAGGTAGTAAAAAAAAGGTGATTACATTTTTTTCTTTATTACTATGGGTGATCATTTAGAAAACTTGGATTTATTTTTTAGAATTACCCCGGTTTTATTTTTTTTAAATACAACTCTATTTCTATTTGATGTCCAAAATAATGTTTTGTTTGAGATAATAAATACACATTCTATTTTTTTCTTTACATTTTATTTTCTAAAATAAAAGACATTGTTGTTTATACCCGCCTCTATTCTTAAAAATATGGGAATATCTACAATTATTGGTAATCTGGGGTGAGATTTTTTTAGGTTTGTCCCTTTTATCTTCTGATTACTACTACTAGTTTATATTTGGGAAATCCATATTTTTTATTTAAGCAAAGTACACAATTCAAAACAGTCGCCAACTGGTTTGATTGCCGAATATCACCAATAATCCTCTGAGCTTGTTCCAGCTCAGACATTTGAAAAAGCCGTTCTACGATAACCACAATAATTTATATTATAAAATAAAATATTCAAAATTTAATAATATTAAACACAAAAATACACAACAGTAATTTTAAAAAACGTCTGTTTCGCTTAGGGTTTCCAATTTAAATGGCATTTTTAATCACCTCATTACGGAATGTCATTATTTTTTATTCCCCTCTTTCTTATTTTCGTAATGGTTTCAAGAATACCAATTTATGATTTCTCCATTACGATTACGAAAATCGGTACCTAAATAGGGCCCCTGTGGCACTATTCTGGCAATTCCCCGGGAATAGAGAATTGGGCAAAGATTTTATATGTAATTTCAGTTCAAATATTTTTTTTTCTAGCCTACTGAGGTAAAAAGTTAGTGTTAATTTTTTTCAAGACAAAATTAAATTGGGAATAATTTTCTCTACCAATTTAGGTATGCAAAAATTATTCCCAATTTATAAATATTTACATGGAACTTTTTTCGTCAGTAGGCCGAAAAAAATATATTTGATCAGAAATTACATATAAAATCTTTCTCCAATTCCCTATTCCCGGGGAATTACCAGAATAGTGCCACTGGAATTCATTTTTATTTAAATTAGAAATTTTGAGTGTCGTCATTTCGTTAAGCGTTATAGTAAACACTAAACAGTATAATTGTATAAATAACTACAGAAATTGAAACTACTCCCGTAAATGATTTTTGGAATTACTACATCGATAAAAAAATTAAATCAAAAAATTTGGTAGGGTGTACGTGCCTTCTGCAATATTATTTTCTTCATAATAAGTACCCGTGGTTCTCTTGAAATCTTGTATAAAGTAGTGAATAAAATTTATACTTTGATAGCCTTTATGACATAAATTCCTACATTAACAAAAATATAAAAAATGTGTGGGGTGCGAACTGTACAGCCTAATTTTGATTCCTTAATAATAAAAAAACTAGGCAGATATCTCAAGTGGAGGAAGAAATAGTACTCTATTTTGGTGCAACTGTCCCCACCTAGCGCTAAGCAGAATAAAATTTTCGACAACTCTAGTTCTAAACGACCTAACGAACTTTGGCGAAAGCTTTGGATGAGTATGATGAAAAGCTGTGTGGTACGGCTACCAGGCCAGCCACCCAAACCTACCTAATTTAATTTTAACCTCAGAATACAATTTACTATATGAACGACCTTGTGAATTCACCATCGATGATAATATCACTGCACTCGCAACGAAAGGCTATGTAATGTCAAATAATTGCGAGCGAACGTGAAGTTTAATAAATTGGCTTGCGTATAACCGTATTTCTGATAATTTCGGATAAAATTCTAGGACCAGCCGTCTGTTTAAATTATTCTTGATGTCAGGAGATTGTAACAAACTATAGAATTATCCATATTATCCGTAGCAGGAAAATTAAAGAATGGAAGCACTAAGAGATTATCATGAATTTGAACAGTATTCGAGAGGAGTTTGATAGTGCAGCTGATAAGTCTTCTGAGCCGTAAGCATGCACATAATAACATATGAAACAACAGGGTCCCATTTGAAATATTTTAAGACGCGAATTATCAAAACGCGATATTTCAAAACGCGATATTTCAAAACGAGATATGGTACAAAACGGGATATGGTACAAAACGGGAGTTTAGGATCGGGTTATATCAGGCGGGTGAAGGGGAAATTTAATTTCAGTTTATAGGAATTTAAAAATCGATAGGAACGATAGTATATAGGATCGGTATCAGGTTATAGGCTGCGCCTCCGCCGCTTAGCAACGCATATTCTGTACCATATCTCCTTTTGAAATATCGTGTTTTGAAATATCCCGTTTTGTACCGTATCGCGTTTTGTACCATATCGCGTTTTGAACTATCGCGTTTCGAAATATCGCGTTTTGTACCATATCGCGTTTTGAAATATTGCATTTTGAAATATCGCGTTTCGAGAGGATCCGGAAATAACATGTGCCACTTTTTACAAGAAAGTTGATAAAGTTAATACTGCAGATGATAATGGACACTCGATATTTGTGATTCTGATAGAAATGTTGAAGAAAAGCTTGTACAATACATTATACAATCAAATATTGCATTTAAATCTGACATTAAATGAACAGTGATTTGCTGGCGCTTAAATATACACCTGTCCGTTGCTGTTCCAGAAACTTTTAGTTATTAAGAAGATTGATCAGATCAGTATAAATATGATTCCAGAATTATGGCATCAAACTCTCTGACTTTAGCCATCAATTCTATTCGTCCTACCGTGCCGTGACTTCCCACAGTATATTCGGTATCAAACTTGGGGTGAGCGTCAGTCCCATTGGTATTTTTTGCACTCCCAGTTTTACTTGTGTTTTGTATGCTCTATTATGAGTGGCTGTGGCAGGATGTGTCATTTTCCGAAGCCTATGCCATTATTTTATTAGGTCTGTCATTACTCGCACTTAACTTCATTTTGAGCTGCTAACCTACTGTTTAAGCATTGTGCAGCACTACTGCTTGAAACTGATTCTGAACAGATTCTTCTGAAAGACATTCACCTTAAAATGTAAAGGTTTTAAAATTTCTTTCGAGCTTTCTGTAACCAGATGTTTGAAAAAAAGCAGGTGGCCTTCGTAGACAGGCTATGGGACTTCAGTTCCCTACTAGCAGGTTGAGTCCGGCTTTCTTATAGGGAAAAAGAATTAGGAAAAATATTTACATAGCGTTTACGTTTTTGACAAAAATATCATTTTTCGGCCTACTGAGAAATTTTATTTCATCGAAATTTTTATGATTTAGGAAATTTGTTTTCCGTATCGAAATTGGATAGGAAAAATATTCACAAGTTAATTTTGTTTTTGAAAAAATTTACACCAACTGTTTACCATAGCATGCTTGAAAAAAAAGTTTGCTGTAAAGTAAAAATATTTTTCCTAATTTTTTTTGCTATGAGGAAACCAGACCTGCTGCTCTTCATTTTTTTAATTGTATTTTTGACCTCTAGCCAAATTTGTCCTACAATTTCTGGGAACTATGGCCGATTTTTTGTGGCCGATGTCGTGGACCTTTTCAACGATTTCCTCAGTAACAACGTCTACCGGGCGGCCTGGCCGCTCATCATCAAAAACAGATGTACAACCACGTTTAAATTCGTTGAACCAATATCTCACGGTTGTCATAGATGACCATATAGGCAGCATCCAACTTAGCTTTTATTCCTTCGCATGTTTTTCCATTTTATTGAAACAAAAAACACGATGTATGACTGCTGCCAAATAAAGACTAGCCTGTGAACTTATCGATCGACCCTCGTATTTGCAAAATTTCGATTCTGACACCAATCAACCTTTTAAGATTCAAAAATAATTAACTAACTTAATTTAACTATCTACGTTGCTATACCAACGCTAGCGTAGCCTGATAAAGTTTAAACTAAATTAAATACACAGGCCCACAGCGTGGTTGATTATGTTTTGTGATCCAAAAGATCAAAGGTTCTAATCGCGTATATTAAACACGATGAGTAAACAAAAAACGTGTTCATATGTTGGATTGACGAAAAACGTTTACTTAAAACCACCAAAACCTATAGAGAAAATAATGGTAACGGTTAAAACCTTGGTAAACGATGCTGCATCATCAAGTTTATGACTCACATTCGCCATAAAAAAATTCATTTGGAAAATTACAGATCTTAATTACAATAAAACTTTTATTTGTTGTTCGATTTTAGGTAATTAGTACCTAACCAGGTAATGTAGTAAACGCATATATAGACATAATTTACGTAATAAATGTTTACGCGTATGAGTAAGAGGAATATTGCCATCATAAAGTCATCGTATTGGTAATACGTTTAGCCCATAACGATGACAAAAGACGTGAAAATTTTATAGAATTGGCACAAGTCCACTCGCTACATATGTACATCACCCCATAATGTCATGTGAAACACAATTGTTTTTGTTGCCTTACAGGTATTATAATCATTTTTGTCTAGCTTCCATATAATTTCAATAGCAACACAAAAAAGCGTTTTGAATAGATCGCGGTTTTTTGATATTTAGTATTTTGCTTCGTTTTGTTACCAACCAAGACGCTTGCTTGCCTTATTATAAAAATACATAAGATTAAAAATGTTGTTGCTGTTTTCATGTTTATATTAAGTAAAACAAGAAAAAATTCATAACAATGAATATGACAGACGATCATTTATTGCTGGTCGACACGGGGACTTGTATATATATATTCTGAACAGTAGTGTTTAGATAGAATAGAGGGAGGTATAGAACACATGTTCTATATTTTGTAATTGATAAGCTTCAAGCCTTGTCGCTTTAGATGTGTGATCACCAGTGTGTATACCTTGAAACTTCTGAGTTATATATGTAAATAATTAATTGATTTGATTTAACGAAGTTGAAAAATCACCCACACTGGCGTTTAAAAATATAAATAATGTTTTTTTTTTTTGCAAAAATTTTATAAAATATATTTTGTAATATTTTTAACATTGAAATTTATTTTCAACCGTTTAATTTGTTGTTGCTTTTTTTATGAAGGATTGACTTTCAATTTCGCTTTCCATCATATATGTAAAATTCGTGGATTCAGCCTTAATTAAAGTGAATATATTATAAGTCTGGCATCATTATTTTGAGATAAGGCAAAGACGCTGATCGCGCAGGTTTCAAATAGCAGGAAGTCTATTATGCGCTTACTCGCGTCACGTTCTGTAATATTTGTTATGTATATAGTTTTCACTCTATTTAGAATTTAATTATGTAGATCAAATCAGATTACAACAAAAGAAACTATAACAATATATAAAATTAAATTCTAGTTCACATTTTGTCTAAAAATATAATAAAAATTTAATTTATTTATATAATTGTATTTGTTAAATTTTAGCACAGGGTTGCCAGAGTACTCTCCGATGGGTGTGCAAAGTTTATGTTATGTTTGTGTCCATGGTCATGGTTTAAAAAGATTGCGCGCGCCCAGTAACATTTATTTCATAAACAACAAAATTTAGCTGTATAGGAAGCACTACCAATTATTAATTTTAATTGTTTAATTTAATTTCGATTCATTTATTTCAATTATTTTATTTATTTTATAAAATATAGATTTTTGACGTTTTTATTAGCTGTTTGTTAGCGAGAGGGCAAAATAATCGACCGAACAGCTTGAAACATATACTAATATATGTCTATAAACACAAAGTATCTGGCTGCAGATAGTTTGTTGTAGATTTTCTAAGCTCACGGTAAGAAAATCTATTTGTAGCTGTGTATGTAATGCAAACAATTATAAATAAATTAATTCAATTAAAAATAGAAAATATGTGAAAAGCCAACAAAATTATATATCTATGTAGTGTTGGAGGCAAGGCAAATTTAGTCGGATTGTATTTTCTATTTTTAACATTAAGTTGTCGATTTAATTAGGGTTCGAATTGTTTACAGCTCATTGTTTAGTACAAGAACACCTTATCACTTTTAGAGTTTGGACACAGTAAAATAATTTATGTGATGACTAATGACATTACGAAGCGTTTCTAACAAAAAAAAAATTGTTTGACCTTTTTGTGCACCCAACACTTCGACCCACATCCAACACGCTTATCATTCATTTTATTATAAAATAAATATATTTTATTACTTCTTAAACCAAAACACATGATACGAGACACAAACAATTTAAAAATCAATAAAAATACCTAACGATAATTAATGTTTAAATTTAAATTACGTATACTATTTTTAGGATCGCTTACATCACGTAAGGAATTAAGATATTTTTATCAAAATTAAATTTAGTTGAAAAAAAAATGCAATTTTTATTTGTGTAAGATTTTATTTTCAGTTAGTTAACTTTAACTTTCTAAATTTAGATACCAGAAACTCTCATAAAATTGCGAAAAGAAATTTTTTATGTTCTCAGCGCTTCGCGTATATTCTGCCAAAAATAATAAAATTATCGTTTGTGGAAATTTTGCTAGACTCAATTAGATCTAATTACACAACACTTGTGTATTAGTAATTATATAGAAATGAGTGGGTTACCTGTTTAATCGAAAATATAAATTAATTTTATTTTGTGCTTGTGTCGGACGCAAGGTCGCAACTGTAATCTCTTTATAAGCGCCATTGGCCACGTGCCTAGTTCTAATCCATTATGACTTATTTATTTATGATATTTTATAAAAAAATTAATATTCAAAATGCAATTAAATGTGTGTTTGTTCCTGAATCACACTTTGGCAACGGTCTCATCCCTGTATTGGTACATGACTCAATTCCATTAGCAATGTAAAAGTTTCCGTGTTAATATAAGAATAATTCTTTATACGATTTAATAAAATAAAATTAGAAATAAATATATGATTTATTAAATTTGATTGAAATTTATGTTTATTTTAAAAGTCCAATGTGCCCAACTCTATTGATTGTGGCATAAATAGAATATTTCTTCTAATTCTAGCACAAGGTAAAATCTTGATTGGGTAATTTTGGAAATTTTCACTTTTGATACCTTGAAACAGGATAGAATGAATTTGAAAATTTGTCATATGAAACTAGTGGTATGCGAAAAACGTGGTAGAAATAATTTTTTTCAATTTGTTTCTTCTGGTATTTCCACTGATTTTGTACACTGCAAATGGTGACGAATCATGGATTAACTGTGTAATAAGTAGCTAAATCGGAAACAGTCGTATTCTGTTTTCCAAACAAAATTATTTAGCAAAACATATCTTTACCTGTTGTCCCTCTCAAATATTTGAAAAATGTAACAAGACGTGGATAATTGCTGGTTGATCCAAAATAGATTTTAAGGATTCGCCAAATACTTGATAAACTTTGGCCGATTCTAAGAATCTCAATCTATTCATAATAATTTACCATACCAAAATAGAAAGATTTGGGATTGCTATAAAAATCTACACTTCGTGTACAATTTCGATATTTCGTAAATTTTGTTATGTTATTTCATTTAATTTAAGGCTACTTTCCAATTGTGTGGACACCGATTTATTACGTATTAATAAATACGTCTACACATAAATGTCTCCAAAATTGAGTCTTGACTAAAACAAATTGCGATTCGTTTTATGAAAAAACGTCACAAATAAGTGGATACAATGAAATGTAATTAAGGCCAGTCAATAAGGCTCGTTCCGAGACGGGTACTTATTTTTGGAACAGAAAAATTCCGTGATTCCGAGATTCCGTTCCTGATTCCCGTGAAAAATCGTAACTTTTTCAAATGGTTTATTTTAACCCGTGGGAATAAAATATATAGCTCGCATCGATCATCTTCTGGGCAATGTGAGCTAATTATACATCTTCAAGGCTAAAATAACGTATTTAAATATATTGTCGCAATAAACTGATCTAACTAAAATTGAAAAAAAAAAATGGAAAAGGAAGAAAATGGAACAATTGTAATGAAAATATTGAATCGTCCATAGACCACCTTTTTGACGTGCAGTCAAAATTTTTTCAAAATATCTCGTTCGATTTTTTCAAAACCTCCCTCATACATCACGCTTTCATCGCCCGACGCTTATTTAGCTACTTATCATGATCGAATCGGCTATCGCGTTAAACAATGATTTGTAACTAGTTTCGAGCAATACCGCTACGATTTGTTGTTGATTTAGGTGAAAAAAATTAAATGCTTTAGCTATACCATGCGCTTTTCGAATTATGTGTATATGCAAAAGGCCGACACGTTAATAGCTTCGCCTTCGATTACGTCACAACTTCACAAAAATATTTTCCGTTTATGAGCAATAACCACCATTTCAAATTGTGATTGTTTCTATACTCCGCCCGATAATTTCAAAATGTCATTTTTGTTATGTTATGGTGCGTACTCTGGCTGGGACGAGATCATAAAATACGGCCGAAAAAATCAATTGTTTAAAAATATTTCAATCAACAACAAACACAAAATAAAATTGAAAAATTGGTTAAGTTGGCCTAGATATTTTGTTTGAAAATACAAATTAACAAAAGTTTAACGGCAAAATTGTACGTTTATCGGTAGAAATCGAATTTCAATTTTCGATCAGATTAGTCATTGCGCTTAAAATATTATAGAAATTGCATTTATGCGTCAACAAATCCACTATGTCAAATTTTATTAGATTTATTCCAGTATGTTCGAAAATAATTTTGAATCCATTTAAATTTCCCGGTCAAATCTCCTGATTCCGCATCACGTTATATCAAGTTCATCGAGATGACTTCGTCTTTCGTTATTCACTGACAAATTATTTTTCGAGCATCACATAAATTATTTTACGCTTCGGCTTCGAATGTCTTATATTTTCCTCTATTACTCACAATGTGACGATCGATAACAGGTTACGTAGTTGGGTTTCTCTAAACTGATTTGAAATTCAATGTAATGAACCGTTGATTCCAATGGTAGACTTAGTTCTTTTGGGGAAACGATCAAAATGCAAACTCCATTCGTTTCCTATTTTGGTTCGAAAGTCCGCCCGCCTTTTATTTTATCTCTATGTTTTGAGTTATTCATCAATAATTTGCACATTACTTTGGAAGGGATACCTTGATAGAACAAAACTCCCCACAGCGTATTCCGCTATGTGCTTTCGTATGGCTGTTGTAATAAATTAATCAATATTTCCCTAAAATTATTCTAAGATTGAAAATTGTTGGCCATAATATGATAATGTAAATGACCATATTTATGGCATTATACGCTGCGTATACTTCTTTGTGCGACGGTGGAGTCATAAATAATTCCGCCACTCATAACGAGTAGAGATACTGGAAGAATTTGAAAGTTTTATTAGACAATAAAAATATCGTTAAATTATATGAGTACAATCATATTTTTCAATCCCCTCCCCCCCAGCCCATTGAAAAGAGCCACTAAAACTATACTGATTAGTAAAACTGAGACACGCATTGGTCTTTTAGTCCTAGCTTATACTAGGTATAGTCCCTATGTTCGAAGGATTTTTTTTTGTAGCAGCTATTCCCCAGACATTTTCCCCAATTTCAAAAGTTAGTTTTTCAAAAGTTAATTCTGGCGATTGGGGAATAAATTTACGGGAAAATAATTTAATTATTCGTGGTCCACAGGTCAACACGCGATCGCAATAAAACAAGAGAACAAATGTCTAAAAATAGTTTTCTACGTTTACTTGGTTTTTATTGATATTTTAATCGAATTTTACTTAAAAACTAAATTTTGTTTATTAAAGTAAAAAATTGAATATTGATATTTCCAATTGATATTACCAGTTTTCAGTATAAATTTACAGCCATAATATTGTTATAAGTAAATACAATAAATTTCCGTTAAATTCTATTCCAAGTTAATTCTTTATTTCTTTCCTAAAATAGGTGTGGAATAATAAACGTCGAAACTGCTATACCTCATGGGGAATAATTTTTTCCCAAAAAAGAATTTTTCCCACAACACACTTTTGAGGAAAAGGGGAAAAACTGCTACAAAATTAAAAATTTGCATTCCCCGGGAATTACCAGAATAGTGCCACAGAGCAGTTTTCCAAAATTTAAGCGGAAATGACGATTTTTGACAAAGAATTGTTTTTCAACAAAAATGCGGCCCCTGTACAGCCCAGAGAGATTGATTTATCGCGATGAAATTTCAAACTTAAGATTTTTCAATAAACTAAGTGATCTTAGTGATATGTAGAGGAAACCCGTATACCGGATATGGCAGCTCCTAAGAACAGATTTACCGTCTTTATAGTTGTCTCCAAATATTTTAAAAAGATAATCCGGTATTAAACTTTATACTTCAATATTTTCTATAGTTTTGAAAGTCCTAGTAAACTTTCGTGAAATTCAGTGCACCTGAAGTGCCTTGAAAAGAATTGCATTTACGAGAACCGACCAACAATAATAAGGGTATGAAGATTTTTGGTTAAACAAGACAGTTTTTTACCAAAATTCTGGCAATCTGTATTTTTCGCCTTAGAAATTTAATGTGGTGTGTTCAAGATTTATGAACACTTGTATGACAAAAGAAAGTCGGTTGTTGGTCAAAAAATAAACATACCTCAATTTTTTTGTCATTCAAATATTTAAACTGCGTAGTAGGTTGAAAAAACTTTGTTAAAATAATATTCCATCTTTGAGAAATTATTCGATCGTCAAAGCGTTTTCGTAAGAAATCAATTGTCTCTGTTGCCACATATTCTTGCCATCGCTTCTAAATTTCAAACAATAACTTCGAATACGAAATAAGGACAACAAAAATTCTTGGTAACCAAAAACGTCATTTTGAAGTTTTTCGCTGCGTTATGTTGTGAGTTGCATGATGTTGCAAAATGTTGCGTCTTGTATCGTCATGTGTTTTTCAATAATTAGCTGACCGATGGTATGTTGGATCATAGTATGTTTTGTTGTGCCGTGTTGCATTTTCTGAAGTCGCGGTCTTTTCAAGTATTTACACTCGCAACACAAATATAAATTAGAAAAAAAATTGTGTATTACCATGGCAAAATCTAGTAACAATCAATCTTGCATCAATCTTTATTGACAGTTTTTCAGTAATTTTCCGATCGACTATATTTTAATGCCTAAAACTTGTAATTAATAGTCAACGGCTTCGGAAATGCCGTTTTTGAGTGCCATAGGAATTAATTGCAATAAAAATTTGTCGAAAAAGGATATTCAAATGTTGGGAAACGACTGCAAAAAACAAAATTCTGGGAAATTTGTTTAGGGGTCCCCCACCTTACCACCTTAAAATTATAATATAATTTAAATTCTGGACATTCCTCTGGAAATTGCTAATTTGAATTAACCTTTATTCCCCGATAAAATCGACAGGGAAACCCCCTATTTAGTGAAACTTGTGACTTAGCTGACCGACAAGGAAACCCCCTACTTAGTGAAACTAAATGCAATGGTACCGAATCATGAGAAACTAGATATCTCGTTTGAAGTCGTTTGGTTTGAAGCCTTAGCCGCCAACTATTGTTATTGTATGAGAATGAATAATAAAATAAAATAAAAAAAAGAGTTTCACGAGTTTCTTTCACAAATGCACTAGAATGCAAGCCAATAGACTAGTGCAAAGTAAACGAAATGTTACTAACTGCAGAATGGACAGAGATGCTGCAGCTTACAAAGACATTTAATTCTTATTAACATCCAGAAATATCTCTAAACAATTGGAGCCTAAGAAAGATCAAGACTAAAAATATCTAGAAGAATATTTAATATGTAAAAACGCTGAAAACTATGCAAGTTCTTTGAGAGTGTGTTAAGGAAAGGATTAAAATGTATAAAGTTATGACTGAGGCGCTATTTATGTATGCCGCTGCAGAATAGTTTAATTCATTAAACTGCCCTCAATCAAAGTCAATAAAAGTGAAAACAGAAGCTTGCCGACAAGTTTTGAAAGAAAATGTTATGATTCTAGCCCGCTTTACAGAAGAAGCAAAAATTAACGAATTCAAAATATAACAATGGTTTGGGAAAGAAGACACGGTTACGGAAATGAAAGGGTAGCTAACTTTAAGATAAGACTGCCCCTTATGAGCTCGACGAGTCAAAATTTCTAGACAAGGTATAGGTTTAAGCCCTATTTACAGAGCTTTAACATAATAGAATAGATTCGAAGTGTATGTGATGAAGTAACACTGTGTGATAAAATTATCCAATACAATGCTTTCAAGCGGTTAAGTTCTATCTTAGTTTCTTGTTAAGTTCTTCTCGGCATTTCAGTTGAATATCGTCTAAACTGATGATTATAATTCATATACCAATGATTCATTCGTATAGCGCAGTATAGTAATGCCCCAGATTGCTAAACATCGTTACCAGATAATTGTGATGATTTTGTTTTAACATTTAAACTGTCATAATGTAATTTACCAGTCTTTTAAGTAAATTCAAATAAAAAAAATATTCATACAAATTTTAGGTAGGTAGGTAATACGTTTGATGTGTGTACATCTGTATCCGATTTGAATGAAATGACTACGGAATACGTTTCGGTATAAATTGAATGAAACGTATATACATTTTCATGGGAAGAATAACAAATAATATTTAAATTTACAATTTTTGTGGGTCAGAAATACGAAATGTACTTTGTCTTATAAAAATTTAAATGCGTGATGATTCATTTAATTACCTATAGACCGATTTATTCCGCGTTTTGTGACAATGAGCACATCACAATAAATATTCTGTAAAACGCAAATTGGGTAGACATTTGGTCTCTTTGTAACTAAATACAAACAAAATTTTATAAATTATAAGACTTGCTCTCAACATTTTCTTTATCTGCAGCTCCAGTGTGATGATAGGTTCGTCAACACTATCTTACTTGTAGTCGCATCATAAAACCGTCAGCATTGTGTTAAAGCGAGAATTCGTTGAAACATTGTATGCACTCGTTAAGAAATGTGTGGGTGGGCAACCGATCATGGAAGATTATATTCATTTTGGAATAGTATTAATTTTGGTGCCACTTAGTATTAATTGAGCAAGTTCATTAAACCAAATAAAATAATTATTATTTTTATGTAACTCGTATAATTAATCATAATAAATTTTAAGATCTATAAATACGATTTTTTTATAATCCATGACAATTATTAAGACGGCAAGCGACTATGCGTCTAGAATTGTATACAAAATATAAAAATAGAGCTCGTAAACTCCTTGATTTATGCGGTGTAGGCATCTTCGAAAACTCACGCCATGTCACACCACTCAAAATTCATTTCTTTTAATTAAACAATTTCTATATTAAAAATTTTATGTTGTTAAAAGCGCAAATAAAAAATTATTTTTGATGATTTTGCGTGTAGTGTAAAACAAGCCAACCGCCTTCTGCATATGACGTCGAAACCATAGATTCGATTGAGACACACTTGTTGAAATATTCATCTATATGAGAGTGGAAAATTTTGGAGGCAATACAAATCTTGAGGTTATTAATCAGCTGTAACAAATATAGAACTATATGTAACGATGCCTCGTAGACAAGAGTTTGGAAAAACCGTTTATTTATTTACAAGAATAGTTTGAATGTTAGTCAAAATATAGAAATGACATCAGCTGGCTCAATCGATCTAATTAATTCAACGACACTTTGCATTTTCATTGTGATCATCGGTGTGAATCATGCACGTATATACATATATTCTATCTAGACAGGGAAAATGATAAAATCGAATTTCCACCAAATTTTTATTTTTACGATGATTCAACCGCGTTTAACGCTGATAACTAACTGTAGTATTAACCACATAATCAATTAAAAATATATAATTGACTCTTTACTGAATGTGTTGTGAACTTAATGACGTGTTGGATAAAAATATATATAGAAAATGACGATCGAACTACAAACGCAAATAGTCAACTAAGCAAATTATCTTTACATTATAAGTTCGGTCATGAAAAATTGGCGTGATCGCGCGCATTTTACACATATGCTTATCTAGTGAGAATAATTTTATGGCCGCGTACATATTGATTTAATTACGCCACACTGCAAAAAATTTAAATTTAATAAACTATTTCCGTTTGTTTAATGCATAAGTTTATCTAAATTTGGCGACTGTATATATATATATATATATATATATGAATCAGATAATTAGCAATTAACCAAAACTTCGAAGTCCAAATTCTTTTGTGCACGCGTTAATCGAGTGCTGAAAGATAGCGTATAAATAAGGCGATGTATACGATGTCACCAAAAGTCATTCATAAAGTCCAAAAAACTGTGCAAAACTAGTAGAATTGATAAACTTTTGGCTGGCGGAATTACTCAAATACTATACCTCGTACTACTTGATAACGACGGTCTTATCACGCGATAACTTATAGAAATTAAGCAGAATACGTCAAACCTCAAAAATTTTCTTTAGTGAATGCCTTCTAATCACAATCACAATACACTTGACTAATAAATAAAAATCCTGTCGTGCGCAACAAAAATATTTTTGTGTTTTTAAAATTGAACAGACCTTCGTCTAAATATTATAATAATAAACATCTTAATGATCTCCATCATCTTGTTATTAGAACTGATAAACAATTTGTTTATTTACGGGGTGGCGTTATCTATGTAATATAATTTAAAATTAACAACTTTGTTTTAAATATTATGTGTAGCTATAAGAGCGAACGATTCAGACCACTTTGTAAACACAAAATGTGCTCACCGATATTACTCATCGATTTCTCCTTGTGTTACTTATACGTATACTCATGACTAAAATTATTACCATATGCTGTAATTTTTGCTGCCAAGCCTCCAATAACGAAAATCCACTTAATTAAAAATACGAGCAGCGCATGATTAATTTTAATTAGAATATTATACATTTTAATAATTTGTTTATGATAGCGCAGATTGTTTGTATATTTATCGGAGACGTAATTTTATTATTAAAGAAATTCCATTAATCAACAATAACAATAATAATGACCAAGCGCACTTATTAGCTGGAGATAAGATGGCCGTATTTCCGGTATTTTGAAATACAAATCGAATACGCGTAGAACCATTAAAAAGTCGTTTCTAAATTATCGATACGGTAAAATGTGTGATTAGATGTATTTGTTTTGATTATTGATAAGGGCCCGGGTGTTGTTTGTTTATTTGTTCGAATTCGATACGTAATCGGCAAAATGTGATGTTGTCATAGGTTCTATAAAGTCATATATAGTTGATTGGTAGTTGTTAGAAATCGATTTGGCGAGTATATTGAATAACAGAACGTAGTTTTAATAAAACTATGGAATGTTACCAGAAACGAAATTTGTTTCCCAACTAAACCGTATAATAGGTAAACTGGAAATTTTCCATACTGTCGAAGGTGATCGACTGTGATTGAATTATTAAGTTTTAAGGTTTACAAGGTGAAATTATTAATCGCGCCCGTCAAGCAAGGGAGCATTGTGCACTCAAAAGACTCCTCGGCGCTTTGCGCCTCGATTGCGGTGCTAGCGCACCTTTTCTCAAGTGTATTTCTAAATAATTAACAAAGCAGTTTCAAGGTGTCACAACATTAAATAGTTTCGTTCAGATATCCAGAACTTCTTCCAAAAATCAGTTTAGAATACCGTTTCCCAAGTCCCAATTACAAGTTCCGTCCCGGTTGGTCATATAAAAGAACTCCTTCTAAAAATTATTTTATATAATCATATTTCCATGGTGCAAAACTGCATCATGATCGGTTGAGCACAGATCCAGTTGGCCACATTCCTGAACGTCTAAATATACCTTTATAAAATCCTATTTTCATTCATCCTTATCAAATGTGTGAATATATTTGTACTGCTATGATCAAAATGGCAAGTCAATTTTTCAATTTCAATTTTTATATTTTCCTTGGGAATTATCCGGTTCACACTGCATTTTTCAAACAACTAGCAAGTTGCAACAAATGAACAAACTTGCCTCTCCACGGAAAACTCAAGTGCGAAACTTGTCTATGGATGTGTAAAATTATTTTCATTTTACACCCTAATTGTAGAAGTCGTCTCACGTCATTTTAGATGACTATAGTCACGTCACTTCATTTTTGCTATTATCGAAGTCGTCTGCTATGACTCTAGTCGCATGATACGACAACAGTCACCTAATTTTTTCAAGTGACAAGAATATTTTATGCGACGTTCATTAATGAAACACATTTATGATTTTTTTGTAATACAATTTATATTCATTTTGCAAATATTTTACTGTTTTAGTAAATATATAAAATAAATTTATCATTCAATAATCGAAAGGTTTTGTTGAAAATTTGTAATTTTTAATTACGATGGAAAACATCATGGATATTTTGCCTTCATCATCAATTAAATAATTAGATTTTAGTTACCTATTTTCAATTTACGTGGTTTTTACAATAAACTATTCGTAAATATTTTGATTGTTGACGTCGAATGGCTTGTCAAATTTGAGGAAATTATTAGTGCTGCCCGATATTTCTATTGTATACTACGTGTCGTTTAAAACGACTTCAACAATACCAATTTTGACGCGACGTGACACGACCGTAGTCACGTCACTTGAAGTGAGACGACTTCGACAATTGGGGTGTTATATTGCGTGCTTGAGCGATACGGATAGGGAAAACAAAAAAAGGAATTTAAAAAATCTAGTAGTTATTGAAACGCAATGTAAAATTAACCACATCTGACCCAAACATTTTTTTTTTGTTTTTTTTTTTGTTTTGGTTAGTGTTGCAAAAAAGCCACACTGTAAAATTTTGTTTATAGATAGGCGAGGTGGGAGAGAAACACATCGTGTGGCCACACTGTGCGTAGCGGCACATGTTCATTATGACACATTAAAAACACCCAGTCTTAAATTTTTGTTTGATTCACCACCGGGAGCCGAACCCGGGACCCTCGATTAACAGAGCAATTGCTCTAATTGCCCTGCTGTGACGGGCGGCATCGGACAAACAATGTGTTTCTTAATTACTCAGCCTATATACATACGTTAGAACCATGGCGCTTAGCCTATAACCTTCCCATTATTAAATGAAACAAAACAAACCAAATTTCGTTAAAATCGGTCCAGCTGTTTTTTAGATCATAGATTAGAGATACAAGGTTTTATAAATTATTGGCCCAGAACAACAAGTTCATGGTAGACTAATTGTAAATATTCATCTTAAGTATTGCGTCAACCCCTGGGAAAACCTAAATTTGGATCTGATCACCGTTGAAAATTTAAGTTGATGCACTTTTTTTTACATTCGACGGATTGTTCCTTAACTCATCGTTCTCTAGCCTGGAGGACGTCGGCAGTATTTCTCTAACCAATTAGTAAAAAGTGATTTTCCGATTTTTTACATTGAAATTATGGATTTTTACAACAAGAAAATGATTAACGATAAAAACATGCCAAACATGGTATTTAATGTTTGAGGTTCCATAATTCACGATTTCGACAATCTTTATTATGTGGAAAAAGTGAAAATATATAAAAAATATTAAATGAAAATGGGGCAACTTACTCTATGGCTGCAGGCCAATAGTCGGGTAAATCGTTTACTATGGTAAAAATCGGATTTAGAACAGATTTTTCGATCAGTTTTCCATAGAGTTTTTGAAAAATAATTGAATTTACCGAAAAATTTACATAAAATTGACTTTTACTTTAAGTTTGGCACACAGCCTATATTGAGTTTGAAATATGCGACCACCATATATCTACACCCCTATTCCCGTAGTCGCATCACTTCAAATGATGTGACTACTCAACTGCTTGGTTGCTAGGGCCGACATGTTGTAACTATCACTATTTTCGCTTCGATGCATTTTCGATAGAATAAGACGAAAACAAGAAAACATTTTATTTCTTTCATGTAAATTTTTAAATTTTCATCAAAAGCTGTGTGCTAAACTTAAAGTAAATCGTAAACTTAAAGTAAACCCGATTTTAGGACACATTTTCGATCAGTTTGTCATAGAGTTTTTGAAAAATAATTGAATTTACCGAAAAATTTTCTTAAAACTGACTTTAACATTATGTTTGGCACACAGCCAAAGTAGCACGGTTTTTTCGTCGAAGCGAAAATAGTGATAGTTACAACATGTCGGCCTAGATCATTAAATCGAAACTTACAAAATAATTGTTCAATAAAGTCGTTCTGGCTGCGGTTTTTAAATCTTAGTATGCTGTTTTATAACTAGATATTTCCTTGCGACTGCTATCACTTCAAACGACAATTTCTATATTTGAAATTTTGACGTGACAAATAAATAAAAAAAAAATCAAACGAATGAAGCCAACTAAGATTTAAAAAATTTTCATTGAGAGTTTTACACAAAATTTTTTAGTAAATTCTGATTTTAAGTGGATCTGAAGGCAAAAAAAAATAAGCTTGTTCCGGATATTTTTGTTGCTAATTTTTATTTTCATATTTTCGCAATGAGCTTATTTTTAATGTTCTAGATGTCACATGCCCAACTTTAACAGTCGGCAGTAACATCAAATTTTCGATTTTCTGTGCAATACCAATAGCTAATTTTAAATTCTTTAGACAGAGGTCATGAGCTTCCTCTCGCTAAGAAAAAGTGATAAGAAGCTTGTTTGCCGATGATTTCTTTGCCTATATACGTAATACTGCGGACTAATAATGATGATCCTTAGGGTGATTATTGTACTCTAGGTATTGGGACGAAGATATACGCAACAATGGTAGAACTGCGTTAAGCCCAGTGTTTCGTTGGTTTTTAAATAGTTGTAGCTTGTATTTTGTACCTTCAGGTGCGGTAGAAATGTTATCGTTATGAATTTTTCTTGTTGTTTCGAAAGTCAAACTTTTGTATACGTATTTGTTACTGGTCGAATTCTAATTTGTACAAAAATCAGATTTACTATAAATACCCGCTCTACTTCTGGTTATGAGATTTTGTTTAGCGTGGTGCGTCACCCGATGATTGTCAACTGAAGTTGTGTACACTAGAACGACGAATTTTGTAACTCCTATATATGTACAATTAATTGTGACTTGAATAAGGGTCAATAAGTTTGTATATGTTGTTGTTCTAATCATCGCTGGTTCATGATGATCTATAATCGACCCGAAAATCTTCGATAGTGAGCTTAATATCACCTCTGTGTGCGCCCACGAGGATGTTGAAGACCATTAAAAATGTTCAGTTCTAGCGGTTACTATACATTTTACAGCTCTTGGAGAGTTGGAAAGTCGCATTGTTCTTTCCATCCTATTTTGATGATGTCTAGAATATATAAATTGTATCTGTACATTTTGCTGCAGAATTGTTAGAATTTTGACGACGTTAACTCACTGACCGTTCCCCGTCTGGTTTTGATCCTTGTGGCACAGTCAAAACTTCGAATATTTTATATGGGCAGTTTCACAGACTACTTTCTGTTTTTAGTAATTTTATTTTACAACTGAGCTCTAACCCTGTCTAATCTACATTGTCCGTGTTTTGCCTCCCGATGAGCATATTTACGTAAAGCAAGCTCCTGGCTGCAGGACATACACCCACTCCAAGCGGCCCTTAACAAGAAAAGGCGGCCGCTCTTCTACCGCGACAAAGCTTGGCTATCCATTAAATCGAGATGAATATATAAAAAAAAACTTTAATTTGCTGTACTAACCAAAAAAATGCAGACAAGGTTGAAACTTTACAACATGACCGGACACTACTGATGTATTCTGAATATGTTCTTAGTAATATAATGGCACAATATTTAAACAATATAGAACTATAAATATTTGTCCACGTAGTTGGAGCCGAGCAAAATTATATAATGTCCAGGTGGGTTGGCTTTTATTAATTTTGAATTGTTGGGCACAGCTTTGAAAAAGTAATTGTTTGTTTTAAGGTTCATTCTGAGAAATCATATGCCATCATCAAATAATAAAGCAAAACATATGATTCCGATATATTTGGAACCTGAATTACGACCTTGAACACGAATGAATAACCACTATATATTTTATTCTCGGATCATGAAATATAATCAGCCTCGCACAGAAGCCTTCATCAGCTATTGGGCACCGCAATAGTAGAAAGAAGTCTACGTCCACGGACGAATTTGGAGTTTGTTTTTCGATTCTAAGCGAAATAACTCGTCATGACCTTAAAATATTTAATAATTTCAGTGTTGAATTTAGCAGTTTCAGTGAGACAAAATCCGATTCGGTATCGTTTGTTCACGTTTATTGATTGTGCACCTTAAACTTAAAATGATCATCGTTGCGTGATTAAAAGTATCGAGCGATATCGTAACAATATCGATCAATCGTAACAATTCACCTTCAGGACATTTGTAATGAGTTGGGGTCGTTTGCATACTCTTAAAAAATCAAAATTCCGCTTTTCAAAATCCCGCCTTTTAGAATCCAAATTTTCAAACTCCCGATTTTCATTATTGAAAGCGGGATGTTAATAGTTTTTTTTTCATGATAATATGTGGAAAATGAATAAAATAATTGTTGTGAATTATGAATTCTAACAAGAACGTTTGAAGCAATTTTGAAGGTTGGTTGAAATAAATTCAACTAAGCCATTTCTTTAAGGTCCAATTATCTTTGTAAAGCACTCAGCTATAGGCAATGAAACTTAGCCAAATCTCATCCGACAATTTTCAAATATGATAGAGTTTATCGAGCTGCAATGAATTTAACATGAATTTCAGCTAAAATTCTAAGAGTTCGGCCATGCTAAATGGAACCACGTAGTTTCTCCCGCTTTTTGTATTTTTAAAACCTCTTTATTAAAATCAATAACATAAACCCGGCTTTTTAAATAATATACACCCGACATCAACAAGATAGGATTAACTCGATCTTTTGAATATAAATTTTTTGGTTTAATACAAAACATTTGTCGATTTTTTTTGTACTCTTTTAGTAAAAGATATTTTTGATGATCGTGTTGAACAGGGCGGTTATTTTTTAATGAAATACGAAATTTTATATGAGGCAAATATGAAATTTCCGTGTTAGATTAAAAAATAGTCAATCAAAAAAAAAAAAATACCTTTAAGAGTAACTTAATTAGTTTTAATATGGCCAAAATTCAGAGCTTCATTCAAAATCGTTGTTGTTAGATTTCCAATGGTGCTATACAAAACCAAATTTGAATATATTAGTAAAAAAAAATATCCAACGCCTAGTATTCACCATTGCCGAATCTTAAAAATTCATTCTAGAATCAAAATCCGCTTCTGAATACCAAATTTGGCAATAATTAGTTAAGAATTGGTCAAACTACGTCCCGAATTGTCGAATTTCATAACGTTAGAATCCAAATTTTGTTCTACGTATCAAATTTACATAATTTGTTAAGAAATTGCTTAGATATATTCAGCATATTCAGGCCGAAATCCATAGAACTGAAATCATTTATTTGTCAGAACAATTAAATTAAATTATTTAATTAAAATAATTAAATTAAGTAAATAGGATTTTTGCGATATGTTGCAATTAACATTAGTCTGATGAAATAAGGGAATTTTGTAAGTCGGAGTTCCTTCTAAAATAAATAAAGTTTGTAATTTACGCTATTTGTTTCTTGAATTTTAATTTTTGTGTTATGGTAATTTGTATAACGTAATTAATTATTTTTTATAAATTGTGGTTTTGAAATTTAGGTCAGTTTGATTTTTTTTAATAGTTCCCTTCCAAAACTTCATTCATAATTCAAGTTAGAATCCCAAACCAATTCAGCATACCAATTTTGACAGTAATTGGTTGATTAATGGGCAAGTGCATTGAGCACGGTCAAATTTAAAAAATTCTTGAAAAACTCGTATTAAAATGCAAACCACATCCCATAATCCATATTTCACAATTAGTGTTCAAGAAATGGCCGAGTTTTTAAAAGAAATGTAGAAAAAAAAATTTGATATGTTTAAAAACTGAAATTTACATTTAACCAAGAGATTCATGTAACTTTGTTGATCATTGTAGTACATCAACGGTTTTCCAGTTCTGTGTAGTGTTTTTAACACATTTTTTTCGAAATTGTCCTAAAACAGCTAAAGTTTTATCAAATATGGAGTAAGGATGAAGCTTTTCTTTCTAACTTGATTCAATTAACAAAGAAATCATAAACTTTTGCTGATTGCTAACAGAAACAGTAATTTTCGACATATTGTCTACATTTTCAACATAGTCGACGTCATTTGTTTAATTATCTACCTGAATCGTATCGAAAATATAAATCTGCAATAAGCTTAAATCTTTTATTATATCCAGATAAATTCAATTTGCACACCAATTTGCTGTATTCGGTAATCGCATTATATTTTTGATGATGTGCTGTTCACCTTAAAAATATCCCATAAAGTCTGCAATGAATTTTTTATGTTCGTGTTGCCAGATGTATTTTTGTTTTAATTATCCTGCGTGATGAAAATATTGGACAACTTCAAAGCAGTTTCATTTCTCTTTATAAATTTTTATTAATTCGTGTTTAGATTTTTTTTTTTATATAAACGACTTTAAAGAGTGACTAGAGAGAGGACCAATAACAAATTTCAAATTATATTTCCAGACGAAATGTCGTCTTGACCCATTAAACAGGTCCCCCCGTACTAAACCAATCATTAATTTAAGTACATACAAAAACAAAATTCAAAATAAATTTAGTAATTTAAAAATGTTCATCAAACAAATACGTAATAAAAATTAAATATAAAGTAAATTTCCCAGGAAAATGAGAAAATTTAAATAATTTATTATTAACATGACAGTTTGTATTTTTATTTTTTACTTTTTACAAGAAAATACATTAAATACAACAACGCAGCATCAAAAAACAGGTTTTGATTTATTTTTACGCGTGAAAATTTGAAATTAACTCGAAAACTCGGTGCTTTGATGAATTATTATGATTATGACACGCGGCATTGGGCATTTGATGAAACGAAACCGATTGTTGGCGCGATCGCATTCTATACGACATTCTATTGATGCAAACTTGTAATAACAAAATTCATATCTACAAAACTGCACAATAAAATGCAAAACTAAACAATAAACTTGCTGGGGGATTGCCAAAAATATCTAAAATTTGCCCAGGATTCTGTGTACAGTTCATATATAGAAATTGTTGGTATATAAACCTAATCATGGGCTAATATTTAATATATATATAGTTACGTCTGGTCATCACGCAAATGAAATGTGATTGAATTTGGAATCTAATGTGACATTGAAAATATACTAATTTTAAAAGTCCAACATAAAGATCACTCAACAGCGGTCAAATCGCTTTTATATTTTTGGCAGTCAATCTTTAAGAATTACTTAGAAGTTTGCCAACAAAATTTATCGTATAGTTTTATATAATTGACCATGATTATATCAACTGTCATATACATCTGCATTTTATTAGATGTCAAACTATGTAGGCTACCAACTGTATAACTCCAGATAATTATATTTAAAATTATTTAAATTATTAAACCATTAACAAACCATAATTCTTGTTGTAAAAAACACAAAACAGGTCTCTGCTTACTAATAATTACTACGAGTTATTTATTTGTAGTAAGTGCAAGTTGTTCTATACTAGAGTACACTAGACATATCACAGATTTCTAAGAAAACGATTTGTATTTATTTAAAAATAAGTAAATAAAATTTTTATTTTTAAGTGTTTTGTGTCAAGAAATGATTAAGAACAGCGACATTTCTTCAGTTCTTTATATACATAAACACGGAACAGATAACCGCTAAGAACCACCAATAGTTCTATACGGAAATTATTTTTACTGTGACCTACATATTTTTATGCTGCTTTATGGACTTCTGGAACAGTCGATAAATCCATGTCATGAACACCGATTTTACAGCCAATGCATGCAACTGATTTAATGCTATAAAGTATTTTGTAAAGTTTTTTTTTGATAAATATTTACTGATAAAGTGTTAATTCTTTGAAAATCAGTTTTTTATATCGCATATCAATCTTTTGTGTATATGAGCCCGATTTAAAATGGATCAAAATCAAAATTGTTTGTTTATTGCAGAAAACAATGAAATTGTTCGTTATAACTGGGTCAAATCAGTCAGTAGTACAAACTCATTCAGTTTTGAGAAGGTACAAAGTACAACACCACTATGCCTGCGCAAATTACTGAGTATAGTAAATCATCACTACTGTGAAAGTCGTGATATTTCTTTAATTTACTATAAATCATGCATTGCACTATAAAAACGTATGATGTATTGTTCAGAATTGACGCCGCACAAATATATTGCGCAAATGGAACGTGTATTTAGCGATAAATGGCTATTGACAATTAACGACATTTTATTGTAAAGGTTATACGTAAAATGTTGAATATTGTTGCACGTAATTTAGGCTTTACGGGAAATCAGTATTTACTTACGTTGAATTATATTGTGTAAATTATCACTATCGACAATCAAATAAATATCGTAATTTTTCTTTTACAAATTTCTACCGCTTCTAAATTATTTCATGGCGCGTCATCAGAATACGAACAACTAATGTGAACAATTTCGAAATACTTAAATATATTTGAAACCACAGTTAACATACGCCAGCCTATTGAGGACGAATCTGTTCAATTCAATTATCCGAAATATTATTCACTCTCCGAACTAAACCAATCCAATTAGATTACATTCCGCTCATTCAGGAAGGTGTTTTCTCTGTAATTTTGTGATTACTATATTGATGATTTTGTCGTAACAGGTTCGGGTAAACATTAAAATGTCCTATCAACCAATCAATTCAGAATCCAATGGATGTGGGTCTCGAAAAATTTTATTCTGATTATATTGAAGATATATCATTATTTAAAACTATTAGTTGTAGAAAATTAAAGGGTTCTTGTAGTTAAAACAATTCAAATCTGACCAATGACAACACTTATATTATTATTAAATTTATAATCGCTTGGGCGCCACACAGGTTCATACACACTATTTTACTAATACCCCCTATATGAATTAAACACCGATCAAAACTTGCTGGCCGCAGTGTCTTAATCGACTGAAAGGAATATTAATTTTAAAGTTTCCTGAGCCAATTATGTTGGAGGTCTATCAATAACCCTTATTAATAACATTTAAAATAAAATGGCATTTTTTGGTACAAACAGAAAAATAGCACAAAATCCAAGTTCAAATGTGAAATTCCTGATTGATGTGAAAAATTCAGAAAAAAAATCATTTTCTGTTTCCTACAGATAACAGTGTATGCCAAGTTCTTTATTTACGGTTGACCACAACGAAACTACCAACTTCCTCACAGAAATGATTATCTTCTTTTGAACGGATGTAAACGGGACTTTTACATCAAGTAAACTTAAACAAGCCACATAACCTTTTATAGACCCTCCAAAATTTATTCTTCCGTCATTAAGTAATTTTTTGAGCAAGATATCATTTAGAAGGAAATCAGAAAATTCTTCTTCATTGTTTACTAACTTCTCCTGTTCTGAGAACCGTTCGGTGGATTACAAGTTACTTGACATGATAATCCATCCGGGCCAATAAGAAATTGCAACACTTCGAATTGCTGGCTTATTATAGGAATATTATTTCAAAATTGGAGGAAATGAAGGAAATATATGAGCTTCCCTGAACAAGTGATTATGAAGTGGTCGTATGGCTGAAGCTAACAAGTAAACAAAATGCGGATGAATGCAAATTTTATTTTCAAATTATATATTTTTACAGCTACACTGTACGAAATTTAGATGAAAGCTTTGGACACTAATTAAGTTAAACTACAGGTGCTATTCCACCGAGATTTAGGGACCAACAAAAGACAGTTGTCTTTCAAAACAAAGTTTTATTTTAAAGATCTAAACCCAGTATGAATCATAAAGTATTTTATTATTTAGATATTGCCTCGTCCCACATTTTCTTATCTGCACATTAAACAATTAACGTATGACGAATAAAATATGGAGATAATTTATTTAAAACTTTATTTCTCAGATAAAATTTACAGAAAATTTTGCGCACCATATAGATTGGGTTTCCTGCACTCTTTTCATTGCCGCATGAATTTCTGATGTATCGATCTTCTTTAAATCGCTTTGTATCTTTCTAATCAAATATTCAACAATTTTCGCACGATATCCGTTGCTGTACATCATTCTCTTCAAATTTGCTCAAAAAGTTTCAATTGACCTTAATTGTGGAACATCTGGTGGGTTATAGTCTTTAGGGATAAATTCGATTCTACTTCATTATCGGGAGGCTCGTAGTAGTATTTCAGCTGGCATTCATTACGTTTAACAGTGAAATAAGTTTCAAGTTTGGGAAAGCTTGATTGTAGCTATTTGTTTGGCTGTAATTGTTGGAGCCGAACTTTTGGGTGCACGTTGTATATTCATACCTTGTAAATATTTCTTGACAGTTTTTGTTTCAACTTGATATTTTTTACCCAGCGACCCACCGTTTCACCTTTCAAATTCGTTCGAACTTTGCTATCTTGTACTTGATATTTTACCAGAACCGAGTTTTCTTTACACAGGTTCTTTATTCTCAAACAGTTTATTTACAATATTTTATAGATAAAGATTTTTTGAACCCAACATCCTTGATGTAGTGAAAAATCTTGTACTTTTTTTTGTCCTGGTTTTCCTGACATAATTTATAATTTAATTTGCGACGATCTACTTCTAACAACGACATTTTTAAACCTAATTGTAAAATGACAAAGTTGTTATGTATATTTTATGAAATATAGGAGAATCATCTTATTTAAAAACAAGGATTTTTTTAATTTTGGTTATAGAATATACAAATACAGATGCATTTTACATTTGTCCATATTTTATTCCTCATACGTTACTAAACGTAACGGACGAATCAGAATATTTTAAATGTTATTCGGGCCAAAACGCACATTGGAATCTACATGGTGCTGCTAAAATACCTAAATTATCGAAAATCTTCTTCTAGCAGTTCAAAAAGATATTAGAACCATTGCTCAGTGTCCCAATTCCTTGAATAATTTTACTATGTTTGTAAAAATTTCATAAAATTAAGTTTAAGTCAAACATGCTTGATAATGGTTTCTTGATAAACGTTACCAGACCAAGCTATTTTATTATATGATCTCTCTTTGTGGGCTCTCTTGCGTTGGAAACGTTTGAAGTATATTTATCTAGATTTGCCGTGATATTTGTTATTTGGTTTAATATAGGCTACTTCGGCTGGTGCTCTCTTAACAAGATCATCATTAATAGTGTCAATTTTCATAACTAGCTTTGTGGAGCAAACTCTTTAATTTGATAAAACGATGCCGTATTCAAATTTATGTCAATTGGTCATCAACATTTCGAACACGGGACGATTTTATCATTAAAAATTGAGAAAAATTGAAATTGCAACCCCTGTAACTTCACCAACCACCCCATCCGCACTATGAAGTTTTGCGTAAATCCATGCTTTATGGAATACTCGTAATGACCAACTGGCGTCATCGAAAAGAAACGGTGATGATTTGTTAAACTTATATAGTGACCAGCGGCGTTTTCTAGTGATGTTCTACACGTTCGCCGAACGACTAAACAATTTTTGATTTTTATTCTAATTCTAAAAGTTTTATTTTTATTACAGAAAATTTTATTTTTATCATAAATTTCTAATATTATTTTCTTAATTAATTACTATTATTTTAATTATTTCGAATGATCAAAATCCGAAGCAGAACACCTTGAGAGCACAACCAGGGCACGCCATTGCTATACCTATATGTCATGTCAGTTGGAAATCTCTCGGTACTAGCCAATCCTCGATACAGTGAATGTGTAAATTCCATTTGCAAAGATTGAACACCTTCGGGTTCAATAACAAATGGGTCTACCTCATCGTATTAAAATGGGGATAATTTTTATTTGTTTATGATATAAGATATATTATATTAAGCTAACTGGACTCAGCGGCATTTTCTAGTGATGTTCTGCTCGTTCGCCGAACGACTAAACAGTTTTTGATTTTTATTCGAATTCTAAAAGTTTTATTTTTATTACAGAAAATTTTATTTTTAAAATTTTTTATTTTAAATTAAAGTTTTTCTAATATTATTTTCTTAATTAATAACTATTATTTTAATTATTTTGGGTGATCAAAATCCGAAGCAGAACACCTTGAGAGCACAACCAGGAAACGCCACTGATAGTGACGATGATGACAGGCCGAAATGCGAATACTTTGGTTTTGTTTTTGCGTACAGCTTAATGTTTCCGAGCATGCCGAAACAACAAAAAATAAAAAAATACTAATCTCCATAAACAAGAAAAATCGCATAACGTAGTTAAAAAAACCTCTCTCTGCTGACTGTGATATATGGCGTGCTTCTTATTTCACCGTAACGGATAGAGAGATAATTAAAAACGCCTTTTGTGCTTTTTTTGTTTTAGAACGATCAAATAACAACTTTTCGATTTTTATTTTGTTTTTTTATCACTGCGACGTTAGAAAAATAATTTCGGTAATTGTTGCAATTAAAATATTTTTATTAAATTACCTAAGTGATTCCGTATTCGATTAATTTATTAAAATTTGTTGAATAATTGGCCGTTTACATAAGTTTGTCTATGCGTTCATTCAATAAATTTTAAGGTCGATTTTGTCTTTGCCAATTGAGTGTAGACATTAAAACTGCTCATAACCAAAGGCGCTTCAAATAATTTGATAAAAGTTAAATACAATGTAAAGATGATTTGTAGTTAGGACTATTTATTTTCAAACTAGTGGGACAATTTTGAATCCATCCTGGTCGATGTAGTAAATCTATCTAAATCACAATCATGGCTCAAATGAATGAGACAAATATGATTTGCCATGAAATTTTTGTTTTCATTTTCAAGCCAACTATGATCGTTTCTCGAAATATATTTTAAATTTGTTCATAGAAATATTTTGAAACAAATGAATTTTCCGTTTGGATTTCATGCCTGATGCTTCCCTACTCCCTAGGTCTAAATATCACTCAAGTATAAACAAATGTGTTATCAACGCGGTTTTGTCAGCAACTAAAAACGGTATATTTACGAATATAGAAGGCTAAGATCTCAACGACTGTAAATAATGTAAAAGGTAAAAAGATAATGGCGGAATATCACGAGATAAACGGGTTTGTTTAGGTTAGTGTTTTGAGAAAATAATCTTAGTTTTTGAAATTTCAAAATCAAGCCAGTATTAGAAGAAAGAAAGTGCAAGGGATAATTTTGAGGCATTTTCAGATATTCACAATGGTACGCATTTTTAGATATTCACAATCGTATATTTAATCCATAATAAAGAAATGATTTACCACTAGTGTCAAAATGTTCGATTTATGAACTAAAGTGCTGTTTATAAAATTGTGGCACAGTCTAAGTCATTTCGATCGATATGCTAACCTGTCGTCGTATACAGGATCCAAAATAGAGCTTGATTCGAAGAATTGCCTTTTCTCTTTGGCTGCGATTGAACAGTCATCAAATAGAAAAATTAATTCTCCAAATCAAGCTCTATTTTTAATTAGTAGGATTGAAAAGCTTTTATAGGGTTAGTACATCAGAGTAGTCGGGCACCTGCCTTATGAAATTACACGATATCTCAACACATATTTTGAGTTTTGAGACATTTATGTCAGAGTATACCCAATAATTCGTTTGAAACATCTTAAATCACGCAACAATTTTATTACACAATGGATGATTTCAGGTTCCCTATTATGTTTAGTGAAATCATCTCCAATTTGATTTGAAAATTTCATAGTGCTAAAGATTTTCATTTCGTTAGCTTCGAATTTACTCTACATGATCCCAGCTGTTACGTTATTAAAGAATATATACGTGTTACATATCATTAAAAATTGCAAATATTAAATTTAGCTGAGAGGCATATCGTTCAAAAGGTCTTGGGCCACGCAATAATTTTATTGCTAACTTATGTTAAATCTCAAATCCGCCGTTTTGGCTCTGGTAGCAAAATATGCCATTCTTATAGAATATATATGTGTCGCATATTACTGTAAATATCTTCAAAAATGCCATAAAATTGTTCCTTCCGGACTTTTTAATGTTGCTTTTGAACCTAAATGAGTATTGCGAAGTGCGCCGGGAAAATGAAGGGAGAAATGCTTGTTTGTTTAACAAGAAAAATCACTGTAGCTTTAACATGCATAAAGCTATATATGAAGTTGCAAGTAACCGTTTTTATAAATAGCGAATTATACCAAAATATTATAACGACCTTACATATAGTGAAAGAAATTTAACAAAAATATTAAATACGCATGCAAGTAACCAGGTGAAGTGGTTCACCTAAAAACTATCGAAAGTTAGTTACCACATGCTGATCTTGACTTTATCAAATTTTCCACTCACTCGCAACTCAAACAACAAAAATATCAAGATCACTCAACTATATATCATATATTAATGTCAGCACGACATTGTGATTATTCACCGCAAAGCACACACATGCATACCACATATGTACTTTTCAAGATTGTATCTTCATCCAACTGACAATATTTATCCAGAAAATTATCACCGCACCAAATGTAAATACGTAACGATATTTTCATTCATTCATGCAACAGGTGATCTCTATATTAGAAGGAAACTTATATATCAACTATCCGGTACATTTCCAACGTATAATTGATAATAAATTTTTATTGTTCGTTTAAATTTTTTTAATATGTTACAAACTATTAAAAGTTTGCAACTTGTATGCGGCAGTGAAACGTGATCGAGATAAATTGGAGATGTGATCAAAAATAATATTATTGGAGTTCGTTTTTGGTTGCAGTATATGCGGGGAGTGCGATTATACTGTATTTTCTTATTGAAGGTGCACACGGTTTGACGTAAGCAATTTTACGACCCATATGGAATTTATTGTTCGATTGTACTGTTTTAAAGTTTCGAATTACATACATATATTGCAGATTTCAATTAAATATGAGTGATGCAATAAATTGTATTTATATCCTGACAAATATTTGGCAAAAATAATCTTTGGGGGCTAAACTTATAACCGATCGTAAATTAGAAAAATATCGTTAAATCGTTGCTTGGATAGTTGTACAAATGTCAAAAATACATATTATTGAGCTGATATAATTCAATCATTTTATGTGTGTATACCCGACACAATATATAAAATTTGTAAATTTGCCAACTACAAAAACAACAAATTCATCAAGGAAATCGATTTCGGCTTTGAATATTAGAAGAATTTCACTTTTATGTGTACTATTTTGTGTATATAGTAAGTGAAAATCATTTGACTTTGTCATCGGTCGCATTGTATTTGTTAATGTACCGCGCAAAAATATTATTTTGATGTCTGCTCGATACGTCAACACAAGCGGGTTTTGTATACAAATATTTTTCACTTACAATGGAAATAACGTACATATTTTCGAACTATATAATATATTATGCGTTGTACGCGTGGTGATTAAAAGTTCAAAGGTCTACCTTTATACAAATGTATGACGCAATGACGTCAAAAGAAAATACAAACCCATTTTTTTGAATGACGAGTTGGCAAGTTGAAAACGTTTGAAAATATTCTCCGTGTTAGAGGTTGAAATGCATAACATAAACATAATATATTGATAGAGTAGAGTTAAAGCCAATTTCAATTTTATTAAATGATTGCATAAACCGCTCTCTTATACATATATATATATATACATTGTATATATACGAAATTTATATAAGGCAACCATGCACTTTACAATATACCCGTAAATAAAATAATAATGGGATGTGTTGGCGGGGGTCCGTTTTTAGGTTTTTACACCACACCACACAAGACTACTTGTAATTATAATAATAAAATCTTATTTTTATGTTTTGTCTCAATTTTTTTTAAAAATAGATTCTCGTTTGGGAAATATATTTTCATTGACCATACGGCTTTTGTAGTAAAATTCAAAAATACTATTTTTGTGCTACTACTCCCAATTTATTTATTTATTTATAAGACAATAATAACACATTGTACAATTTATTATATGAGTTATTATTACGTGTGGCACACGAGTAAATCGATTCGAAATATATTGAGCCGGGGAAAGAAGAAAATCACTTCGATATGCAATTTTTACTTATCACAAAACTGATACAAAATTAATCATAATACATTTTGTACTTTAAACAAGAGCTATACGATATCTAATATGTGTGGTCGGTCGGTCAGTTAACAACAATTTAATCTAAGTTTATAAACTTCCGTCTTAACATAACAAAGTAGAAATATTAAATGGTTATGTTATCTCTATATATAGTTTATAAAATATTACAGTATAATATTGAATTGCAACTATTATCTAACATCAATTGAGCTTATGTATATGAAAGATGAAAATATAGATTTGCGCAAGTTAACAACAGTCCAACAGTAAGGCAATTCATTAAAGTACGAAAACACTTTTATTGATATAACTGATAATAATTATTGTTTTGCGTGATCAATACAAAAATATTATAACAATTACAATTTGCGATATTTATTTATGTGTATACGAGTAATAACGAAAACATATTTTTGTATTTTTCGGAACAAACAGCAAATATTAGTTTCGAAATTGTTTAACCAATCAACAGATATGTATTATCACATTTTATAGGTGATAAATAAGTAAAATGGTCACACCAATTCTGGAACAAAAAGAAATTTATATTTACACAAATTCTATCAATATTTGCGCTGGAACAGTCTAGAATACAATCCACGTGTTTTTACTTAGCTTTAGAGTGGTGAAATAAAATAGTGGCGTTTAGATCGGGGTAAAAAATTTATCCGCATCACTTACATCACTCAGTACTAAGAACGTGTTCATTTGTTTGTTAATTTTGATTTAAATATATTTAAAATCCGTGTTTTTGTTAGAAAAATGTTCAACAAGGCATTCAAAATGAATTTATGGGACAAACCAGAGAGTTAATTTTTCTTACAAGTTTTGCACATTTACTAAAATTGTATTTGGTGCGTGCTCCCATAATAATACCAAATAATTTTAATTATCTTAAAACAATCATTATTTTTATTAAGGATTAAGGTTTAATTAAAAATTTATAAATGCACTTTCATATTATTAAAGTTTCCATGTATTTCGGTAACATATTCCAATACCCAATTATATATCCTTTTGGGCAGTGGGGCTTCTATAACTAAACGGTGAACATATGGTGTAGAAAAAGGTGTAACTTCATATAAAATAAATATTTTTTTAGCAATTAGAAACATATTTTGACCACATTTCTCGCGTGGCGCATGTAACGCTCCTAGCGACACTTAAAAGGCGAATTATACGGGTCTCATACGAAACGACACATTTCACAACAGGATGTGCTAAAACAGGATGTCACAAAACAGGATATCACAAAACAGTACATGGTACGCTACAGTACATGGTACGAAACAGGACCGATTAAAACAGTACATCACAAAACAGTACATGGTACACTAAAGTACATGGTACGGAAGAGTATATCGCAAAACAGTACATAATAAAAGAGAACACCACAAAATAGTTGATAGTCAATTTTACGGTTTTAATAACTAGTTGTGTGGGTACGGAAAAGTATCATGTCAAAAATTTATTTTTGTATGTTTTTTGAACCAACATACACATTTGTACATTCCTGTCAAACTTATTTCCGCCCGAAACAACACTATAACTATACACACAATTGTGTTGGTTGTACTTCAAATCAAGCGAAATTTGTTATCAAACACGCCATTACATACTATGGTTTTCTACTCACACATTTGTGTGGTTTGGACTTAAATTGATCCATTTTTTTTTTGGTTAAAAAGGGATATATTTATTTATATATTTATTTTAATTTTTGATCTATTTTGCAACGATCAAGTATTAGCAATTTAAATAAAAATAATGTTATATATTGTTAGGTGAAGGGATATTTTATTATAACTTAAAGCAATATATACATAGTATACTGTCTAATTACTCTAGGTGAAGGCAAATAGCCACTTGATAATATCCTAATTACTAAACTTATTCAATAAAAAATATTTAACAAATCAAGCTGAAAAAATCCTCCAGCTCAACGTTCAGTAAAATGTACTTTAGTGTACCATGTACTGTTTTGTGATGTACTGTTTTTATCGGTCCTGTTTCGTACCATGTACTGTAGCGTACCATGTACTGTTTTGTGATGTACTGTTTTCATCGGTCCTGTTCCGTACCATGTACTGTTTTGTGATGTCCTGTTTTATTACACCCTGTTTTGAAATGTGCCATAGTGAACGGCTTCGGAATTATACATAATTGTTTATTTTTTTCTGCACATTTTGTATGTCCTTCTTATTACACGAATTATTATTTGATGCAATATTTTAATTAAAATTGCTCCTTGAACTCAAGTTTTAACAGCTCTGCTTGTGAAAATAAAAGCTTTATCGCTGTTTACATACACATTGTTAGGACCTTTTTCTTTTTCATATTACTTCTTACGTTGCATCGTAAAGTTGGCAAAAAGAAAAATTGGTTTTAGTCACATTTTTATAAAAAAATATTGATTTTATTTTTATTGAACTGAATCGCAGATGGGCTTTTATGCCCGGTTGCACAGAAAAATGACTAACGGCCGGTTAGTTGTGCGCCAGTTAAATATTTTATATGAAATCTGGTTTCGCAATCAGAAAAAATGCAACGCTTACTTGATTAAATATATTTTATTCCATGGAAATATTTAACGATTAGTTAAAAAATTATTCAATCAAAATTGGCCGTTTAAAAATTTATACACAAGCTAACCCCCCGATTCTGACGATAAGACTACTAAGACTATCTTAGCTAAGACTTTTTTGTTAAGACTTTATTTTTTAAGACTAAAGTCTTCATTGAAATTCTGAAGACAGTAGTCTTAAATAATATATTAGAAACTCTCCAAAGACTTTTGTAGAGCTGTCGAAACCAAATTTTTACCATATTGTTTCAAATTTATGAACGAAAAGCGACAGTTCAATTCGAAATTGTTAAAAAAAACTCAAACTTATGTTATATATATGCTGAGAGAGTACATAATATTGTATTTTGAATAATTTTTCCGTTTTTTTTAGTCAAATACATATAATTATTGTTTTTGTTTAAATGTCAAAATTATGATTCCTAAGACCACCTATTTCGCTGATATTAACGAAGACAATTTTTTAAGACTACTGACAGATAAGACTAAGTGCAGAATACGAATTTAAAGTATCTAGTCTTCGTTAAGACAAAAGTTTTCGCTAAGACTAAAAATACGTCTGTGACTGTACGTTAGAATCGGGGGGTAAATATTTGTACGGAATAAAATATTTGTAATCAAGTTTACGTTGATTTTTTTCTGCTTGCGAAACCAGGGCCGACATGTTGTAACTATCACTTTTGTCGCTTCGACGAAAAAACCGAGCTACTTTGATTAAAATGTAAAAATTTACATGAAACAAAAAATATTTTTACTTCTAAAATACCGTTATTCTATCGAAAATGTATCGAAGCGGAAAATGTGATAGTTGCAACATACCGCCCCAGATTTCATATAAAACATTTAACTGGCGCACAACTAACCGGCCGTTAGTAATTTTTCTGTGCAACCGGGCAGTCGTATTGCTCTTCCAATCCAACTCTAACAATTCCTGATTTTGAAGCCAAACTTCCCATCACTAATTCAAAAAACCTACCTAAATTTCCAGAACCTTGATCAGTTCCTAGACAATAATTTTTCTAAGTCAATTAACTCTACTTCGAATTTAAATAATAAAATAACAAATTCTAACTCTTCAATAGATATACCTAAAAATTCTTAATCCAAACCAAATTCATTGACCAGAGGTAAATATGATTTCTCGATTCACATCAAAATCCGCGGTGACAATCCAAGATGATAACTCAAATATAATACAATCAAATACTGAACCTTCTACTAATACCATCCACACATCTATAAATCATCGTACTCCAGATCGAAATTCCCCCTTCAAATGAAAATTCGAATTCCCAAATTGTGATTTCCGATTCTACATAGCAAACTAAATTGATTGAGGAATTCCAAAACTGTCTCATCAAATCGAGTCTTACATTAATGCATGTGATTTCTGTCAACAACACAAGGCTTCTCAATTAACTAAAATACCTCTGAAAATTAGGACTTCTTCCCAATTTCCAAGACAAAAAATCTTTCTAGAGAACGAACCTTCCAGTTACTCGTTAGCCGTTATAACGTAAATTTATTTTTTTTTAACAATGCTTCATATATTGACTCATAGATGCCACTCTAATAAATAATAAAGAAATTTAAACAAAAACAGTTGAATTTTATTTATTGTAGTTTCATAACAAACGCAGTTGTTTTGTTTTGTTGATGAAGAACAGAAGGGACATTTTGTTATTTCTATCCTTATAATATTGTTTAAAAATTAAAACTAACATCAATTTTGAAAATTCAGTGGGAGTTTATACATTTTTCCGCAGGGGAATGTACATCACAAAACAATAACTTTATTTGAGTAAGTAATAGTTTACCTATTGGCCTTTTAAACGTCACCTAGTTAGCGCCACTTGATATGGAAGCGTAAAGGTGTTATTTGTTTATAAGAGAAAAAGCCTCATGCAGTTTTATTTTTATTTCATAATTTGTTACACTAGATTAAAATTTTACATAATATTCAGGCGAATTACAGTCAACTATGAAGTTTATGTAACATAAAAACTATAGTTTTTTGAGAAATTGATCACCTTTGGCTGTAGTTTTACGTTAAAATCGAATATGTAAATATTATTATATATTTGGGTCGAACGTTCGAAAGGCGTACATTGTGATGCTAATTTTTTATCCGTGCATTTAATGGAAAATCCCAATATGGAACTGCACCAAAGCTAGAAAAATTATTAGACTTCTTTATAATTTTATCAAATTCTGATTTGATTTGATTATTGTTGGCAGAATTTTTAATGGTTACCAGTCGCGTTACGAAATTGAAAATTCTCTATGCCAGAACCAATTCGTAAATAACCAGCTTTGATGATCATGGAAATTAATACTCAAATATTTCATTTATAAGCTCGCTCGTAATGTTGATTCCTATATTGAAAAATGGTCCTGCTAATTTTTTATCATTGCCCGCAATGCCTCGAACTGATCAATATGATTGGCGAAAAATCATTGAAGCGACGACATGACATTAGTTCCGATGTTGATCCGGTGAATTTAAACTAACCAAAATTGGTTTTGGTGGTAATGTTGTTAGGCGTTTTGTATTATTTGACGTATTACAGTTTTTAGTTCGACTATCAACTCGAAGTAAAACCAATCAGTTATAACTGAATTTAATGCGTTCAAACTGCTTGATTTATGTATATTCTCTATTCAGATTGAGAAACTATTTTTATAGGATGTTCATATCCACAGATAATCTCAAATGCTTTAAAGAATTCGAAGGGTGTCAGAAACCGTATGAGACGTTATAGTTCACAGAAAGGACAATAGGAGGGTCTTATTCGTCTAAGTTTCAAAAGCTCTCGTTTTAGTGTGAACGTTGTCCAGCTGCGAGGTTCTTTAGTAGACCAATCAAGTAAGGTTTTTTAATTGATTTATGTCCCGCCACGCTGATTATTTTGAGGCTTATTTCACCGGGGACGCAGTCTCGATATAATTTGCTAAAAGTGATGTACCATATCTAGGGTCGTTTGCACACTTATGAAAATTCCTTAATCTCGGTTTTTAAAATCCTAATTTCTTGATTTTTTTAGATAAAAATAAATATGAACTGAATGTTTGACGAAATTTTGGAGCTTTGGCCAAAATAAATGAAAGTAGACCATTTCGGATATATTAAATGGAACCAGGCGAAACAATCAAACTTTTTCGATTACATTTTGAGACTTTTTGACGATAGAATGCTTGATTTGTCTTGTTACTTTCTGTCAATTGGTTAAAACTTTGCCATGTACATAGTTCGATTCTAGTAGCCATTTGATTGGTTCAATGTGATAATCCGTATTTCTAGAAACCTGAAAAATTCTGCCCACAGATATTTTATTTTGTCTACTAATTTAGCCACTAAACCCCAAATCAGCCATAAGGTGTGCGGGCTTCTGCGGCGGGCTCACGTGCACCTCCATCTCATATACTTTTTATGAACATTCAATTTATTTAATGTGTCAAAACAATGGATCTTGCAGAGGTAGCTTTTAAATTCAGACTGGGAATATAAAATGAATTTTTGAAGAAATTATGGGATTAAGCCATATGGAATAAAATCGGTATGAATTTCTTGAATTTAGCACACATGAATAAAAATCACCTGCTAACTCTGCTGAATAGAACTGGTCTGCACTCGTCGGTATCCAATTACAATGATCAATTCAACAAGAAATGCAACACAAGAAATTTGCAAGCCACGGTAGAACCTCCTTGCTAAAGGACTCGTTGTTGAATTCTATATATGAATTGGCACTTCTTTATTGATAGAGTAAATTTTCTCAAATTCGGAATCTATTTTCGTGGCGCTAATACGGTAGAATAAAACTTCATCCTAAAAAATAAGTTTGGTGTTATGTGACGTACTTAACATCATTTCGACTCCTTGAACTCCATTTCTCAGTGTAATGCCTTATTATGCAGTGGATGGCTTATGTTTTGGCATTGTAGAACCTTACTTCAATCTCAAAATCCCTTTCTTCTTCAAGTTTTTATTGATTCTGATTAAAAGGCATAAGGCAAACACTTCTATTGGCTTGTTTTACGAATAAATCTACTCCCTCAAGGAATCGAAGCAGCTCTAAAAGCAAATTCATTGTTTAAAAGCATTCGAATATTTACAAGAATATACTTTTTTTCGCTTAGACTAATATTTAGTTTATCTCGAAGATACGTTTCACACACCATCTGTTCCATAACCATAATTAATCTTCAAATAAAATTCAAATTCCTCATACCAAGTTCGTTTATAAAAGACTTCTTCAATTGCCGAAATAGAAAATTCGTTTTAATATAAGCCGTTGTGTATCATGCCTGACAGAATTATGGTCGATGAATTCAAATTCTAGGAAATATAAATTTGAAACGACTAAAATAACACTAATAACGAATTTGTAAGATATCAACCAACGTTACGCCAAAAATATATTCCACATTATATCAATTATCAAATAATCCGCAGCCACATTGACTCCTATAATAATAAATTATGCAATGAGTCAAGAATATTAAATTAATTAATTCGATCTGACCATGAACTTAAACCCAATCTAATCATTCCAATTTAATGTTGAGTTTTTGTATGTTTGTTAACTAATGAATCGTCGGACAAATAATTACGCGAATGACATATAAATCGAAGTGATTACCACCCAAATTATTAGCCACGAGAATATTCAAAATATTATTTTACTTTGTTGATCAAAAATAGAAATTGGTGATCTTTGTCAATTAACTCGATTTAATTAAACGAAACTAGCGAAAGCCATACACACTCGTGTATATATAGTGCGGGAAGACGAAGCATCCCAAATCGAAGCATAAACATCTATCTATATATAACGAGACCAACATACACAATTTAATTTACTCTAATTTAAACTAATAAATGTTCGGCATGCTTTTAGCCATTTATAAACCAAATAAATTATTTAATTAAACTTGCATTAATTATAATTTGTAAATTATTTTTATTTATTTTTATAGATGCACCAAATGAAGTACTGTATTTGGCGTGTGGTGTTTTCATTGCCCTGATATTGGTCGGTTTCGTAATTGCACTAGTCGCATTCACAATAAGGTAAGTCTTAATACTTTTTTTTTTAATAAATAAATACTTTAATAAGGAATTAATTAATAACAAAAAATCACAGCAATATACGATTATAAATGTTTATGGCGCCTACATAAAGGGCAATAATCTATAAAAGTATATGAGATTGGCGCGCGCTTATCGTCTTCGTTGGTGGATAATACCCACCTGTTTAACTAGTTTTGTCCGGGATATGTTATCGGCTTGGTGGTAAATAAAAATATTATTAATTGCTCTAGAAAGACGAAGCAATATGAATGAGGTTATTTAGTAGATACTGCGAGTAAGTATGTTTAATGGTCTAGTGACGTCAACTCAGTACTTTATTCAATATAGGAATATAAGTACGACGGATTAATTCGAAATATTATATTGGAAATTTGATTAGACCTAAATTTGAGGTATTGCGCCGCAATTTTTTTTCTATAATATTTGTAAACTACAAAGTATATGACTAAAACAACAAACTCCAAAACCTATAAATCGATTTAAACCCCTCGTGGGAATAATGGCTCTATTTTATATTTTAAACAACAAATATGGTATTAATTTGGATTAATTAGAAGTATGCCAACCTTATCATATTACAGTGAAAGAAAAGGAAACGAAATTAAGTTGCTGTGAAGAAACTTGAAATTACGGAACGATTTTAACCTCAGCGAGATATAGACAGCAACAGTTGGCGTTCTGCAAATCATAAAAATACTTGTACATTTTAGATGCAATATTTGATTTATACACGACACACTTTAGTTTTTCTTACCTTTTTTCCAAATGTGTATGAAAAAGAAAAAGTTTCTCAAGTAACTCGGCCACTGATTGTCCACGTTCGACGACTAGTATAAGACATGTCATATACATTTCTTCGTTCATGCCGGTGTCTTAAACGAAATGTGTATGACAAGTATTCGATGTTTCTCATCCTGTGACTTTTTAATATAGTGTAGGTAAACAATCGAGAGAGTGATTGATAACGCTTGTTCGTTCAGGATTTCTCCCATACGAATCAACTTTGACATGGTACACCTCGTAATTGTCTATATTCGTGTCATACTTGACTCGTTGATGAGTTATTAGTCTGTCGTCAATGTTTTCCTGCTCGGTTCGCTCTGAACATTATCAAAGTTAACTTTGATCGATTTTAATATGAGTGTCCAGAGCAATGTGATAAAGAGGGTGCATAGGTCGATGTGTATCAAATAAGGGTCAAATGCGATCTTAACATTGGTTTTTGTATTGTTGAGGTTTCTTAATTTTGAAAAAAGCAAAGTATTACTTCACTCTTCAGGATTTTGTTCTCTTTTGAATCCTTTTAACCGATCACATTTTTTTAGAAGGATTAGGTAAGTTGTGATATTCGTAGCCAAGAGGCATCGATCTCTAATGAATTTTGCAATTTTGAAAGAATTTAGAATTTTTCAAGCATTTGCAAAGCTTTCTACAAACTCCTCTGACGATGGGTTGTCTTATATTTTCAGATATTTTAAGCAAGCTTCTATGTACAATATGGAACGAATAAGGTATGCAATTTTGAAGGTGGCTACAACGTTTTATAACGTTTATAGAATTTAGTGTTATTATTATTTAAGGAAACTCGATGAAATATTCATAGTTATGACGATCAATTCCTAAAATTTCAGCTATCCTGAAACCATTTCATTTCTTAATTTTCCAACTTGACACATTCCCATCTACTATAAAACTTTCAGAAAATTTTAATTAGGTACAAGTCAATAATGCAAAATCGGCTTCGTGAATATGAGTTTTGTTTGTTGAAACGATTATGTAAACTTCCACAGCAATAATTTAACGATTTATCATGTTTCGTAATTTAAGTCGCTTTCTAGCTCAGTTAGAAAATATATTTTGCTCCATTCATCCAAAAATACCGAGTTGTATGCAATTTTCGTTGCTTTGAGCTAGGTAACGGCATTACATAGGAAAATACTTTGTTTTGTTATCCATGGCTCCTGGGACGGAACGTCAGTATCTCAAAGTATGGCAGCAAGATGTAAAATTTCGTTTCTTTGTGATATTTTGGCAAACAAATAATTCAATGAATTTTATTAGAATTTTATGGCAAACACTATTCCTTTTCAACTTCAAATTGGAACTAAATAATTTCAAATTGGGAAGTAACAAATTCAAATGAAGAATTACCAATTACAATTTGGGAGTTGACAATTTCAATTTAGGTATAAACAATTTTAATTCGAGATAATCAATTTCAAATTATTAAAAATTGATCAATTTCAATTTGAGATAAACAAGTTCAATTTGGGAATTAACAATTTGAAAATGGGAACAGATAAACAATTTCAAAATTTGTGAAAGAAAGAACTTTGTATGAGAGAAAAATAATTTTAAACCAAGCAAGCTCCTTCAAATATGAAAATCAATTCAGGGCCCGTATTCTTGAAATCGGTGGAAATTTTCGTAATCGGAATACAATTTTCTACTACTAAAATCCTTCGCCGGCCGTTTTAATCATTTTTTAAATTTCTTATCTTTTTTTAAAATTAAGAAACATAATTTTTTCCCCCTACTAAGGAAGAAATTCCGACGGGGTACACCGAGGTAAATAAATAATAGAAAGCTTGTATACCAATTTGAAAAAATGATTAAAGTAGCCGTCGAAAAATTTCATAGAAAATTGTATTCCGGTTACGTAAATTTCCACGGATTTCAAGAATAGGGGCCCATCATGTATCAATAAATCTGCAATCAATTAAATGTCTTAATATTCTTACTAGAAATGCCTTATATAAAAGCAATTGAAGCTAATATCATTAAAAATGCAAATGTGTGCCTTGCAACCACTTTATAGGCGTGAAAAAATCGGCGTGATCAGTAAACCGCCAATATGGCCAACGATGTGGTGGAAGTCGCATTGTTAAAATTACAACAGACCATCGCACATTTATGGAACAATGTGTAGAAGAAAACCCAAAAATAACATTGAAATAGGTCGAAAGAAAAATTACTAGCAACCTATCAAATTAATTTTTCCACTGATTGTGTTCGGCAAAAATTGTAAAAATTAGAAAAATATTCGAAACGCTGGTAGTGATAATGCTGGCTGTCATCCTTCTATTAAAGATGAGTTCCACGAAGATATTTATCGGTTGTCGCCTATTAAGACTTACCCCGTATAGCCCAATGTTTAATGCTATTGAACTAGTCTGGTCAAACTTTAAAGCTTAAGCTTATAAACTAAGGCAAACGCAGACTACTCAATGTTGTTAATTATTCTAAATATGTCACCCACATTTAAAGATTTATACCTAACGCATTAAATATGATCGATGTTAACTTTTTAATTCGAATTTCATTTGTTATATGTTTAATAATTTAAATACATTGATTTAATCTTTCTAACGAATTATTTTAAACTTGAAATTCTCAAATTGAAACTTAAAATTCTCAAATTTAAATTATAAATTTCCAAATGAAGTTTGATTTTAGTATGTCTGTACATAACAGTGAAATTCTTTGATTAGGAATAGCAAATATCGATCAATTAAAGCAAGCTATATACGTATAAAGCTTATCAATTTATTAGCGAGTGCGTAATTTGGAGGTTTGCTCTTAATAAATAAATAAATCGATATCCGCGCTACGAATTCCATGAAATATCTTATAACCTGATATCCATATCACACTTTATTTTATCGTACTCGTTCTCTTAATTGATTTCAGCCGAATAAATCCCATCACTCCTAAAACTTTGTAATCACACGCGCCTTCTACTCATATCTGTATGGATTAATATGTATATTCTATTAATAGATTGATCTATATACTGATAACAGTCTGCATATCAAACAAAAAAAATGAATTCGCTCGTGCCACTAAGCTTTCTACGTAAAAGTTAAAACGCAAAACCATGCGTTTAAATTATAGCATCGCATGAATTAAAACACTTGGACGGATTGACAGTAGATAAACAATTACAAATCAAATATTTTATGTAGCTCGTATTAAGTTTAGTCTAGACTCTCTAGGCTATTGTTACAATATATACAGACAGAGGGACAAACTTCGCAGTTCTGCAATAATGCACTCTGATATGCGATGATAACGAACCTAAAAATCGTCTTCGATATATATTCAATATTTATTCAAGAATTTTAATTTCTAATCAAACTGGATTACAATCTGTACACACTCGGAGGAAGAGCGTACACATTATAAGATGATGTAATAAATTTTGTGGTGATAAGACGATTGTCTTGGTAGATAGTATGCAAATCACACATAATCGTAAAAAAGATGATGAAATACTGGGAATACATTATCGTACTATCAATATAAAATTTAATCAATAATCTATAAATATTATGGGTGTTTGGATAGAGAGGATGGGTATATAACACATGTGAAAGTACTTGGAAACACTATACACACATGAGTTTTTCATTGAAAAGACAGGTAAAGTTTTTTGTTTTATATATTTTCTGATTGATTTCGAGAATTAGTAAAATTGCGCAGAAATTTTGAATGCTAATAATTTTAACCAAAATCCATATGACGAATTCACAATGGATGTTGAACTCCCTTGGCATTACCGAATTATCACAAAAATAAAACTGAAATGTTTTGAAGGTTATTTATTAAAAATCATTGTATAAGTTATTTAACCCATTTAATTAAATTTAAATTAATGCAAAAAAAAGGTTTCGATAAGTTATTGATCCGACGTAATAAGTCTGCGGTATAAAATAGAATTTTCCAAACAAAAAAATAATAAAATTTTCAATTACGCATAGTGGTAATTTTTTGTTAGCTGTAAAAAATATTTACTTTAAGATTTGTTTATATCGGGTAAATAAATAGATATAAATAAGTTAAATTGTTCCGGTTTCGTATGCACCGGGAAATCATGAAAACTTATAACAAACAAGTTAATCCGTCTATCAATGTCATGTGATGCGTCGCATATATAAGAGATACGACACAGCACAGGAATATTTAGTAAAAGCAAAATGATTTCTTAATACATTTTACCGACCGACGTGATTGATGGACACGATAATGGTTGTATGTCATTTAGAGAACAGAAAAAGAAATTAAAAGAGTTACAATATTCAATGTCAATCATGCGTTTGGCAGTGTACAGGTAAAGCGTGCGGTAATATATTTAGCTAGCACTAGTTTTCTTTGGTTTATGCGCTAATATGTGAATTAGAAAATTTGGTATGAATAATTTCATAATTATAAAGCAAGCACTACTTATAATAATTTAATCAAGGTCACAGCGATACGAAATTCATCCAATCAACATTGACCAACTAACATACAAAATTTTATAAAAGTTTGCTGACAACGAAATTATAGAGAGAATTAGAATTTAGTGGAATAGAAAAAAATGTCTATATACTAGCAGCAATTATTATGAAAAGTCATTGTCTTTACAATTGCATAAAATATGCTACACATTCCGATTTTTCTCTTTAAACGATATTAATTTCTGTTTAGGCGAGTACAACTTATGTACCTTATGCTACAGATGGTGCATATTTCCACCGTCACCACCAAATGTTTTACATTATATAAAACACAAGGTACAGTTGAATACCCGATTTATTAAAGTTCAAAAACTCTTTTATAATAGTGGGTTCCGAATTCTCAAAAATGACACCCAGTGCATGCAATTAAATTGATCACAGTTGCTACTTAGAGTATCGAATTGCATATTCAACCCAACTTGACATTATGGCATGCCCTTTAGAACAGTCATTTTGCGCATTGATATACTAAGGCAAATATATTTACTTTTAATTACTGAGTCAAGAGTCTGTAGAGGAAAATTCTATTTTGTGTGTTAAGAAAAGTTAAAAAATAAAGAACGATCCAAAAGACACACTAGTGAAAGTGGGTAAAGGAAAACAATTATGTTCGGACCGATACTACCTTGTTTGTCCTTGTGATGAGGTGGTTTTGAGAAATCCGATAATTTTTTTATAATTAATTAACAAACGTCCATGTAACGGAAAAATAGTTTGTACTAAACTTGGTTAGTACTTATTCCGAAATGGCTTGCAGTGCCGAATTTTTGGTCATTTAAAAGAATATAATTTTTTACAACGAATTTCCACAATAAAAAATTAAAAATATTTAAATTTTTATAATTCTGAACCTGTACGCAATCTAGAATTGTTGGAAATAATAGTTGGAAAATCTAATCGAAATAATACCAAAATATATTCCCGAATGGCAGCATAATAAGACTTAACTGAAAACTATGCTTAACTTAAATAACGGAGTCTTTATAGGGAAACATTATGATGAATAAAAGCTGCGTAAATTATTTGGCCACGGAGGACAGATGTAAAAATGCCGGTAGAATGTTTTAATTGAATCTTTTTTGTTTTTATTAAAAAAACGCAAATAATTTTGGTTTCTCCGGAACGACTAAATAATTTTGACAGAAACAATGCTTACTCGAAAAGTGAAGCAAAGATTCGCTTAGTTTTATCGATTTTATATCTATTGAGCTGTTTTTTCTTATGGGAATACTACCTACTATTCCCACGCCATTTCACTCTTGGCTCTGGTGTTTATCATGTAAATCAGTCATGTAATTAATTAAATTCGGAACCATCAAAAATTTAATTTCTTCACTTCGATAAATAGAACAAAATTTTCTTTGTTCCAAGTATCTTCCCAATATGTTTGATGGTGTGTTTATTTTTACGATCCTTCACATCGTTGTTCGACTAGCAGTCCGCCCCTGATAATGCCTATTCGTCAAGTGCTAATGTAGCCTCAATAATTCATAACTTGTGTTTAGTTCCTTGACTGTTTGGAATTTATATCAAATTTAACACCACACGTTACGTCTTTGTATTTTATCGCTAATTGCTTAAAACCAAAAAATATCTTTAGAATTCTATTTTCTAAATTGCATCAAATTAAAACTATATTACCTACAAAATTATTGATATTAGCTGAGTTTCTTGGTGCTTGATCTGATCCAGTTCAGTTCATGTTTCATGAAACAACACCAAACCGCATACTACTTTTCGAATTAAAATTTCCCACCAGGTAAGTTATTGACGACTCGCACTAATGACTCATCAGCGACAGTTAAGCATGACGTGTAGATAGAAATACTTGAGCAAATGGGGCTCATTTTCGTTTGTGATATGTCTGACATGAACCGTACATGACATGATTGAGACGAGTTGCTTATGACATGTCTGAGATGAATATATGAGAAATCAGGACAGTTCATAGACGTATATTATGTGGCATGTCTAAAATCTATAAACAGATGGTGACTATACAGCTCAAAGGTAGCCTCGAAATATCGTTAATATATAGGGAAAATATGATCGGACCAAGTATAGAACCTTAAGGAACACCAGTTGATAAGGGTAGAAGGGAAGATTTGTCCATCGAGGTTACTACACACTGAGACCGGTCAGTCAAATAAGACAAAATTAGTTTCATTGATTCTTTAGATAGGCCAAATTGTGTTTTAGCTTATTTTCTAATAAATCGAAATTAATCGAGTTAAAGGCCTTCGAAAAATCTAGAAGTACTAACACAGCATAATTTTTCCTTGCCAAACAAGATCTTACGAAGTCCGATACATGGGTCAACAATGAAGTAGTATGTACTGTGGTATCGCCGAAAACCTGATGGATAGTCTGATAAAGTTTGGGTTAGCATTAAGTGCGAGGGAATTTGGTCAGCTAAGATCCGTTCGAATTATTTAGAAATAGCCGAAAATAGTGATATTGGCCGCATATCCCCTGGCATTTTTGGGTCTCTTTGCATTGGAATTTCAATTACCCTACTTATCCTCCAGCAGTCAGGAAATATTTGTGTATTTAAGGTGAAGTTGAAAATGTAAACCAACAATGGTAAAATAGCCGGTATATACAATATTTGATAAATTTTAAAGGTATACCATCGTCACCGATTGCATTAGATTTTATGGCAAGTAGGGCATTTAAAACTTGATCCTCATTTACTTCTGCGAATTGAAATTACCGCAAGATGGATCGTCGCAGGTAAAAAGCTCAAAGAATGAACGGTGCCTAAATTGGGAACCAAAGCAACAAAAGCAGAATTAAGCTGATCAAGATCAAACTTCTCACAGTATCCCTCATCATCTTTACTATGGCTTAGTAGAGGCTTTAACGAGCCCTTTTACCTTTTTTTCATAATATTTTACTATAATCTTATCACCAGACATACGAGAAGATTTCCAAACTCATATAAGCCATGTTTCGGATTTGAAAAAAAATCATAATGTTTGTCGTTAGCCATTGGGAGTATATGTTTATCCATGAGACCAAAGATTTCTCGATTCAGCACTAGAACTTGCGTGTTGATATCATTGGAGTCAGTGATAATATACTAGTATCAAACCTATCGATGTCAATTTCGAGAATATCGCACTGAACGTTTCTACAACTACGAAATGTGATATACTCAATTTTACGGATGACATTTATGGTGAAATTAGAAGCCACCAATTCATGGTCAGTGACACCAGCACTGAAAAATATCACTCGGTTGCAACGATGGGCTAGATAAGATTATATCCGTTAATGAGGTTTTTCCACAAAGACTTTTGATCCTCCCGAGCGATTGCTCCCTAATTTTGAACGAATACGTTTTAGTAACCGAGAAGGAGTCGGCAATTCCTATTGTATCATATGGTATAGTGGCCACTCATGGCTAGAGGACGAACAACCCATTCAGCTTTGAAGTTACCTCCTTATATTGCTACAGAAAATGAGAACCCTACATCTGCAATATAAGCAAGAATTCCGGTCAAGCTCAAGTGTTAAATTAATTAAATTGTGCAAAATTATCGTATGAGGCGAAGGCACGATGACACACAGAAAGTCATTGGAAAATCATTCATGGCACACAGAAAATCATCGTACGTTACAAGCCCTAAAAGGAAGTAATGAACTGATGGGAGTAGTATTAGTGGTTCTGGCTAGTAATTTTCACCAAACGCTGCCCATAATTACGCGGTTGACGCCTGTTGATGAGCTTGACGCCTGTATGACAGCTTCAGCTTTGTGGACAGATCACAAATATCGCATTCAGCAAGAAACAGATGCACAGCAATTCGCAGTGAATCTACTGCAGATTAGCAGTGGCACTTCCTCTATTGGTACACTGACATGCAAAACCACATTCACTGAAAATCTGTGCCAGTAAGTGTCGACGATTGAGCAGCTGATTCATAAAATATACTCAAACAATGACAAAAACTTCAAAATTCATGATTGGCCATGCGAGAGAGCCATCCATGTACCAAAAATGAAAGCGTGAAGCAAATTAACGAACAAATACTAGGCACTCCTACCACGTCCAAGTCATTTGATTCTGTAGTGGACAACGATGATGTCGCTACTTACCCGCTGGAATTTCTAAACACACTGGAGCCACATGGAATGCCTTCTCTTATCTTGAAATTGAAGAAAGGATCATCAATAATGTTTCTGCGGAACCTGAACCCACCAAAACTGTGCATTGGAACTCGGCTCTGTGGCAAAAGTCGCATATCATTGATGCCAAGATCAACCGACCTGCCATTCAGCTTCAAACGATTCCAGTTCCCAGTCACACTTTCATTTGCCATAAACATCAACAAAGCTCAAGGACAATCCGTTTAGTTTGCAGGCGTGAATTTGGAAAGACCTTGCTTGTCTCATGGCCAGTTATATGTGGCATGCTCAAGAGTAGCGACTTCAAAGAATTTGTATGTTTTAGATTCGGGAGGAAAATCAAAAAATGTGGTTTATTAGCAAGCATTGCAGTAAACCCCACAAATTATTTTTGTATTGATTTTATTCAATTCGCTTAGGTATGTTTTTCTAATTAGTTATAAAATAAAAGAAACACCTGTTGAAATTCAGCAGTTCAGCTAGTACAATTATAAATGACAGAAATATACATTTATTAAGATCGTATACCGAAATAAACTGAAAATCGGGCATCATCTATGTTGGCCAGAACCGCATCAAAAAATTTTGCAAACCAACCTTTTTCGAAATCGATTTAAAATTTTAACAGAATTATACTAAAAATTAAATATTACATTTTAAATCACTTATATCGATTTTATTAAATCCTTTTATTTAATAACATAGAAATTGCTCAAGTGACACAATTCAAATACTAAAATATGCGGTATACGTTACCCTAGAAATTAAAACTAAACTAATTTTGATCATTTATTTATTATAATTTATACAAATTTCAAAGCCGCTTGGCTGACCCCAAAGATCTTAAGGTATTACAAGCGTAACAGCAGATTTAATTAAAAAACATTAATGACACGATAAGGGATTTGTCTTGGGGTAAAAATTTGGCATAATGAGCCTGGATAAATTATAGGGAGCAATTAGCCAGATTAAATGGGACCAGTACAAAATAATGAAATCCCGAATTAATGACGTAAGATGCCCAACTAAATATTAATAAATATTATCGAGTTACAATGAATATTTTTATAGATATATAGTTACTAAGCCATCACATAACACAAAAAACTACTTCATAATTAATTTTTTTTTTTTTTAATTTCAATTTCGAAAGTGTAATTTTTTATATTGACACATTTTCATTATTTTACTTTAATTGCCTTGTATTTAATTTTTCGCGTATCATTTAAAACTGTGTTGTTGTTTTTTTATACACAGAGATGTAATTTAATAATAATCAATTATACGTAAACATGATCATTGTGCAAAAATTGTGCAAGTAAACTTTTAAAATTTGGTTCGAATGATCGCTACTCGTAAGATTATAAAATTAATAATCATCTGTTTTTAAATTGTTTGGTTTTAAATTTAAATAAAAATTGTTAAATTTTATATACAAATGGATATTACTAATCCGGTAATTTTTCCTCCCCTATATATATAAATACAACAATAATACAACCTGGGTATTTTCAAAAAAATGTTAATTAGTTTTTGTAAAACCGCGAGTAATCATCGATTATTTATTTGCACGTGGCTTAATTATATTTTAACATCAATTAATCAGAAATCACATGCAAAATTCTAAAATATTTAAATAAAAAATCACAAGACTAAATTTGCTAATTATTATTCGATTAACAAGAAATGATAATAGAATTAAAATTTTAAGCCGAGGCATGTGATCAAAATGTGATCTATATAATGTATTTTACCGTCGCATAAAACGGTGCGATGATCAATAAAGTGTATGTGAATCGTTCACTAGACCTTCCTCAAATTTCTAACACAATTTTATAAACAGCTCGTGTTTACTGTCGCGCGGTTTCAAATGATGTCTGGAGTGTTCTGATCCCGGTTGTTCAACTTGGTAATTAGTATTTGATTACAATTTATTTACGCAAATGTCTGTAAACAGATTTTTGTTTTTTAAAGATGTTAATAAATTAATAAATATTTCATAATCGATAATTAGCATTTAGCTGTGCTCGCTTCGTGAGACTTTGCAAAATATGTGAACGTCAATAAAACCATAATTGATAATTATTCTAGGCTGTTTACAATTGCATAACACATCACATTCGAATTTTATAGTGTATAAATAAATGTTATTATACCTAAGTATAAAATAAAAAATTTATGTTTTTTTATTTTTTAATATATATAAAAACAGAAAACTTATGACGTCAATACGTTGATAAAAAATAAATAAAGCAATTCTGTTATATATAGGAAAGAAAATCAATTATAGAAAATAAAAGATTAGTCGAGAAGTAAGTAGTTCATGGCCCATCACATCATAAATAAATCCCAATTAATTTATTTCGGAGATCAAACATTCGGAGCGTGTCACCAAAAAAACACTTCCTACGTAATGTACACCGTCGTGCCACGGTCAATTACTCCAGCATGTTGTTTATTTTATATATATGTAAATCAGTCGTCAAAGTTGAAGTGTTGTACGGCTTGATCTAAATCAACCAACTCGTGCAATATTGTTTATTGACCAATACAATCATCACTATCATAAAAATGAATAAATATTATTTTTAAACTTCACCAGACCAACAGGCGATTTTGCTTCTATGCAAATAGACCACAACAAAATATAAAGTTTTGATATTTTCTACTCATAGTTGCTGGATGGATACAAAATATTTATAATCAAGAGAGACGTTATGCCTTTCGATTTACAAAACAACAAAAATTATTCAAAAATATTGATTTTGTCTACTTATGAATAACTTAAACATGAGACTGCGAAAAGGTAACGCGATATCATGAGTTCACCCAATTGATTATGAACTTGGGTTGACTTGGTAACATAATTTTCTACATATTTTTAGTTTTGCTGATGTTCAACATTTTCTTGTTGTTAAGAACTAAAATCATTTGTTTTGGAGTGGAAATATTTCATTATTTATTTAATTTTTCATTTTAAGTAGTGTTGAAAGATAAAAGAAAATTGCTTTTTATTTTGGAGGTAAAATATATGGGAGGTAATTTACTATATATTCGAGTAAATAATAATATATGATTTATATATTGGTGTAAAAGATTAGAAAGAACTGGATATATTGAAAATTTGTTTATGAGTCAATCAAAATCCTCCCATATTTACCGATTAAATAAATTATCAAGTGCACACTCGTATGTCTAATCTTAATTACCTATAAGATTCGCTGATAAATTGTTGAATCAGTGTTTTGCAATATGTATCGACGATAATATTTAGTACTGTATCATTATTGATGAGACTAATTATTTTTTAAAAAGTGTGTTATTTAAAAACTTATATGAATCACATTTTAACAATAAATAAAAATACAGGAAATTAAAGTCGTATGACTGATAAGATAAAGTACTTGTAAATGTCGTTTAAAAATCTCCTAGATTTGTGTATTTTAAATAAAGCTGTGGTAAGTGTTTATGTTTGCCACTATTCACTGCGATTTCTGGTGTGGTCTAGAGGTCGAGTAATAGAACCTCCATTATTCAACCACACTACTAAAAAATTTGCCCTAATAGGGTTGTATATAAACCCAAGTAAATCTGATTAAAATATGGGACTCGTGGTCTACCGGATAAGTTTCGGCTCTCCTAAAATGATGGCCTGGAAATTTTACAAATTTCTTGGTAAAAGTAAAGGAGAAAATATGCTTATTAAACACAAAGCCGATGAATCCAAATTACGGAGAAGTATTATTGGTGAAACCTCTTTCACAAATAGTACGAGTGGTGGGATTCGAAATGGGTCTAAAAAATTAAGAAAATCTATTTTATAATTGACAACTTGATTCTCATCATGCCAATAGATTTGTATTTCATTTGTGGACCGAGAAATTGCGATTAAATTTTATTATTGGAGCTAAGATTTGTACGTTCGCCAATCCTGAATTTTGTATGTTTTTGAAATATTTGAAAAATTTTCCATTACAACGTCCAGAATTGATGACTGCATTTTACAAAAACCAGGCGGGAACGATTACTTGCATGTTATGGGATTGAAACCACCTTCTAGCATTATACGAGCTTCTCCCATGATGCCAAGCTACATTCATCCCAAATAATAATTGTGCATATTTTTAATAATGGTGGCAATCCCTGAATTTCGAGCTATGCTGCAAGAAAAATTATTTGCTTGATTCAAATCCAATGGTAGTTTGAGAGTTGAATGTGCTGTACGTCTTCCATCGAGTAAAATTGATGCAATTCAAGATGATGCAAGAGCGAGTCCGATTTTATTATGCTGTTTAATTTCGACGAGTATTAAATTAAGAATAAATGTTTTTCCATTGCCTTGTATGCCAGACTCTAGTCATCGATTACGATCGGTAATCCGAGGAACTCAAGTTGACAAAGGACTTTGTTATTAATGGATATGCATCATCCTCAAGTAAGTGAGAGATTGTTGATGATTATTGAGTACTTTGAATGAAACAATTTAGGGAAAACGGCCGGCCACATTTGAGGAAGAAAAAGTACTCTTCCATCATGACAGTGAATCATCACATTCATCATGGAAAATACAGCAAAAATAGGATGAAGTAAACCTAGAGTTACTTTCCCATATTCACCTGATCTAGGTTCTCTGGGCTCCGTGGAAAGAGGAGTTTGATAAATCATATTTTAAAGAATTTTTAATGAAAATTGAAAAACGTTGGATTAAGTATATCTAACTAAAAAGAGACTGTGTTGCCGTATCATAATGGAAACCACACTTTTCTCATTCAATAAAGTTTAATCAATCAATCAGTATATCAAATATCGATTTGGTTGAATTTAATAATATATATAGTATAAAAGTACAAAAAATCATGTTTTCTTTAATATTTAACTTCTTATAATTTTGAAAAACCAAAATTCGTGATTATGATTTCATAGCCCAGTTTTCGAGTATAGTAAAATTTAATAAAGTGTCACCTTATTAAAATAATTTTGGTTATTAAAATTTTTCCAGGTATATGACTCAGTTCAAGAGAAATATGTTAAAAATTTACCCTATGCGTGTATTCCCCCATAAATTAAAAATATATTACGATAATTACAACAACGCAAATATTCCCATTCGCTTGAATACAGTTTCGTATAATAGAAATCCCAATTACTACTAATGTAGTCCTCGAGGGAAGCAGTTTTACTATATAATCTAAAATACTACAATCAACAATCTGAATTTCAATAAAAACCTGTTTTAACATTCAAATTTTATACAAACCACTCAATTGATTTGTGGAATTAATTAAAAATAAATTAATTTCTTTGGAATTTATTTTTAGAATCAAAATATAGTCACATACACAAGATGCATTTAGCCACGTCTAAAGGGAGTTAAATTTACAAAAAATAGCTTTTTGGTAAAACCGGAAAAAAGTATGAATGTAAGATTCAGGTTTAAATTGATGATGGATAAGTAGGGTAATAACAAAATAACGTTGTCTCATAAATCACTAATATTTGTAAAAATCATACCTGATCATACGCCTCTTGAGGGTTCCCAATAAATTTTCACGACTTTAAAGTTTCACATGACACCCGCTCCAAGGTTCTTTATAAGTATAATGACTTTATAAGTATAAGTATAATGTTTTCCAAAACATCAAAACTTTTCGGAATTCTTATTTGAACTGTCTTCTACCCACCCGTTCACCAGTAGTTTCCCAAAAAAATTCTCTTTTAATCTTTTAAGGAAAATGTTGTTAACCCTCGGCAAAATTATTTCGCTTTTCCCCATATAGATTTTTGCATTTACTATGCATTCGGCATATCAAATATTGATTTAGTTTTATTTAGTAATAAACCAGATTCGGCTTCTTTCCAATTTTGCGCACATAAACATCTGTATTATTATACAAAATATGAACAGTTGGTTCTATTTGAAAATTGACGTATATGTGAATTGTTTTGATCTAATATTTTTTTCTAAATAAAATATAAGTTTCTTTGTTGGAGCATCTCTCCATCTAGGCAGCGTCAAGAGCTTTTCATGATTAAGTCTAATTACATACTATTACAACAGATGGAACTGGAATCTCGAATACTGTTGGCATTAGACACCAGTATGTATAATGAAACTCGCCAAACTTAGATAATCGCTAAATGTTATAAAAATAAATTTTTATGAAACGATATACTTCTGGCCTTATGAATTCAAATAACAATTTTGATTAACAAGAATCTGTTGAACATGATTTTATCACAATGAAGTCTTTATTTTTGAGGCTCACTGTGAAATTCATTTAAACTGTGATTTTGAAGTTGTTAAACAAACACCAATTTAATACCACAAATCCAAAATTTTAATCCTGAAAATATATAAATGCGTTAGTTAATAGATATGAAACTTTTCGGATAAATCGATAAACCAGGTGATTTAACCAATTTTCGGCAAGACAAAACTTTCAAATAAAAATATTATACTTAACATTTTTGGAAACCTCGTTTGAAACGTCACAAAAGTTGCGTAAATATTACTGTTGTACAAAGTTTAATAAAATTAAAAACTATTGGTTCTACTAGGCCACATCAAACCGGAAAATATACCTCAATTTTGACAATCGCATCAACCCTATATAAATCACTTGTGCGGTTTTCCGAAGTTTTCTCAATTTCAATTGAAATAAAGGTCGTGCCAATTTCACAACTCTAAACACCATAAACCCCCGATTTTGTCAAAATTAAGGTGTTTTTCGATTTTATGTAGCCACTAGCCTAACATTTAATCATTTTGGTGTTGTGTTTCTAGGGTTTTCCCAGAAATTTATATGAACTGTACAAGTAAGTGAGTCCTAAACAACCTAATCGCCAATTTTGTTAAAATTAATGTGATTTTCGTTTTTTTAAGTAAAATTGAAGAGGGCCTTAATTTGATTAATAATCCGTTACTTGAAAACTTTCCGGAAAAATATGTAAATGACAAGGGTTATTCCGGCGCAAAAGTATTCGAAAGAATAGTGAATAACCGACTAATCCAATTTTTGGAGGCAACGGAAGGTTATAATGCGCAAGCCGGATGCATTGAGTTAACAAATTTAATTTCAGAAAATGTTGACAAGAAGAAACAGATTGTAGCTTGCGTAGAATTTACGAAAAGCGTTTGATTCAATAGACCATGATAATAGCTCTCCAAACTTCAGGCACTGAATATTGTTACTCTTAATCATATAGAGAGAAATGTATCTCTATACCACTAAGATCGATACTAGGGCCGGTCGTCCTTTTTATCATCTACATTACTGACATATCCAGGTAAAACTTAAAGGCCAAACTTATTGAATGAATTTACCCAATGAACTGATGAAACACAATGAACAAAATTGAGACATGTAAATATTCCGAGACATCTGTTCAATTACCTCGTCTTGAATTGTGTGTGCCGCAACTTTTACGTCGATTATATAATCCGCGGGAGCGAATCAAATGCGGTTTCGAAAATTTATATTATATAGGAAAACAATTGCTATAAATCAAAGCAGCCAAGAAAATTGTTATTGAGTTTCATAAAAATCGTTTTTAATGATTCCTCGTACAAACGCAATAAAATAGTTGCGGATCTAAAACAAATTTTACTTTACTATTTGTATAAAAATCCATAGGAATTTCTATGATACTATGATTTAAAATTATGTTTTAAGTTTTTTTATATGCAATTTTCAATCCGTAATCGATTCGCTCTCGTGGATTCTATAGTCGAGGTGATTGTAAATTTTCGGCTTAAATTTCTTAATTTCTGGGCGGACTCGATGATAACTGTGCAGAGGATTATATGTCGTCATCGCCTAGATGGAAAATCTACGTAGCTAATAGTGTTTTTCATGTTCCCGCAAGTTCTGATTCCGGTAAATAGTTGCATGTTGAATCTAAGCTTAACCCAGCTGATTTTTCTAAGAAAGCTTGGTAGTTTTCTGCGATCGTCATTTGAAACTTGGAACAATTACTAAACATAGAACCAATAATTGACATAATCGAAGAACGAAAAACCTTGACTCTAAGTTGACTACTAAAGCAGAACTTGTTGATGACTGTCTGGATCGGATTCATTCTAAAAATTTATTCATAACAATTTATAACGCATTGTCGTATGACATTCGATTCATCAATAATTGCCGATTCAAATCATCAAGGATAACTGAACCATTTAATGCAAAAGAAATTGTTAACGGCCTAAATGCCATTTTACGTCTTGTTCAAACCAGAAGCTTTCCATCAAAATATCAAGGACTTCATCATTCAGGGTTTTGTGTTCGTGATCCCTTACTAAAACTTATCCCTAACTAAAAGCAAAATTTAATTAAAGTTGCCGACCGCTTAAAATTTGCATCAATTTCATACTGCTCTCTTTATTATCATACTTATCAGACCACAAGCCCTTTTCGGTGCGGCTCGTCAAAATTACTGGCTGAGAAATGGAAAACAATTGGCAAAAATGGTATTTGGAGAGTTTTGTTTTGTGTTGTCGAGCAATGTCTCGGATTTCACAACAATTCCTGGCAGATTTTCAACCAGAACGAATTCCGACACCACCATTTTACAATACTGGGATAGATTATGCTTGGACATATCAAATTAAAATTATTTGGTTTCGGTTTGTCAAAGAAATATTGTTTGTTTATGTAATGTAAAATTTAGTACAACAGTGGCACTATTCTGCCTTTCCCTGGGAATAGGGAATTGGGGAAAAACTCATAGCATTTTTGCGAAAATTATATTTTTCTGGCCTACTGAGGGAACAATTTTGGTGTTAATATTTTCGAAACAAAGTTAAATGGGAAAAAATAAAAATTTTTTGGAACAAAAGTTTCCCAATTAATTTTGTTTTAAAAATTTTTGCACTAAACTTATTTCTTCAGTAGGCCTGCTTAACCTACTTTTAAAATTATCTTTAGTTAAACAAAAAACAGATAAATAGTTAACTCTATTGATGCTTTTACATATCATCTTCACTGGTTCGTTTATCGTCATAGTGTCTGTCTAAATGGAGGAAGTCATGATCTCTTAGTTTCAACCAATAACCTTTATTTTAATTTACCTTAGCACATCCGGTGCGTCGATTAGGCCTAGTAGGAGATTACTAATAAATGTACTTTTTAGCAATTCGCGTTTACTCGGTTAAATATGGTGGTCGTCGCTGTATGTTTACGTGGTATGGTAGATCGTGGTCGTAAACCCATCCGTCTTTTCAGGTGAAGTAGCGTATAAACTTCTTTTGAATTTTCTCAATACTTTGGATATGAACTTCGCAGAACGGAAACCACATACATTTATAGCATATTCTAGATGGGATCGAACGAAGGCACAATACAAGATCTTAATTGTTTCCACATTAAAATTGTCACCCGTCCATCGTTTGAGAAAACCGAGCATGGAGTTCATTCTAGCGATGCACAGCTCAATGTGCTTAGTAAAGCTCATGTTTTCTCCTAGATCTTTAATTTCAAGTACGACCTGAAGGAGTTTCACCATTTATCTTGTAGCCTTGTGCAACAGTATGAGACACAGATAATTCTCCACTCCATAACACTAGGTTGTCAATATCTTCCTGTAGATTAATGGCATCGTCGACTGACTCGATGGCTTTGTAGATTTTGAGGTCATTTGCAGCTTCAGGATATTGGAGTGCTTTATCACTTCAGTAAGACAACCAGAGGTTGTTTGTATTTTAATCGATGTTTAACCTCCTATTTCAATATATTGAATTCGATTACTCAAATAATATTTGAACCAGGCTACGAACTTGCTGGATAATCTGAACTAGAAAATGTTTTTCAAAGTTCATGGATGAGTCGAAAGCTTTTGCAAAGTCGGTGTATATTACGTCAAATTGTTAGTGCTAGTAAATTCTATGACATTTGTAGATACTGATCATTTAGGCATAAAAAACATTTTGATATTGTGATAAATACCGCGAAAACACTGCTTTGAATGAGTTGAAAGAGTTACGAATTTTTTAAAAAAGAAGCTGGAATACCATCATTACCACATCCTTCTCCGAATTCCACCAATGGCTCGCTGGATGTCTTCTATCTCGATGTGTGGAGTAAATATGAATGTACTATATTCATTAGTGGTTGAATCTTTATAATTATCAATTTCTTCTGCTTTATAAACAGATTGGAAAAACTCAGCAAACATGTTGGATCATTAAATTTCATCCAGGCTGGGTAACCATCAGTTTTGTGTTTGGTTTTAAAAAATTCCAAAAGTGTCTGGGATCACTTTTAATTTTATCCCTGTATCTGTTTTGGTAATTTTGGAACCTGTTATTCACATTAATTTCCAATATTATTTCTATTGCTTTGTAGTGAATGTCATTAATTACGAAAGGTGTTGGTGATTCTTCTGTTTTTAGTAAACCTGGTTCATTAGTAAAAATAAGGTCCATAAAATTCGGTCTCGTCCATTTTTTAACTCGCAGATTTCACTCAAATTTGAGTCAAATATTGTGTCGTCGAATAGGTATACTCATTATCCGAATTCACGTTTACAAGCGACGTTTACTTTTGAGAGTTTGAAATCCCCAGTTATTAAAATTATGTCAGATTCATCGGCCGTATTGGTAATTTCCATAATTGTGTCACAGCACTTGGTATACGATGATGTAGGCAAATCAGGTGGAATATACGCCACGTAAATTTGTACTGACTTATTATTGATGATCTTTAACACAGAATTGCTCGATTGATGGATTCGTTAAATCTACCAATTCATTAGGTAGTGATGTATCGACGGCTATGTGTACTCCGCCACCGGATTTTTTTATGCTTGCTTGGGGTGAGCGATCACATCTATAAATCACATATTGAGGGAAGAATTCCGAACTCAAGATTTTATCGTTGAATAGATGATAAAAACTGGAAAGACTGTTTTTAAAACAAAATTATGAAATTGAGCTGCCTTTGAAGACATTTTATTTACATTTTGAAAGTAAAATGTCTGTTTAATAGTTTTTTGTGAACGTGACAAACTTCGGGTGCCATGATTACATTCCGAGTTTATGGCACTATTTTCCCAGCAAATTCCTTTGATGCCGTAACGATCTGTTGTAGGTTCCATCTTTCATTAAAAGTGAGTGTAGTCTATCATTAGCCTCTGGTGAAAAATATTTAAATGACTGTGTGTGTCTTGAAATAGCAACTATGGCATGCGGTACACGGAAAATAAATCTTTATTGAAGTTTGATTTTTTACCAGATTTTACACGAATTGTTTGGAAACTATTGTAGCTTTCATTATTTTTACTTTTTTGTACGTAGTAAATTAAAGTATCGTGTTCAAGAAGAAAGTTGACCTCTATAGATTTTGCAGATATATCACTCGCTATATCGCCGAGGCAATAAAAGGTAGCTTTTAAGTCTGCAGCCTCTCTACAGCCCAGACGAGTAAAGACTAAAAGATTCTAAATTAATTTTACAACAATACCTGTTGAAATCAGTAAGACTTAAGAGAAAATGACGAGTTTTGAAATCTGTTTTTGAACAATAATTCGACCTTTGAACAGCCCAGTCGGATTGATTGGTCGGGATAATAAGAAAATGATTAAAATAAAAAAAAAATTGTAAATTATTGATTCCGTAAAATGGGAGATCCTTACAAAATTTTGCGGAAATTTCTGTATTGGAAGTATAGTAGGGAAAGCTAATATAAAAAGCTTTCCCAAGTTTTATTTACAAAAAAGACAAACAATTAAAAGATACACATAAATTTGTAGTTAAATTTTCTACAAAGGTTCGTTTTCCCAAATTTAACGGCAATAATAAGTTTTGATTATGTCTTGTGTAAGACATAAGTTTTATCAAAAATTCGTTGCTTAATTTTTCGCTTTAGAAACTAAGTGTGTGAACTCACCTTTCCAAGAAATTTATTCAATTAATTTATAAAATTAAACTTTAGAAACCCCTTTCTTTTCTATGAGATGAATAAGTCCTCGTTCTCATTATCATGCACTTTTTGATTTCAGAGGTAAAAAAAATTTCAATCGAAATATAATTGAAATTAAGTGAACTTTTGACTTCATTGAAAATTTAGTAGAAAACACCTCCAGTTCACATGTTCAAAAATTAAGTAAAAAAAAAATTTTTTTGAATTATTACTTATGATAACAACGTATATCTAAACAAACGAGATGTACTTTAAAATTAGTCGCATAATTGAAGATAGTATAAATAAGAGATCTTCAAGATAAAATGAAACATATTAATTAAAATTTAGACTCAACAACAATTTAAACCATGTGGATGTACGCCCAACAGAGTGATAACCTACCAATACAATTTTAAAAGTGGAATGTTCATCCATTAACATTAGCGAATTCTGAAAATTGATAATTTTATTCCGTGACAAATTTCATTGGTACAAAATGCCGAACACTTGTCAAGTGTTTTAAAATGTAATAAATTGTTTATAGTTAAAATTCATTAACATTAACATTAATTGTTAAGGTCAGGACTTTAAGTGAATAAACTTTATTACATGTAGTACTACTACGATATTTATTGTTGTACTCGTAGAAGAGCGGAATGATAAATAGAAAAAATTTTATATTACAAATACAACCGTTATTAGAAAATAGAAAACACAATTAACTAGCTGCTTGACAACAATATTAAATTTAAATTTACTTGATATCACTTTGATGACATACATGATATGTGTGTTTTATGTACTGTATATACATTTGTAAATTTATATACAAACCCAACCAGTTGTACGAATATACTAAAGTGTTAGTAAAGTAACGCACATAGTCTGTGGTGGTGGTATACAGTCAATTTATAATACATTACCGATTAAGGTGTATTCTTTACTTTATATATATATTTATATAGTTGCCATCATAATTCGTCTCCCATTGTACATTTATAATTTATAGTACGTTCGATAATAATAAAATGGGTTTATGACTAATAGTAATTCTATATAGTTATTATTTTATAAAAATAGTTAATGAAATATAATTACAATTTTCTTCCTATACTGTATTTATGGTCAAGGTTAGGCCGCATCCAAAACACCTTGATTAAAAAACACTTAAGTCATTCAATAAACAGAGTGTGATGAGTCCCTTCATGATATGATAATACAAGGCCAGGATGAAATCCGAGCACGAAATACAACTTGCGCGCACCGAAAGACGCTAACGTAATTAAAATATCGTATTAATTGTGACATGATTTAATATGATTATTATTGTGTGGCTTAATTGCTCGTGTACTTGTGTCGTGTTCTTTATGCATGTAATATGACATAAAGTTCACGTGGATTATTTATTTACAATATTTTTTTATCGCCGTGCATACATTTCAGCAGAACATCTGTCCACAAAGATTACATAATTTATTAAGAACCATGTCATAACATATATAAGGTATAGAAAGGTGCAAACGTATATGGGCGCAAAGTGTTCTTTCCCAATATACGTATTTTATTTGTGTTGCAGGAAATTTAACACGCGCGTGGTTTAATTCGATTTTATACGAAATCAAATTACACGTTTTAATGCCGTTCGAAACTTCATGTCGTAATCGAATATAAAACAATGGAAAATAACTTAAAATAATTTTTTTTAGTTACTGTCTACAATCTAAATATATTTCGACATATTCCACCTACATTTTTTGGCTAGGATTTAATCTTTTTGCCGCCGAATTCTTTGGCAAAAAGGTCAAAGTGCAAATTTTAGATATAAATTGTTGGGCCAAAACTGCATAAGTTTTATATATATTCAAATAATTCAAATACAGCCCAATGTTTTTGTACTGTGGTTACGCCAATTCAAGGCTGAACCACTATATATCGATATATGGTGTCATGCTGGAAGTGACTGATATATACACAAAATACATAATTTAATTAAAATTCATCGATATATGCTCGATTGAAATTGAAGATGAATATGCTTAATTGTAAAACACATATATACATAAAATATTTGCGAAGACGCCTGTGCAAAACACAAAAGAAAACTTTGGATCGTCTCGCATACCTAAAGAATAAGACGTATGAACTGGTTAGCAGTGGTTTAAACTCTTTAGTCGTTTTTGGCTTTTTGGTATAGTAAACAAGGTTATCGCACAAGTCGCGTACTAATTATAATTTTTTACTCGTATTGGTTTGGTACATAGCTGTGATTTTGTAAATTGAGGTTCAAAGCCAAATTACCCACTTGTACGAGTATGTGTATATCGCAACGCAACCACCTAAGATGATGACGTCTCATTTTTTTTATTCCTTGAGGTAATCGTGTTATTTTTTTAATATTTTGAACCAAAATTGTGTTTCTGTTGTCACAAGTGTACACTATATATATACACATATAAATAATAAGACAATTAATTATTGTAATAGCGACGTTCATTATAAGGAAAATAAATATTGAAATATTGCCAACGAACGAATATTGTTGTAGCGCGACACAATAAGATAAAATTTTAAGATGGGTTTTCAAAAATCGCAAAACATTTATATTGTTATTGTTTGTCCGTCATAACAAAACACAATTGGAAGGAAGTCCCTGTGATTTTATATAAAAAGCGCGCGCAAAATATTTTTGTATACATGACCTAAGCCAATGCATTTTATTTCTTGTGTTATCATTTCACGGTTTAAGATTCAATTTTATGTAGTTTACACGAGTCAGTGCTCTCATGACATTAAACACATTTAAAACAATAACAAACACCATTTATCGTATATTTTTGTTGAATGTTACAACTTAAAAGATAACGCGCGAAAGAAAAAAAACCGTTTCTTAAGAATTACACAAAGTATGGGTTCGCATTAAACGCGTGAATACGTATTTGGTATTATGGCAAACTAAAACATGATCGACGTAAAAATTCATCTAAAACTGGTTTGATATCATCATGGACAAAGTAGATAGGTACGAGTTTAGCGTAAATCTGCTTAACAATACAACTATTCGATTTGATTATAAATTAATATGTGAGTCTATATGTTAATGAATTTAAATGGGGAAATTTTTAACTTCGGGCCCGGACGTCAATGAAAAATCACCATGACGTCATAAATTTCACTATAAAGTTAATATCAATGATTACTGATTATCTATTGGTATAATGTTGGGCGACCTTTTGTCGCACCATATACATTAGATTGTACCACTTACATACATAGCTATATTTCACGGTTCTACGAGTACACATTTCTGCGCTTAAATAAATACGAATATTTTACTGCTTGAATGAACTCGTATTATATATTGTATGCTAAATTGTCGAAGCTTATAGAAAATTAGATTTTTGATTTAGCAATAAAAATTTGTTATAAATTCATCAACAAACATTTTATATTTATGTATAGTGTGACTCTCAATCCGCGTTGTGCAATCTTCCAATAAAATCAAAAATCATGATACATATCGAATTTTTGCAAGATTTGATTTTTATTTCAGTTCGCACAAATTTTGTTAATTTTATGAATGTTATGACTTTTGACATGTTAAGTATATAGTTCACAATTAAATAAATATAAAATAATATTCTGTTTCTGATCTCCACGAGTGGCTGTTGGAATTTGGTAGAAATAGTCCCAAAATGTAAATTATCAATTTTGATTTTCCAAAACTAACTTAGACTTAATTACTTAACGGAAAATTTACATTAATTTTCATTCTTTTAAGATTCTTGGATTTTTGTTCGGAACCTGCGTATGTGTGCGTGCCACGTCAATCTTCATACTGATGCTTCTTAAATAAAATGAGAGGTCAGTGTTACGAACAAAAAGATTTTAAATTTAATTTGAGACAAAATCGCTTCTCAACTATTTTCCCCCCAAATTAGGATTACGATTTCTACACTTCAAGCAGACCATTGAAGAATCAATGCTTTAATTCCCGATTTATTCCTAAATTCTTGTGAGACACATAAATAGTTCAAAGGGTAAACTACCGAGGGAGCATTAGGAAAATTGAATTCCGGCAATAATTCGTTGCTCGAATTGAATTTCGGCAATGAGAACCATAGAGCCACCTTTCTTAACTAAAAACTTTAAATTAGCAACCAATTACCACACAATAGATGTAAAAAGTAATATTGACAGTACAAGTGACAGTTCCCAAGATGCTAAATTAAAGCTTAGAATTCAAGACGAACTCGCAGATACTAACCAAATTTGGCGATTAAACTTCCAAAACGAATTGGAATAATACTGGCTGCTACAAACTCATCCAGTATAGAAAAAACAGTTCCTAATAAACCACCGACACCAGCTTATGGACCGAAAACTCTGAGTGTTATTGTACAATCAGCCTCTCTTAGAAATGCCACAATTATCAGTACTTCACCACTAGTACGATTAAAGCTTATAAATACGTAGATTAAGTTTTAAAATTGCTGTTTCTTACAACATATTTTAAATAAATAAAATAATTCTAAATTCAATGCTGGACAATATTTTTTATAGTTATTACGCCCACCTGAAATTCTCCGATTTTTTCCAACCATCATTTTTCCTAAAATTCACCTAAGAGTTGGATAAGCGAGAGTTCGATAAACTATGATTTTTAAAGTATCTCCCATTTTACCTACAATTTTTTGAAAGATAATTTTTGTGTTCTTGGAAAGCTTTTTTACTTCAAAAATTTGAGATTTTATCAGAATTTTCTACCAAATTTTGAACCTCATGAGGAAAAACTAAAATTTTGTTAGAGGACAAAGTAAATTAATGTTTTCCATGTAATTATCTACAATAACATCAATAAAATATCCAAAATATTTTAAAATGTTTAAATTGCCTTTCTTAAAATTGTAGCGAAGAGCAGGTTTTTGACTTATCAAACGTTTATTACCATTCCTCCATGAGATATCTTACTCTACCCATGAGCCAATCATACGGCGTTTCCCGTATATTCCTTAAGCTCTAAGCGATATAGTAAATCACCTTTAAAAATTTGATATGCAGTCCACAATGACCCAAAATTGTAAGTGGCCACTAAACATTTTCTTTAACCCGTTACACAGAATAGTCATTAAGAGGAACTTAAAAAGGCACTTTATGGGCAAAGCTGATTAGAATTTGACTTAGACATTAACCTTTCTTGCACTATAGTTATTACTGATCAATAATATGATAGAATATATTCAACTCCCATACCTGTCGAGGGCCTCGATTTGAATCTAATTTTTTTAACGTTTGTTAAAGCATGTTTGTGTTGCGAATTTTATTAATTGTTAAAAACAATAAAAATCTATAGCCAATCAGCTTGGGTTGCAGTTTATTATTATTTTAAACATTGTATGCAATTATTTATTTCCAAGTTGAATTTCGGGGCTTCTCAAGAATTATCACAATTTTCAAAATTTATTACTATCTCAATATGATTGAAAGAATCGATGTTGAAATTCAAATCCAACGGAAATTCAAATTTTTTATTACCAATTTTTTTCGGAAAGTGGAATTGATGGATCCATATTGATGATCGTTCTATTCTTGGACGACAACATTTTACTTAGATGGACCGATTAAAACATGAGCTATGATAACGTGTTCAATAACTCGGAAGTGTACAACGTAATTTCAATTTTGAAACGAAATTAAACACAGTCTGCTGATTTTGGGAATATAAACGCCAAGATGCCAACAACTGAGAAGTCTTTCCATCATTCTAACTTTTGCAATCCTAATATACATTTGAAAAAATCCAAATATTCAACTTAAAATTTGAAAAACTTTAGTTGAACTAATCGGTTGTCTGGTTCTTGAGAAAAACTCAGTTAACAAACTCAGTGGATGTGAAATGAAATATTAAGAAACAATTTCCAGGCAATAATACCAAACTATACCTTAGATATAATAAACTTAATCTCGATTATCTCACCTATTCTTTAATTTGTAGATGAAACGAGAATCTGCAAGACTTATAACAATTAGTTAGCTGCTTGACAATTTTAAATAAGAATATTTTTGTAACAAAATAATTTTGCTAAGATATGAAAAATTTTCAAACATATTGATTGCCAATAGTTTTCTGTCTTCATTGAATCCATTTCAACTGTATTTAAAAAAATTACGTTTAAATTATACAGGAAACCCTCCAAGAACACGATTAATTCGTTCCGCGTTCTTTAAAATCTTGTTGATCGAATACCGTGTTCTTGGAGGGTTACCTGTATGACATTATTTTAAGAGAGTAGAAAACAAAAAATCAAACTGACATATTGGTCAGAACAGAACCTTTGGTCAACCGCGAAAAATAACATAAATCGGTTTACATTGAGGACCAAAACGGTAGAGCTGAAACTCTTTTCGCAAATATTTCGAAATCAAATGATTCACCAATAGAAATTTATATGTTATTCACTTTCCGTTACAGCTATGGAAGTTTATAAATTCTTAAATTATATAATTTAAATTTAAATTTACTGAAGAAATTTTGACCAAAAAGAGCAGAAATTGAAACTAAACGTTTGAACATTTAGCGACTTGCAACGTCCTTCGCTCTTTCTGATCTCTAATGTAGTTATATAACCTCAGCAGGGAAACTTTCGAATTTCAAAATAAAACTTAGCGTACCGTTAAAGTCCAGTTTGTGTTAACTAGGTCTTACAGCAAAAAAATTAGTGCTAGTCTAGTCTCCTTATTCAGGCTTTCCGTAAGAATAAAGAATTACGAAAAATATTTACATAACATTCTTAGTATTTTGTTGTTCTCTGTATTTTGTTGCAAAATAAAATATTAGAAGAGAGTTTTATAAATAGCAATGCTAGTTTCTGAATTTATATAGCAGAAGGAAATTTTTCATCATGGTTGGCTTATTTGTCAGATTGATGCAAATCGTATTTTTTTTTTTTTTGATTTATATAAAGCAAACTCGATTTTAATTACTACTGATAAATATGCCAACTATGTGATCAATAATTTTGTTTTGCTGCGGCGCATTACAACCAGTGCTAATTTCCAAACTTGCACCTAAACTTTCATCAAAATTATTATTTTTTTTTTGGCCTACTGGGGGTCAATTTGCGTTCCATGAAATATTGAAAATGAAAAGTTTCTTTCATTTGCAATCTAGTAGTTTGGATTATTTGCACGTAATTTTAAATTCCACTGTGTGAAATCATAATTTGTTAAATGCAATGAAACCTACTCGATTGCAAATGAAAAAAACTTTTCATTTTCATTATTTCATGGAACCCGAATTGACTCTCTGATCAGGAATTAGTTTTTACCTATCGAAATTGAAAAGGAAAGTTATTCTCAAATTAATTTTGTTCCCGAAATAATCTAGACTATGCTGGAAATAGACGTGCGAAATTTCGTATGCGGAGAATTTAGAATCCACTACTTTATATGAAAGAAAACACAAGCATTTCGCATAGCAAGCGTTATTTTGCAAGTTGTCTCTATTTCTAAAAAAACCCATTGTAGCACTGTTGACTACACAACAAAAAAAGTATCATGAAATAATACTAACATCACGAAGGCTTGCAATGTTTTGACAGAAATTCAAAAACAAATTGTATATGTATTGTTAATTGAAAACTCTACCATGTAGTTAATTTGCGTTTTCGCATGCGTAAATTTCGCACGTTTATTTCCAGCATAAAGGTGGATTTACATATCCGACAATTTTTTTGCTCCGACCATCTCGTGACACATTCAACCAATCAGAAAGGACTTCGCCGAATTTTCGGCACGGACCGAATTTTTGGTTCAATGAATGAATGACTGAACTTGGATTAATGCTGTGTGCCTGACGCCAATTTTCCTGCCTAAATTTCCGTTGTTTCGTTAGTTCACCTATATATTGTTAGATTGTTGATCGTTAGTTCACTCTCACAATTGATCGTTAGTTCACCTATGTATTGTTAGATGTCTCTAATATTTATAAACGATTGAATAGAATGTTAAATTTAAGTTTATTTAGCAGATTTTATTTAAACCTCAGATGTGGTTTGTTTTGTACCATCTATGAACGATTGGTATGAACTAACCATGAATTAAGTTAGTTCAAAATTTAGACAAAAAAATCGACGTGAAGCACACAGCATAAAACAGAATTGTCCCTATTCCTGTGAACAACAAAGTCGGCATTCCTGTGAACAATATGTTGTTCAATATACCACATACACTATATCTTTGACCCTATTGAAAGTAGCTGAGCGGCCTTAATCGGTTTATCACGCTTATTAACTGCGAAAAATTTCCATATCACAGTGAGTGTGTTCCCTGTTTTAGTCAAGATGAAAAATTCTTTTAAAGCGAGATATAGCTTTTTGGATATTTTGCTGGACGACCGTATTCATTGATTTTACGTTGCATAGGAAAATTGTGATAAACAATTCGTTCAGATGTATTTTCTTTAATAACTGAATATGTCGACTGACTAAAAAATGCACCAATGTCATAAAGCTTTTTCAGCCGAATTACTAATTGGGATATTATTTGCGTTTCTGTATAGCAACCCTGCTTTTACGAGATTACCAATATGTTTGCAACCTTTAGAACACAAAACCACTATAATCCCAATCGATTTGCGTCATGATTAGACAAATTATTTAGCAAATTTTTTTAATGAAATACCGATTCATAGTGTTTTCATCAAATACTACTTGAAGCGCAAAGCCTCCAAATCTAAAAATTATAGTTAATTATCAAGTAACCAATTTGGTGGTTTAATTGTTCCATCAGTGACGATAAATATAATATTCTCGAGACATAACTAAAAATTATTTGAATTAGGAACAAGTAGCAATAAATTTCGTTACGATTACGCAGACACTATATATGTATGGTATTTAGTATTCCGATCAATAAATTGCTCTAGAATAATTTAATGGCGAAAGTAAATGTTTTGCATATTTAATATTTAAACTGAATACAACTTACAATAATAAGTAGACGATTATTATATAGACACAAGTTTGCAACGATCGATAAAACCTGTAAATTTCTCCTAAAAGATTATAGTTATTGACTCTTTGTATATGAAGTATTAGTTTCCGGGCACCGCACACAAAAGCCACACATTACACATAATTTATAAAAATGTATAGTTTAACGTGATTATACAATAAAATTACGCAAACTTAATTCATAATTAAACGCAAAAATTTTTGAAAGTCACGCGTCATCTTTAATTTTAATTAATCAAATTCGAAATTTTATTTAACGAATTTTGACATAAATATTTTTTGGCCCCGGGATAAAAATTTCATTTTGCCAAAAAAAAAAAAAATCTAAAATTAATTAAGAAAATGGCGATGCACACGGGTTCGATGATGAAAGTTTATTTATCGTAAATGTACACAAGGGAAAATAAATGTTTTAATTATTTTACCTTAAAAAGTCGCTTAAAAGTCGCGATATATGTAGAAAACATTTTAAATTTAAATAATGGCAAAAAACTACAATATATTCTCGAACAAAAATATTATATAATGCGTTATAAAATATTCACCTTCGTCTATTTACATATACGTTTGTGATAAGTGCGCGTACACGGAAATTTTTCGCCATCATACACAAAACATAATTCAACGACGATATATTAATACTATATTTTGTCCTTCATGGGAATAGTATTGTATAATATACTCGCAATATTCGCATTAGAAATTTATATCAGTATCGAATTGCAGGTATATGAAATATTGTGGATAGGGAATACAGGTGGGCTACGAAAAACGCTTTATTATTCTTTAAATAATAAGTCATGTACGCTGAGGATCACCTACAATATTTCTTCTAATATTTTTAAGTAAAATTCAGGACAATTACAAAATTTAATACTCACGAGCGTATGTACTTGCCGTTATTTCAAAATTTTTATTGTTATTCATTTCTTAGCTGGATCTACGATCATGAGTAATAAGAAAGACTGTGTTTTGTATCCAGTTTTACAACCGAATCAATTTGTTTTTTTTTTAATTAAACGTTCGAAGCTAGTATTTAAATAAAAATTCCAGGCTACGGGCGGTACGTTGTATCATCACTTCAAATCGAAATTCGAAAATAGTCGAATCGAAAAAATGAAAGTTGTATACGATATGATTTTTGACTTTTATCATTTTTTAATCTTGCAACACTTTTTCTAGAATGAAATGTCAGCTACATTTATTATTACTCTGGTTGTAAATGATGAAACTTTATCATTTATCGCGATTCGAAAATAATGTAACATACCGCCATTTGACTTTTTCGCCATTCGCCCTGCGTCTCCAAACTACCGTGAAAATAAATCGAAAGGTACTTTACGTTAGTTTTGTGATGATAAGGAACAAACTATACTCAGATGTTGGCCTTGCCTGTTAAGTAAACGTTAAATAAACGAATGTTAAAATTTAGTTTGAGATACAGTTTTAGTTTCCACTACAATTCAAGATTAGAGACCAGTTTAGTTACAAGTACTAATACTTCTTCCGTTATAGGAAACCGTTAGCAAGCCATTTCTTCCCCAACTAGTGCCAAAACAGCCCACTGTAGGTAAAGATGTGTGAGAAATTGGATTTCGATGCAAATTGGAACTGAAATGACGGAAATACATGATCTAGTGTAATGCTGGATCATGAGAAATCACAAAACGGGTTGTGGCGATATGTAGTATGACAACTGTACTACCAACTGCTCCTTTAAACCAAAAGGAAAGCTAATGAAGTTTTTTCTCGTTTCAGAACACTATTGTTTAAATATATTCACCACAGCACTGAATAGCATATGCTCCACAAAATAAAACAAAAAAAAACAAAATTAGCAAACTCGCGACTATTATCCGCCCGGTATAAGAAATATCACTATAGACATAAACTAAGTATTCCTCAAGCACCCTCTGCACACAAAAAACACAAACGGTTTATCTCCAAGCTGATTTACGCCGCACGATTTATCACCTAACCCGATTGGGTTTTTCGCTTTTATACAATTTTTTTTTCATTCCTTCACCATGAAAGATCTACCGGCTTATACTGAACTATTTAAACCCATATTTAGTTGCATCCCATCTGCCGAGTACCTCTTCTGTTAATATAATTTTGGTCAACCATTGTATTGCGTTCATGATGGATTGAAGTCTTGGAATTATCAAATTTGGGATTGAATTTTTAGATTGTGGTCCGTGGAACATTGGAACTGTTAATAGGATCCTTTTATTTGTACTTCAATACAGACAAAATACCAATTATGATATTCTTCGAACCGTAACCTTTCGAAATTTAAAAATGTGAAAAATACATTAACTCATGTTTGACTTATTAATGTCCTTTAATGTCTTAGCGCATCATGCCTCGACTCATCTAGTATGTAAACACGTATGTAAATAATGCGTCTAATTTGCTGCCTCTAATCCCAAATGTGTCCTTTTCATTGTCAAAATTTAAGGAAACTACTAACAAAATTCAATGATGCCCTTATTTTACTTCAGACTTCAAAATTTACTGGAAGATCGTTTTTATGGATTCAGTTGGCAGAGAAGTTCTTGTGGCTGTCATTTCAATTTTAATTCAATTCCGTCCTCATTAAAACCGAATACTGAAAATGTTGTTCCAACACCGATCAAATTTCTTTATTTTGTGTTATTATATTCCTCCCAATAATCACATTTGCCCTTAAAGAAATATATTCGTAGTTTAACACACCCATACTTATACTGCACTTACAATATAAAAAATCGTTTTCAGAGGAGATATTTCCGATATTTCTGTAACCATAGACCAATCTAGTATTTTGAATTCCCATGAGTGTTTCCTATGAAATTATCATGTTTCAGCTCAGAGCCCTTGGTTTCCCTCCACAAAGTGTAATATAGATTTCTGATTTTACTCTCCGGAGATTATCATGGGTTGATAACTACAACGAATCATTTAAATATTGTCTTAGTTCACCAAATATTGTTAAAACTTATGCCTTAAGAATTGTATGACTACCGTTCAAATCCCGCATCACAAAACCGAGTGTGGTAACGACCCTATAAGTTGCTAAATGTGCGGGTTGAACCATTGCATTGGTAGCTGAAACAATTCCGACTGGCATTGTAAAGTTTTAATATAAATCCAACTCAAAGCTCCAAAATTCATTGTGCTCATGGTATATACATATTAGTGCTATAAATTTTGCGCAAAGGGATTTATTCGTTATTTTGCTGTAACATAAATCATTGTTTCAAAATATTTAAAACTCTTAAATTTAAATTTAAATTTTATTTATTTTAAATTTAAGAAAATAAATTTTAAAACAAATATAATTTCCTTAACATGAAAGAACCAAAAATCTTAAAATTAACTACTCAATTATTTCGTTGTCATTCGACTTGTAGCATGTGGTATTATATTTATCGAACTACTATTGTAGCATTGATGCTCATTTAAATCTTTAAAAACGGAAGCAAGAATAAATAATTTTAATGCTAGAATTATCATTTTTACGCTGTTGAAGGTTGTTGGCTTAAACTTTTTTGATTACTTAATTTAATGGCTTGGGAAATTTTAAAGTTATGAATAAATCTGTAAATTTCAAGAAAACCACCTTATTTTTTAAGAAAAAACGAGTCCTTTAATTTAAAATCGCAAATTTTTTAAAGAAAACTTTCTCTGTGTTGTGTCACATGAGCAATTCATCAACCTACCTGAGGTTAAGTTCCGGATGGCGTGTGTTTGAGAAATTTTGAAATTTAATTTAGACGTATTATCGGTGACTAGACTCATTCTAACGTTAATTTTATAACTTAAAGTGACAATCAGCTCCTGTTAAGTGAACACTACGACCAAAAAAGGTTTAGAGGCCAGTTTTTTAGTTTTTACGAGAAGCCTTTAAAATTTTTATTTATCGTAGGACTAACCGAACTCGTAGTTACCGGTGGTGTATGTGGTGATTGATTAATGAAAGCGAATTAAAATCATGGCTTGCTTTTTTAATAAAGAAAATTTTACTATGAGAAATATGGCAGAAACTTTATTATCTTGCTTTAGCCGCATATTAGCTTTTTCAAAAATTGGGGTTGCTGAATCGATGTAAGGGTGCAGAGTGTCTAGAGTTTAGGGTAGTAAAGTTTGAGAAGGAGGATCGATAGTGAGTAGTCATAACGATCTATTGAGTAAAGGAATTCTACAGAATTCAAAGTGTTTTAAAAAAAAATTGTTTTCTAAAATATATTTTATTTACATGAAATCCTTTTCCAGGCAAACACAACAGTCGACTTTCTTCTCTCTTGTAGGCGTGTCATGTTTCTGAGATTAGAATAATTTTTAAAATTAAAACGATTGCTTTCTAGCTTACATTTTAGTTGACCTACTTAAATTAATTAATTCTTTCAGTTTTAATTTTATTTTTTAGCTCAGCATTTTCTTAATCTTGTTTACAGTATTCTGAATTGTACTTAAAAAATAGTGCCCATGCGCGAGGGGTAATTAGTCGGTGGGAATAAAAAATATAGTGTTAGCCGAAAACTTTTAAAATTACATTTTGGTTCCAATAATTTGTCTCTATTCAATGACGGTATATCATCAGTATAGTTAATACAATTTCTGGAAGCTCTGGAAGTACTAATTCGAACTGGACCATTGCACAATTTTAGTAAACAATTCAATAGAATTCAACTAAAATCACTTTTCATTAACACATAAAGAAATATTAAAAATGCCGTCAATACGGCGCTAATGGAATAATAATTAGTAATTAGTATAGCAAAGCTGGCTTAAACCGATTTTAATATTTGATAAAATTTAAATCGAATGCTCGTGTCGAATTTCTTAGGTCACACCTTATAATATTCGGAGCAGGGCATATCACTGGACTATACTCAGCGGAAATGATGCGGTATTCCTATATCGCAGTATATGTACACGGAACGTACAAAGAATATCTATAAATATAACCGCACACGCGGTTATTTTTATAAATACACTGATTAGTTAATTAACATAGCAAGTCACATGAATTTTGTAATACGCTATGGATTAGGTTTACTATATAGTATAAAGTATGTATTAGAAATATTTACTTCAGTATAAATCCCAGACTAGGTCGATCGTTAAGTCCCGTGCTTTTTTCATTCGGTATCATAACAAAAATATTATTATAGACTCGTGAAATTCAATTCCGGGATCAATAAATTTTTTACTGCACGATATATGGTTGTATAAGAAGGTTAAGTTATCTTATCTGTTTGTACATATTTAAGAAAAAAACAGACATTTCTCTTAATCTATTTGATATTGACAAAAGACTTTAGGGTAGAAAAGCAAACGAAAAATTGTGATAACTTAAGCCGTAGCAAATATTTTGATTTCTAATATATGTATATGTATGTGGCATATGCAAGTCGTTATCAAATTAATCGGCACACCACCGCCGATATACTACCGCATATTTATAATCGCGTTAAATATCACACGCGTTCTACATAAACACGATAAATTGTCCTTGTAAAATTATGTACGTGGTATTTACTAAGAATTTTCATAAAATTTATGCAGCCATGAATATTTAAAATCGTTCAGATGAAAAATATGATTCAGATTTTAATTATCGGGGCTATAAAACAAATAAAATTCAGTAATTTATGGTATCTGTGCGGAACCTGGCGTCTGTTTATTATATACGTAACGTTTCGCGGTTTATAAATTTTTGGTGAAAACAACTTATTAACTGGAAAATGATATTTTCTTTCATCGATTTGTTTTGATTTGATTTCATGAACATTTCATTATTTTTGATTACAAAAAACAGATTTTTTGCGGTTAAGCGTGTTACCCCCGTACCCCTATACAATGTAATTATATAAGAAGCCACGAAACTAATATCGATTCGAATTTCCCTGACCTTGTCATTTTACTATTATTTATTGATTGGTGTACACCATCGCGTGTCCTCAATTCTATATTCAATTTACGGTTTGTATCTCTTTTTTTATTATTTATCAACTTTTAATAGTTTAATTTCTAATTAAATATTTATTAATCATTCGTTATTGTGCTGTACACATCAATATGTATATACAATCGTATTTTACAAATCAATATTTGGCTTGGCAATTGAAATGATAATGAAAAAACTATATGGTACTATATATTGTTTGGCCACTGTACATATTTTATCATAACGAGCGCGCATCACGGAGATACATAGTGACATTGTACGAGATATGGAAGCTATAAAATAATCAAAATAATTGATATTTTTTTGGTGTTTCGCCCGTTTCTTATATTAATACAAATAAGTTGACTGTATATTGTATAACAAGGAACTAAGTACTATTTAAATAAACTAAGGTTCACAATGTATTTACAAATTCAAGGTTCGATTTGTTTGGCTAGACGAAAAATTCAAATTTGTGGTAGTTTCGATTCTACATACTAAGGTATATACAAATAGACAAATTTGCGTCGTTAATATAAATACAGGAAGACTTTGTTTAGTGCTACACGTGGCTTGGTTAAATAGTTTCTCCAAATTTGAAGCTAAACAGAAAATTTGTTGTTACAGTCAAACTCAGTGTTTAGTAATTTGCATAGTTTTTACGTAAATGATGATAAATAATTGTAAATATAATGTACTAAATGTAAATAATGTAAGGTAATAATGTAATGTAGCTTTGTCGCTTTACACTATCAGATATAGGCGGTTATATTAATACTCTAATCTTGGGCCGTTTCTACTAAACTGATAAGTTTATTAATTCAAAACTTTCTAGTGACTAAAACATCTTTGTATTTCAAATTCATCTAGCTTCTTACAAAATCGCAGTCTAGAAAACAGTAGCTGTCGATTAAATTTGCTCGAGCCCTTGACATTTCATAAATGATAATGCATACGATAATGCTCTTGAACACAGAAATCACTAGAGGTTCATTTATGTTCAATCATTAATGCAGGAATTTATTACAAATATCTGGCATTTAAAACATGTCCCAAGCCATCACGACAAGGTACCTTCCAATTCTCAAGTTAATAACTGGATTTACCGTAATTTGGGGAAAATTTATTCTTCGAATTTAGTTAAACAACTATGTCATTATTTAAAAAAAAAATGTAAAAATATTGAGCAGAAAACCAATATATTACCAAACATTCTACCAACTCCTACCTGGGGTCAAGAATAAACGATAGGTCAGGGATACAAATTTTAATACAGATAGGGTTCATCTTTAAAAATAAAACTATCGGTGGTGCCCACCAAATCATTGTTAATTGAGAGAATTAAATTGTGTAAAATATCAAGACTGTAAATTAATGGGAACAGTGCCGATGAGTACAATAAAATTCTTAATCTACAGAGTTGATATTTTGCCGTGTCTTACATTTGGCGTGGCCCCTGTTGATTTAGACAATTTAATACTACTCTCTCAATGTTGCTGCATTTCATGACACAAAATACATGTTTTTTCAGTCTATTTGGACGGAAAAACTAAATTAAGATAAAATAAGTTAAATTTTCTGAAAAAAATCAAGGGGAAAAATAGGAAAAAATTACTAAGTCTGAGAAGGAACCAAGTACAAATTTTATTTAATTAAATATCAGTAAAATTCCAAATAGAATTGCAACAGGCCTTTGATGCAAAACACTGATGATAGCATCTGTCTATCTACATTACGACTCTAATTCACCCCCGCCTTCGGAAGAATTTACAAATCTTGTCTTGTGGATGCGATGTAAACACTCCATTAGCCTTCTCAGTTTTAACAATAACGTTACGGTCATGTGGGTTCCGGTTTATTGTGGTATTGAGGTTTGGAGTTGTTCTTTGTTGGAGTTGTTTTGGCCTGAAACAACAGCTCCTTTGAACTTCGTGAATGATAAAAAAAAAAGCTTTCATGAAATTTTTTCATCGCAGCAAGCAAAGCTCAAATGGCTTACTCCCCTCAATGGCACCCAATGGCTAAGTGCCCTGAAATTTAAAAATAAAACACCAGGTGGCCGCATCTCCTACCACTGCCAAACGCAGATCACAAATTTCTTCAAATTTATTTTATGGGAGACACTAAGGAACAAATTGATCAAAATTGTCGATTTGATGCGGGTAACCACAAATTCTCTCTGCATTACAAACTTTATTCGATGAACACAACGAATTAATTTGAGATCTGAACACTGCATTTGAATAAATGCCAGCTGAATGAAGTTGTATTTAGAGTAGACGAAACACCTGCTGGCCAACACGAATAATCAATTTTATTTTGGCAAGGAGAAGATGGTTATCATCTTAACATCAAATTGCAAAGTCTACAAACAAACGAGGAAACGAATAAGAGAGTCGGTGCCATGAATTACTTACTGTTCATATCGATTGATAATTCGGGAAACGCTAAAAATCACATCTAGAAATGTCGACAATTGTCCTATCAATACATTGTCTATATATGCATGCATAAATCGAAACCAATCGCAATCCTACGTGGGATGGATTAAAAGAACTTTTGTTAACTGGATAATCATCATTGGTTTGTCATAATAAAATCCATGGTTCTCACATGGACAGCTGTATGTGGCCTGCTCACGTGTCGAAACCCCTTCTAATTCATTCGTGTACGGAAATATGAAATATTGTGTATCAAAAAGCACTTCAATAAACAGTTAGCGATAATAGTCGCAAGGAACAGCTACTTACACATATTTGTTAGTGTCATGGAACATCCGAATTTACTACCCGATCGAGAAACGCATTTAGATAATTCAGTAGCTTAATTTTTTGAACTGAACAGTTAATTCAGAATATGCGCATTTAATTCACTTGAATCGAATCGGCTTTATATTTGATACACTCTCACCAATTTGGTCTGAGGTAGGTATAGGCAACAAGTATCATTTGTTCTCATTAGATTGCAGAAAAGTTCAGCATAACAAAAATTCTATTAGTTCCAAGTTCCCTATTCCACTTAGTTGGCTTATTTGGCTCGAACAATTTTGTTAATTAAATTCGTCTACAGAATTTATTAAGGTCTCGTAGGAAATAGTTTTAACCACGGTATTGTTTTTGGATTAAATCCCGGAACTTTGCTATACGAGTAATCATTTGTAGCAAGTGAAATAGGCTTTATTTGCTCTTTTATAAATAGAATGTGGAGGTTCCATGTCCACAATTCATTAACTATAATTCCTAAATATTTTACTTAGGTCGCTATTTACAGGTTCACCCGTTGTGAAAGAATACTCTGGAGTTTAAAGCCTCCTCCACCTTCAATATTAGGTACTCAGCCTTGTAATTATAGAAGATTTCCTATTAGTAGTCACAATAAAGATGAGTTATGTGAGACTTATCGCCGTTAGAAATTTTTAATTCTTCCTGATTTTTCAGTTGAAACGTTTATCTGGTGTGTATTGAAGTAAGAATAAATAATGTGATAAAAATAATTTCCCTAACGAGATTTTTTTAACCCCTATGTGAGTGAAGAAAAAATATTTTAATTTGAGTGATTATCTTATTTTTTCCAGGTTCGTCCAAGTTGTAATAATTCTCATTTTTAAGTATGATCGTAATCTATACCAATTGAACTAGAAGTTCTCATAAAATGTAAAGTTTTTATTGGAAGTAAAACGTACAAAAATAGACGTCTAAAAGGACAAAAGGTACCCGGGTACCCACGTCACTCACATTAGGGTTAATTTTTTTTTAAAGAAATACAATAAAAAATGTTATTTACCCTTTCGGCCAACAAGGAAAAGTTGAGTATTTCTCCGAGCTTACAATTTTAATCATTGTATTTCCATTATTTTCCCTGAATTGTGCACTTACAAAAATAACCTTTTACTAAAAGTTGAAAGTCTCTTCTCTTAATGTAGTTAGATCCTACCCCCCCCCCCCCCTTCCCCCCCCCCTGCTTAATTTATTGACTGATCCGAAAGGCTTTAATGTTATAATTCTTCACAAGTCTCCTTACGTGTTCTCTCTTTGCTATTCCCTAGCACAGCGTTTTTCTGAAAGTGTGCTCCGCGGAGCCCTGGGGCTTCAATTCGTCGAATTGAAGATTTAGCAGCTAACGTGAAGTCTCAATTGATATTTCGCCTGAAAAATTGTAATTTTTCGCTGCAAACGGACGAAAGCTCAGATGTAGCTGGACTTTCAATCTTGCTTGTTTTTGTCTGATATCAGCATATAAATTTGCTTGAAGAGGATCTTGTTTTGTGCGAATCATTTCCAAATAATACAACTGGGAAAAACCGCTGTTGCTAAAATCAAGAATTTAGCACCAAACTGCACTTGAAGTTATTGCATTCTTCACCACCAAGCACTTGCAGTAAAAGAAAATGCCAATGTCTTTGAAAAAGGTCCTTGATGAGATCCTTGCAAACAGGGTTTTTTTAGATTCTTTGCGAAGATATGAGCAGCTTTATTGCTCCACACTGAAGTTCGATGGTTACCACGAGGGAAAGTTCTTGTTCGGCTCTGTTCTGAATTAGGCACTTTTTTCATGGTAAACCGAATGAATTTACAAGAAAGACTGACAGATAAACTGTAGTTATTTCGACTTGGATACCTCGCCCATATTTTCCCAAAGGTAAACAAAGTAAATATGTCAAATTATTTCATGGAAAACAAGTAAGTGTTCAAGGCCAATGAAAAGATTCAAGCTTTTAACAAAAAATTGGAGATTTGGATCATTTGCATTCACTCATCAAATTCGCCAACATTTGGAAGATATTCTAAACTCATTCAAAAAGTATTTTCCAGATGAGCAGAATGAAAAGCTTAAAAATTACACATGGATTCGAAACCCATTCATAGTTCAGAAAAACCACAAGAACTCACAGTTAAGGTGTGCGAAGTCTTCATTGACACGATTTCAGATTTCTTACTACTGCCCCTATTTGAAACAGTATCTTTGCCAGAATTTTGGTGCACTTCAAGAGAAGAATATGCAGATTACTCAATGAGAGCTGTTAAAATACTTTTTCCTTTCGCTACAACTTATCTGTTCGAGTCCGGATTTTCATCATATTTTGCAATAAATAAATAAGTTTTGTTGAAGCTCAAATAATTTCATTTTTCCTTTTTATTTATGAATTTGTAATTACAATATATAAAAAGGATTGCGAGGAGAGGATTGCACCCGACATATCTCACAAAACTTAATTTAATTCATATAATTAAGATACTGGTAATCAAGACAATGCGCATATATCGTGTCATACTGTCATTTAAATCCCACATTCATATAAGTACTGTGATTTTTGACAAGTATATTCTACATTATTTTCCAAAAGATGGCAGTAGTGACTTGAATAAAAGTGTAATGAAATATTTATTCGAAATATAGATTCCGTATGATCAGAGTTTCCAAAATGCTTCGGACAAATTCAATTCTTAATATTAGGATTTGTAATTATGGGGAATGGCTGCAATATCTGCAAATAATTTTTTGCTGTCACCTTTTGTAATATATTTATATTATTTAAATGTGATCTGATGATAATACAAAAGCTTATATTGGGAAAGCCACATTCATTAATAAGGTCTTTCGGATATAGCCAGATCTTTTATTTATGACTTTAACATATCGAAAAATTTGTCTTTACACTTATGGTAGAGTTCGTTTGGAGTACAATTAAAGTTTGCAGATCATTAATGAAAGTATATGTATCCACACAGAAAAATCAAGGGTTGCCACATCAACGATTCGATGTTGCATAGCATCCCACGAAATTAACTCCATTTGAACTTTTTATAGTTAGTCATCATAAAATACTTTTGAATACAATAATTTTCACCACAGTACACATACGTTATCACTAATCGATTAAATTAGATACCACCGTTTAGATTTTTTGAAAAAAAATTTGGGATATAAAATAAAAACCAGAAAGAACAATTAAATTATTAAAATTATTATATTTTATTTTATGTTTAATCATTTTCATCTAGTTCTTTCGTCGATTTCTGAAAATATATACGAGGATTTAAGTATTTAAGTGTTTTATAATTTTTACATAATTTTTAACTTTGAGTGTGGGATCGTCGAATGTTTCGTTTCAATCTCGATAAATTTGGAATGAAAAAAATAATAATTTTTTGACGTTATTATCTAATATCTCTTAACCAATACAACATATTACCTTCTTTGAAATTCAAGATTTTTGTCCATTCTAACCCTGTTGTTGATATTAACTATACTGGTATAAAAAATAATAATTATTTTATACCTTATTTAAAAATTACATAGTATGCCAAATAACCAAAAAACTACTTCGCATTTACCTATAGATAATTCCAAATTATTTTGCAGACGCAGGTTGGTTTGGTGTGTCTTTTATAAAATCAAACGAAGGGCTAAACTTGAATACATCTAGAACTTGAATACATCTAAGTTCACGCTTCATCCCACATAGTATTTTTGATGGTATTAGTGCAAATTGGAATTTGAAGCAGAAGGGACTAATGGCTTTACTAACCATGAGCCCGCGGAAGCTAATTGGGACCCTTATGACGATTAGCCCCCAGATGGGGGATAAATTAAACTATGAGGATGTATGGGGAAGGTCAATATATATTTCGTAAGACAACAAGTATTTAATCGTGTAAACGAATTTAAAACATTAAAATTTCCGACATTTACCGATTTCGTTTCTCCACAAAAATAGAACAGGAACTTTCGACACCGAAAATAGTATTGCAAGCGAATTTTACTTGTTGTTACGTCAAAAATATAATGTTTTAGAAACAAGTATCCGTAGATACGGTGTGAATTTTTTAAGAGTACCCGATTGAATAATAAAGTAGACCTTAAAACCTATCATAACATTATAAGTCTTAAGAAATACTTTATTTAAATTTTCGAAACTTTAAATCAATAGGGGCGCAAAAAATGTTTATTATAAATAGGAAAGCCGCATACAAAATCATTTCCAAAAAAAGTTCTGTACAGAAAAATATTTTTAAAGCCCGCAAATATTTTTAATTCGGATATTCCTTGAACAGTAAAAAGAGTAAATAAAGAAGACAGGTTAGACTGCGGCTCTGACTCAACCAACCAATTAGCGAGCTCACTACAGTGCTCGCTTTACATGATATAATCATGTTTCCGAGTAAATTATACATATTTGGCTTATCCAAAATAAATATTTAGCATTTAACACGTTGAAAGCAATGTCACATATTGTAATATCTTAAGCACGTGTCACAGTAATACAAACGCAATTATACAGCGTATTTTCATCATACAGCACAGCTATAATTGTACGCCATATTATAGTTGTAACGCGATTATTTGCGTTATATATACAAATTTGGCACGTTTCATTAAAATTAACCTTTACCTGAATACTCGTATAAGTTTAGAACGTGTTAAATCGTTTTGAAACCCGCTCGTTTCATTTTATATAAAAACGTATATAAACCTTGGCCGTTATTAATCGCGTTTAATGTAATCTACGGCATTATGCATATGGTTGAGAATACGGTATAGTCATCCAAATATATTTGACGCATATTATGGGATTTTAAAAAACGTATATACACACAAAATTTACCGAAAATACAAACTATTAAAATAACACTACAAACTAATTTTGAAACTGGTTCTCTTGCTTAAATTTCTTTTAACGGAAATACCCAAAACTTTTAAATGTCTTGGTTAACATATTCGGGGGCTTGGGCACCATATATATGGATACTTTCGAATTCGCTCAGACATGACAGCGAATATCATGTCTACCAATTATTTTTTTTTGCTTCTGAATGAATCATTACTTTTTCTGTTGTGTGTATTAAAAGCATTTCTCCATCTGCATAACTTACCATACTAGAAATAACAAGTTGTAATTTGTTTTTGGATAATACTGTGCTTTCTACATGAAAGCGCATAATCAACTAAGAACTGTGTAATTTCCACCTTGTAAAATTTCAAGCGAATTTTTATTTTTACGTTAAGATCAATAAACTACATGTCCTTACACACCAAAACCGCAGAAAACTTACCATCGACGTATATAGATTTCTTAGAGTTCAAGACTTTTTTGTATTTTTGTATAGCTAGTTGTTTCCATGTCTTGTAATTTATTGTATTAGTCGCTAGTCTTGTATTGTGTGTTACTTCAAACTACAAATTTATTATTACTTTTTTTTTATTTTGTATTTCTTCTTTATTATGTTAATGCTGTGTTTTGTTATTTCTTCCCCTACTTACTTACATACATATATTATATATATATACGAATATACAAAGCTACCATTCCCTACCAAAAAACAAACTAAAAATAATTAAACCGCACCAAAGTCGCTTCGCAATCCAAAAATTGTTAAGAGAGAAACTTTTCTTTATTTTATTAATTTGTAAAATTTGAAACAATTCACATGATACACAATTAAAGCTTAAATATAAAAATAATTTAATTAAAATTTAAAAAAAAACACTCATGATATTAATTTGCTTGTAGTTTGCGTCTTTATATATATGTACGTTAGTTATATACAAGACGATATGTTCGATCAATTATTACACGATCGATCATTATTAGTTTTTAGTTGTGCGGTGTGATATAAATTTCAATAAATAGTATTGTGATGAATATTTTAATTTATTTAATAAAATACAGTTCCGCGAAAATTAGTTAACCGTCCTTTCCAAAATTTATTGGAAATTTTATAATTACATTGTGATTGGATGGTGCCCATGATATAAATAAATCAAGATTTTTACAAAGAATTAATAAATGTGTCTAAGTTATTAAAAGTTTTTCCCCATAATAGAAAAATGTGGATACCAATGTTATTATAAAAATAAAATAGAAAAAAAGAATAATAATAATAGTCACATATATATATAATAATTCCTACAAGTTTTCTTAGTTTGTCAGTTAGTTACTTGACACCGTTTATAATATAATATAATGGAATGGTGTAAAAGATTGGCTAAAGTTACATAAAGTGCATTACTGAAAGTGAGATATAATAAAAAAAAAATTTAGTTTTCGGTTTTGGTGTCTGTGATATACGCGATTTTACTGTGATAAAACGAGTGACTGATACTGTGCTAAAAAACCAGCGCTTACTCCAAACTTAAACAAAATACACAAAGAATATAAAGAAACACTTTGATCCATTCTAATTTAATGCCACACACACACACACAACAATAAAATAATATTAACAGTATAATAGTGGCAAAGCGCAGTGTGGAAAAATGGAGGAAATTTATTTTATACTTTATATGTCGAGGTAAATATATTGCAAAAGATATATAAATAATTTAACGGGGTGATAAGAAAATGCACAGCTAATTAAATCCACGTAATGCTGATATAAATTCCAAGAATCCGACTAATCAACATACGTACATACCCATTTACACACATCGTTGCAATTTATCTTAAGTAAAAGCATGCGATTTCTAAATTAACGCAATTTAACCGTGCTGCTGCCGCAACTCGTTGCGTTTGAATATATCTACATATAACATATGTGTATAGGAAATTTGATTTCAATGTAAAACTAAAACTATCCAACTGCAATTACTTTATACACAGTAATAATTTTGTAAAACAAGTTTTTATTTTATTTTTTCCAAGTTTCATGGTAAACAGCAACAAAAACTAAAAATAATAATAATTGCTATGCTATTTCTTTAAAAAAAAAAACAAATAATAATTTAAAAGACATCGCGTAATGGTAATTTTAAAATATTAAAAAAAAAACAAAAACAAAACAAAACGCGTCGTTGATTTTACGCGATCATCCAATTGTCACATGCACGCTTCATCTAACATTGCGAATTCGCGACTCAAAGATGAGTAAAAAACATTTTATTAAATAATAATTATTAGAGTAGAACGATTCTTTATTCGTGATTTGATTTAAAAAACCAAATTTATACGATTTTTAGGTCAATCATATTTTTCATATATAATACGATCGTAAAATATCACAATAATTTATTTAGTGCGCAAATTTAATTTGATCACTTTGAAAAGTTTTATTGAGCACCAAAATATAATTTTCGATTCATAATATTTATATTATTATTAAGTCATACGCCGCCCCTTTGACGTTTACATTTATATAAAACGTCAAGGCAATATCGATAAATGATCTGCCTTGATGTTTTAAATATATATGAATGTGAGAGCTTAACGCCATTGATTCTGCTAAGAGCGTTGTTATTAATTTAACTTTAAGCTTTTAAGCAATGAGTAACTTCCTAATCGGTAACTTCCTATAATTTATCACTAAATTCTTGGTTAGAATGGGTTCTTTAAAAATTGCAACCTTCTAAACATAGAATTGTATAGGTTAATTCTTATGTATAACTAAGTAAAAGTACTAAATATTTATTTTGTAATTTGTTGCACACAAGCCTTGATATTGTACTTTATAACCTTAAATTTAGTAACCTGTATAGCTAACCAAAGTCAATTATAAAATCTTTAAAACGAAAATTTTGCTTACCCATTAAAATTAATTGCACATCAGTATTCTAAGTCTTTACCTATACACTTGAAGCAAAATGATTTGATTTTAAATGACTTACCATTATTATGGAAAGCCAAAAACCACGAAATGTTCATTTTTAGACGCGCCTTGAGTTAGTAGACATAAGAACGGATATTACGGCCAAAGTAGTTTAAAAGTGTTTAAACTCGTATTGCTGGTTTCACTATTAATTAAAAAACTGAATTCGACATAAACATTGGTATATGGTCTCTCGAGTCATTAATCGGCAAAGAATTTTTATATTACTCTACTTAATGAAATAAATTTTAAAAACAAGCAGAATAAAATTACCCGGTTCTGAATAAGCTTGTGGCGAAGTAAAATTGAATTCAATTGAAGTCAAATTTTAAAAGTACATTGGTGTATTAAATGGCATTCTCGTATTTTCGAAAGTGTGTGAAATGTGCCTCTAGTTTAAAAAATATTTGCTAAATAGATGACAGGCGTGTTACATTCAACTAATACCCAGTTAAGAACGACTTGAATAAAGAGAGAGATCGATTAAAGGACTACGCACACGACTATTCCAAAAGTATCAAATTTTAAGAACGCTAAACAGCAAATCAGTAAATATTTATTTTTCTGTGTTGGAACTTTGATAAGGTATCAGAAACAAAAGTTAGATGACAACAAAATATTTATATTTAAGCAAATTTAATGTGGCAAGCAATGAGATAGTTTAATTATGGAAAGCCTTGGAATTTGAACGTTTCTAGTATTTTTATTTACAAGGAATTGTTTCAATGATTCTCACAAATAAAACAAACTAGTACAAACCTTTCGAATAATTTAATAAATTGATAAAAAAGTTCAATGGGTTATTTTGCTGTTTGGTAAACTTTATAGATCATCGCTTTGGTATAGAGAGACATGAGATGTTGCCAACCTATGTAGGTAATCTATGTGTCGAACATGAAAAACTTATTGTCAAGATGCTGAATTAGCGAATCTCTTATGGAGTATACTGCTTTATTGTCACACAAGGTCCTGTATTACGAAAATATCTAATAAACATTTAAATTTACAGCGCTATTCGAAGTGCTATATAGTTACTGCCAAACCTCCGACTTGAATTATTTGCTTAAAGACTTTTATACATATTTCTGTTTCATTTTGGAGTTCATATATCGATAAAACAGAACCTCTAAATCATCCGAGTAATTTCATCTGACCGTTGTCCCAATGTTCTACTTTCAAGCCAAACCTTATTTAAAACCGTTGTTAAACAAGATTACTTTATACACAAGCCCCTTTTGATAGAATAGATTGTGATTGGAAACTGGGCCCTCAAAATGTGAGAGTTTCTGCTAAAACTTGGAAGTCGGAAAAATGTCAAACAAATCAAAATGTCTATTGATGTTTACAAAAATCGTCTATTGTATCGAGTTTTTTGTTTTAATTTTCTTTTAACAAATCACTAGCTGTTAGTTCACTTTTATAGCCGGATAGACTGAGGTTAGTTAAACTGGTTTAGCAAAATATCAAGTAAACAAGGTAATGCATTTCAAATAAATTCACCACACTATGAAAATGTTGAAAGCCACTATAGATAGTTCAAACTAGTTAATTTTGCTAGAACTATCTAGTTTTAAATCTGTACTGGATATCTATAAGGAAGAACGAATAAAATATGTGCAAAAATCCAGTGTCGGCCTAAGCACCGTGTGTAAGAAATTTAAAGCGAACCTTCTAGTAGCCGGTAGGGCTCTCAATTGCAATCAATTTTGTTAACTTTATGAATATGAATCGAGAACCGCCAAAATGATTAGACAATTGGAAACCAAAATACGTTTTGCTTTATGTGGACTTTCCCAAATAACTACTGAAGAAATGCGACTAATATAATAATTCTTTACAAACAACCCATCTGGAAACATAAATAAATAATTTAAAAATTCGAAACGTAACTCTAATCTACGAAAAAGGGGAATTGAAAAAAATCGGGCCCATTACAAAACTTGTACGTGAAAATCCATTGTTCCTAAGAGTTTATCGTGTCCCGACATTATTTTTAAGTGAGTTGCGATTTTGATATTCACCCTAAGCATATGACACTCAATTTCCATTAAAACACTTTTATTTGGTACTTTTGCCTGCTACTTCTACCTCATGCCAGATAGAGCAGTAATTTGAAGTAAACCATACTTCATTATTATTTGTTTGTTTACAAATTTGTAATATATTTTAAATTATCCGATAATTAATTCTTTAAGCACAAATTTCATTGTCATTTTAATTTTATAAGCCACAAGTCCAAAGTTTTGATACCTTTTTCTTTAAGGCAATCACTAACAAAATGGGCACAAAAAATGTTCTTCAAAATAATTTTCATAGTTTTCTGTATGGGATGTTGGTAGTTGCAGTCTCTTTGCTTTGTGAAAAATTACTAGGGTTTCGCTAGTTTTTTAGAAATTCACCGGAACCGAGCTAAACGTAAAAAAAATACCGTCAAAAAATATATTTCAAAGAAAACTCAGTCCATACGTTTTCCGGAGGGAGTCTATGCGTTAAACTTGCTCGATATACGCACAATTTTGAAGTTAATAGTTGTTATGATAAAACCGGTCAGTTGTTCTGCCTGTACATATAATTAATTAATTTGCTATCATACCGAAAACTCTAGCAAACAAGTCAACAACGCCCAATGGGTAACTCATACTTCGATTGACTGGAATTATTATTCAGTCCCATTTTAAAATTATATAATTAAATCATATAAATTTGTTGCATAACACCATTCCATAATATACCATACCAACCATTCCACTTTGTCAAAACGCGAACTCCATTCTTTATATACACTACACAGGGTGGTAAAATTTCAGATGTTCGTATTTGTAAAGTTGGGATAATAAAGGATATTATATTTGTTGAATAATCTCTTGGGATGTTATGATCAGGGTGCGTTTTCTTGAAACCGGTGGATATTTCCACTTGCGGATTATAATTTGCTTTAAGATTCGTTATACTGTTCGGATTTTTCACCGGCTACTTTAATCGTTTTTTTTTTGGTTTACAAGTTTTCTATTTCCCTATACTAAGGGAATAAATCCGCATTGATTTACCCAGCCGGAAATTTCCACCAATTTTTTTTTAGTAGGGAAATAAATAATAGAAAACTTGAAAGCAAATCTGAAAAAAAAACGATTAATGTCGCGTACATGACATCGGAAATAAATATTTCCACACTCGCTAACTTACTCAAAACCAATCAAATTATTTAAAATGCTTTATACCACGCCTTCTAGTTCCGAAATCGAGTTGAAAATGTTTTACCTTTGTTGTTGTTTTAATACATTTTGTGTGTTACCGTAGTATTTTTTCCGAACTAACTCACTATGTCATCACTATGTAGCCTGCGAAAAATTCGAACAGTATAACGAATTTTAAAGCAAATATAATATCCACCGATTTCAAGAATACGCCGCCCAGGATAACTCGGAAAATCATTTTTATTATGTATTAAAATAAACTCCATTTTGATTTGGCGCCTTTACGACACTTGAACGGCAAGCTGTGACACTATTATAGTGGGCTATTATCGAAATGGGTATTCATAAAACAATAAATGCTTAATGTTTATCTATCAAACTCTGAAAATAGACAATTCGGCGTCCGGTGCAAGTACAAACATTTCAAACTTCATACCTACACATATTCACACCTGAATGTGATATCGTTTCTAATTTTTTTTTTCTTTTTTCCAAATCAATAGCGTGTAGCCGTAGTATAGAACCGATTTTTTAGAACATTTTCTGCATATTGCATAGCTTCATGCAAGATTTTGGTATATTAGGTACAAATGATAAACAATTCTACAAGAACGAAATACACTTGTAGAATTTGTAATAACTCGTTCATCAAATAACCAAGTTCCAAGACAGTTACGTAAGCCACTTTACTACTAGTACAGCGTTTATAACACACATGAACTGAACAAAATTAAATAAATATTAATAATTAACCTAAAAAGATAAAATTGTAGAACAGAAGTTCCAATGAATTGTTATTGCAGTAGTGTTGAATTACTCGTATTGTTACCAAATGACACATGGACTAAAGTTAAGTATTACTCTCTGTCACCATGCACTAGGGCTACGTAAAATAGATATAGATCCGGCTTAAGGTGTATAACATTAAAAGCAAACTGCGACAGATATGAGAGTGCTTCGGCCTAAAATAAATTGCAAAGAATGAAAACAAGCAAACAAAGTGAACAGAAACACTAGATTTTTTAAGTAAACAGTCAAGAAAATTTTGTTTAAAAAATTTTTAAAACATAAATAACTGAACACCTATAATTTCAATTTATGATTTACAATGACATTCAAACATTTAATTTAACCAAACGTTTTAAATAGCTCGATGGATTTTAAAAGGCCATGCTAATTTTAAAATGCTAAATATAAATAATGATTTAATTTGTTTACAAAGATGTATTTTGATATATCACAATTTAACAAATCGTTTAAAGTTTTGAATTGGTATAGTTGTTTATTTGTTTGTTTTGGCGCCAAAGCACTCCCAACTATTCCGCGGTTCACTTTTCATATGATTTTAACTTGCATTTCATGCTTGCAAGACACAATGTCTTTAATATTGAATAGTTCCTGTAAATTTTGATATAGGCTTACGTATTTTTCCCAACCAATGTATATGCAGATGAACCTACAAAATACAGAAGAAAACACTAATTAAAATTAATTTTGCACCACAGTAAATCACGTAAAGAAAATTTTTCGTTGTTAGTCGCTTTAATTCAAGTTCCATTAGCGTACGTTCAAGTTGCTATACCCTTCATTCATTTTTAATTTTATCACAGTATAACTCTCGCTTTGGAACTTTCTATTATAATGGTCGCTCAGGTCCCCCATCATGATTAGTGACATCAACGCAAATTTGATAGTGCTAAAAATGTTCATAACGCTGTTCCCAAATGTAGATAAGTTTTAATAGTGTTTTCATATATAATAAGAAAGAAGGTTAACAAGTTTTCGTGAAGTTTAAAATGAATACGGCCAGAAAATATTTTTCGATCTGGTAAAGATTTTTCCCTTTAAAGACGGTCAACTTCATTTAAAAAATTTAACCAAGAAATATAATACTTTTTAAACCGGTGTCCTCCATTTAGCACCACTGGTTATCCGATGTTTATATGGCACGCTATTTAATTTTATTTTGTAAATCTCAAAAGATGTATTTATTTGTCACCAAAGATTAATCAAATATTAAAAAGTTAACAATGCCACTTGCCCAAGATCGTATTCAAATGTATATATTCAATGTCGAACTGTTGTTTTGTATTACATCCTTTTAAATACTTCTGATTATTATATTTTTTTCATTTCGTGAAAATAAAGATTTGGTGTCTCTATTTGGTTCAAATAATGTCACCTTTATTACACGGCTTCTCCACCTTCTATCTGAATACTATTGCAATCTATTTTCTCTTTCTATTAAAAATTGCCAAGATGGAGTCTGGTGTGGTAAACTTGCTATAATTTGACGTTAATAAATCATTCTTTTGTCGTCTTTTGTCATTATTTTATGAATGCGATTAAAAAATTTAGTAAACGCCGTATTTAAATAGAAGAAACGTCAAAATATCCATATACATGTTATCTAGTTCTGCCGACATAGCAAGTATTCATAGCATACAGATAGCATATAAATATTACTGCGAGTCTCCAATTGTCATTTGATCGAAATTTCCTAGCATAACTAGATAGCAATAGCAGGTGGAGAGTCCATGCTAATTACATCTATCGAGGATAGAGAAAAATTTATTTAAGTTGCCGTTTTTAATACCTTGCGTATGTTTTTGGTTCAAAACAGTCTATCGAGCTAAAATGCTAAAATAAAACGGTATCCGACCATATCATCGTAAACATTTAGTCGTAATTCACATCATAAATACTTAACCGTATGGACATTTGTTCTTATTTTAGTAAACAACGGCGAACAAATGCCCATTTTAATAAACACTTAATCGAGGAGGCGGTTATTCATACGACAAGTGTAGCGTAGGACCAATTAATCGTAAACAACATTATTATATTGGCATTTGGGGTTTGATCCGTTTTCGAAAACATCGTAATATTTTATGATTAAATGACGAAAAAATTACGAGCAAAACATCGATTTTTTGACGAATTTACGAAATCATATTTTCGACTTAGACTCGGTGTCAGATTTTTAAAATATCAGCCTTCGGAACGAAAATATCAAAAGATAAAGGCAAAAAAAATTTATTAGGAAAAAAGCAAAAAAAAGTGTTTCGGAAAAAATAATATCGATTTACTACGGTTATTTTAATCCGCTGTTAACTTTAGAGGGTGGTGGCTTTGTCCCAATTCTCTGCTTGTTTTGATATGTGATTAAAACATTGGCGGCATAAATGTTCAACTATCCATGATCTAGCCCTCATTTCTTATCCTCTCAATACTCGTAAAATAATAAACTCCCCAAAGCCGCTTATATAGCATTGGATTACTTTGCGGAAAAATTACTGGAAAAGTTTAAAAATTCATAAATTCGATGTTTAATTTTGTGATAATTTCTTTTAGGATCACAATATTCTCGATTATTTTATTTCCGGATATTAATTTTTAGACATCTGTTGTTTGAATTTTTTAAATAGTATAAATGAAATTGTTTTAATATTTGAATTAAAATTGACTTCTTATAATCCGCTTAGATTTCGTTTGGCACAAAGATGATCGAAAAAAAATTTCGAAGTGAGAAATATCGAAAATAAAAATCTCTCTCCCATCAGATTAACTTGTATTTACTTCTAATTCGAAAAGTAACCTCTAATATTTTATTTTTTAACAAAATACAGCTATTATTGGATAAAGATACTGTGAGAATTATAAATTTGTATAAATTTTCGATACGCAGAATTAAAATAAAATCAAGTTGCCAATGAAAAAACAAAAATATATTTTTGACTTTTTCATCTTATATCGCAATAACAGTATATCTTTTTTTAATTAAATTACATCAGAAAAAATAAAAATAGTGTAGTGTTGATTAAAATTGTGTTCCCTTTTAAAGTACTCTAAATGCAGAAACATTTCTTTCTATATACTTAGACCCTTTTCGAAACGAATACTTATTTGTGGAACCCCACCTTATTCTTATCTTGTGGCACTATTCTGGTAATTCCCCGGGAATAAGAAACTGGGGAAAGAATTTATATGTAATTTCTGTTGAAATATTTTTTTACGGCATACTGAGGTAAAAGCTAATGTTAAATTTTTTGGAAATAAACTTAAATTGGAAATAATTTTCCCTGCCAATTTAGATATGGAAAAATTATTCCCTATTTATAAATATTTACATCACACTTTTTTCCTCAGTAGACTGAAAAAAAAATATTAGAACAGAAATTACATAATATAAATTCTTTCCCCAGTTCCCTATTCCCGGGGAATTACCAGAATAGTGTCACTGGCGAGGTGACTTATTTTCCATCTCGTTCTACCTAAAAAATCTAATTTAATTGTCAACTTTTGTTATTATTTATCTGTTCGTCAGTTTAGCAATTTGTATTCATTTCATGTCGGCCTGGGCCATCTTGTAAACATTAAACCTACTTTTTCTCCTAGCAGTAGTGGTCGTGTCGCTTGGAATGTAGTAAATCTTCTTTTTTGCCACATTCTGTTGCCTCTTAAGGCACAGGCTCGTATCAGGCATACATCCAAGTCTTATGAGTGTCCAAATCATGCACTTCCAGATTAGGGCCAAGTAGTTAGGTTAAGGCAATGCTTTTTGGAGGTCAAAAGAAATAACATGATTCGTGTCATTGGTGTTAGCCATAAGCACCGCACTTTTCATTGTTTCACTAATTTTTCCGATTTCCTTAGGTGTCATATATTTAGCAAGTATCTTTTCTAGGCACATGAAAGTGTAGGTTTTGTTCAAAAAAAAAAAATATCTGTAATATTTTTAGGACGCAGATCTAACTGTCATACGATTATAGGGTTATGAACTCGTGTGTAATGGCTTGTGTATGCGGGAAAGCTGTTGATATGAGTTTTGCCAAATTCAGTACGGGTTTCGTCAGTTTTATTCACACTTGAATTCTTTCCTTGTAAATCATCTCCTACCTGTCTAGGTTTTTATTTCTGTAGAGGGTTTTTATTTCTCTACTCCAATTACGGTGTCGTCGGTATTCAATTGCTTGTGTTTTAACAAGCCCACAGATGTAATAATTCTGACGCTTAAAATCACCCATCGTTCAAAATGAATCAAATAAAACTTTTCTCTAGTTTCTCATTCTCTGCATTGCTATAAAACTTTTAGGTATTATGAGTAAACAGTGATAAATATATTGAATATAGTGATTTACCAGAATATGTGTTTCATTTGGAGAAATTGGAGAGCTGTGCTCATAATCTTTATCACCAATGTCATCAACATAAAACATCCAATTACTGTTTCCTTCCATTTTGTAAAACAATAACTAGGTACTTAGCTAAAAGTTATTTAAAACAACTGGAAATATATGAAAATATGCACAACCTGTGGAGCCCAATTTTGCTGGAAAACTGATATTAAAAAGTTGGGAGTTTTACCTTTGTTTCACATGCATACTAGATGAAAATATTTGTTTCATTGATATTTGTTTACATTTAGTATGTACATACACAAAACATAGTAAAATTTCCAATTTTCAATCTCCATTCTCATCCGAAACCGTACACTCCGTTACGGCAATTAAAATCAATAAAAATTTCAAAAAATACGGTGAACTGTGAGAAAACTGATAACCTTCTTCTTGATAATGACATACACCTCCCCAACAAAACAGAATGAGGTTAAACATAATGCCTGGTGGTGTAATTCCAAATTTAAAAAAATGGCTTACACCACTTTTGCACTCAACAGCTCATATGTTTCTGTGCAACACAAAATTGTTCTTTTTTATTGACTAGAGGCAAAAACAGGGCCCCTATTTGGGAATTCGAATTCAAATAAACGAAAGACGGTTTTTAATGATCGGTATTTGTGAATTCGAAAACGTATTTATCAGACGCTGCTCAGCAATAATTTTAAAATTTAAAAATGCACTGTAAATATTGCACTGCAAACTTTACAAGGCTCGTACTTTATTAAGACATTAATGGTAATACATAATTACAAATATGGGCCTACACAGCAAAATGTGTAAATATCTCCACGCGATTTTTTTCAGTGTCACTAGAGGCCAAAACAGGCCTTGTGATAAAACAACCAGCATCTATCAAGAAAATAAATCTATAATCACATGAAAAACGCCTTTCTTTTTATTTTATTGAAATTATATGCCAATTTGTCTATTTAGGAAAATAATTAATGCTAAAATACAGGACTTGAAAATATTTAGTTGAAGACTTGAAAAACAAAAATAAACTAATCCATGGTTTTCACGTTGCTGTCAAAGTAAGTTAGCAACTCAATCCGAACGGTTTCACTTATTTATTTAAGATGGCGGCATGATATGTATGAATCGATTCACACCCCACCCCGATTACGACATTTTGAAGTGACTACAAAAAACATAAAATTCATCGATTGTCGTTTGAAGTGACTACGACACTGATATCTATATCACATGGATACGACATGACAAAAACTATAGAGAAAAATTTTCTGTGTTTTCTTGAATTCCGAATTTTCGGAAATCAAATTAATGTAAACAGAAAACTGGTTCCTATGAGTTTTTGACGTTTGACGTTTTGACGACACGAACTCTTTTTTTTTATTCGAAATATTTGCAGGGGCGCATTTGAAACATCAAGGGAAATCGCAGGAACAAATTTGCATACAAACCACATAATATTTAAATGAATAAAATGTGATTTATAATTTAAATCATTTGAATATTATTATTTGTTCATTCACGGTCCTATCTTTCGAAAATATTATTTTAAAGCAAGAGGTGTATATAAACGAGCGATATGACTATAAAAAAGTACTTTCAGTTTTTGCTGTTGTTTTATATGGTTTCTGACATTGATGTCGTATCCATGTTTATAGATCAGTGGACTACGATAATAAACATTTTGACGAGACAGGCGACTACTGTGTCATATTAAAAGAGTCACTTGAAACGACAAACGGCACAACTAGCGTAATCGGGTTATAAATTTTATATAATTTAGATCATCCCTAAACACCTCTTTTTCTCTCGTTCCAAAATAATCTTTATTCCACATATTTAAGAAATGCGTAACCATATGACGATCTACAATTTAAAATTCTAATCATTTTATTTTCATGGAATTTGTTCAATGTGTAGAAAGAACCGAATAATAATTTAATGATCTTAATATTGTACATACATATGTGACTCAATTAGGTTAAATAAGTGTCGTCGCGACATCCAAATTAGCAACAGACAAATTGTTGACATAATATACCTACGTTACGAGCATAATCCTTATCAAACATTATATCACATGACTGAAACAATGTCCAAGTATTGTTATCAAAAATCACATCCTACAAACAGTCACTATCATGTTAATATACTTCACTCTGTCATGATATATTATCGTGTTCTACAAATCAAGTACTGTGATCATCGAAAAGTTCCGAATTGGCAATATTCAAGTGAAATTTATCATTTCACTTTTCTTTTTTTTTTTTTGCATAATTCATTCGCGGTGTAACCGATATTACAACAATAACCTACTTTAATAATCAAAAGTCTAAGAAATTTTTTTTTTGGTCGAAGTAAAATTAAAAGAAACTCGCAGAAAAACAAACAAACATCCAAAATGATCTTTAATCTTTCGATCGCAGTTATGAAACATTGTATACAGTCGAGCGTATTACTCATATAAATTTGTATTTTCTTAAGAACTAAGAAATAAATGTATGTACATAATTGCATTGTTATTTAAATGTCGGGGACTTCCTTTTGCAAATTGTCATGTTACAGCAGCGTGCCAGTTATACATTTGATACAGTCGTATAAAGTAAGGGCAAATTACTAATCGATATGATTAGTCATTTTACCGTATACAGAATGAGTTATGAAATATACAACAGCTACAAATATATTTAATGTGTTAATTTTCTAGAGTGTGGCAAATTAATTAGCGTTCGATTAAAATTATTTATGTACAACACATTTTCAGGGTTAAAATATATATATCGAAAAATGATTTGTCGGACGTCTGCCGTTGACCTAGAAAATGAAAGTTTTTGACCCCAGTGCAACCACCGAAATTTAACATTTATGTATCCAAAATTTTCGATTTAGTTTGCGACCAAATAATTTATTGCGGAAACATAAAAAATGCTTACCATAACATAAAACTATTTAAATTTTCATTTTTTGCATTCAAGGTAATTTACTTTATGTAACTAAAATGAAATCGTTTGTACAATATATATATATATATATATATATATATATATATATATATATATATATATATATATATATATATATATATATATATATATATATATATATATATATATATATATATATATTTGTGTCGTTAAATATAATTTTGAAACGTCTCACAAGCGTGCATTCATAATCAGATAACCTAATTATATTTAAACGATCAGCGATATTCCATATAATAAACACGCGCGCAAATAAATAAATTAATCGTGAGGTGCCCTCTCACCCAAATTGTAATTGATCGCACCATTTCAAATAATATATGTATAGTCTAGCTGCGCTTTCGATCGTTTTGATTTGATCGTGATGCCCTCTTTCGTACAAAATTGTACAATATATAGATCAATCGTAATAAGCCTGTATTCCAATCCGATTCTGATCGCTATAGAATGAGATCGTCGCCATTTTTTACATCATATTTTATAATCTCCACACATGTTACATATAATATGTACATTTTATGTTCATACAATATGTAAACAGTTGGTATATTTTTTCTCTATATAAAAACGATCGTTGATCTTATTTCTTTGTGTTCACCGTACATAAAATTGAAATAGTAAAATAAAAAACGCACATAAGAAAACTATTTGACGATGACATTGACCTGACGTAACCTAATTATTATCATAACATTAATATCTAGTACATGTACTTTAACATATACATGGTATCATATATACGGGCAACTGTTAAAACAGTTTTTTGTTGAATGTGTACACCATATATTCAATACGGCTTAATTACATATTCCAGTCATGCAATATTCATAATTTCTTGTTTTATCGATTTTATTATTTTATAAATTTATTGTACTCACGGGTGCGCGCGCGATTTACTTGATTGATTAATTTATTCAAAAAATGGCATTCAATTCAAACCTAAATAATGAGTAAAATCGTTAAATTGAAAGTGATGTCTCTGTATTTTACTTCCGAACTTTTTGTTCTTAGTGTTTCTTCCTGATATGTGAGTTACCTCGATGCGGTAAGCTGTAATGGGAATATTTAATTAATGCCTATATATATTATAAAGTAATTAATTATACGCGATTCTGATTTTGGCATCGAACCAAAATCGATACCAAATTTTGTATCTTTTTATACCACAACCATCCATTGTAACACTCGGCTACACAGTAAATTACAAGAATGATTTTAAAAAAATATTCTATGTAAAAATAGACAGAACATGAAAAAGTTAACGTACACACGGTTTCTTTTGTTTTACTTGTAATAATAAATAAGCTTTCCCAATATTTTTTTTATTATGTATACAATTTTGGGAAAAGTTACGCTAAATTTGCAAATAACGAGTAACACGCGCGCACATTACAAATTTTATGCTGACCGCGTGATTATAATAAATTTGCGCTAATTTACACCCGCCGTAAAATAAATGTGCATTGGAGATGGCGCCAAGGTTCCAGTACTAAATAAATTATTTTCTAATGCTAATCAACTTGTCAATTATAGACGTAGGTGACAAGTTGCACTTTAATTTCCGTCAATATATAAATTATCTCGGTTTGTGAAGGTAAACTGCAAAATTTGTTTAAAGCGATTTATTGAAGTTATTCAACTGACCAAATGGAGAAAAATGTATGTTACTAACATTTTCACTCCCAAATAATAACCAGATGGTACAGAAATTCCAATGTAAAAATAAATTAAGAATTTTATTTCGATTTAGTTTATATAAAGTGTTAAAGATTTAATTGTAAATGAGCTACTGTCAAATCTTTATAAATATTTGTACGAGTCAGTGTTGGAAAATGTACTAAATTTTTTTATAAAACTGCCCAAAAGTAAACCTTTTAATTAACGTTTATTTAAAAACTAAAACAAAATTAAATGGGGAATAATTTTCACTGCCAATTTAGATATGGAAAAATTATTCCCAATTTATTTATTCATAAATATTTACATCAAGCTTTTGACCTTAGTAAGCCGGAAAAAATATGAACAGAAATTACATATAATCGAAATTGCCAGAATAGTGCCACTGTGGTGAAAATTTAAAACCTCCGTTACACTGTAAACAAATGTTTTATGCGTGGTATAAACACATCATTCTTGTATCCTCGGATTGCATTTCTAAATTGATAGTGTTAATAACTATTAACGTATATGATAAAAATAGAAAATATAAATGAATTAAATTATCATTTAAATTATAGCACAAATTAAACATAAATTGGGTTGATCGGGAAGTAATTTCGTTTTTTGGTGAAAACCAGTATAGTATTTATAGATTTTATTGAAGTAAATGTTCCCCATTTTGATACAATACGTTTTGCCATCTTTCTGGCAGTAGCATAATTCCACGCTCAAAAAACTTCGGATCTTTGCTGGCAACAAACTGATCCAATGCATTTTTGACGTCCTCTTTTGAAGAAAAGGTTTCTGAAGAAAAGAATCTGGAGAATATGGTGGGTGTAGTAGTACATCCCATCCAGGCTGTAATAGCTTTTGGCGTGTTATCAAACTTGTATTAGGACTCAAAATTTCAGAATTTATCGTGGTATTGACCGGTAGAAGCTCAAAAAAACCGATTCTCTTGAAATCGCACGAAACAGACACAGCATCACATTTTTTGGTGAATACTGACTTTCCAAGTGCTTGGCCTGGTTATTTTTTTTACTCCATATGATCTCTTGCGTTAAACATTGTTATAGACAATCCATTTCTCATCCCCAGTAATAATTCGCTTCAAAAATAGATCATTTTCTTGACGTTTGAGAAGCACATCACAGACGTCCATGCGACGGAGAAAATTCCTTGCTGTAAGGACATGTGGAACCCATATGTCGAGTTTTGAAACTAAGCCAAGGCGTTTTACGTGATCATAAACGGCCGAATTTGATAAATTTAATCTGTCAGCGAAGGAAATTTTGAAACCCAGTTTTGAGACCGACGTTCTAACATCTTCTCGATACACATCACACAACTTTTTTTTTGCTTGAACAGCATTTTTGTCTTTTCGATAATAAAAAATTAAAATATGCCGATTAAGCTGCTTTCGATTTTCCATATTTAATATGACACCAAACACAAACTATTAGGCAGAATCAAACAAATTGTTGTACAAATAAACCTTTCTATATCTGCTGTCCAAATATATAATTAAAATACGGCTTAAGTTAAAAGTGGGCTATGGAACATTACATTTTAGTCCTCTGTTCGGAAAAAAAACGAAATTACTTTCCGAACCACCCAAAATATTCATTTCCGCGTACGTTCTCAAACTCACCGAGGCCAAAATATGTTTGAAATGCATTCCACTGCTCAAAAATACGGCCCTGCAAATTTTGAAATTGAGCTAGTTTGGTTTAAAAAGTTGCGGCCAACTTTAGAATCGCGTGAACATCGAAATAATATTGATATTTTTTGAAGTCTTCTGTTCTGTTTGAGCAATTGCAGAAATGCAGATTAACTTCCCTAAAAGTGTATCGATATTAATTTTGCCTGTATTATCCATCCATCTTCTCAGCGCAGTTGTCTGCCGTGAATCCTACTAAATGCTTTAATGGTATACCTTTTACATGTGCAGTGTTTTTTTACTAATGCAGTGAATATTCCAGATGTGGAACAATCTACTATACAAGTAAGAACCAAAACTCGGTCACGACATTGCTGATCAAACACTCTCAAAATTATGGTTCTTCTATGGCAGTTGAAAAATATTGCCGTTTGCATTTTGTCCGAAACTCTCTTTGTATTTTCTGGATCTGTTACATTTTTAATTATTTCTTAACCTTTGTAGCGATTTATAGTCACTTTTTGTAATTTTCGAATATGTAACTGCGGTTTTTAAAAGCAAATTTAAAAAGACTGGTAATGGTAATTTATGTTCGTTAAGCTACAACGCCAGGCTGATTTCTAGTTTTTTCGTGTTTTCCGAAACGATTTCAGTACTCTTGTCCCAAAGCTGTCCAATTTTCGATGATTGCGTTTAATATATTTTCCATTCATCCCTAAATAGGGCCATTACATATTTTTTTTATGTTTGTTGGTTCATCACTGAATTGTGGGTGACGCAAATTACGATTATAAAATTGCGAAAGTTGTAAACTGTAAAGTACCAAACCATACCATATTGAAAATCTCAACGTTCATAGAACTGTCATTGTAAGCAATTTTACATGGACCCATCAAAAAAGTACAATTGTACGAGTACATATTTTTTTCTAAACGTGCTTATCTTTTATGAAACAACAACGTAAAATCGTAAAATTAAACTTTGTTCAAATCACATTTAAAAAAATCACACTATAGCTGTTGAGATGTCGAAGTTTATGGGTTAAAGATTATTTTAATTTTCACTCATTGCACATTAGAGCAAGGCAACTTAGCTCAGATCTCTTCAAGTATTGCTGAAAACCCCATTTTATAAATTTGCTGCGTGTTCGCCTTAGTAAATCACTCAGAAAAAGGTTTTGGTATAGTAAAAAAAATCTGTTCGATTTACTATGGTCGCAAATCATTTTTGTTGCAAGCAAATTTTTTACAAAATATTTATGCCGAACAAATGAATCTATTCCGCGCACCAGACAATATTTGTTAGAGCTAGAGGTTTCTTACTTTATTTTTCTAATTACAAAGAAATCACAGCCGCTTTGAGATTCGATGGCCGCTTTGAGTATTTACACCCCTATTCTCCTAGTCGCATCACTTCAAGTGACGTGACTACTCATCTCCCTGGCTACTAGATCATTAAATCGAAACTTACAAAATAATTGTTCAATAAATTCTTTATGGCTGCTTTTTAAATCTTAGTATTCTACTTTATAAATATTTCCTTGCGAATGCTATCACTCCAAATGAAAATTTCTATCACTTGAAATTAAATAAATAAAAAAAATTTCAAACTAATTTAGCCAACTAAGATTTAAAAAATTTTCATTGAGAATTAAAAGCAAAATTATTTAGTAAATTTTGATTTTAAAATCTAGTAACCAGGAAGATCCATAGTAAAGTCGCATGAAGTGATACGTCTAACTGCGAGTTCATACGACGGATAAAAATCTAGGATTTTTCTATCCCAGATTTTTTTTTCAATATTTTCAACTTTTTTTATGAAAAGAGGCGTGCCCGTTTTATAATTTACGTGATGTAATTGGTTAAAACGATGGGATAGTAAAATCCGAGATTTTTATCCGTCGTATGAACTCGCTGTAAGGGAATTGAGTAGTGTTCTTAAAGAGCGCTGTACAAAAAATTGAGTAGTGTGTAGACATCCAATTTGGTTGAACCGACAGATTGTCTGACAAATTGGATTGTCTATCGGGCTCTTAACAAAATTCTTTACACATTTTGTTATATTTTACCGTTTTAACGTGATTAACTCTAGTACAAAACCTCAAATATAACACCTCTGATGGGTGTACTAATTGTGTTAAACCTACATTAAAATGACATAACTGATGAAACCGATTATTTGAAAAGGAAATCCGCTCTTGGATACTCAGTATAATAAATGACACTGAACAATATTTTTAAATGCAGAATCAACTACCTGAAATACATAATTTGAGCTTACAAAGTGGAAAGTTGTTACCTTCTCATCATTGTATTATTTATTTTAGTCAACCAAACTATAGCAAATTATTTGCTGGTCGGTACTGGTATTTATCTAACGGACCTTAACTTAAATACTTGTTTAACATAACGATTTGTTTATTTATGATTCATCAAAAATTATTGAAATATTTTTGCACGGTTAGCATCTCAAAGCATATTTGAAATTTCGTTTTTTTGGCTTCCACTTTTCAACGCCACTCATCTTTCGAGTATATAGATAGGGAAATTTAAACAATGGTTCCCCATTTTTATACTAATTTCCCTCTTTTGTACTCCCTACAAAACTACCTATTCGTAGTCGTTTATTCCGGTTTACAACATGTAGGAGTGACCAAAGATTTTAACTAAGCCAATCGATGTATAGCTAAAATTAATACAAAATTGCAAAACATCAGCGTGCAGGTTGTCTTATTGTTAAAATTCATATGACCAGAACCATTTTTCATTGTACTTGTTTTTTGCTCTGGAATGCTTAATTGCAATGATTGCAAAGCCAACATTGTTTTGAGTTGTTCAGAAATATTTTCTATTGGGTGAAATAGTTTTTGATTAAATAAGATATTTTTCAAAAAGATGTTAAAATATAATTAAATTTTTATGATAGTTTAGACTTTGGACGTGGTTCATCAAATCTAAGCGAACTTACTAAGCGAACTAAATTAATGGCATTTGGTTGAATCTGACTACCTAAGAACTGTTTTATTAGTCGTCAGGGAGAGACTTGAAATCTCGATAGTTGTCTGGATTTGGGATATTTATTTTTTCAGAGACGAATGTTTATCTCTTAATAAAACTAGTGACACGCGTAAACAGATAAAAACGCAATTAAACCTTTAACCCATTTATAGTTAAATATATATTTTTTTCTTTTTTTGTAAATACACTGCTAGACAAAAAATCCCGAACACTTGAACTATTAATGCATGACAACGCTAGAACCCACGTTGCAAACGTTGTCAATAATTATTTGGATGAGGTGAGAATTGAACGAATTGTTTGGTCCGCTCGCAGCCCCATTGAACACATGTGAAATATGATAGGGCTAAGAGAACTTATTCCAAAAATCTTAAATCCTGGTGCACAGTAATACCAAAAGGAATGTTAGATGTGACGAGGGGGTAGACTCCGACAAAATGACAATTTGTCGTGACATCTGCTTATTGGTACAAATTGAAGTCATTGAAAATTTACGATTCGGATAAAATGATATAATATGACATTTACAGCAGTTTACAGCAGCTGCATTTTTAAGTTATATCAGATATTTTATGAGGTTTTTAAAATTAAAAAGACTCACACATATTTTGTATTAAAACTTATAAGTCACGATAATAAAAAACAATGGCAATATTATTAAAATTGTCAGCTTATTTCTTGTAACATTTCGGAAAAGTCACCGCTTGCTAATCGCAATTTAGTACTCACAAGTATTTGTCACAAAATTGTAGCAGAATTTTTAGAATAATGTCACAGAAAATTGTCATTTGTCATTTGTCACTTGATCAGAATCTAGGGCCAGAGCTCGAGGAGGAAATACTCGATATTAGAGTACGCGACCACTTAGATTGATTGTTGATCTTTATTTAAATAAAGATGAAGATATATCAATATCCGCTTTTAGGTAATTTTGTTATTTCATTTGTTTTGACCCTGTGGTTACTTTTATAAAACAAAAACTTGTTCCGTTAGCTCGAATTATGCCAATAGTTCCGTAAACACAAATATTTACTGAAAAAATGTAGTGTCCGGAATTTTTTGACGAGCATGTGCATAAATATTTAAATTTTATTCGTTTAGTTTTATTTAAAAAAAAAAATTTGAAAAAAATTATATTAGCTAGCTTTTATGCACCCGCTTCTAAAAAATTTTAGAGTACTCAAGACCTTGTAGTGTAACTCGCCCACAAAACTATCAATTGTTTAAAATAATAAAGGTCATTTTAAATATGGCGATTTTTATTTTTGGGGATATTGTTTTCGGTGATATCAAGCCCAACCCTAAACAAGTGGGACAAGTGGTGCAGTGGTTAAAGCAACAAATTTGTTGTTTGTTGTTTGTGTATGTATTTCGTAATTTTGAATTTGTTTAATACCAGATAAGGGCCCAATTGTTGATGAAATAAATAAAGTTCATAAAAGACATGAATTATGAAATAATTTATTAAAATTCGCTCCTGTTTTCCTAAACTTATTGTTTTGTTAGTACATTCGAGAGTCACATTTTGGATCTAACAAAATGTTTGGCAGAATAAACGTCGAATTGAAGAATGCTTGTTGGTTTTGTTTTTAATTTTCAGAGAGATCTTATGGTGTAAATATAGGGTGCGGCAACTTATAGTTCGTTTTAAAAATTTACATTGCATAATTTCCATTCTGTAAACCCAATTTTTCAATGCATTTTCAATCGTTTCAGCCTCTATTTCACAAATAGTAACTTTAATTGTGTCTTGCCTTAATCGTTTCCGGATGAGCCCAACGGAGTCAAATCGTAGCTCCTGGGCCGTCAGTTGATAGTGACATTTCGGATGATAACGCGATTTTCGAAGATAGGGCACAAAACTTCGATTGTATCGATGGCTGTGTGGGCAGTGGCGCTATTCTGTTGAAACCAAATATCGGGAATAAAAAGTGAGTTAACATGACACGATAACGGTCACCCTTGATTGGTAGCACGGTTCCTTGTTCATTTTCGAAGCAAAATTGACCTAAGATACCTTTGGAGCATATTCGACACCAAACAATCACATGCTCTGGATGTATTGGCTTCTCCATTGTCACGTGTGGGTTTTATATTCCCCAAATATGTTCTGTTGACACAACCACCGAGTGAAAATAAGCTTCCTCGTAAAAGATGATTTTTAGTAAAGTGAAGTGAAAACACAATGGATGGTCAACTGCCTTCAATTTTTGAACCAATTTACTTGGAAGGCCTTTATACCCAGGTCATTTCTACCGAATTTTGTACGCAATTATCGGCAGTTGACAGTAGTAAGTTTTCAAATTTAGCAACGTTGATCAAGAGTATATCGACTTATGCTGTGTGGAATTATGAACTAAATTATGAACTAAACTAAATTGCTCAGTAATTCACAATAAAAATTCATAGGTGGCAGTAACAGCAACAAAACAAGCTGTGCCTGACTATTCGAAATACTAAATTGTTGACTTTTCGTGGATAAACGAAATATTAAATTAAATTTAAATAATGGAAGTTGCATTATTTGCAAATGTTTTTATAAACTACGAAATGTTTAAAAATAAAAAAAAAGTGTCACGCAAAAATTGTTGCGGGTAAATATAAATAAATTTCATAACCTTTGACATTTGAAAACTAAATTGAAAAATTACCTCGCGAGGAGACTTTTCGTTTGTAACCTGGCGGTGAATAGCGTAAGGTCACCTCAAAAAGTTTAGTGCATAATTTAGTCAAAAACATCGACCTGAGGCACACAGCATTATTTTGTGAAAATTAAATACTGAATTTCAGTCACTTGACATATGACATTAGAGCTATATAAGCGTCGTCTTTTGGTTCGCTTTTGAACTACCGGTTAAGTTCAAAAACGAACCAGAAGATGCCACTTCATTTACAAATCGTTTTAGTTAAAGTTGTATAGTAGCTAGTAGTAAATCGATGATGGCATTTCACAAGGGATCTTAATTAGTCCTTATCACAATTATCATTAATTGGAGACATTTTTTCTGTTAAATATAAAATTTGAGGAATCTCAGTATCGGTCTCCAAACAACCACAGATGAGGCAATAAATTTGTAATTTGTTAAAATGAATTAAATAATTTGCCCCAAAAATTTGATGGCATAGACTACCAATTTCCGTACTTTCTTGTCTCCAAATTATTAATCTTGGTATCAATATCCGTGTCCTACTGTTACCATATTACGTTACCTATTTAAAATTCTTGCGTAAAGTTTTTTAACCTGGACGAAACGTTCAAAATTGAGCCTGTGTAATTTTTCAAATAAATCAGAGGATCAGAAATTTTATGATATCAGTGTCATTTTGTGAGTAGGTAAAAGAAATTGTTTAGCCACACGTTGTTGCCCGAAAATATTAAAATTGCATCGTGGTCACTATTTCAATCACCAGAAATAAGTTTTTTTTTCAATGTTGCATTCCTGTTTAAATTTAACTTCGCAGTAATTATTGCTATATATTAAATGCTTTATCTTGAACCTAAGCGTGATTTGCATTGGACGTAGAGAATAGAACCGTGGAATACGGCACTGGTTTCTTGTGTCTAAATAAGCGGCTATATCTATTATACATAATACAAAATTAATTTAAAAATATCGTGTACAAAAAAAATCAATAATTTAATAAAAGAAAAAGGATATTGCATTACATATTATATTAAAACAAGGGGTAAGCTCGCATGACGAAACTGTATCCCTTCGCGTTTTAGAAATAATAATAGTTTGTCTATATGAAATTTAATGGTTTGAATTTTGTCGATAAACTTTTTAAAAATGTACAAATTGTATTTTTAAACAATATAGGCTTAACTTTGTGTACGATAATTAAATCCAATTAGGATTGTCAATTTTTCGAGCACTTTTAATTGAATGGTATGAAATAGTTGTGCAAATTCAAAGAAGAGCGATTATATTTGAATTTATTTTACCTTTCATGTAGACCAACAGTAAAGTTAATTAACAAGATTACTCCTTTATCTAACGTGGACAATATTCTTATATTATATTTATATTTTGCAGGTTTTTATACATTTTATTTGGATTTTTATATTACATATTTTAATTCGGTAAAGGCCTACTTACCAAATACAACTTATTGTTTGGCTGATCAATGGCACTATTCTGACTTTCACTGGGAATAGGAATTTGGGGAAAAAATTCATACCATTTTAGTCTAAATTATATTTTTCTGACCTACTGTTGGAATTAGTTTGGTGTAAATTTTTTTGCAACAAAGATATACTGGGAATTATATTTCCCTATAAAAATTTTGTGGAATAAAAGTTTCCCAACGTGCATATCTATACTACGGTAACTTGAACCCGGTAACTTCTTCGTTTCTTTCCTCTTTACTTATAAAATAAATAAATTTTGTAGATAAAGAGGAAAGAAACGAAGAAGCTAGCGGATACAAGTTACTCTAGTGTGGATATGCACAATCAACTTTGTTTCGAAAACATTTAGGTTTAGTATACCAGAAAAATATAATTTAGACAAAAATACTATGAAGATATTTTTCCCAATTTACTATTCCCAGGGAAACCCAGAATAGTGCCACAGGAGGTCCAGTCGCGTTCCATGAAATAATGAAAATAAAAAGTTAGTTTCATTACCAATCTAGTAGTTTGAATTAATTATTTGCACGTAAATTTAAGTTCCACTGTGTCAAAATTTTTTATGGTTAATCAAACCTACTCGATTGCCAAAGAAAAAATTCTTTCCCTTTTCATATTTCCACGGAACGCGACATGACGGTCAAATCGACTACAATACTAGTTAATATATTCCCGACGTCTTTAAGGTAGCGTAAAGTATATGACAAACTGTAAACATCTTTCAATACAACCAAAAATGTAAGATCACAGAAAATGAATATCAAATTAAACCTAAATTGATCAATTTTTGTTCATTTAGCCAACGAATGTTTCCTTAAGACAGCCATAGTAACACGAAACATAATTAATTATTTATTGATTAAATCGAAATGTTCGATCAATTAGCCCCTTTACAATGAACCAATTAGTTTTGCAATAAACCAATTTAGTGATGGATTTTATGAAACCCAAAAGAAAAGTCTAAGGTAAATATCCAAAATCCTAATTAACCACTTCCTCTTATATATTAAATGTCAGTTAATAAGATGGTACTCTGCTAGTCGGGAAAATGTCTCTATTCTCGTTCTAAGAGAAACATAGGTACTAGCGTGTCACTATTCCTCGAATGTTTGCTTTTCATAGTTAGATTTCATTGCAGAATCGAACACAGATTCACATGAAAGTCACGCTAATTAGAAGCACTTCTGTCTAAATTTTTATAAAATCACTATCATTAACTTGGCTTTACAAATACATATGTCCTTAATATGTACAAATTCGGAAGAGTTGCTTGATTTTATCATTAATTCTAGTTAAAGTGTTATGTTAAAATGTTAGGTACTTGTTCTTTGATGTCTATATATTTTCCCACATTAAAGTCTCTACTCTCTTAAAGATGAAACACACCAAGAGCAGCGCAACATATTCCAAACAATCCACACTAACGGCTGCGAATGGGTGTGCACATCAAACAGCGCAGCAGTTTATTTTGTTTTAGTAGTAAAATGCACTTGTCTCAATTTTATTGAGGTTATGAGTAGCATCAAAGTGCAGTCAATTGAAACTGCTGGGTGTGGAACCTATTGATGCCGCGGCAGATGCAACTTCATTCAATATAATTTCTTTAAATTTAAATTTTTCTATTAAATTTACAAAATGTTAGATTTGTTTTATTGGAAATACCTATATTTATAATCAAACTATAATTTTGCTTCATTACGTAAGCGAATAAACCAATATTTAAATTTGCTGCTCGCTGCTGCTGATTGGTGTGTTTCATCCTTTAGTCATTTCACTTCATGCGACGTGACTATGGATATTCTTGGTTACTTAGATTTTAAGATCAAAATTTACGAAATAATTTTGTACAAAGCTTACAGTGACAATTTTTTAAATCTTAACTGGCTGCCTTAGTGCGAGTTCATACGACGGATAAAAATCTCGGATTTTACTATCCCATCGTTTTAACCAATTACATCACGTAAATTATACAACGGTACACGCCTCTTTTCATATAAAAAAGTTGAAAATATTGAAAAAAAAAATCTGGGATAGAAAAATCCGAGATTTTTATCCGTCGTATGAACTCGTAGTTAGATTGTAAAAATTATAAATTAAAGGTTAGAAATTGTCGTTAAGGGGTATATCCTCTATCCGGTCGCAAGTTAATTATTTGCGGCCAGAAATATGGTTACTAGATTTATTTTGCCATGCCAATTCTTACATATTTTTTAAATTTAAATTTGTTTTGCGATTGTTAAGTAGAAATCCACGAAAAGACTGCTACGCGTTTTCCGAGGTCGCAGTGTTTTTATGTTTTTCTACTTAACAACCGCAAAACAAATTTAAATTTAAAAAATATGTAAGAATTGGCATGGCAAAATAAATCTAGTAACCATATTTCTGGTCGCAAATAATTAATTTGCTACTGGATAGAGGATATACCCCTAAAACTGATAGCAGTCGCAAGGAAATATTATAAAGCAGCGTACTGAGATTTCAAAAACCGTCACAACAAGTTTTCTAAACAATTATTTTTGCATAAAGTGATGCAACTAAGGGAATTGGGGTGTTAGTTTTGTTGTTATATTTATTTGTTTTCAACCTTTGCAATCTGTTTTGCGGCCGCATTGCCAAGTATTTCGCGGTTCGGTTTTCACGTCTATCTCACGCAGTGGCCAGATCGATGACGTGCGGCACTAGGATCAATTTTCGTAGAACCTTCTGCATATTGCATAGCTCCGTAACAGCTTAACCTACTGTTATGGAAAATGGATCGGCCCATGAGTTCCACACTCCGACATAGCAGGTGATGTGTTGCACCCTACCCCTATCGATCAGAGCTTTAAGCTTTAACCACTACATTATTTTTTTTGTTTTGTTTGCTAGGACATTAAAACCTAACCGAACGTAATGTTCGAATTTACTTAAGGAATTAAATTGGTTTGTTCGGTATCCTGCGCTGCATCCATCCCTGCGATCATTTTATCAGATATTTCTACTTACAACAACAATTTTTTGAGGTTTGTCTCTTAGAAATTAGAATTTTCGAAATTAATTAAGTCGTTTTATATATATACACTATCAAAAACTAAAAGTGGTGTTAATAAGATTTTGGTCACATTCGATTAAAAACTATGACCTAAGTTCAATGTATAACGTAACTGAATTCAATTTAAAACCATCAATCGTGGATATAGAAGCTTCATCGATCTCAGGCCTCATTTCGATATAATTCAATAAAAAGTAATTCAAGCTCCAAATCAAGTAAATGAAGAATGAGGCCTTTAGGTATCATATTTAATGCTTTTTAGCGATTTTAATTTATTATTTAATATTCGAATTGTTGAAAACTAGAAATGATTGAATGTCCTATTTTAAGCCAGCAAAATATCAAATAGCCCGTAGCAAAATGTCTCGCATTTTGAAGGCTAGTTGAATGCTTAATTAAAATTTTATACAATTATCAATAATACATATATTTTTTTTATAATTGGGGAATCCTTGTCTGATCGCTATTCGTCGCTTAGACCATTTCTAATCTTAAAATTTGTGCTGAGTCACCGAGTCCCGGTCACATTTCTCTCTACCCTGTCTTATTAAATAGCTCAGCAATCATTTATCGAAATTTACATATTTATAGGGTACGGTAACCGGCAAATCAATTTACAGGACGAATACGACTTACCCAAGTTTTGGGAAAAGTATATAACAATCCTTAGTTTATAGGATTGACTACTCGGTTCTCTTTAACAGGAAATTTATATCAATTCTAGCAATTAATTACAATTTGGCTTTTTAATTTTTTGATCATTTAGTCTAGCTTTAATCAGCACAAACTCCAAATTCTTAATTTAATCGAGCTCCGTAAAACACGGAAAAACAACACTTTCCACAACGTATGTTTATGGCCCGCACAATTCAATCTTACAAATTAAGGGTTTTGGAAACCCACTAAGCAAAATAACGATTTTCATGGATGTTGAATAACAAATGATGCTGATAACAAATACTTCTGTGTTTGTATTCTTAACACCATTTCTTGCTTCTTTTCTCGAACTTCAAAAATAATAAATCAACCAAGGTCGTAAGTTTATTGGAAATGCATTCGATGGAAATACACTTGATTGTACTAGGCAGCTAATGTCTGTTACAAATATAGGCGAAAAACAATTTATGGAATGGAATTACAGGTTTTCGTGATTTGTCCTCATATCTCTCAAGCAGAGTACAAAGTCCGAGTTTGCAATATTCCACTACCAACGCTTATTGTGAAAAAATTTTATACTTGCCAAATATTCCGTGCAACAGACTTTAACACAGAACGAGCTTAGAAATTTCTCTGTTCCAATTCAGTAAGAACGGTAATCGAGTATCTTGGTTTTAAAGTGCCCAAATCAAATAATTTGTTGTTTGTCTTTCTATCACAAATAACGTAAGTCTGTCGAAAAATCACACAATGGAAATACACACGGTAGTTAAGTTTAGGCAGCTAATGCAATTGATATTTCGTTAATAACAAATGTAAGGTGAAGATTGTCAACATACATAATTCGAATGAATAGAGTATTTTTGATAGCATTCTCAAAATATTTCTATAAACAAGTTTGGTATTCCAAATGTACTTTACAGTTCATGTATAAATGATAAGCGTAACTTGTTCATCAAAATAAAAAATATACAAAGTTGAACCGCATTTTGAAATTTATTTTAAATTATCTTATTTTCTAGTCCGATTGACACATAAATTGAATCAATATCGTTTCAAATTTCAAAGCTTTCATTCCGACCAGGTGTTCTACTCGTAGAAAATTCGGTTAACAACAAAGAAACTCATAACCTCTTATATACCTCTATTAGGTACAGATATATTTTCTTCTTGTTGCTTAGTCCGTTATTTTCGCAATATAATGATTTGTTATGTTCGACCTGGGTTGGTAACAGAGAGTTTCACCACAAAGATTATAACAACCATTCAATCAACAACAAAACTATAAACTAAATATTCAAACCACACATAAGATTTAAAATAATAAAATAAAAATCTTTTCATAACAAATAATATTTTTATTTGATGTTAATAAATAAAATCGCGTGATTGTTGTCGGTCTCCTTATACATTATTTTGATGCCGTTCAAAAATATGATTTATTCTATAAAATAACAAATTAATCAAGATATTTGAAAATAATACCAAATACCACCAAGCAAACATAAAAATCGTTCGAAATGATATAGCCTGCGTTTTAGAGGCAGCCGCATCATCGTGTATTACAAAATTCATGTACTTTTAAGATAATAAATTATCACCGCGTTTACTCGGAAACAATTTACGAAATTACCAAACGCATCTAAAAATTTGAATAAAAATTAATTCACAGATTTTATATCACAACAAAAATATTTATTTACAAATGAAATTTATTATTGTGTATTGGAAGATTATTTTCTTGGAAGTGTATGTACGTATTCTAATCTTAAATACAAAAAAATTACTAAAATCAACAACAAAACATTATAAATACCCGTCGGTCGGTCGTTTTCAGTATGTTTTTCACACACGAAATAATGACGTAAAATACCTTCGTGTAGTAAACTGTATGTTTAGTATATGTAGTAGTAAAAAAAACGACGATTATTTTATTTTGATCGTGCTCAACCAGCTGACTGACGTCAATTTTTAACATTCATATAAAATAGTCGGGAACGATTGAATAATTTTCAAAATTCGTTTTACATTTAAACAAGCAACATTATATACTAGTAGTAGCGAAGTCTAAATGAAATAATAAAAAAAAATATTTTAATCGGAAGTTTATTTTGTTTTGTGGATAAAAAAATAAAATAAAAAAAAAATTTATATTAAAATGGTTTTATGACAACAAAAAAAACACATTTTAAGTGAAAAATATAAATAAATTCTAGTCACTGAATTTCGTGAATAAAACAATTTTTGTTATATTTTTGTGATAAAAAAACCAAAGCGGTGATAAAAAAAATAAAGTTTGTGTTATGATACACTAGAACTACATACTGAACTCTCCTATATATATTAGCTGTGATTTTTTGCTATTTTCGTATTAATTCCTAATTAAATTAAAATTAAAAATATATAAAAATGGTCGGAAGTACCGGAACACTATTGACAATGCGTCTCGTTCGTAGCAAATTGAGAAAACGCGACGAGTCATCAATTAGCCCAGTTAATGTTGAATCACAACAAAACGGTCATCCAACGGATCAACAAACAACACCGGTAACATTCAGACAGAACCCGTCAAGTGTATGGGTGTTTCCACCTCTACCGCCTCAACCAAATATCTGCTATGCAGGAAGTCAAGTAAGTTAAATACTGTTAAAACAATTTATTCAAATAATTCAACACTAGACATAGGTAGATGAAAAAAAAAATGTTGTATTAAAATATAAAAATTAAAAATCGAAAGAGCTAAGATTTTGTTGCCAAGGCTAACACAAACAAAATATGCACAGTAACATCGATGCGAAGACAATGAAACCAGTTCTATATACAGCTGGCACATTTTGTGTTGTTAGTGGATTTATTTTCCTTTTCTGTTATTAAATTTATTTTTTGTTGTTATGTCGGTTAATTCCTTTGTCTCGCCTTGAGACGAGCAAAACCATAATAAATACATTAAAATGGACCAATTATTTAGGAAGCGGCCATATTTGAGACGCTAACAACACAAAACGACGCTATTTTATATAAAAGTTCATTGATCTTATTTATGATAAACCATCTTTCGATTTATACAAATATTTAATACATAATTTTATTTTGATTTTGCCTTTTTATATATGTTAAATCGATGACTAATGAAATATTTTTTTTATTATTGTTAATTCCAGGATGCATTAGTACATACAGACAAGGCTGGATTAAAAAATCTTAAAAAACAACTTGGTGGCCGATTCAAACGCTTCGTCACAAAAAAACATGAACCAGCCCCCGTAATTCCACCCGAGTTGAAACCCCAACTTAAGACAATATACGTTTATTAATTTAATTTAAGATTTTAATTTAATACAAAAACAAGTAATTAAATCGCGCACATCCATACAAAATAATTAATTAAAAATATAAAAAGACGATTAAATTAAATTATTAAATTAAATAAATAAGAAGACTGAATTGTTTGTTCTTTTTTGGGGCGAATTAAAATTTAAACAACAAAAATGTTAAATTTTCCAAAATAATAATTTTTTTGTTTACATAATTTAAAAAAGAAAATATTTGGTTGTTATTTTAAAAACAAAAAATCGAAAAGAAACTTTTTTTAAAAATTCGCGTATATCAAAAAAAAAATATGTATAAAAAAATAAGTATTAATAGTTTATAGTTAAATTAAATAAAACAATGTTAAATAAATATTTAAAAAAAAAATACTCGAGAGAATTATTATTTTTTTTAATAAATATATTATTAACGTAATTAATATGATGAACTCGATATTTTGTTTCGTAAATATGAGCTGCGCTCTATATTTCCACACAGCAAAATGTAAAGTTAACATATATAAATTAACCGTTAAATATTTATTAAAAGTTTATAATAATTTTCTAATAACGATGCATTAAAAAAATATATAAATATACGCGATTTTAAAATACATTAATAATAAAAGCAAATAACACTTTTTAACAAAAAATACATAAATTAATATTAATTATTATTATTTTATATATATTATTATATTTTTCACTCACATTGAGTGTGTCTTAATGAGAAAAAATAAAAATTAAAAAAAAACAAACAAAATAAAAAACTATAAATCAATAAAAAAATAGTATTTTTTTTCATTTCTTATTATATTAAATTAAAATTCTAAATTCCGCAAAAAATTAAATTATATATATATACTATATATATATATGTAGATAATAAATCAATCAGTATTAGAATTTTAATTTATCGCATATATTTTTTTTTTGTTTCTGTTACCAGTTTAATATTTTTATTTATATTTAATAATAATAGTAAAACAAAATATATTTTAATTTTAATTTAGTGATTAAAATTATAAATATATAATTAATTTCTCGGTATTTCCAGTTTTACATAACATTATTACAATATTTCTTAATTTTATTTTTATTTTTTTTTTTATGATTTTACCCCCAATTTTCTTAATTTTATTATTTATATTGTATACCTACATAATTACCGTACCATGCATTGTAAAAAATAATTTGTTTTTTTTAAATATACTAAAATTAATAATGTATTGTATATTTTTGTTCTTTCCGTTCACAAAATCATAATTGAAAACAAACAAACAAAATATATAGTTTTTTAAACAAAAAATGAATAAATTAAAAAGAAAGTGAAATTTGTGTTTGCGTTTTATTTTAAAATGTTTCCAGAATGAGAGTATTCTACAATTTATATTTACACTCAAAATAAGTGGGTACATATATTTTGAAAGTCAACATTTAGGCGGAATATAATGTGAGTACATATTTATTTTAGGTGACCAAATTATTACATTATTGGTTAAGTAATAAACCGCGTTTAAACAATCAAAAATACAAATAAGCATAAAATTAGTGAGGGCATCAAGTTTACTTTCACTCAACACAACGACGAGGTGAGAAAGTACACAGCGTAAATGTGTTAAATTTGTTGTTTGTACACATATTTTGAAAATTATATACTTAATAAACACTTTATTATCCCATTAAGTATTTGTTACGCTCGGGGATATTTTTAATCGACATTAATTTATAAATTCTTTCTCTTGACAACTGAAAAATCTCATAAAAGCATTTTTTGTTTTGTTCAATACATAGTAAACCAATCAATAGTAAACAGTAGCGTAATGTGTATGACGTCAGCGTCGGTGTTACTACAATATTACGTAGGTATATACCGGTACACCAAAATCAATTAGAAACGATTGAAAGTTCGTGCCAAACCGTAAAATTTTTATTTATAATTAACAATTTAGTTTTGTTTAAACACTAAACGTTTGAAGACCAAATTACTTTTCGTGGCATGGTACATTAGTCTGTCAATCAAGACCCTCCCTACACACACATTTAAATTAAATCAAGATTCGTACACCAACTACAAGCGTTAAATTCAAAGTTTACGTTTCACCCTGAAACACGTAAAGCGGAACCCGGAAATATGGTGATCAAGTTTTGCAATAGATGTCAGTTGTTTTCGCCACATAAATGTTGGCGCTATTTTACAAATCCTCGCTGGATACAATTATTGTTAGTGGTACGCGAAGGGTGTAGTATATTAAGTTCAATAAATCTATTTGAAATAACGGCACTGGAAATTTCTTATTTTATCTTTTTATTATTGCTTTATTTAGAGAGGCTCAAAATCCCGTAAATCGCACATATTTTAAAATCCCGTAAAATTGTATAAAAATCCCGTAATGGTGATATTAAGTGTGTGCGTCATCCAGCCAATCATGAAGAAAGTAATTATGTTGGATCAAAAAGAGATTCTAAAATGATTTTTGGAATAAGTTCTAGAATATGGCTACTTGGACGGAAGGAACTCAGCCATTTCTTAACCGATTATAACGGGTTTGGGCTTGTTAGAATATGGCCTACTGAGCTGGAACTGAGCCAGATGGAAATTAGATGATAAAATGATTTTTGGAAGCCGTCATGGAACATGGTTACATGGGACGGAACTCAGCCATAAAATGATTTTTGGAAGAAATTCTGGAATATGGTCACCAGGGACAAAACTCAGCTATTTCTTAACCGATTATAGTGGGATTGGGTTTGTTTAATGGAAATAGAATTAAAAAATAATTTTTGAAATACGCTTTACTCTAGACTATGGCCATCTGGGACGGCACTCAGCAATTTCGTAACCGATTATGATGGGATTGGATCTATTATATGAAATGGCACAAACATATTTAGATAGCCCACTTCATTTGCCTCGATTACCATAGAGTCACAAACTCACAATACGAACACATCTCGTATGACATATGACAAACTTAAAACGGGATTTTGAAATACGGAAGTTTGTAAACGGAACTGAATACGTGATTTCAAGCCCAATTATTTAGTTTACCGGAAAAAAATCATGCAAATCAATTTTTTCGTTTAATTTCTGTGAGAGATTTAATGAACATGTGATGAAAAGTGAAAAATATTGAGCTTCGTGCTGTGATTTCAATTTGAGAGATAAACGTGACATTGCGGTTTGAAGTTACCGTTTGATGGTGCAGATACCACCTGACAATAATTTCGAATTATTGCAAGACTACCACTTTTTTAATTTTCAATACATTTGTTCATTAAATCACTCACACTTATTTCATATAGATTTACCGAAACTTATTGAACATGCCTCGTAAATAAACTTCATTCCACCGTATATTTTTCTCGTGTACGGTCTCGAGTCAGTTCTAATTTTATTAATTCCGTTTGCCGTTAATTTTAGTTATTTATGTTCTGCGTGAAAATAGTGAGTCGGTGTAATGAGTTTAGTGCACGTGGTTTCTAATATTTTGATGAGTTAAAAATCGTAGTGTTTTAAATTTGGTTCACAGTTTACAAATAATTACAAAACGAAACAAAGAACACAAATTTATAACGGTGTATATTGTTACCACATATTTATTTAACAAAAAAAAAACAAATATCCCGTTGGTTTTAAGGAAGGTTACACAGCGAATGTGACGTCAGTTAAGTGATCGTTATTTTATTAATTTACTTAATTTGCATGTCGTTTTTTCTGTTTTCAAAATACACTACTTGTACCTGCATTATTTAGGAGTAGGTACTTATTGTAACTGTTTCAGACTGGTTTCATTTTTAAGCCTTAACCTATAAACTACCATGGGCAATGGATCGATACCGAGTTCCGCACACCATCTGGGGGTTATAATTGTGTTTAAGCATCACTGATGGTAATTTTGTAAGAAAAATATTTCCGATCCAAATGCCCCAGCTTTCACCACTGCGCTCCTCGTTCGGTAAACTTTTACAAATTTGGGAGCGTCATTTCATGACGAATCCTTCAGATGGCTTAAAGTGTCAAAAACTGGCTTCAGACGATATGGCCTATATGTAAATATAAATGTCACGACTCAAAATAATATATTTACCTACACATCCGAATAAGGTTGGCCTGTCCACTACAAGTTTCATAGAGTAACATTTGAGCCAATATCACGTGGCGGTCTGGTGCAATAAATCCCAATCCACCAATAAACGGCGTTGAAATTCCAAAGCCTCTACTAAACAATCGATTATGAAATCGGTTACGGTAGCCGAGTACAAACTCTAGCTCTAAACAATGGCACCTGGAAAATTAATGTTGTAGGCTCTGAAACCTATAACAGCTTTTGCTACAAAGCTTAATTCCGAGGGGTCATCAATGGTTTACACTTCACATCTTAAAATATATGGAAACAGCTGTTACCACGCCATTCGCCAGCAGGAATAATTTTTGCAAGAAGTCACCTTAAAATTATGTATAAATAACAACAAAGGATATTGTTATCGTAAATATATTACCCCCAAAATATAATTTAAGTAAGGAAGACTATTGCACACTATTTAAATCACTTGGATGAACTTCATAATCGGAGGTGATTTTAATGCAAACAATACCTACTGGAGATAAGAGTAACATCTAAAAAAAAAGGAAGAGGGCTGTTTGCAGCAGGACGACTATATACAGGACGACTATATCTTATTGACCAACTGGTAGTTCCAAATTATCCGCTATCATAGATTTTTTTATCACCAAAGGTATAGACGAAAGAAAAGTACATATACCTAGAAAAAAACGAGGAGATTATGTCGGATAACTCGTCTGCTATTATGACAATCAGTGCAACGATTGTTAAGAAAACCAATCCAAAGAGTACAACATTAGCAAGCACTTTGTAGAAGGAGTTTAACAGAGCTATGCCACGATAATTTTCAATTTGAGACGGTTTCCTTTTTATGCAGCTCATCCTGTGTCCAGATTCCAACGATAAGTTACTTCAAAGGAAATTTTTTTATCGTGTACGCTGTTTTGTTGTTTTGGGTTATACTTTGCCAAAATTGCTTGTCGACTAATTGAAAATTGTAAATTTCACCCACGCTTTCAGGTCACCCAATAGCTGGCAACATGTTGAGTAAATTTGCAGCCGTTATGAAAATGTTAAGCTTTTTGCTAATTTCAAATCAAATAAGCTATATGATTTCACTAATCATCCTTTAGATGACCTTTCTGGTGAACTGCTTCTTTTCTTATCGATTGAATTGTAATAATTCATGAAATCACTCACAAGGCAAATTCTCAACAAGTACAGCTCGTTAATAGCAGAAATTATTAAAGCTAATAGAGGTTTGTGAAAGTTCTAGCAGTCTGGCTACTCACTGTTCCAATTTTTTAGCTGAGATAACACTCTCACACTCTGATTCCATGTATTTACGAAGCTCTTTGATGTGTGGTCTGAATGGTGACCCTTGTTTCACTCTCCAATGTCATTAGAGAGTGCAAGAGGATAAACAACTGTAACATCGATAGCAACGATTTTGGGGATTCTCTATGATCAAATCAGGTTCACGCCTTATATTTATAGAACCTGAATGTACTGAACATTTACCTAATCTATTTGCCGTTCTGATTAGACATGGTAAAACGGCTAACCGGAACATCTCAGTCGCAGAGCAGTATAACTTCATAAACATAATATGAAGAATAATAAGTATTTTACCAGACCTGACAAAACCCCAAATATTTATTTACCTGAAAATTATATTACTATCCGTGTTATCAGACTAATCAGACAATCCCTGTTATTACCTATTTAAATTTGTTAAACTTCTTTTGATGTTTTGATGACTTACGCATACCAAATTCTATATCCAACCACTTCTTTCCATTCAAAATACGAGTATTTCAAAAAACTTAATCTGGTCCTTTCTAAATGCTCATTTTAACTACAAACAATAATTTTTGAAGTTTGTGTTTTTAAAATATTCGAGTCAGTGCCTGATAACCAGAACCGTCATTGCGTATACCAAGTGATTTATCTACCTAGTTTCTAGCTTCGGAATAGATGCTTCAAGTAGACCAGCTATCTCCCGGGTTTTGATTTTCTGACCCCTGATGGTTCTAGAAATGAAACCATAAAAAAACTGTACTCTTACCAGGTTTAGTAGGTTACTGAATTTGATACATTTCAGTTCGGCGCTTATCTCTCTTGAAGGAGTTTTCTATTTACCAAAAATGTTTTTGGCCGGAACAACGGAAATTTCGAGAAAATGGCTATTAAATTGAACCGCTTTTCAACGCTGTTAAAATGCGCACTATTAAAAGTTTAGTGAGAATAACATGATCTCAGATTCAATTTTTCTATAAAGATGCTTTGCCAGCAATCTAGTAATTTATTTTCTGACTACGTAACAAATAATTTAATTAGGTACTAATTTTGTATGTTACCCAGCAATTTTAAAAATTGTTCTACCTACATCGGTTCATTCAAATTTAATTTGAATGTTACCCTGGCTAGTGTGTAGTGACACTGAAACCAATCATCCTAACGTACACTTAACACGATGCTTCACAAAAAATACCCAGTTTTAACTACATTTAAATTTTTATTTATTTTATTGTTATGAAATAGTTTCTAAATAAAAATCAATGAAACATTGTTTGGTTCAATTAATTTTCGCCTCCCATTTAAACTCTAAGCCAGAACATGGATGAACGAATTCTATTGTAGTCTGGTAAGTTTTCAACTGGCCCGACGGCCGCAATTGCTGGACAACGATCGTAAATATATTTCATTGAAACTTTTCGAATATTTTCGGCGGTTACGGAATTAATTCTACGTTCTAGCTCATGGATGGGAATTCTACGGTTGTAGCATAACATTTGGCGGCCAATATCTTCGCAGATTGGAGTGGTTCCATCCAATTGAAGGAGCATATTAGTTTTCAATAGATTCTTGGCCCGTTCAACTTCAGATTCAGTAGCCATGGTGCAGAGGCGCATCCATTCTGATTGTACATTAAACAACATATCTTCGCACTTCATAGGATCGCACACGTAGTAGATGCCCCATAATCCGGTATCCTTGTAACATGTGTTGAATGATTGAAAACTGTGACAAAGGCCTACAAAAATAAAATTAGTAATATAAAATGATCTATGTAGCTAATTAGAATATCGAAGTATACCGCTTTCAGCGCTAGCCCGTGCAAGTTGAGATGCATTATTGACACCGCTTCCTTGCGACCGATCCCATGATCCAATTAATGTGTTTGCAACCATCAAAGGAATATTATCTTGATCAGTCCACCCGCAACCTTCTACTGCAATAGCAATATGAGCAAGAGGTAGCGAATCATCACGTACTCGAACTTCCGAACCGGTGAATCGGCATGGCGTTACTCTGACCCCGCATGAATCATAAGTGGGTTGAAGTTTGCCCAACTCTTTCTCAGCGATTTTGACCAAATCATTATGCTTCACACCACCAGCAGCGGAAAGCACAATTCTCGGAGCTTTGTAATGGGATGAAATATAATCCTGGAGGTCCTGTTTCTTGATAGATTTAATATTTTTTGTGGGCCCCAAGATAGTTTGGCCCAATGGCGTGCCTTGATAAGCAGTCGCATGTAAATGATCGAATACTACTTCTTGTAAATTACTTTCCACTTCTTGCATTTCTCGTAAAATAACACTACGCTCACGTTCGATTTCTGATTCGCCCAATTTGGAATTTTGGATGATATCGCCTAAAATTTCGATGGCATGTGGAACATCTTTTGATAAACATTTGGCGTAGAAAACAGTTTGTTCCCGTGATGTGTATGCGTTTAAGTGGGCACCCATATTTTCAACTTCCAACTCCAAATCAGTCTGTGACCGTTTGGCAGTTCCTTTGAATGCCATATGTTCAAGAAAGTGTGCTACCCCATTCGTGGCGGCTGTTTCGTAGCGTGATCCAGCATCGATCCATAATCCAACGGTTGCTGTTGCTGCACCGGAATCTTCGCTTGCTACACGAAGTCCGCTATCAAGTGTCGTTACTTCGGTTGCTGGAACATTTAACAATGCGGCATTGAAGTCTGCGGCATGAGACGACTTGTACCTCTGAAAAATGAATAGTGGTAAAATGTAACCTCACTAATAACAAAACATTTAATAATTATAAAGAATTGTGAATTGTAGAAAACGTATAATCAATTAATATTTAGAGTAATATTTATAGAAATTGGTTTAAAATTCCATCAAATTTTAGGAAAATATCTAACAAAATTACGTAATGTCAGACTAGGAAAAATACATGACAGTATGATGTCGGTTTTTCAATTACACATTTATGTTAATTTCAGATTAACAATTTACCTGGATTGCATTGGTTCCGCGGGTTAATGTGCGCAACGGATTTGATAATTTTAATAGTCGAGCGGCCATTCTATATTATTTCTGATTTATTTTCCCAATCCTGAAAAAATTGGAAAAATTTCGTGTAGTGACACAACTTGATGTTTGAAATAACGAAAATAAATTGTACTAGATTAATACGGAGTATGTTTAATTCTATGGATGAAACAACCAAGAGCAGAGCAACATATTCCAAGCAATCCGCTGCAGAGCGTGAACACACGCAGCAGAATGTTTGTTGCACAATAGGCATAGACACAACAAACGCGGCACGTCACACCAAGATAGACGCGGTGATTTTTTTTGTTATGGATATTTTAAGAATTTTGGACTTTTGTTTTATTAATCTTTAATATTGGTAAATTTCATAATTTTTAGCTTATGTTCGAAGGCGAAAGACGATTTTTTTTGACCGCTTGGCGTGGGACTTAATTTCGCGGTGGCGGATGCAATTCCATTCGTTACAATTTCTTAAAATTACAATTTTTCTATTAAAGATCCAACATTTGTAATATTTTTTCTATAAATAATTGGTATATAATTGTTTCTATACAATACATAAATAAATTAATGCATATTTAAATTTGCTGCTCGCCTTCGTCGCTTAAGTAATTGGTGTATCTAGTCCTTAAGAACATTATCTTATTTCATAGCCTGTGTATGTATGTATACATCCCTAAAAAACGTAGCCACGAAAAAACAAAAACCCGCTATGAAAATGGTTTATTTTAAGTTTTTTTTACATAATTTATTCATATCTCGTAAATGTGGCAGAAAAATAAATTTGCATGCTTTTCTCGACATGAACTTTGTGTATTTATCAAGTATTTTGATAAATTGTTTTTCATTTTTATTGTATTTATAGAATTTTAAAATTTTGCAGACCAATTATGAAATATCAAAAAATAATTAAACATGTTGAATTACAGAAGTTACTGCCGATTAAAAATAATAATTAAAAATTAAAAAAAAATCGATAGATAAATAAATTGTTTAAGGGTTATTCTGTTATAATTTCTCTTGACTCGTCACTTCAGCGCTGACGCTGTTATTGTGTTTACCTATGCGACATATCGCCTACAGAAAATTGTATTTTGTGGATGTGCCTTGTCGCTGTATCTCTACCCAAGTATAACAAAACGAAAGTAAAAATTGAGCATAGTATTTTCCTTCGCTTTCATCCAAAATTAACGAAAGTTAAACTTCACATTATAATGATAGTGTTTGTAGCGTATATGTATACTGTGTTGTTACTACTGTATACTGTGTTACCGCAATTTTTCTTTCGTAGGAATGTGTATAGCGTGTAATGTACATGGTTTGTTTTTATTTTTCATGTTCACGACATGAGTTTGGTAATTTTATAAAATTTTGTTAAAAAAATTTAAAGATGTGCGTTAATTTAAATAAAATTACATCAAAATATATTTTATATCTATTCAAATATTGTTTTCATAAATTAATTAATTTCTAGTTCAGTTTTAAGTTTTTAGGTAGAAAACAAATGCGAAAATAATAAACTTGATGTGCAATAATCATAGTACCTATTTGGAAAATTACCTAAACTTTAAATATTACAATCAAAGAATAATTTCAAATTGTGTAATAATAAAAAATAATTAAAAAATTAACTAAAATATAATTTAGATTCGTATATAATATGTATATATGTATGTATATTTTTATACCGCAAATTTAATAAAATAAAAATATTCATTTTAAACCTACATTTTTATTTTGCTCTCACATTTGGATGCCGCCATCTTTTTCTTCTAACATTTTCAAATATAGCATTTTACATTCATGCACAACCTCGCTCCCGCCATTTTGTTTTTTGTCTTTTCTGTTCACACGTACATGTATACAATTCTCCTTTATTGAGTTTCGTTCAGTTTCGTATAATCGCGACACGTTTCATACGTTTTATTTTAATAAATTGCAACTCAAACTTAGAAAAATACTAGAATAAGTTTAGTACTTAAGTACGAATATCGCCAGGAAAATTGAAAGTAAAAATACTTGGGTAGTTGTTGCATTTATAGCGGCATCAATAGGTTCCACACCCAGCAGCATAAATTTACCCCCCGATTCTAACGTACAGTCACAGACGTATTTTCAGTCTTAGCGAAAACTTTTGTCTTAACGAAGAGTAGATACCCAAGTATTTTTACTTTCAATTTTCCTGGCGATATTCGTACTTAAGTACTAAACTTAGTCTAGTATTTTTCTAAGTTTGAGTTGCAATTTATTAAAATAAAACGTATGAAACGTGTCGCGATTATACGAAACTGAACGAAACTCAATAAAGGAGAATTGTATACATGTATGAGTGAACAGAAAAGACAAAAAACAAAATGGCGGGAGCGAGGTTGTGCATGAATGTAAAATGCTATATTTGAAAATGTTAGAAGAAAAAGATGGCGGCATCCAAATGTGAGAGCAAAATAAAAATTTAGGTTTAAAATGAATATTTTTATTTTATTAAATTTGCGGTATAAAAATATACATACATATATACATATTATATACGAATCTAAATTATATTTTAGTTAATTTTTTAATTATTTTTTATTATTACACAATTTGAAATTATTCTTTGATTGTAATATTAAAAGTTTAAATAATTTTCCAAATAGGTACTATGATTATTGCACATCAAGTTTATTATTTTCGCATTTGTTTTCTACCTAAAAACTTAAAACTGAACTAGAAATTAATTAATTTATGAAAACAATATTTGAATAGATATAAAATATATTTTGATGTAATTTTATTTAAATTAACGCACATCTTTAAATTTTTTTAACAAAATTTTATAAAATTACCAAACTCATGTCGTGAACATGAAAAATAAAAACAAACCATGTACATTACACGCTATACACATTCCTACGAAAGAAAAATTGCGGTAACACAGTATACAGTAGCAACAACACAGTATACATATACGCTACAAACACTATCATTATAATGTGAAGTTTAACTTTCGTTAATTTTGGATGAAAACGAAGGAAAATACTATGCTCAATTTTTACTTTCGTTTTGTTATACTTGGGTACTTTAAATTCGTATTCTGCACTTAGTCTTATCTGTCAGTAGTCTTAAAAAATTGTCTTCGTTAATATAAGCGAAATAGGTGGTCTTAGGAATCATAACTTTGACATTTAAACAGAAACAATAATTATATGTATTTGACTATAAAAACCGGAAAAATTATTCAAAATAAAATATTATGTACTCTCCCAGCATATATATATAACATAAGTTTGAGTTTTTTTTACCAATTTCGAATGAACTGTCGCTTTTTGTTCATAAATTTGAAACAATATCGTAAAAATTTGGTTTCGACAGCTCTACAAAAGTATTTGGAGAGTTTCTAATATATTATTTAAGACTAGTGTCTTCAGAATTTCAATGAAGACTTTAGTCTTAAAAAAAAGTCTTAATAAGAAAGTCTTAGCTAATATAGTCTTAGTAGTCTTATCGTCAGAATCGGGGGGTTAGTGCACTTGGCTGTTATTCATAACGTCGATAAATTTGACACAATTCTATTTAAAACTAAAACAAAACAATCTGCCGCGCTGCTTGGTGTACACGCCCATATGCAGCCGTTAGTATGGATTGCTTGGAATATGTTGCGCTGCTCTTGGTGTGTTTCATCCTTAACTACACCAAGAGCATCGCAGCGTGCTCCAAGCAATCAACACTATCGCGGCTGTGTATGGGTTTGTACACCAAGCAGCACAGCAGTTTTGTTTTTGTTTTAGAAGTAAAATCGAATTGTCAATTTTATCGAGGTTATGAGTAGCAGCAAAGATCAGTAAATTGATGCTGCTGGCTTTGGAAGCTATTGATGCAGCGACAGATGTAACTTCATTCAATATATAATACCTTTTTGGCTAACCAGTCAGGAATAAAAACTTAATAAAAAACAATAGGAACTTTATTCCAACCATTCAAAAGTTATAATTCAAATGCCATTTATCGCATTCTTATTTTTTTATTAAGTTTTTATTCCTGACTGCTTCCACTTTTTAGCTTTAAATTTTTCTATTAAAATTACAAAATATCTGATTTGATTTATTAAAAATTTCTATATTTATACTCAAATTATGATTTTGCAACTTTACACAAGCGAATAAGCTAATATTTAAATTTACAGTTCGCTGCTGCTGCTGCTTGGTGTGTTTCATCCTTTATTCATAATTCATTTTCACAATTGCACGATCATTTTGAAGGACATTAATTTTTACATTTAACCTTCTGTATATATCGTTTTCATTATTTTATATTTTGTATTTAATTTTATTGTTATTCAGAAGTTTTTATAGACAAATATTATATACTATAAATCGGGGGTTAAAAATGGGGGGGGGAGTTAATTTTTCTACTTTTTGTGGTAGTATATTATGAGTAAATGGCTTTTTTTGCCGCGGTAAAATTTCGTTTCACTTTGAGCTGAGTACTAAGTAAAGTTTTAAAGGAGTATAAATTTTCAAAATTTTTAAATGCAGGATTATTTACTATCAATTTCTAGGAGGGGGAAGCTAAATTTTTCCGTTTTTTTTGATTTTTTGGAATTTTTTTCACTTTTTCAATATGTTTTTTTTTTTATTTTTATTAATCATTGCTTCAACCTTGCAGACACAGATCAAAGAGTTTCTGTCGCTCTTATCGCTTCCTCTGATAGTCCCACAAATGTTAAAAAAAATCAACTTTCATATAAATATAATTGTTTTTTAATGTAATTTTAATTCGTGTATACCTTAGAGAATGGGGGCTGCCCCAAACCCCAGCTTTCCCAGAATTTTTACAATTCTTCAAGTGTCGAATTTTATTTATAATTTTAAACTAAGTAAAAAAAATTTCAAAATCTTCCTGGAAAAATTGCAAAATTATCATGGAAATTTACTTGTACTGTCAAAAAACTGTTAAGGTACAATCCTAATATCAAAATTTTTAAATATTACACATTTGAACGTATTTTGACTGAAATAATATGCGAATTTTTTATTTTTAAATGAAAATTTTCCCGGAAAATGGGATAATTTTCCGGAAAAATTTAGCTTTCCCTCCTAAAAACTGTTGATAAACAATCCTGCATTTAAAAACTTTAAAAATAAACACTCCTTACCTGATTTTCTCGATGTATACGTAAAGTAAACTTTAGCAAGTTTTACTTACAATTTAAATACAAATCACGTGTAAAAACAAAAAGTAAATTGTGAATTAGTTTTTTCGTTTTGTTTGTGAGTATATGTACAACTCGAGCCACACATAAAATTATTGCTGCAAAAACGTTTACTGTTTGTTTATAATTGGCGGAGGTAAAAGACGCAGAAAAACGCATCGTATTGCCGCAGTGTGAAGCGGCATAATGAGTGCGTTTCATGAATATGCATCTCACAGGCAAAGCGCAAATTTTGAAAAATTGGATCTAATTTTCCTCATCATGGATACATGGAGATAAAAAATTTTACAAAACAAGTTCTAAATTATTCGTAAAAATAGAAACATTTTTAAAAAATAAAAAAAAAATGAAAATTATTAAATGTTTTGGTAAGGACAAAGTAATTTTTATAACCCAGCATGAATTATTTCTTATGAATATGGAAGAAATTGTTAAAATTATTAGCAACGGCCAGACACAGTCTCCATTTCAAAAAGGCTTTATTTTAGAAAGTTGTAATTACTAGTACATATGTAAGTTTAAATTGTGATACATAATAAACATAATTTTATTTCTTTGCCTTCATAGTTTTCAGTGTCCGGAATGGTTTTCCGTGGGGTAAACGTAACATAATTGTATTGGATGTCTTCTTATAAACTCCCCCAATTGCCGACGCATAATTTCGAATTTCCACCAATGATGTTTTAAATAGGCCGAGTATATCGTCAACAGATATTTCAAAATTCTCGGATAGCATCAATGAGAAAACCAAAAAGTAGCAAACCGCTTTGCGATGAGTAAATACGCTTTTTCGCCTATAAAAAACCAAAATAAAACAAAAATTTAATATTTGGCCATTTCACGAAATTACTAATTTTATTTACCCGGCACAGTCCTCTTTTGAAAATCTTTCTTGAATATCTTTAAACACCACAGTATTCCCAGATATATGTTGGATGAATTTATAATTGGGAATATTTAACAAACTGATCAAGGCATCCAAATAGAAGCATATTATCACTTTGTGCAAATTTGCTGTGGAATCTGGATCCTTTGTATTTTGTATTTTACCAATAATTTCGTATAAAAAGTCTGCGTTTAAATTAAAGGAGCCCTCATTTTTTAGGAAATTTATGGCTTCATCGTTTAGCTTTTCCAACACATTTGACGGTATCAAATCGCTTATTTCGTATACCTCATTTAAAGTTTTAGCTTTCAAATTAACAAGAGGGAACATTGATTCAGACTGGAGTTCTTGCGATACTTTTACCTTTGTAAAACTATCCTCTGTTTGTTCCTGTCTGTCTATTGATTCAACGAGCGATGAATCCAACTGATTTTGCAATACATCAATATTCGTCTTCGTTCTAATATTTTTCTCGTAATAACTTTTCGCCTTCTTGCCACTGAATTCGGTGAGTAAGATTTTCTTAGCCTCTTCGCCATCGCGCTGTTTGGGCACGACTGAAGTACTACTAGCTTCCGGTAATTCGTATATATCATTGATCATGGAACATTGGTCGACTTGTATTATTCGAATCTTTTTCGATTTCTTATTAGCCACCGCGATATACGTGTTCACTATATCGGTTCGATAGTTTTCGTTAATTACGCCATGATATATATCGTCATCCTTGAAAGCGACCGCTTTCCTTTTATTTTTTGTATTCGTATCGACTGTGTAACATTCCATTTGTTCAGCTTCCTCGGATGATATACTTCCATTTTGAAATTCAGCTGTAATATATTGTTTTAAAGTATAAATTTGTATTTAAAATAATAATATTTACCTAATATTGGTAATATAACATTATCCGATTTAGTAATAACTTTATCAATTTTATATTTCATTTTTAAAACAAAACAAAACAAAACGTTATCGGTGCACATGGGAAACAGAATGACATTTGATGTGAGGTGAGACATCTATTTAGAATAATTATAAGCTCAGAATATTCTACACAAACCACTGAACTGTATATGACATGTCGTTTATAATACATTTACCTAACCTGAAAAGAGACATTGCATAAGTTATGTCACTGCAAGAGAGTCGTATATAGTTTTGATAAATTATAAATTAAATAAAACATTAATATTATTCTAAAACGGTTTGATAAAATATAATGAATGGATATTACTATCTCGATATATCAATGTAAATAATCATTATGAGCTCTCCAGAATATTCTACACAAATCACTGAACTGTATATGACACATCGTTTGCATTCACCTAACCTCAAAACATTGCATAAGTTTCGTCACATCACAGCGCGAGAGTTTTGTATATAGTTTTGATAAATTATAAATTAAATAAAACATTAATATTATTCTAAAATGGTTTGTTAAAATATAATGAATGGATATTACTATCTCGATATATCAATGTAAATAATCATTATGTGCTAATCATAAAATTCATTGACCAAAAATTATATTGTTTCCGTTTGCAGCATTTTTGATGAGCCTGCAGATGATGAAATACTAGAAATTTACGTTAAAGCTGTTATCGAATCAAAACTTAAAGAGATATTTGGTGAAATTGGTGGTATAACAACTGTTGATTTGATTAGATTTGATAAAACGGAGAATCGTGCGGTAATACGTTGCCCAGAGAAATTTTACGTTAAATTACGTTCCGCACTTACGTTGTGCAGTAATTTCCAGGGAGCTAATTGTAAATTTGAAGTGCACTGTGCTAGTCCTGTACTATTGGGATTACTTGAAACAAATTTTTAGAAAAATGTCCGAGAGCAAGAGTTTTGGCAAAGATAAAGTTATGTTTGTAACGAAAGAAGATCATGCAACGCCGAGTACGGTACAATTATCAAACCAACCGGAACAACAGCCTGGTTTAATACTACCTAACGGAGATATCAACTGGAATTGTCCATGTCTCGGCGGTATGGCAACGGGACCATGCGGAGTCGAATTTCGTGATGCATTTTCATGTTTTCATTATAGGTAAGTTAAACGTGTATCTTTAATGTTTTCATTTCGACATGTGATTTTATAATTTCAGCAAAGAAGAGCCCAAAGGTTCCGATTGTTATGAGGCTTTTAAAACAATGCAAGATTGCTTTTCACTCTACCCAACAGTATATAATAAGCATGATGATGATGACACCGACGAAATAAAATTGAATACTTTAGGGGATAGTAAAGAATCGAGTGGTAACAGTCATCGGGATCGGATAGATTCCGTCGATCAGTTTGAAGAAAAAAGTGTATCATCAAAGTCTACTTAATGTTTTTCACATGGATAGTTGGAATCATTCGTATTTTTTATTGAATAATTTAATTTTTAATTGTTAATTTAGTGGATACAAGTAGTACAAGTGGAAAAACGTTGAATAAAATGGATGAAATATAAATGTGTATATTGTACTCTGATCCTGATAAATATACGTGTAAGGATCAAATTAGCATGGCAATAACATACGATTCTAACCGGTCGATTACATTATGCCGGTTCATACAGTACGGCAACACGATGCGTTTTTCTTCGTTTCTTACCTCCAACTGTGACTCGTGTTGTATACTAAAGCCTCCTCAACCAGCGAAAACGTAAGAGCTTAATTGTTGCACTCTACAATTTTGGTTAGTGCTAACTAGTCAGTATCATAACACCATTACCTAAGCGGGGCTAATCTATATGAAATAGTTACTTGACCTAAACTGGGTTATTGTCGATTACATCCTAGACCTAAACAGTTTAGGCAGGATAAAGTGTAGTTCCTGGACTAGGCATGCTGGTACAATTGGTAGAGGAGGCTCCTAATTAAATTTTTATCGACATTAAGCCCTTTTCGTATCAATCCTAGAATAGAACCGATTATCCGCGTGAAACTGAAAGCCAGCTCATTATAAACTCTTAATTGGTTAAAACGTTCATTCCATTCTCTGGCTAAGTATTTCCGTCAGTCATACTTAACCGCCACCATTGCTTTATGTTTCGTTTATTTCGATGAAATACGATTCGACGAAAAAGGTTAACATTCATTTTAATGTCAGACTCAGCTGTTAACTGCTATACTACGAATTTCATCATCAAATTTTGTAGGCAAATTTGAAATTTTTCCTTTAATACTAGTTACTTATTTTACTAGTTAGATTATTTATTTAAAATCGTTTTTATTAAAACCTCAAATAACTGTTTAATCAAGAGCAAAATGAAATATTTTGTTAAAAACAAATACCATCTGGCAGCACTACAATAAAAACTACTAGAATCGTCTCTCTCTATTTTTCATATAGTCTTGTCGCATTTTTACATTAATTACTACACAACATACAAGTTTTAATACAAAATAAACTTCGTGATTGAAGAATTTTGAAATGTTATGCGTAAAGATAAATTTATTAAGAAAAATTGTCGATTTTCCAATTTAATAATAAAAGTGAATAAATTACCAATAATCTATAAAACTAATCTATAAGTGTGCAATACGAATAAATAAAATATTAAAAAAGTTTGTGTCTTGATGTAAAATTGATAAAATTAAAGCACATCCTTGGCAGTGTTCTAAGAGTGATTTAATTTTATTTCGTGAATATTTCTTAATAAAATTTATGTGTGTATCTTTATATAGTGACTGAGTGATATTGATGTGAAAATAAAATTGTAAATCGTATTATATATAGTAAAAGTGAAGTTGTAAGTGGTTAATATTAATATTAATAAAAATGGTTAAAACTCAAAAGAAATTGGATAGTAAAAATATGGAAACGAAAAAGACGTCATCAAAGTCATTGGCGGAACAACAACACGGGATTACTACTGCTCCAACTATTAATAACGGAGCCACAAAAACAAAAGAAAAGCGAAGGTAAAAGTTGCGCCCTTTGTCTATTAAAAATGGGCGAGTTATGTATTTCGAAATAGAAAATTCCATATTTTGAATTGAATGACAATCTAAGGTTATCAACCAGTAATTTTGGTTCAGTTTGAAAACGTCATGTGCCTCGTGAACATTTGACCCTTCATAACAGGTACTGTTTCTTTACGTACCTACTTTGTTAAATTGGAATAAACGTAATAAATCTCTCTTTTGTAACCAACCTATATGAAACAACGCTTTTCTTTAAATCTATGTTTATATTTTCATCTCTCTTTCTTACGTTTTATTATATTTTTTAAATAAAAATTAACCATGGAAATGGAATCTTTAAATTTATTCTCTACTTTATGTAGTGGAGTTCAACATGGCCGGCCAGCTTTTGCTGGAAACTAAAAAAAATATTTTTAAATTATGTATTTATTAAAACGTTTTTCCATCTCATTATTATTTGGAGATAGATAAACAGCAGCAGCTCGAACACATTAATTTGCGTTAAGAAATATGTTTACAGAATTTTCCTCAAAAAATTTAAATTCGTTTGTGTGTGATGAATCTTTATGACGCAATTGATTTAACTTATCGTACGAATGGAGGTCAAATGAAATTTTTAGTTTGTTTTGTTGCTGTGTTTTCGATGTGATGGCAATAAAGCAAAATTTTCATTATTGAAAATTAATGTTTTTCGTTTTGTTGTTGGTTAACGGTAATGCGATTGCCCCGATCATAATTTCTGTTATATAAGAATGAAGGAAATGGTTCGAATATTTTGTGTATTTTTTAAGATTGTGTACTTATCCCTTTTCCGACTCGGCCCGGCCTGTATTCACAATTGTAATGCACTTCTTGAGTAATTAGCTACGGATTACAGATTACGGATTGCAAATTTATTAAGTCATAAAAAGGCCAAACAATAAATTAAAATATAATTCTGAAGAGAGAAAGAGAGAGAGAGAGACTAAATGGATGCCCTAGCATAGAAATTAAAATTATTAATTAAATTTTCGTCAAAAACATAATTTATTTATTTTATTTTTCAAATTACTATACCAGTTCTGCCCTAAAAACCTTTAACTTCTACTATTTATTATACTTTCCGGTATCTCACTATACTTCCGATATATCTTTGTCAAATTTGTTAAATTACCAAACCATGGTAATTTTTTCCGACGTTATAAACAAAGCATAAAGGCGCTTTTAATGGTTGCGTTCGTTCGGTCATTTTTTCCACCAATCACCTGTTGTGGAAAAATTCAAAAGAAAAAAATCGTAATTTTTGAGCAATATGATGGGTTGGGGTTGTATTTCCAGAACCCAATATTCCAGACATAAAATTCCAAACCCAAAATGCCAAAATCCAAAATTCCAAAAACCAAAATTCCAAATCCAAAACTCCAATTCCAAAATTCCAAAAACCAAAATTCCAAATCCAAAACTCCAAATTCAAAATTCCATTCCATTTTAATTTCCTCAGAATAGAGAAAAAAATCGCGCGATTTTTTTCTCTATTCTGAGGAAATTAAAATGGAATGGAATATGTTCTGTGCGTTACTATACATGTACAATAGAATGAAATATAATTATCATATATCACTTTTCCTGCCTACCCATACAATTGTGTGGGTAAGGCAAAAGAATCATGTCAAAATTTTATTTGTGTATGTGTTTTGAACCAACTTACACATTTGTGTATTCCTTTTAAACTTATTTTCGCCCGAAAAAAACACTATATCTATACACACAATTGTGTTGGGTGTACTTCAAACCATGCGAAATTTTTTATCAAAAACGCCAAAAACGCCAGTCACACATTTGTGTGGTTTGGACTTTATTTGAGCCAAAAAAATTTTTTTTATTTTTTCTAACAGCCGCGTTCCATTGGCGTCCATACTTGTGAGTAGATATTCATAGGAACGAAAATTTGTTAGTTAGAATTAAAACATAAAAAAACAAAAATGTTGATTGTGTTGATAACTAGCTAGAAGTACTTGCGAGTACTTTACTAACGCCAATGGAACGCGGTTTTATAAATTTTATTAGAAAAGATAGTAAATCTATTAAATTTAACTTGGTTGTTAAAATTAATTTTTTCTGTGGCAGTCATAGATGTATTTTGGGGTAAATTTAATTTTGTGGAAAATTTTGGAATTTTAGAAATTGGAATTTTGTACTTTGGAAAACTGAAAAAAAAATTAATAAAATTTTTGGAATAATGGAATTGGAATTTTTTTTTTCTGGAATTTTGTCCCCATCCCCAATATGATAGGTCGAAAAAATTGTCAAAACGAACACCAACCATAAAGGCGCCATAAATAAAACTTATCCTTATGCCTAGTATCATGACTATGCACATCCTATCTCCTACACAACAACTGACATTAATATTGTGATAACAAATTTTTATCAAGCCTAAAAATAAAATATTCGTACATTCTGTGAAACAATTTAAAGCTATTAGCTATTAGATTTTAAAATTTTTGAGTAGGTATGATTATTTTCTCCATACAATGTTACAGTTTTTCGCCTGATATAAACAGCAGTTCTTGAGTCAGTCTATGTAAGGCTATGGGTGGCAGACGTTTACTTAAACTAAAGTTCTTTCCTCAAAAATGTATTCCCAACACTGCCAGAATACACCAGAAAATTGGAAAACAATTTTACAAAGATTTTTTTTTTAATTACCAATCACTTATTAGGGAAAGCCTTTTTTATCCGACAAGTGGTGCAGCGGTTAAAGCTTTGACACTTAAACCGAAAGGTACTGGGTTGGAATCCCGCCACAGGTTGGATACAAAGCGGATTTTCGTCTCGATTACGATCGATGATGGTAATAAACACAATTACGGTCCTCTGTTGGACTTGGAGTGCTGAAATCAGCGTCGACCTACCGCCCATCTCAGTGTACAGGTTGACGTGCAGCTTGCAATGTGCTGCTAATATACAGTAGTTGTGTGAGTAGGAAACGGGTGGGTGGGTGTGTGCGCGAATGAAAAGGGAGGTATTAATTGATCTTCAAAGGACATTGAATCCACACAATTGTGTGGGCAGGCAGGAAAAGGGATATGTAAAATCATTTCACGTCAGTTGCGTATTAGGAATATACTTAATGGAATTATTTCGGCTTCGGAAAAGAATTACTGCTCATCGTCGCTATGGAATGATTTTTGTTTAAGTGCCATTTTTGGTCAAATTGAGTTATATATACCGTTGCACCTAGAGGCAGTAGTGCTTGATACGTCATCAAATTTATGTCTACAGTTTATTTTCTGAACTTAGATGGCAGTAATTGTAAAAGTTAATTGACGAAAGGGTTGAGGTTTATCGAAATGTTTAATGTTTTTTTAATAATATTGTAATAAATTAATGCTATTGCTTACCCGTAAAATAGCCCGTAAAATAATTTTTAATTGATATCATTTAATTTTCACCACGATAAATATTTCACGGAAAAAAGATTAGTAGTTGATTATACTGCCTGATAGTTGGCATAAAATGTTTGTCTAACAGCGCATCCATAATAGAATTCCTTATGACTTTTTCCGTACAGAAAAGTATGAAAAAAAAATTTGTGATTTTTTTTTTCTCGTTTTTTTTTCATACTTTTCTGTAAGGAAAAAGTCATAAGGAATCCTATTGGGGATGCGTTGTAAGTCTTAAACAAATAAAATTGTTTTTACAACAACTTCACTAAATAAAATAATTTATTTTGCAAATTAATATTTGTAGCTGGTAAATTTATGAAGTTAGAGCTGTAATTTTTTCAACATAATTTTCCACATGTAATTGTACAACGATTTCCCAACGATAGGGGTAGGTGGACATAGAGAATAATTATTATTACCTTTACTGATTCCGATGAATTGGCATTAACTTTTCACAATTCATATTCTTCCAAATAAATACACTATGTAACGAAAATGATCATCATAGCGTGATTTGTTGTGTGTATGCAGAAAAAATTTACAAAATATGTATAAGCTTAAGGATTATAGAATTTATTTTGCAGTTTTTTATTAGATTAAATTATTTTACAAACTAACATACTTATCCAAAAATTCAAAATAGAAATTCATTTACCGTTTATAATAAAAAAAATTAAGGATTTTTGCAACGAAAATGAATACACTTATAGTATGATCATTTTCGTTGCAAAAAATTCTTGATTTTTTTTTTAAAGCATTAACAAAAATTATGTTTCATAATTATTTTAAAATCGAGTTGGCCCTCCTTTATTTATAACCTCTTTCAATCTTCTAGACACTGATTCTATTAACTTCTTGGTTACTTCCGGTGAAATTTTGTCCCATTCTTTCATTATTGTTTCTTACAACGTTTTTTTGCTGGTAATCCTATATTTGCTAATTGGGCGTTCCAGGTGATCCCATAAATATTCAATGGGGTTTAGGTCAGATAATTGGGATGGCAAATGTAACTAATTTTCGACGTTATATAGAATCCATTCTTTCGCAACGTACGCCGTGTGCTTCGCATTAATGTCTTGCGGGAAAATCCATGATGGCCCGTGTCTCAATTGTTCCACGGATGCTTTCATTTTACCTACAAGTTTACCTACCCCACTCGCCGACATTAAACCCCATACCATAACTGAACCACCACCATGTTTAATAGTTGGGCGATGGGTTTTGGCTCCAGTGCTGTAGCAGGTTTTGCTCTAAATTTTACCTATTCCATATTCCATCGGCTCCGAAAACGTTGAATTTACTTTCATCTGTAAAAGCAACCGTCTTCCAAAAGTTGAAGTTTTTGATTTTAATTTTTCTGCAAATTCAATTCTTTTTTGGAATTGACATCCGAATATAATGGCTTTCCACGGCCCATGATGTTCATGTTTCCACAAAATCATTATGTGATCGCGCTTGTTTTTGGTTTTGCTCTCATCAAATCCAAAATCTTCCGCTCGTCCCTATTGGGAAATATTGCTTTTCGCCCTCTAGGCAGTCCGTTTTCAACCGATTGTGTGACGTTAAATCTAGATATTAATTGGGCCACTATATAATGGCTTCGGTCAACTAATTTTCCAATTTCGTGCATAAATTTTCCAGTAAGTATCATTTGGCGTTATTCTTTGGAAGTTTCCTTTCTAACACATGTCATTTTCAAATAAAATTATATTTTATAAAGCGTATGCACTAAACAGCCGTGTTGGTTTTAATCAACTCACCACCCAAAATTCGAAGTGGGTCACGTATCACGTATGAGAAGCGGAAAGCCGGTTTGCTTTGGCTGATTTATCGACAGATGAAAACCTATCTCTTGGTAAGATATCAATTACAAGTACTAGATGTGATTACTCCTAATCTAATTCCGCGACATCTACTGCGCCCAATTAGAACGTCTTCGCGGCATTAATCAAATTCGAGTTTGCTACCAACAAGACTATGCCAGACCAAACCATTTCTCCATGCTTGAAAAAAATGAACAGTTGGACGGGGATGGATTTAAGTCTTCATTCTATAGTCCAGACTCTCTACCATCCGACGTTCTACCTCTCATTGGAACATTTTCTGCGCGGACTTTCGCTTCACTCAAGATGGTAACGTTCAGCATTTATTTTATGCATTTACTTCACCAATTTTTTAAAAACTTTACGCTCTATTTTGAGCACGAGGGCTCATTTATAATAAAGTATGCATCCAAAATAAGGTCCATATATTGCCAATTCCTTTGTGAGTTTAGTGTTAGCAAATCGCTGGTCTCGTGACAAACTCGGACTATTACCATGCATGATAAATTTAGAATGCTTCACCCAAGCCCATCGTGTTATACATGTCCCAAACTTCTGCCTGAACCTCAAATACAAAAGCATCAACCAAATATTTTGAAATGTTTTGAAATGATATTAACCCATATTAGCCCAAATTAATTTTCTTTGTAAAAACGATAAACTACTTAGTAAATATTTCGAATGATGAAGTTGGAAAACTAAAAATTGTTGGTAAAATAAAAAACAACAGTTAGGTAACTGTTACGAAAAATGTAAAAAGGTACCAACTTAACCTTCAAGCCGTATACATACGTCGGATGGAAATCCGGGATTTCTACATCCGAGATTTTTTTTAAATTTTTTTCAACTCTTTTGTATGAAAAGAGGCGTGTCTTTTGTATAATTTACGTGATGTAATTGGTTAAAACGATGGGATGGAAAAATCCCGGATATTTATCCGACGTATGTATACGGCTTCAAAGTCCTTGAAATTGTGTAACAAAATATAATTGTAAATGTGTTCTGTAAAATTATGGTATTTGAATAATTCACCTGTGCACCGCTGCGATTGCAAAACCATATTAAATATTTTTTCGAAAGGATTTTTATTTAAACAGAACATTGCAGTAAAAATATTCCGTTATAATTTCTCCAATTCTCTTTTTAAGAGATTTTTTGTATTGATCTATAAATAGATCGCTGGGCTAATATGGGTTAAACATGTTAGAGACGGAATGAAATATAAAAACATATATATTAATCTCTTATACGGATTTCGTTGGCAAAATACGTGACAATTTTACCGGAAAAAATTTTTTTATCGTGTCCGTGTCGGCCACGATTTTTCGAAAGTAATGGCGATTATGCACTGAATGAAAACATACCATTACCTATTTATTTAACTAAGTTAATTACTAACAAATGTTTAAAATGTAAAATACTAAAAGGAATCATGTACACGTTTGAGGTCGGTTCTCAAGCACGATCGTGTGCGTCGGACTCTTTATTAAAATATGTTTTGAATTGACCGGTATTCGTGAAGTAGTATGAAAAATTAAAACTATCAAGCAAGTAGGCGTATTCGACAACCAGACAAGTAGTGCAATGGGTAAATGGAAGGTAACAACTGATTACGAACTGTGATTTTATTTATTTATTCATTCAATTCAATTCAGCTAACTACAGAAATTATCCTATTATAATTAGCAAAAACCAAAAAAATTAACTCTACTTGGGAAGCAAATTTCTATAAAATTTCACTGAATAGCTGTATACTTGGATAACAGCAATTCCGAAACATTCAATTTAAGTATCGTGTTTGCTTTTAAATCCGGGTCAGGAAGTTGTAACTATATCACGTTTTCGATATTTTATTGAAGTAGGTACATCAAATTGGATAGTATTTCACTTGTTATATCATTTGACCTTGGATTCTTTGATTAAAAATTCGTTTGATTAAAAGTTTTAATATAAATTTATCGGTTTATTTGTTGAAGGAGTACATCCTCTATCGAGAAGCAAGCAAGAAACCAAATAATCTATGAAAAAAAGATTTATGACTCAATTGTAGTCTATCGTATTAATTAATTTGGTTGCATGCACAACAACATGCATTTGCACAATTTTAAAAATAGGGGAAAATAGGGGAAATCAAAAAATAGCGAAGTATTTTCTGTTTTTAAATTCTTATTTCGATTAAACAAGACAACTTGTTCGTTCACTAAGCAGGTTGCTCGTTTTCGAGTTTATTCGAAAATGTTCGGAAGGATTTTCATAATACATTTAAAACAGAAATTAGTAAACAAAACTTTGCGATTGGATCCTGTTTAGTTCCAACATTTTCATAGATAATTTTATCATAATATGATAGATCTATGATAATTTGTTATCATTTTGAGGTTTATTTCCTTTTTAATTTTAGTGTTATGAGAATTTCATGCACTTTTGCTAAACATTTAATTTGGGACGTATCGGTTTTATTCTCTGATATAGATCAGCTTTGATTATGGAGGGTTTTGTTTTTCATTTAGTTCTAGTTGCACATAACTTTTATAACTATGCGGCTATGGCAAATTTTAGCTTTGTATCTGCTTTAAATCAAACGGTATTAAAGTTCGGATAAAAGTGGCTGTAACTGGAAAATTTGTAGGATTGCTTGTTTTATATAGAAACCCAAACGAAAGGGGAGAGATATAGAAACCCAAACGAAAGGGAAGATAGCTGACAATTGAAAGGTACTTTCTCGTTATCAATATTAATGCAGCTTAGCCAATTAAGTACTTAGTTAACTTGTCACATTATTTTCTTTAAATATTTAAGTTTATTTGACATTCTACCTAATATCTATCGAATCCTGACAGATTATTATTGACTCGTTGAATCGTTAATTTGAAAGCAATATTCTTATGAGAAGTAAGTATATATACATAAGTATATTTTTTAAACATTTTATCAGTCTGTTGAAGTATGGTAAATAATCAAATTGAAATTCATATGAAAATCATTAAAATTACGTATTTTTTTACGTTTGCCGGCAATTTTTTGTATCTTCTTGAACAAAATTCTAGTACAATGAACACAAAATGATGGCCGCAATGTTTAACAATTCTAACCCTAGACATCTTGCATTCATCTCACAAGCAAACAATGCAAGTCATACAAGTTAATAACAGTTACTTTTCAAACAACAAGTAATTGCAATACACACTCTTGTGAATTTTAATACTTGTATTGTACTATAACTAGACATTAGTAATACAAGTATTAAAATTTACATCCGCGAGCCGTCGTATACTAAAGCAAATACCAACTTTTTCAATGTTTATAAACAAAAACAATAATTAGCATATTCAAATAAGTTCCAATAAATTTAAAGATTATAAAAATACATAATTTGTTTATGTATTTTAGTCACAGTCAAATTCTGCTGTTATGTGTATGTATGTATGTTTGAAGTCTAGTCTGTTCAGAAAAATTGAAATTTATTTTTAATTTAATAATACATAGTTTAATTTTAATTCGCTTAAGTAAGTAAGTATGCGTCATACATAAGCAACAATGTTTTAATTTGCCACAAACATTTATAATGCTTATTTCCCGTCTAATTTTTTTTAAATAGCTCAAGGAAACTTTACTATTATTGCGATTACTTTTTTTCATTTGAAGCGTATTTTAATTATAAGATATATGCAAGGGTTGATATTCTCGTATTAAGCTTTGTAGCTTAATTTCTGAGTCGTCTGTTGTTTAAAATCGGTGTGGATTTGACCATGTCATTAATAACAGGATTCCCAGCTTGGGTTGTTATTTGGCTAAAAGTAAAATAATATACTTGTGATAAATGAGGACTGTTACCACGTTTACACCAGTAGTATAAAAGTATGTATCAAAAAAGTATGACGATGTAAACTCAAAGTAAAATACTTTATTACTTTATCCCATACTTTTTTGCTATTAAAGTATTGTACGTATCTAAAAAGTATTGGTATAATGTTATGCGTTGTGAACTGTTAATATAATATTTTTTAGATGCGAAATATCATTTTAGTCAATTTTCAGATTTTTTTTGTTTATTGTGATAATTTTTAACTGTTTTTGTGAAATATTAGTGAAATATATAACTAATAAACTATTCTAATATGTGTTCACACCACTATGGTGTAAACTGAAGGAGAAAAATACTTTATTAGTAAAATACTATTATACTATTAAAGTAGCTATGGTGTAAACGTGGTATGTAAATAACTTAAAACAGCTAATTTAGTGTTTTTGCTTTCGCAATTCAACTTTACAGTGATTTTATGATTTCTATATAAGTAGCTATCGTCAATATAAATTCATATTTATGTAGTTCCCTTTTATAAGCTGTAAGCCCTCCTTTAATAATACGATAATACTAATAACAAAAATCATTAGACAAAAATGTCGCTTTCGGTTTAATGGTCTTTTACCAAGCTTAAACATTATTACAGAGCTTGGTCGGTAATGAATGTTTAAGTACACTAATGATCATTACTTCTTACCAGTGTGTATTATATCATCGATCACTTGATTTGGAATGATCTAGCTTTAAATAAGTGGTTGGTTAGTTTCATTTCTATAAGTTTTTTGCTCTTTCAGAGCTGCTTATATTACTTTTACGAAATATGTTTATCAATTTAGATTTTAAGTTATTGGCCAAGGAGGCTGTGGGTTGGGCTGCCCCGAAAAATTGAATTTTTCTATCAAAACTCGTTATTTCCGGTAAAATTTAAAACATGATCTGAACTAATATTGTTTCAAATTTCATTTACAATCTTTTTGTTTTTAATCGTTTTTCGTAAATGCTGCATACTTTTCAAAATATTGGCAAAATATGTAAAAGCTCCTATGGAAGGTGCATCTTCCGCGGTTCACCGGAAGACGGCGGAATGTCAGTGAGATCTCCTAATTTATGGAAAAAGCTATAGTTTCATGTACATGAGCCGAATTTTTGTTAAGAAATAGTATTTTGTAAAAAATCATCATTTCCGCTTTATTTTTTAAAAACTCCTTTTTTTGTAACTTCGGCGTTATAGCGAATGGTAAATCTGCAAAAATCTCTTGTCTCTTATAATTATCAGAGTTTACTTTGTTTGATTTTTTGTTTATTAAAATGCAAACTAGTCTGATATATAGCAACCGCCGACTATAAACACAAGTTCGCTTGAAAAATCTTAATTCAATTGGCTAATTTGTATTAAACATCAAGGGGGGTATGTTGTAACTATCATAATTTTCCGCTTCAATGGAAATCAAGTAACTATTCGATGAAAAGGAAAACTTTAAAATTATTTTTCGATTATCAAAACCGCGGTGAAGCGGTAAAAGTTATAATTACAACAACTCGGCACATATACGGCTTGTTTTGTGCCATCTATTAATGGGTGGTATGAACTAATTCGACTCTTTTCGAATTTCGATTCGAAGTGATTGTACAACATACCGCCCCAAGTTTTGATAGTTGCCAAAGAACGTAAAATTTCTTGTTGTTGTTTTTGTTGTCAGTGTGTAGGTAATAGCGCGTAAGCGACCGTCTTTTGTTGTTTGTTTTTTATGCATATTCTGTTTAAACGCACTTGTGCAACACAGACAATGTGTTTCTTGAAAAAAAATATGGCATAAGTAAATAAGTTTATATATAATAATTAATATTAAAAATGGTTATTAATTTGTTTAATATATTAATTTACACAAAACACATTTAAACACAGGGGACACAAAAGACAAAACACATTTAAAAAATTGATTAAATCAAATCTTTTTGTTGGAAAGAACGTCACATAAGTAACTATAAATTTGTTAGTCGGGTTTTTAACACAACAAGTTGGTCGGCGTGAGACACTCAGCATTAGTATTTAACTAAATATCGTTTTAGTAAATTCATGTAAATCGAAGGGTGTTTCGTGGTCTTGTGGAATATCTCTTGTCAGCATTTTGTTTTAGGAACTAGTAAGTTATATGCAAGTGACCGCTTTATGCGTATTGTCCGTTTCTTTATAGCTATTTACAACTCCTTTAACCGTTAAATGCATCTGTATGTAGAATCCACAGTAGTATTTATCTTGCGTAAGACACTAATTTAGAGATACAATCTGTCAGTTTGCCTTTTTCAACTGTCAAAATAAGTCATCATTACTTTCACCAAATAGAGAAGACTGAATAATGGAACGAATACTTAGAAAAATACGATTGGGATTTTCCAAAATTTATAGAAAGTATGTCGAAGATATGCCGAAAATCATTTGTTATAAATTTTAGCATAAATTTCACTATTATTGAAATATGTAATTAAGTAGCTAATTTAAATTACTCAAGCAATAATATGTTTTGGGTGAGTCCCGCGTTTAGGTAGGTTTACCATGCGCCCTAAAGATCTTTTTCGAATTATAATGACATTAATAAAAATTCCGTTGCTATATCAGATAGATCACGTTGCAACTCGATTTTCATCAAATGTTCCATTTGTATAGTTTTATCCTTATGTTATAATTAAAAGTTTATAATAATGTAAATACACAAGTTTCGCGGACGAATAATTAATTGTTCATAGTTACATGACATTCAGGCTGGTGTGATAGTAAGTTAGATCACGTACTTATAATTGCGTGTTCGGTAGTTGCTCTGGCTCAAATTTGTTTTTGTATTTTTAGTTTTATTTTTAATATTCAGTCCACAGGAAAAAGATAACGAGAGTTAAATTACATCATTTCCAAAATAACTGCCCTATCTCCAAAATAACTGACAATGATAAGCGTTCATCATTGTTATGAACATTTTTAGTAAGTATTTGGTTCCAATTTTTTTCATAGTTTTGTTTTGTTTATATATGCTTCAATATAATTAGTTCTTTGTTGGTTTGTTAACACGTTTTCGAATAATATTGTGTGATAATTTGAAAAATTATATACATTTAAAAATCATATCTTATTCTTGTTAAACGACATTAATTTTAATGGAATAAAATATAAAACTACTTAAAAAAAATAAGTTGAAGGTTATGTAAGTTGGTTTTTAAATTTCTATTATATGTTATGTCCGCAAGTCACATATTTTAGCAGTGCAGATATACTTATAGGAAATAATACAATTTTTGAACAATTTTGTGTCATAACAAAAACGATCCTAAGTAAATTTCAATAATTAACCTGTTATTTAACGATACAACAAATTACAAGTATTTAACTTTTTGAGTTGAATTTATAAATTTTTACTTATTTTTGGTTTAGGTACAATTTTAAAATGTCTAATATGAATAACTATATAACTATATATGCATGTGCTTAGATTTAAACAGCCATGAAATTCCAATTATCAAGGTCATTCAAAATACCTACGTGTTATCAGTTCGTAATTACCAATGTAGCGTAACGTCTAATGCCTCTAAATTATTTATAAGTAAGAAAGTCTAACAAAACTAATCAAAAATTTTAATTTACCATTACAAAATACAAATTGCATGAATATTATCAAGAATTTTAAATATTCTTAACTGAAATATAGCTGCTACTTCCTGTTATGTGTATATATAGTGGAATGTTTTACACATTATATTGAAAAAATTGTAGAATATAATTTATTATTATCATCATTTAAACCGATTTTTAAAATGGTACTAGGTGAGTAGATGACCCCGAAATTTATAGTGGCGTAATATAGTTTTGATATTCTAATTTTCATTAGCATAAGCTCTTTGACTTTTAGCTGATTATCACTAGTAATGATAATTTACGAGAATTGGTAAATCATATGAAAAAATATTTACCGAAGGATGCGACGTTGCAAGGGGATTTTTCAGTTCCGTGAAGTTGACTAAACACAATTAAAAATTTATGGTAAATTATTGTTGTGTTGTACGTTGGTCTGATCTAATAGTTTATTTGTAAACATATAAACATATTGAAAACTCCCGCTCAGGTTAAACGTAGAACAACAAACCGAACGGTAAATTTGTTAATATCAACCTGGTGTCATGATCTGCGAACAAAAATCTCAATTTGTGGTAATAAAAGTTGTAGTAAACAAAAGTTTGCTTCATTTAAAAATAAAAATTTTACTTAAGTATTTATTTTATGATTTATATTAAAGTGAAACTTCTTTCATCTTGCTAATTTGCTGCCTCTATTTTTAGATGTACTAAACTATTAACATGCTGCAAATTTTGCTTCTTGTTTGTTACTTGCGCAGTATAACTATTATGTTGTTGGCGCAAAAAATTAACAAACGATATAACCGATTAACCAAGGGTGTAATTAGATACAGTTTAATTATTAAAATTTTAATTCAACAGTTTAATAATTTTTGATGTAAATAATTGAAAATTTACATTTTAATTTAATTTAAGAGTTTAAAAATAAATAATTAAGTGATTTAAATAATTAATTTTGAGTGGAATTCGTGAGTTTTGTTAAGCTATGTTTTTCGTTCGTCTTATCATTCATTTTTCAACAAAAAAGTTTCCCGTCGGTATCAATTACGTCATTACGGGGTCCTAAACTCTATCAATTTTTGTTAGGAACGAAATTTTAAATTCTTAAAAATACGTTTTTTGAATTGTTGTTCAAAGTTTAGATTTAGATGGGAATTATGGATCTAGAGGAATCTGCAGAATTGAAAGACATTTTACCATTGGTTAATATTGTTTATTTGGTTCACTTCTCGTTTAAGTTATGTTCGACTTTAAAGAGGAAATAATTGAATGTTTTTATATAGGATAGTAGGATAAAAAAATAAATATTTTGGCAGTTCATTAAAATTAACCCCGTGTTTGCCTAAAATATGTACGGCATGGCAAATATTTATAAAATAATTTTATAAATTATAAAAAGTTTATTTAGAGTCATTTTTTATTATAAAAATTCCTAGTTTTAAATTCTATCGTAAACCAGCTAATCGATGCAACCACATAATTACTGTTTTAACAGATCGCACACTAAATAAATAGCTGAACGGAATACAAAATAATTTATACTAAAATTTACTATATTTATGAGTGGATTTTAAAAGTAAAACAATTAAAGTTTAACCAGAAATATAGTTCCTACATTTATTTTGTCATGCAAATTTACGCATATTTTAAAATTGTAAAGCGGGAAATATGTACATAAAAAGACTGCTATTGTGAGGTCGCAGTTTTTTATGTAAAGGGATGACTTCAATAAGGACGCTCGATTTTTAAATGTAAATAAAACAAGTTGTGTGTGAGATATCCACTCATTTTTTTTTATTTGAAGAATATTTTATGGTATTAAGTATGGAATATAACGTCGTTCAAATGTCCGCCGCCGCTTTGCTTTGTGGCACGTATTCGGGAGGTTCAATTTTCGATGACTGTTGCATACATCTGGTTGAATATCTGGATGTGGCACGTGGCGCCGTCCTGTTGGAATCACATGCCGTCGGTTTCCATATCATCCAGTTTAGGCCAAACGAAGTTGCTTACCATCGATCTGTAATGCTCAAATCCGCATCAAACAGTGACTTTCTCGGGATTTATTTCTTGTTGGTGTATCTCATATGGATTGGTATCGCCACAAATCCGCCAATTTTGTTTCTTTATAATATACATTCAACCAAAAATGAGCCTCGTCCCTAAATTTAATGTTTTTGGCGAAATTTGGGTCAACTTCCAACTTATCTAAAGCTCAATCAGTGTACACACGGCGTTGTCTATGGTGGTTTACCTTAAGTTCCTGGGTCAGTTGGGTTCACACCCAAGTCCCGTTGCAAAATTTACCAAGTTGAAGTCGCAGAAAGGCAAAGTTGAGACGTACGGGCGTCGAATAATCGACTCGACAAGACAGTTGTAGCGAGAATAAAAATCTCGAATGCAGCACTGATTTTAAAATTAAAAACACAATTTTTTCATACTCTACTGAACAATTCACAACAAATTAGACAGATGTTGTTTTGATAACGTGGCTGCTATAACCTAACAAATTTCGAGCTTCCCTATTGAGAGACCCTTTATTTCTCTTTACAATCGCAAAACAAATATTATAAATACAAATAAAAATGTGTGAATTTTGGCATGGCAAAATAAATCTACTAATCTAGACATTTACTTCAGATCGCAACATACATAATTTGCGGCCGGATAGAGGATTTATCCCTAAAAAACAATAAAAAATAAAACTAATTGATCATTTTTAATTTTTAATTAGTCATTCAACATAGGGTTTTCCATGTAAAAATTTGACATTTGAGCTTTTATCCCTTACTTGATGCGATTGTGCGGAATATTTCTATATTTAAAGAAACAGCAAAACGCTTTTATTGTCGTATGAAAAGAGCTTTCCGAAATAAATTCGTGGTATAATTTAATTTTATATGTCTCAGTAATTGATAAATATTATTAGTCTGGTGTAAGTATGTAAAATGTGTAAATTTATTCAGTTTTGATACAATATTTTACTGACAAAATACTCCGATTTCATGTAAGTATGTTGGTATAAAAATAAGCAAAAATGAAACCTAGAGTACTGAGTCGCGTTTTTTTAAATTGGTTGTGCTAGTATGCCCAGGCTCTTAGGGCATTAGTAAGAAAATTAATACTAAAAACTATGCTGCTAAACCTTTTTGTCAGTGGAACCTTCTGTACAAATTGAGCAAATTAGTTTAAAGCATCCGTAGGAGATGTGAAGCGACCTACTAACCCAGCCACTAAAAACATAAAACTCTAGTTACGATTTGTTACTTCGCAAGCACAAAAATGCCAAAATTTATTATTTAGATCGAATATTTTGTGTGTATTTTGCGTAAATTTTTATTTGTTAGATAGCAAAATAAGTAATGAATAACATAATTTTAAGATGTTGTAACAGAATTATGAATTCGTGATTTACACAGTGATTTACATTCGTGAGTATTACTGATACTATTCTACAAATCACATTAACCATCTTACAGTAAGCGACAAGCTTCCAAAATTGAGAACTTTTTCTAAACTAAATAAATGTTATAAATTTAAATGTTAGAAAGATGTGTTATTTTGGAATATTTCGAAATCGATCTACTTACATAATTTTTTTGAAAATTTTCGTTTACTGTCTTGTGCTTTCATGAGATATACCGGCAGGTTAATTTTTTATGTAAAGAGTTCTAAGGACAATTAGGCGAATTACAGCTAAGAGTTTTCGCAACTTTGAGAAATGACAGAAATATTTTTGTTTTTTCAACATTAGCATTTTCATAAATACCAACCTCATCTTACTCCAAAAAATATATTACATAAGTACTTTATTAATTATATATAATAAATAGTCCTTTGCCATTCTTTAACCTTTTTTAGAGAAATACCGCTACTTTTTTATAATTATCGTGCTTGGTTTTCATTACCTAATGTGATGGGAAGCCCAAATAGTTATAATAAGTTTTGTCAGACGTCATAACCAATATTGTGAATTTTTGTAAGGAATTATTCAAATGATTTTCGAGGAATAAGTATATAGAATAAACATTCATATATATTTGTTTCATAACTAAACATGTTTTCATTTTTTGCGTATTTTTAAAGTGATAAAATTACATAACGTTTAAAGTGATTTAAATTAATTATAAATAAAAACTAGTTTTACTTTTTGAAATTTTAATTATTTATTAGGTTTTCCTTATAACTCGTATACTTAGTGATAGTTTTTATATTTGATTTTTAAATACTTATTGATTTTGAAAATTTTTCCTTCCTCAGTTTATCAATAACTTGGAGTTATTGATAAACTGGAGCAAGGAAAAATTTTCGAACTCGATATTTAAAAATCAGATATGAAAATTATCACTATACGAGTATAAGGAAGACCTAATTAATATTTAGAATTTCAAAAAGTAAAACCGGTTTTTTTTATTTATAATTAATTTATATACATACATAAGTATATACTTATGATTAAGATTTATTTGTTAGAGAAAATATTGTACGTGACCAAAAAACATGCCTTAACATGCATATTTACCATTTTTGTAATGGTAAATAAACCTAAAATTTGCATTGAATTCTTCAAAAGTAGATTAAAATATAATTGTTTGTACTTCTAGAAAATTCACTCGAAATCTAAATGAAAGCAACCGCTGACTGTTAAATTTATTCAGAGAAATTTTGAAAATATCCCCCCAAATCTTAAGAATTAAGATAAATCAGAAATAAATACATATTGCGTTAAATAAATTGCATTTACGATTGTGGTTTTCCTTATATGGGCTGGAGTTTTTGTTACTGTACTTATATTATAACTTTAGCTGGATTAAGCGTACAATAAGTATATGTTAATTATAGATTAGTACTAAATTAAATACGAACTATTGACCTTGTTAAATATTTTTCAATCGTAACAGATAATTTTAATTTGGGATGTTTTCGTGTATTTATTATTTTAATAGATAAGAATATTTATTCGTTAGATTGTGACTACAAAATTAAATGATTAATTGTCTTTAAATTTTTGGGTTAAATTTAAACATTTAAATTGTAAAATGTGAGTATTTTGTTGTTTTAATGTTTATTATAACTTAATCTTAAAGCTAATTTGAATATTTTTGCAACTTAGTTGTAATATAAATTAAAAACTGGGTTATACCCGAATTGTTTAGATTCCCTAAAAGTAAAAAAAATAGTTTTCCTTTTATTAAAATGCATTAAAGTTACATTAAAATTATAGCTTTACGTCAGAAATTATAGTTTAAGTAAGAGTCGTCCGACCTGTGAATTTTTTACATTACGCAGTTCAACTCTGTTCGAGGTAACTGAATGTTAAATATAATCGTATCATAATAAACGAGTTCGAATAACCTTTAACCTTTTGATTGTTTGATCATCTACTATTCTATTAAATTGCCAATTAATGGAAATGACAATCATTAAACAATATATCATCATTAAACTACCGTGCGTTCTATTATATAATAATCTAAAAACCAAGTTCTGACACATTACACAGCACAACACAATTCAATTTGCATTTTAAATGTCTTGTGTGTATATCGATATTATAAATATTAGGCGTATTAATATTAATGTATTATCTTAAAACTCTAAATTAAGTATCAACAAAAACAATCATCAACCAAAAACCGCAAAATATATGCATTTTTGATACTCGTGAGCTGAGTTCTACTGACGTCAAAACATTTAATAAAACAATATATGTTATTGTTGTAAATAAATTTAATTTAAATAAATTGAATCAAACAAAATCCTTATGTGTTTTTTGAATGAACAAAAAATTTATCAACAATAAATAATTTTCGGGTTATAAATTCTAGGCACGTTTTGTATTTTGAAATAAATATTTGTGTTCTCTTTAAAATGTTGGTTTTTTGTTCGCGATATAAAATTATTTTTTATCAAATTTTTCTAATGTTCTGTTGCTAAATGTTTATTTTAAATTATTTTATTTTGGTTAGTTTAAATGGTTGTAATCGTTATTAAGTATGTTAACATGTTTTTCCTTTAAGATATTAGTGGAATTTTTATGTTAAGTTTTAAATCAAAGTTACTGTTACTGAGTTCAGATCTGAGAATTTTAACCTTCTACTTTTAATGTAATTCACATCGTCTGAAAAGTTATCTGGTCTAACAAAGAAAACACAATATTTTTGGGAAAAATACATTTTATTCATCAACATAATTTCCTTCTTGAGCGATGCCGCTTCCATTGGGAGCAAACGCGGTACCCACTTCGAACGCAGCTTTCTCATGGACATTTCTATTGTGAACTTTTTATTTTTTAGATAACATAATATTGCATCTTTTCAGAAAGCTAAGAGTCTGATCTCTGTTTCCACCAAAAAATATTTATTGACGTACATAGAGTAATTGTTAAGAGTTAAATGGTAGAGAAACAACGTTTTTTCTTAAAATAGAATTCTAAATATTTTATTTGAATATGAAATATTTTTTAACTAAATAGACATAATATAATTAAGTATTATACCTTATTTAAAAGAGAATGTTACCAGCCTCTTCTGAATATATTGAAGTTTCTTTATTTAAAGATACTGTATTGAAATGCTCTTCTTTAAACACCTATAACTAGATAGAAGGGCTTTAACGTTCGAAATGATAGAAGTAACCTCATCTTTGCTTTGATCAAGGAGTCCAACAGTACCATTCGTGTCAGCTACTTTAGGGACACCCTTTATATTCACGCGGTTAAAACAGTATTATCACCATGCGAAAACTGCATTAATTCAGGAACGAACATTTTTTATATAATATTTATTAACACCGTACCCAATTAGATGTTAGTTCTATGAGCACAAGGTTGTACACACTCTGTGTTATATTTTTTAGGTACTCAGTGCATTTGAAAACGTCAATATGATATTAGCTACAATCTTAAAGATAATCTTTCGTTTTGTTACCTTATTTAAGTGCTAAAATAGAAGTGCCAGTCACCATAAAACGTTCGTCATTCGATTTCTAGATTAAACTGCCGATAATTTTCTAAAAGATTTTCTTATTCCGACTATTTTTTATCTGTTTACTGTATATGAGGTCAATATACCAAAACATTTTTGGAAATATAATTAAATATAATTTGTTGTGTTAGAATTATCGCCTTTAAGATTATCTTACTCAGTCTTATACCTATACTAAGTAGTCATACTTGTTTGATACGGGCTTAGTTAAAAGCAGAATTCATGAAATATTGACACAACCTTCAAAACGTAAAAATATAAAAATCTCAAAAAACTTAGTAGATTTCAATACCCTAAATAGCCTGTTAAATGCTGAAATTGTACTAAATACTAATAATCTTCCCAGTTCTAGGCAACATACATTAGAGATAATCTTATTTTAATTGCCATACACAATTTCAATTTGCTTAGGACCAAATCCTGACTGGCAACTTTGCACGACTTCACAAAATGGTTTGAGTTCGTTCCATTTTGACATTTAGATGGTTCGCAAGCCAAACCGATTAACTCCATTTTTAGAATTTTTTTAAATTTTAATATCAAAGCATTTGATTGGCTTTTAACTGTATATATTCAAAACAAATTTCTGTAATAATAGGTGTGAACAAATGTCAAATTAAAAGTAACTAAAGTTGCAAGTTACAAGGAACTTTAAAAACCATTTTTGTATTTTCTCATTTTTCTCAAATTCTTGCTTTATAAAGTTAATCGTTTTGGTAAATGAAGCATCCATTTAAAGAAAATTTACGTTTTATTGACATGCAAGAAATAAAGTAGGACTATCATAATTTTTTTATCTAGCAGGCTTGATATACAAACTGAAATAGAGTCAAATTTTATTCTAGCGAAACGAAACATAAACTCCGATAAAGTCTCGAAAATGTGATGGTAGAACCATCGCAGACTAAATTTCTATTATTTTACCCCTTCATTGAACAATTAATAAAAATATTCTGATCACTGAAATAAAATTAGTCGTCTATTGAGCGGAGGGGTTTAAAATGCCATATCGAAATTATTTTAGCAAAAATGTATCATACTTACTAAACATGCATAAAATCAGTATAAAGAATTGAATTAATACAATTTTATAAGTAATTTTTACTGCGACAAACCACTATTTTGTGCCTTAAATACACAAATAAGTATAATAAGTATTGGAGTTAAACGATTTCAAAATCACTCCAATGCCTATTTTAATTTAATACAATCATTTTAAAAATACTGATGTCTATTATATGTCACTTTTTTCAGAATTGTGTCATTTTAAACCTACCCACCAGTAGAATATGAATCTTTTCTGCACGAACTAAGTTTTGAATATTTGTTAAAAAATATTTATTAAATTTTTCTTTCCTGAATTGTAGTAGTGTAGCAGAGTAGAAGAGTTTTGAATGAAATGTCTTACACCAGTACCTATGTATGTATACGGCCATATCACAACATATGGCCGTTTTATGTATGCTGGCCCAAAAAACGTAAACACGAAAAAAACTTTCATAGAAATGCTATGACAATTTTTTTTGTTAAGATTTTGTTTAATTTTATTTAATTATATCTCATAAACGTGGTCGAACAACAAATTTGCATTCTTCTGAGCGTGAATCTTGTTTATTTATCTTTAATTGTAAGTAATAAATTGTTTTTCATTTTTAAGTTAGTTTTCATTCAGTATTTTACCATTTTCCGATATGATGTCTAAAGTCGTCATAGCGGAAAATGGTAAAATTCTGAATGAAAACTATATTAAAAATAAAAAACAATTTATTACGATTAAAGATAAATAAACAAAGTTCACGCTCAAGAGAATGAAAATTTATTTTACTTCCATATTTACGAAATATAAATAAAAAGATTCAAAAAAAATCTTGACAAAAAATAATTTCCATAGCCTTTCATACAAATGAAAGTTTTAACCGCGTTTTTGTTTTTTGGACCTGCATACATACAAAACGTATTGTTTTTATTTGCCTTCTACTTGGCCGTATACATACGCAATGCTTACACGAATGTATCCGTATATGTGTATATATAGAATGTACCTGGGAGGTATTGTCTCGTTTTTCTCAAATGTCATTCCATTTGACATGACAAATGGGAATATTTGTGCTCCGTTCACTATTTTTCGTTTATTGTGATTAGGAAGTCGGTTTTTCCGGATTTGTTACAAAACAGTTTACAAGATACCCAAGTACAGTATAGATCCAATTTCCAGCAGTAAAATGTATAATTTACGTGCTGTTTATTATTAAGTATATTTATTAATATCGTGTGATTATTTAGCAATTATCACGACACATTAAAAGTGTGAAGGAAGGTTCAATACTAATCCTAAACATTCGTAGTTATGTATATTTCAATGATCTCTAACTCCGTCTTATAAGTAGATTAAATTAAATGCACTTATAATGTGTGTCTATTGATAAATTGTATTTAATAAAGTATGATAAGTTTCAGATTTTATGCCATAACAATTTATGTAAAGTGTTATAAAGCGGAAAATTGCTGCATAAATTTTGTGATTTCGTAGAAACGATAATAAATCACGTTACGTTGTACAGTCCGTAATAAAAAATTAAGTGTGTACAGAATACATTGAGAATTTCCGGTCATACCTCTGTATTTTTATATTTCAGCCAAAAAATAAAATGTATCGGGTCTTATGATTTTCGTAATTGTATATTCTGCTTAATAAACAAGTGAAGTCCACAAGTATGTATTAACAGATTGTGAAAATGGGTGACAGGTAAAAGTTTTACTTACTTGTCTCCACACATTTATACTTGGAAAACGGTTCAAAGTTATTTTATAGTCTCACCAGTAAAACATAAGTAACTTCATTAAAGTATTTGCTAGTTTACTTATGCAATATGCATATATTATTACAAAATGGTCTACGTGCAAATTCTAATTTTTCTTGCCATCAAAATTGCATATGCATTTTATATAAATAAAAATATTTTTTTCAGTATTATCATTTAGAACACATGCAAATTGCAAAATAAATTTTAAATTGAATATGCAATTTATGAATTGCGATTGTACTCTCAACTGAATGAGAATTTTACTTCAAATGGCAATCAAATAATAATTATATGCTATGACTTATGAAAAATAATTAAGTCTTCTGTAGATAGACATAAAATAAAACTTATCATGCATTAAGTAGCCGTATTTGTGCGTGCGATTGTCTTACGTAAATTCAGTACATACGCTTTTGCAAGAATGCTTTGCACATCTGATTGTGTTGCCGTTTGTGCATGTTTAAAATTATTAATGAATTTTTCTCTACTCAATTAAAAATGGTTAAAGAAAGGTAAACTGACCCATCAAACGGCACACTGGTTAGCTTTGATGTTTGGATCGGGAGGTATCGGGTTCGAGTTCCGATAGGGGCCGGAGGCAAAAGGGAAATTTCATCAACAGATCACGACCTGTGATGGAATGGAACACAACTATGACCCCCTGTCGGAGTGCAAAACTCATGGGCCAACCCATCTTCCATGTCAGTATAGGCTGGCATGAAGCTATTCAATGTACAGATGGTGATAAAATCGGACCTATAGCCGTGCGTTTTTGATTTGGCAAGCAAAAACAAACAAAAAATGTAAACTGCAATTATACAGAACTACGGCTAGTACATTACCGGTCCTTTTGACGTTTCGTTTGAAAGTTAAATCGTTACCACATTCTAAAAAATTTATTTTGCCTTTGTTCTTGCTCTCTTGAAAAATAGCAAAAATCGAATTAAGATGTTATGACTTCTTAGAGTTTTTAGTAAACACTTATTATTATTTTTATTCATGTAGCTAAATAAATGCCAAAGAACTCAACGAAAATTAACCTTAATTCTAAACTGTATGTAGAGCACATTTTTTTTAGAGTTCATATGCCTTTGGGGAAACCTTTGTAGAATCATATAGCGCGAAAATGTAAACATAACTAAGCCATTTCCATTCTAAAAACCATTGTTTATTTCCATCCAATGGAGGGCTTAGAAGTTCAAATTTTTAATTTTTAAAAATATTGTAGTATGTCATAGTTTTTTGACTTCTCTATGGGAACTGATATTTGTCGTAGTACGAGTAGAAGTATATTTAAACCAAAACTTATCTATTTGTGATTTGCATTATTATTTAAGTACGTGGTGTTATCACTAAGTGCTTGGAGCTTGGTCTCACTCAATCCGATAGACGGATTTTTTAAATTAAAGGGAGGGTCGTTTCGTCAGACTGCGTCTCATCAAACCAATTGACTGATTAGCATCCAGAGACTTGCATGTCTGCATTAAAAAAAATAATCTGAGATTACGAAGTGTTTAACAATTAATTAATAGCTAACTTAATATATGTAATTAGCGAATTAGAACTCTTTGTTCTTTGGTCGAAACCAAACTACCAAACACTGGCAATTCCACCTAGCACAAAACAATTGTCTGGCTATCACCCATTTAACAAGCCGAAATGCTTTTGAATTCATGAAATTTTTTTTCTAAAATCTTTCGAATTAAAATCAGTTTTATCATTCTGGTCTTATGATTTTGAAACTTTGCTGCCTAAGCGTGTCGGAGTTTGAAAACATTCTTAGGAAAAGGAATATGAATATGAGAAGAGATCCGATCGAGGGTGATATTAGTAGGTTCTACTGAAGCAGGTTCTACTGAATGAAAATAAAATGTTCTTGTGAGTCAAAGACTACTACCAAGTTCGGAAAATTTGCAATGGTTTAATATTAGCCGTGTTCCATTTGGGCTGGCAAAGTATTTGCAAATTTTTGAGTACCTTACTTAGAAATGGTCGAAATGATGTCTACGTTGCTTTCGTGATTGCAATCAATAATAAAATATGTATACTGATCGAATCTGGGTGAATTCGTTGTGATTCTAGACATAAAAATTCAGAAACCCAAACTACCAATAACAGTTCTAATGGGAGATTATACGAAACTGAAGGAACGCAAGTCATTTTATTTTATGCATTACGCTCGCCATAAAGGAATGAAAAATATTAAAAGGGGCCTGAAAGCTAAGTACCTATATCGCAGGGCCTATAAAACCACATATTTACTGACTTTAGTGTTAATAGTCGAGATTTCTGATGAATATCAAAGGATGGGGTACGAATTGCTACACGAGTCAAGAATTAATCTGAATATTTCTGTTACTTTTTAATTTTTGTTTTTTCTTTTTTAAATGAAGCATTTTATTAAATTTTTAACATAGGTATTCATTTAAGAAAAAACCTTTTAGATGTCCTTCATCTTCGTTAATGCAAACCTGGTAGTTTGCTAAAACGTTCTTCAATTCCTCTGTTAATGTTGCGCGACGTATTGCTTGAATAATGGCCCTTATACGTATTCTTTTAATTTGTTTTTATTGCGTTTTATAAAAAAAATCTGGAATAGTAAGGTCAGGCGACCTTGGTGACCAACGAACGGTGTTCGATGTATGAGATTAATTTTTCAAAAAAAAAAAAATCATCATGTTGGAAGCATACATTTCGGAAAGGTATTCGTCGTCGTCGCAATTCTAGTAAACAAATTGTTCTACCATGTTTACATAGCGCTCTTCATTCACTGTAACATTGGCATCGTCTTCTTCAAAAAAGTATAAGAGCCGACAATATAGTTAAAAGATACTGCACGTCACAGTCACACTTTCTGCAAGCAACCTCACTGGGTGAATTTTTTGAGGATTTTCAGGGCTATCTATGACAATTTTGCTTGTTTACATATCCGTTTAAATTAAAGCCCGCCTAAATCACCCTGCTCTTTCTCGGTTACGTTTTTTACGCCTAATCAGCCAACTCAAGGACGTACGGATATAGGACCGATTTAAGACCATCTTAGATGTGTTACATTTCACCACAGATGGTAATCTGTTGATGATATTTCATTTTGCATCCTGTCCCTATCGGGATTAGAACTGGGTCTGGATCCAAACGCCAAAGCTTTAACCACTGTGCCATTTGGGCGGTAATTTATAAAGTTTACATCGCTCTCAACAAAACGCACCAACTTTTGGCGGAATTGCAAATTGAAACTTTGTACAATTCACATAAGATCCACCGACTGGGAGCAGTCCGATTTGTTCGAGCCCTAAGTGCTCCTTGTACTAAGGCCCGAGTTTTTAGTTCATAATACAGTTGCACCACTCATATTCTAGCTAGTGTAATGAAAGTATGTACATGGAGAGATAAAACGAGAGTAATTTATATTGTGCATTCGGTTATAAGTATGTATGAAGCTCTCCAAGCTGAAATTCGCTCTTTAACGACGGTTTTTTTATTGAGAGCAATTATTTCTCGTGCAGAATTTTCTTATTTTGGATCTTAAGCAGAACATTCATTTTTTAGCAACGTGCTTTAGAATCTATCTAGTCTAATATGCTGAATTAATAATTTAATTTGAATTTAATGCTAAGTTAATTTTTTTTTTATATTAGGCATACATATTGACATTTTTAAACATGCAAAGTTTTTAGCACAACACACCCCCAGTTCTACAAAATGCCAAAATTTAAATAGAATATCATAATCACTCGAAACTTGTGAAATTTCGATATGAATAACCACAATCTAATATAGGATTAATATTATTATATCTAACATTAGCTATACCAAGTGAGGAACGATATATGAGCCGCTTACGTTATAGATAACGTTTTGATAAATATGTTTGTGTAGTTTAGAAATCATTGATTTACCACGTCATAATTATTATGTCAAATTAGGTTCGACTCATTCTTTGTATGCGTAGATAACGGCAGTAATACATTTGCTAAAAATTGGTCATTAAAAACAACCCAAAATTCGCAAGGTGTACTCGTACTAAGTAATAATAGGTAATTATATTTTTGTTCGACGCGCAATTTTGACAATTTGATTAGATTCTTTTTCGCGCATGTATGTGGGTGAGATAATATTTAGAAATAATAAGATTGTTCAGAGATTCTCAAAATGTGTTATTCTTTTGTATTGTTTTTGCCTTTAACAAAATTTTGAATAAACACAATCCCATAAGCTTTATGCAAATAAAGCAAATGTAATATCTTATCAAAATGCGCTATGTAATATATTATACATCGTTGGAGTTAATATCTGGAAACGTAATTGCCGATAACTTAATTTATTTTCAATTCACATGGCTGTACTAATAAATATACTGTTTATAAACTAATTTGATTGTTATAAAGTAATGTATATACGTACGATAAGACGAAGTACCTAAGTGTGTATTGGTAGAGAGAAGTAAATGTTTTTAATGTGAATCGGTTTACTGAAATCAGTATTTTATAAGCGTCTACTTACACTTTCCATAAAAAACGTTATCACTTCGGTGTTAACCGGATAGATATTTCCCCTTATAAACAAACTGAGTTTTTAATTTTAATTACCTCACTGTATAAAGTTTATAATTCAATTACTTATCAATTACCTAATAATGAGATTGCTTGTACACAAACTTTATATGGACGTTTTTTTTGGCAATTTTTAAATCGTCGGCTACGATTGGTTGTTGATTAGATATCTGATTTTTAAGGTATAATAACCTAAAATTGATTTTGATTTTTTCATTGGTGGTTAGTTTATTACAAACTTTCGACATTTAAGTACGATTTCAATAATTATCGGCATGTTAGTAGTTGTAAATTAAAAATCAAATATTAGTATTCTGAGTGAAATAAAATTGTGATTTATTCGTAATTAAACTATGATTGTGCATACACCTCAAACGTACTGGTGTCCACCACCAAATCATAATGTTCGGTATTATCCGGTCAATAAAAATGCGACAAAACCGTTAATGGAATATACTCCGATGCCGCGTGCCATTGTCGATGAAAGTGCAGGTTACTATAATATGAATCCAAATTGTAATTTACAGCAGGTTCCATATAACAATGGATATAATGTGGAACGTACATCGCCAGTGAATTACACTTATATTCAACAGAAAATGAGATTTTGTCCGGATAATATGCCGCTTCCCTATCCGGCACCGTGTCAAGGACCACAACCTTGGAGCTATGCGTATTGTTATGGGTTGTATGACAATAATCCATGTCCTTATGTGAATATTATTGATATGGAAGATTTTATGTAAGTCTTTGGTAGGAAAGTGCGGAAATTTATTCCTATGTTTAATGCTAATTATAATGTTTTTTTGAAAATAATTGTGAAAGTGCTCAGATTTATATTTCGTCAGTATTTGTTTTAAGCAATGTAGAAATTCATAAGAGGTCTTTATGAATTTCTAGTAGTTTGTTGTTTGTAGTGTTGAATTTACAAAAAATTCAAAATCTCAAAAAAATAATTTTTGATAACTAAATAAATAAATAAATTTTTAAATAATGATACATTCGTATTCGACTCATTCTACATTCAAATCTTTTGTGAAATTAAACTGTAACGGATTATCGTTGCTCGACAAATGATGAACTTGTTCAAAATTAAAAGTATTTGGTTAGCAAGGAAATGGCACTTTTCCCAGACAGAAAAGCACAATCGCAGACTAAAAGTAAGGACAGCATGCTACCCCAAACTGCAAAAATATATTGAAGAATTGTATCGAAAACCAGTGTAAATTTGTATAGTTCTATACTAATTTATCAATTGGTTTGCCATTTATATGAATGAATTCTAATCTTCAATAACTTAACAAAATAGGATTTTCAAAATTTTATTGTGCCCTGGAGTTTTTAAAAATATGTAAAAGTTATTATATCGGTTTTTCCAAATTCTGTAGGCAACATCAAAATAAAATTTAAGTTGTTGTTTTCTGTTTTAAAAGGATTCGATCATTTTTATCTAACATGGGGTTTCTTTGGAATAGACATTATATAACTGTTCGGCGATTCTAATATATTCCGCGTGTTCGGAAAATACAACTATAACAATTGCTTTACGAATTTTAGAACATGACTATTCGGATGAAACTAATCCAATTTTTTGTATAATCTAAAGTTTAAATTCTAAATTTTTGACAAAGTGGTGAACGCATTCTATAAACATTTCAATATTTCGATCGAATTTATCCTTAAACGATTAAAAATTGGTTTAATTAAATTCATATTTCTTTATGATCTGGTAACAATTTAACTAGTTATGTGCCAGTTGTCCAGCTGTCTTCTAACTTGGTGTACAAATATTTTAGAACTGTATTCCGAAGTACTACTCTTCCTTTAGTTGAGCAAATTATTTCATTCAGTCCTTTGCTCAGCTTATAATTCATGGACCTTATCATGGCCCTTAATCCATGAACCTCATTCTATGGACCTTATTCATTCCCATGGAAATTAATCTAACCTTTATATTACTTTTCATTGTCAGTCAAAAAATCAAACTTTACTTTTAACAAACTTCCAACACTTTTGCTCATATAAAACATGTAAAATTATTGGAAGTTTAAAAAAAAATGCATTTGAACGCTAAACCGGATCTCCCCAATCCAATTTTGCAGGAAAAAAATAAAACAGATACTACAGCTCTTACCCGTTCGCCCATCAAGAATGTGTATGATTTTGTTTTCGTATACTCCACAACTAGTTTTGTTCTCTAGAGAGCCTCGCTCATTCTCTGCCCATCTAATAGGCCACGTTTATTTTCATAACCAACCATGCCTCGCCTTTACCTCCTACATTCTCACGTTAGAAGGCTGCCAAAAATCAATTTAATTTTCAAATTGCCAACCACAGATTTAATATGTGACTCCACTAGATAATTTTATAATCATATTTTATAATTTCGGGAGAACAACAGTTCAAGCATAGTAATGGCTTGATAAGTGTTATAGGGACTGTTCCTTCGAAAGCAACCATTGAAAGTTGGTTTTCTGAGCTTAAACGTGGCCGTACAAACACCCATACTGCTGAACGCTCTGCCCGCCCGAATTCCGCGCTTATTCTAGAAAAGATAAAAAAAATAACAAAATCGTTTTGAAAGACCCTAAAGTGAAATTGTGGCTGATACCTTAAAGATATCGAAAAGTATACACTATTTTGCATGAACAAAGCTTTGTTTAAAATGAGTGCCGCGATTGCTTACATTGGATCAGAGCGCTGTTTGGAGCTGTTTAATCGTAATAAACGGGTTTTTTTTTGCATCGGTATGTGACAATGGATGAAACATGGATCCACCAAGTTATTTTTATTCGTTAACTGCCTTGAGAAAGAAAACACTATTAACCGCGAATATTACTTTGCGTTATTGGTACATTGGAAGGAAGAAGTTGTGAAAAAATAGCCCCAAATGCAAAGGAAGTGCTCTTTTATCAAGACAATGCCACAAGCCATTGGCTAGGATGGCAAAATTGCATGAATTGAAGTTCGAATTATTTCATTCACCGCATTCTCCGGATTTGGCTCCTAGCGGCTGTTACCTGTTCATAGGCAAAAGGCATCGAAATGTTAGAGAAGCGTTGGACTTGGAATGAATGTATATCTAATCAAGTTGAATTTTGCAAAATAAGTTTATAAAAAATTTCGAAAAGTCAGTGCGACTTTGTACCTTTTTTCTCCTCCATAGTAAATCAATAGTTTTCTGCTGTAAGTTTTGCAGTGAAAAAATGTGTAAACTATATAAACTCAAATATATCAAATTGTCAATGATTTCACTAATCATGATAGAGTATCTGAAAGTGCTGCACCTCTATAATTCTGTATATGACAAACGGTAAAAAAGTATCTACAATATTTGTTTGAAAAGAAAAAATTTTTGATTTTCAATTCAAAAAAGATATTGCGAGCTCGAGTCAATTTTTTTCACAAAAACGTAGCTATTAGATTATTCTAATTGGAAGAACTTTTGATGTTTATAAAGCCTCTTCAACGACTTTTTAGGGATGAGTGCACAAATCTCAGTATTATTAGGTATAAGTATTTCTTAAAAATGGGATTAGTAGGGACGCCAACTGCTAATTTCTTATGCGTCAATCATTGTAGATTATTACAAGATTAGCTAAACGAGTTTAGCTAAACTCTCAGTTAATGCCGGTCTGTCAAGGGTATAAGAAAACTTCGTGCATAAGTAAATTTCGTTCATGAAAAGGAATCATGTTTTTGGGTTGTAATATCATGACTTAAAAGTTAAAAAAAAGAATTTAAAGCAACAACTCAGTATTAGTATTCCACTTTGATCGGAGTGCCACGAGAAGATGCGCACTTTAAAAACTGACATTTCTGCTTAAATCTTGGAAAAATGATAAATGCTTGGACCTGTTGCACATATTTAATTTAAAATTTGTTCATTAAGTAATCATTTCTTTATCTTTTTTCATAAATATTTGAAAAATGTAAAACTTTCTAAGAACTAGTTTTCACTAAGTTTCATTGAGTTTACTGATTTTTATAAAAGCATTAATGATATCTGGCCTGTATAGAGGGTATAGATACATATTTACATTTATACAGGAAATCCACTTTTGCAGACTTTGGCGATATAGCGAGTGGTAAGTCTGTAAAAATCTTGAGGTAAAACTTAGAACCTTTCACGATTACTAGTAATCCCTTTTACTTCGAAAGATAAAATAAAGGCTTAGATATATTTTTTTTGGAAAACAGTTTCGAATATAATTCTATTTAAAAAGGTTATAAAAGCTTGCTGCACGGGTTGCGGATAAAAATTCTCAGATTTTGTCCGAAAACTTTCGGCCAAATTTTCTGAACAGTAAAAATAAATCATTATTTCATCTTTAAACTTTCTCCTCCCCAGTTGAAATTTATTCTGATACTCGTATAGTAACTTTCAGTTGTCTATTGATAACTTATTGTAATTTTTTATAAATTTGATATTGTGGCGCTAACGTTAAATAATAATTGTACTAGAAAAATTTGCTATAAAGCCAATTAAATCAATAAGTAAATAAGTATACGGTTGTTTTAATGTAATCTAAATAACACGAGCTATAACTTAAGTTTCCACATTTATGTATACGTTATTTCCATTGCCTTGCTATTATTTTGGATATTAAGTATACAAATAATTTTTTTATAAGTTTTTGGGAATTCTCTTATATATAAATAAAATATAAGTAAATCAAAATTTTGTAAATGTTTGTTTAAATATGTTATCACTTGTAGTGTAAAGCACGTAGAGATTATATTAGCCAGATAACTTTGAAAATTTTGGTGAACAAATGTATAGTATAGAAAAAATTGTAATGGAAATCGGTTTACTCGTTTGATCTATATCTGATGACAAATAACGCTTGTAATTTGTTCTTACAAAAAATTAATAGTTTTTTGAGACAAGCGAATCAATGTTTAGTAAAACCAGATACAGATTTTTTCATGAACGAATGATCACAATAATAAAGCTTAAAATTACTGAATTGTAATTACTGTTTAATCTTTATAAGCTTCAGAATAATATACTCATCAATCAATCATCCATTCGCCGGACGGGTCTTAATGTCAAAAATTTGACATTAATTAATTGTTTAATTATATACTTAAGAACCTGTTTGGTGATAGAACATTAAATATAGTGATAATTGCTTACCTATAATAGTACATGTTACAACAATCTCAAGTTGTTTTTGAACCTAACCTGGTGTCTAGTCGATGTTTTTAAAAGTTTTCCTCTTATAACGATTGATCAGCCAATTTGAATTATCTTGTATATGCTTAATTAGTACACTCGTCTTTTATCTAAAGAACAAGATCGTTAGCTGTTAATTAAAGTTTATCATGATGTCAAAATGTTGGCGCCTTAAGTAAACGAAACAAAGAAAATTTCGCCGCATACACTATAATGTTGTACACAAATTTCCATTAATCATTCAGTATTGCAATGAGAGGGTGATTGACCAAAATTATAAATTTATATACAATGTATCGATCTCCGCACTCATGCAATTAATGTAATTGCGGCTGATGTTCTATACGATAAGAAGGTTTGATTCGTTGCCATCTAATTATAATGACGCTAGTCCAAACCGATTTTACTGTCTAAAAAGTATATATCAAACCTTAAGATCTATATACATTTTAAAGCAATATAGTTTAATTATTTTTTATCATTACACGTTCATTTATCCTTATCATAGTTAAGCTCCAGAATGGAGCCTAGATTTTTTATTTTATTTTAAATTTCACAATATCAATTTTACAAAGAAAATTTACCAATATATTATCTTGCTTGTAAAATCTTATTGAATTATATCGATAAGTTATTTATAAAAAAAAAAATCTAAGACAAGCTGCTCGTGGACATGATAAAGCAAATTGCGCCCACGTCTTATGTCATCAGGAACAAAAAAGAAAATAAGTTTACTATCTTACGAGTGTCTACTTAAATTGTAAGAGAGCTACATGATAAGTTATTTTTAATTATATTTTCTAGTTTACGATGAAATTGGTTTTAGATTAGATTTATTTTATAAAATTTGTATCGATGAATCTCTTACATATTTATATTAATTCCTCAATTCGGTAGAACTTCTTTTGTTAGTGGATGAATTAGAAATGTCCGCATATTTTTTACGTTGTTCAAATTGGATTGCCACGTGATATGCGTAAATAGACGTAATACGCTGATGCTTATTGATTAATAAATCTCGAGTGAAGAAAATACCGAAGAACAACGGTGGCAACTGAACAAACGCCATAATCAACGTTTACTTCCGAGTTATGTACGATATTTTATCTGCGATTTCATTTTTATTAAAAATATATGTATTATTTTTATCAAGTAGTTGATAGTAAATATATTATGTTTCGCGCTGGAAATCAAAATCTGCCAATAATATGTCAGCTTTAAGCACTAGGCAAAAAATTCTTTCGTTATATTAAGTATTTACGGGACTGTCCGTAGTTTGATTACACATTGAGCTTTAGCCATTGCCACAGTGATTGTGATGCGATTAAGTATTTTTAAATTATTTGTTTAGTAATGTTCAGTCTCCTTGGAATTATTCTAACATGACTTAACCATCCAAGCATAAAAGTTTTAAGTTTACAATTTTTTAACTATTAAAGTTTTAATTTTTTTTTTATTTTTGTTTGCTTTGTTTACGAAATTTTTGTCTATATTTTCATTTTGAAAAATTAATGATTAGCGATGTTATATATCATATGTATTGGCATGTTTTTGTAAATCAATCGGTATAATTTGTTGATGTAAACAAATTTCGATTCATTACAATCTCCGATTCCCTGATTCATTACAATTTTATTCAATTTCGTTAAAAAGCCGCAAACGTTTAATAGTGAGATAACTTCTCATTCTATTCAACGCCGTAGTTTATGAAAAGAATACACGTTTGAATAATGTTATTGTAAAGTAAATTAATTTACAAATCACAAGAGTTCAATCTACGGTCCAATTAAGAAACTATAAAAATAAATACGAATACATAAATTTTTTAATTCAAATTTTTTAACACTGGTTTTATTTTTAGACTTCTTGATTTGTGTATGTGTATAGTTTCGGTACCAGTAGATGTAAATTTTCAAAATTAGTTTGACATACACAACCAAAAATTTATTGATACTATTTTTGTATGTAAAACTACATATAGTTAATAATTTTAGTATTAATGTTTCAAATGTGAAAGCTAAATGGTAATGAAACTACATTCATATGATAAAATAATAAAACTATAAACACGATATTATACAGTCAGTGACCGTTCATTTCGTATGCTAGGTGGTCAATGATTTATTTATGTTTTTATTGTTTGAGATTAAGACTTTACAATTCAAATGTTAACCGATTTCCGATAGCGAGTGTTACACATACTTCAAACTTATGTCGTTTGTGGTCGAATACCATAAAGACGGTGTAAATTTATGTTTAAAGTTTATAACTATTTGTATTATAGTTTCAATGTTATCTTAATAATTTATTTTGTTAGTGTATAGGCTAGACTATAATTAATACATAAACATACTTATTTTGCTGCTACTATGTATTTTATTGCTAATTTTATATGATGTTAATAAATATTAGTAAGTGGTAATTCAATTTTTACAGATTGAACTAAGGCCACATACTTCCCGTGAACGAGATCTTTGAAGATTTCTCGTGCTACGTCCCATACTTCAAATTAGGCGGGACGGAAAAAATCAAATTGATTTATTTTGACAATTGTTATGAATTTGGCCGCTTCATTTTTGAGGTTGCATACTCAAGCTATTTTCAGTTTAATGATTAATTGGTCCATTCAATCCTAGCCAGGTTGCAGGGTTGCTAAATGAAGAACTACGAGGGAAGGGACATATTCCCGTTTCCTTTCATTTTACAATATCATTTGTATTGTTTCCATATTAGTATTAATCCAAGAAATAGTTGCTTGATGTTGAGATCAAAATTATGAATTTATTCTGGTCTATAACACACTATAGTATGTCTAAAGCACCCACTTTATTGTACGAAGAAATACGAGGTTGGATCAATAAGTAATTGTGTTTGACTGTAAATTGGTATTACCATCGTAGGCCACCATCTTTTACACGACGCTAAACAAAATTTCAAATCAATTGATAGGTTTTGATTTGGCAGTTGATTTGTATTACACGTCTTTATTGTTTCTCGATAGAATTGAAAAATAACAATATCGGTTTCTAATCCGCTTTTTGTTTTTGGATCACCAAAAAATCATGCTTTCACCATCTATATGACCACTGTGAGAAATTGATCCAATGAATTTAAACATGGGCGTACATCTGTTTTTGATGAGGAGGACTCAGGACTCAGTCCGGCTGATCTAGTTACTGAAGAAATCATCTGAAATGTCTATGGTATGCATCTTGTTGGTCGCTGTATGAAAGTGTGAGAAATAGAAGACCGCTTAGGCGTTTGTGTATAACGACAATAAACACTACAGACAAAGTTGGAAAAATGAAAAAGATAAAGGTACCGCCCATAAACCTGGGGCCAAGCTATTGAATTCGACGTTCATTTTCGAATGCTATCGTTTTCCTATAGTAGACAAAAGAAGGAAAAAGAAAAATGTGTGCAATTTTTACTATTCTTTTCTCTTTTATTTCTATGCTTACTATAGGAAAACGGTGGCCGTCGAAAATTAAGGTCGAATTCAATAGTAAGGGTCGATTTTTTGAACTACACAGCTCGTCAAAAATAACCGGGCACTTGACTTAATACGCACGACAACGCGAGATCCCACGTTGCAAACGTCAATAATTATTTGGATGAGGTGAGAATTGATGGAATTGTTTGTCCCGTTCGCAGCCCTGTCCTTAAACCAATTGGGCACGTTTGGGATATGTTAGGGCTCGTTTAAGGCAAAAGGGAATCGTTCCAAAAAGGATGCTAAATTATTTACTGTAGAGTATGGAATTTTTTGACGAGCAGTGTAGTATTAATGCGAAGGATACCTCTTTTAAATATTTAATGTGAATGTTCTTTTATGAATCAATAACTAAATTTTTTCAAAAATTATTATTTTGACTAAATCCTGTTAAATTAATTTAATAGTGATCTTAATCACTAGTTATATGATATTTTTTTCTTAATGAGCCCAATTAATACAATTTTGGCGCAATACAGTGTTCTTACATGTCACGATACTCTAATATCCTGAAATAAAATGGACAAATGAATCCGGCACACCTAACAAATCATACAGGAATTCTACGATTACAGCTATTCTGTTTAGTAACAACGCTATCCGAGCCGAAATGTGTTTCTACACTCATAAATAATGATTTTGTGCCAAAAATGGTATATACGACCACGAACGAGTATATATATGTTGTGTCAAATGCATTTTTTACGGATAAACATGTTGGAAATATTCCGAACTTTTGTGCATAGCGTCGATGCAAGTGTTCGTACTCCTCACACTCGTCAATACTCTAGTTTACCACACCTATATTTTATAGCGTACCCCATAGTAAGTATATACATACAATATGCAAATTTTCCATACAGTTTTTTCAACAATACACCCGTTTGTTTCATCACTCCAAATTAAATATTTTACGCAAGCGATTCTCATAAGAACATTTTGTCACCACCATTTCTAGGACATCTAAATAATTTTTAAAATTCATCTAATTTTTGAGTGCTCTCTTGCTTTGAGTGATTTATTGTTGCATACCGCGTTGTACGACCAATACGATTTCTATTTTGTGTGTTGTTTGTATTTATAGAGGAACAATCAGGTATTCTGATTTTAATCCTGATTATCCATAGGTAAGACAAATAGTTGCTTTCCAACCGAATTTACCTTGACGTATCAAATTTGGAAATGATAACTATATAGGTGGAATGATTTTTACAATATGCGGATGGGCTCATTTTCGGCACTGACTAATGAATTCGAAAATGATTTGAAATTAGACTTTAATCCGGATTTCTTCGAAAATATTTGAATATTACAACTCCATAGATAATATTGTTTAATCGTAAGTGAATTAGAGAAATGTGAACGCATTAAGTAAACGAAAAATATTTCGTTATCATCTTTTTGTCCGTTTTTGCCCTCACGTAGTAAAATATTATATGTTTTCTATATTACACACACAGGGTGCACATTCCAATAATTAAAATAACCTTCGCCCAATGAATTTAACATGCAGCATTTGTTAGTCACACAGATTTTTTGTATAACGATTTATTTTTATTAGCCATTTGATGAGTTAGAATGATGAAAATAATAATTTCATTTCACCATAAATTTGTCTAAGCGAATGCGAGTTGCCAATTGTAAAATTTATTTTTCGATTTTTATGTTTGCTTTGCTAAACATGCGAATTTTTATAGTAAATACGCGCGATGTTTGGTATGTACGAGTATATAGGTCATTGCTCTATCTTGTATTTTTTTTTGTCTTATGTTCTTTAATTTATTTGATTTAGGCACGAAGGTGTGTGGATTTTGTTCTATTTAATGAGAAATGTGAATTTATTTAACAATATTTTTATTTTATTTTTTCAGGAATAATGAAAAGCGAAAAGAAAAATCTCGTGATGCGGCTCGATGTCGGAGGTCGCGCGAAACAGAAATATTTACTGAGTTGGCTCAAGCACTTCCAGTAAAAAAAGAAGAAATAGAACAATTGGATAAAGCGTCAGTAATGCGCTTGGCAATATCGTATCTCAAAGTTCGCGGAATGGTTGACTTATGTAAGTAAATTTAAATTATTTTTAGCAATTATTCATTTTCACTTTCTAATAATAAATATTAAGTAGTATTGTTAATGACGAATATTTATTTTTATCGCCAAAGTATGTGTGATTTATTTACGAGTTTATAGTGGCCCCAGGTATCTTGTCCCAATTCTTAAAATATATTATGGATTAGGTGCATTCTAGTACATATCCGTATCCAAACATTCTTAAAATTGATAATGTTTACATAAAATTGTGAAATTACTACTCAGTATAAAACAAATAATTTTACGTTTCCTTCTTATTACTTTAAAATAACGAAATAAATGATGTTTTGTAAATTATGTTAAAATGTAAAGTTGAGTTTACGGACAGTCTGGAAAGTTTTTTGAATTTCCAAAACAATTTTCGGTTTTCTTTTTGATCCTCGATATCTACCTGTGGAAATTGAAATTTAGAAAAACTTGTAAATCTTATATCTTAAGATTGAAATGTACAACGGAATTTGAAATTAATTTGAAATTTTGGTTTATAACCCAAAAAACCTGATTATTTTCACTTGCTATGATTGAATGGTTATAAATATTATTTTTGGAAACGCACCTAACGAGATTTTGGTGTGTTGCATTGTGAAGCAAATATTGAAATTTACTTTTTACAAAGCACCTTACATATAAGTAAATGGAAGGTCGTATATTGTATTCATATCGAAACATTTGTAAGCGGATTTGGTGATTTCTTATACTGACGTTTTTTGTGTCGTTGCGTTTACCTAATCAACGTTTTTTTTTTAAACAATTTTTAATTATCAATTTTAATTGTTTCGTTATTATACCAGTATTAAAAATTAATGAAAGAAATACAAAGTTGTGTGTGTATTTTTTGTATGTAATAAGATTAGGTTTTTAATTTATGATCATAAGTGGTCGTCTACCAGTATATCAATATTGATTGGGGACTTCCGTGAAGAGCTTTGATTGAAAATTTCATTGTCTGTGAATAATATGTAATACAATGGTACAATCAATTTAGATAACTAATAAATCGATTTACTTTATTGTGGCTGCAATTGGAAATTACTTAACATAAATAAACTGGTTTTATCTGTTTATTTAACGTTTTCTGATGCCCGTGATATTTTGATGATTAAGCACTTCAACATCTATTAAAAGTAAATTTGCACTGTACGTTGCAATTGGAATTTGGAATTTAACCGTTTGAGTCGCAGGAGGTAATACAAACGCATTACAAACAACGTAAAACCATTTGTGGTGCAAACGCAAACAACAAAAATAAACTCCAACGCAGATAACAATCGCTTCTTGTATTTGTTATGTAACGCGATTCTCGATTTTTTCTCATCGCTCCGTCACGTATATTTGTTTTTTTTTTCTCAAATGCGCTGCTTGGGACTCAAACGGTTAATAATAATCTATACTGGATTTGAGTAGCTCTTGTTAAAACTATACGACAAATTGATTGAAGAAATGTGTACTCTTCTCCTCATCTACACCTTCCTAAAATCCCTTTTTTACTTTGCTCAAATCGCTTAAAATTAGTTTGAAAAAGATTTGTTTTTAACGGCCTCAAATAATTGGTATCATAAATGCTTCCGGAGGCTGCATACTTTTTATAATATTTACTTTTTAAAGAACCTTTACTAAGTTTTAATATATCAGGTGAAAATGAGAATTTAAGAGTGTCAGTGAACACTAGAATATTAAGGCCTTTACAGCTTCCCAGATCAGCTACATTCTTCTCTCTTCGTAAGATTGCTTGACGAGATTGGTATTGGCGCGATGTGTTGGGTACCTTTTTTATTAGAAACGTTGATTATTTCATCAATATGCTCATTAAGCACCTGTTGTTTGAGAGAGTTTTCAACTGTTTGTAATTACGAGTTGCAAATTCTGCATGATTTGTATAGTTGCGTGTCGAATTATTATTTAATTGATCTGCATAGCACTTCCAGACGCTTGCTGCCAGTAATGAGCTTTTTAATTTGTGGTACTTTTGATTTATAAACATAACTATTTCAAATTTTAAATAAAGTTCGCAGATTCGGTCTAAATTATGCCTGATTTTTGAAACGTAAGTGTATTTTTCATTTGCTTCAATAAAATGTGTATTAAAAATGAAAAAAGGAAATATGAAGAATATAACGAAAGAAAAGACTGATGAGGGAAAAGGAAAGGTGGAGCAACATTAAGAATTCGATAATTTGATAACTTTCGAGCAAAACCGTTGGTCTCAGTTGTTGAACAAGCGTAATATGTAACCGTTGAGCCTTTTCCAACTTGTAAATTATTTGTTAAAATTTTGCAGTTATTTGTTAAATGCAGGTAACTAGAATATTTTATAAGGTTGGTATCCCAGAATTTGATGTGTCAAGTACGATTTTGTCTTTTGCAAAAAACGATGCTGCAGCATATTTTTTTATGTGTTTTGATTAGAGTGGCGTTAAAATGTTTTCCCACTGATTTTTCCTTCTTTTGACCCTTTTACTTTTAATTTTTAATTTTTATCGTTTAATATAGTTTGATGAATTATCCGTATGCATACTTAGGCGGCTAGGACAAAATCACTTACATAAGAATAAGCTCAGTATTTAAGTGATAAATATGATTAATGCTCATATGTATGGAGTCAAATTAAAATAAACAATCAAATTAAAAGTTTATTTTTGAAATAAACAGCTGTAGTTTCCTTTGCAGCAAAGTTGTGATTACCTATTTTTTTCAAAGCCGAGATATTGTTTGGGATGGATAATGAAGTTTGTAGTACTCCTGGGCTCCTACTTCTGAATACAATGCGAAAACGAGAGTTCTTCCTATTTAATTTTAAATGAGAATCCTATTTATTGTAAATATGAATCTAGTTCTCTCATTTTCAGAACGCATTGTATTAAGAAATATTACCCCTGGTATTTGTTGGAATGAAACCATCTAAAGTAAATCGATATAAAGGATTTGTTTTTAATACTAAAAGGTACTGAAAATTAGAAGCTTATATATGATTTTGTTTAATTTCGTTGTAAAACAGAAAATGTTTATTGTAATTATGTACTTACAAATTAACAATGTCAGAACGCTAAAAGTTTGCATAATGTTGAATACCAAAGAGCCACCTATTAAATAAAATTTATTGAAAATGCTTTCTGCTGAAATCTTATTTTTAATTATTTTTATTAAACTTCAGCTTTCGTATCATTATGTATTAAGATTTATTAAGTCGAGAGAATCGATTGGATTGTGTATAGAAAGCCAAACGGCAGCAAAGAGAGTTACATTTTTCGGGCCACCTGCCTTACAACTCTGTACTGCGTTGCGTGAATAGGGAATAAAATAAATACTTTATGTTACGTTATAAGACAACCTCAAGCCAGTCTTAGGCCTCTTTCAACCATGTCAAATTTAAGCTTGAGAAATCTAGGCATCAGCCTAACCTCATTTTTGATCATCTGTGTGAAGGCGATTTTGGGAAGCAAAACATTGCATTAACATCTAAAACTATACCTTGAACGTTTTTGACTATGTAGTTGTACTGCGGTGTATGTAGCTGAAATTTTTTCTCGCATATTTCTCGCATTAAGACACATATCTTACACTTAATACAACACATTTTGTTAAACACTTGTTTTTGTATTTCGCAAAAAATTAGATTTTTGAATATTTTAATAAAAAAATTTGTTCAAAAAGTTTGAAAACTCACTCGCGAAATAGAAAAACAAGTGTTTAATAAAATGTGTTTATTAAGTGTAAGTGTGTTTCGCCGAGTGCCTACGGCAAATATTGTAAAAAGTACCACATATGTTTATGTCAGTCTGGTCATTAAACTTGTGTCTAATGAAACATGAATATAGCTAAGATTACCGCTGTCTCAGTTGTCAACCGCACACAGTATCAGATTTTTCAAGATGCAAGTTATTTTTATTGTGCTCTAATTATGTCAACAAATAAAGCAAACATTAGATAAGAATAGCCTGTGCTATGCTGTCTACAAATATTTCTAACGAACATAATAATTTATATTTTAATTGAGTGAATAAATATTATTCAATTAAATTAAGAACAATTAAATTAAGCTGTTCATTACGGTACAAAATTTGTTTGTTCGCATAATCTTGATCCAGTACAATAATATAAAAATCTTGTCGCGTACTGTACTAAAAATGCATAAAATACTCGTAGTTCCGCTATCAACACATAGGTATCGCTGCAAAACACTCAAAATATTTTGTGCTTTAACTATTATTTCTTAAGATGTCGCATGTAATGCTATAGAGATTTTTATAACAATTATCTGCTTTTCTATTTACAGTTCCTAAAATGAAAAATCAAGTGGTTCAGGGTGTCAATGAATTGGAAAATAAAGATATGAAACCGCTTGACCTTTTACAAAATATTGAAACACAGAAATTTATAACGCAAGCGTTAGATGGATTTGTTTTGGTACTTTCTGGTGATGGAGATGTAACATTTGTGTCTGAAAATGTTAGCGAATTTTTGGGAATCAGTCAAGTAAGAACTATAATTAGTAATCCTAATTTGGTATTATGAATTAATCTATTTTAAATATTTTAGCTTGATTTAATCGGCCAACCAATATGGGAATACAGTCATCAATGTGATCACGATGAATTACGTGAGGCGTTAAATGGTAGACGTGCCAGTCCATTGGAGGTGCAGAGTGGTAAAATAGGATCGGATGTGCATCCGTTGGTGCATCGTGACTTCTTTCTACGTATGAAATGCACATTGACGAGTCGCGGAAGAAGTGTGAATATCAAGAGTGCTTCGTATAAGGTACATTTATTAAATTCTCACTGTCTGTTATTTTTCATTATTTACATTATTTGTGTACAAATATAGGTAATTCATGTATCTGGCCACATTGCGGCAAATGAAAACCAACGTCAATTGGTCTCAGTTGGTCGTCCATTACCACATCCTTCAAATATCGAAGTACCGATGGGATCGTCCACTTTTCTTACAAAGCACAGCCTCGATATGAAATTCAGCTATGTAGACGATAAGTAAGTTTGTATTGTTTTTCGCACCTAAATTATATACTAACTTAAATTTTTTTTTAAGAATGTATTCCTTGTTGGGATACCAACCGCAAGATCTTATTGGAAAACCATATTATGAATGCCATCACGGCGAAGACTCAGAAAGTTTATTAGCCACATTTAAATCATGTAAGTACGATTTTAAATTTAATCTTAAATAAATCGTTAAGTTAATCCCGATGGATTAAAAATATTCACACTTAAATATTTCTTTATTCGTTTAAAAAAAAAAAATGTTTTTTCTTTGTATTTAACACGCTTCACGATATTTATAATTTTAGAATTCGGATTTATCTTAAATTGCATCAAACTGATTTTATAATTATATAAATAGCAGCTTATGTTACTATTATTCGGCTTATAGTACAGGGTTGGCAAATACGACTGTTGGTATTCGGCCAAAATGAAACAATACAAACGATTTATATAAAGAACGAGGTCAAAAATGATTCTTGGTATCAATTTTCAAGAATATGTCATGTGATGCATGGCTCTGCAATCCAGTACATACTGAAAAAGTCTGCCCCCCTATTCCTGAATACGATACGAAAACGAAAATGCAAAATTCATATTTGAATTGAATCTAATTTTTTTTTTTTTTTTTTTTTTTTTAAAGAAAGTATGAACGTATCAAGTATGAAAAGGTATCAATCCCCTTTTCCCTCGTACACATCACATCACTCATTCATTAAATATGGCAGTTTTCCCACATGCACATTGCATGCTCCATGTCAACCTGCACACTGACATGGACGGTGGGCCGGCGCTGAATTCTGCACTCCAACAGTTGGTCTTAGTTGTGTTTATTAACATCACGTCATCGATCGTCATCGATGACGAAAATTCGCTTTGCACCCTGCCTCTGCTGGGATTCGAACCCAGTACCTCCCAGCCCAAGTGCCGAAGCTTTAACCACTGCACCACTTGTCCGGTGGCATTACTCTTTCGATTGTCTAATAACGGTGTAAAGGAGACGTGTACGCGTTTGAAAAGTTGACACAACAAATTAAACGAAATTCGTTTAGCGTGGATTAGACGTTATTAAAGGAATGTAGATATTTTGATCAGATGTCAAATATTTGTTGCTCGATTCTTAGTTGCAATTTGGGGTATTTGGAACTATATCGTTGTCGTTAAGTAATGTGGATAAAACTATTTTTTATGGTTGACTTGATTGTGTGGATTTATCTATTTAGTTATTTTTTATGCTGAATATTTAAAATATGTAAATATTTATTCTGCTCCTTGTACATGTTTTATAAGTCCGTTAATGACCGTTACCTTAAATGTCTATATCTTTTTATTCGTCTTCATTTCGTGATAAATAATTTAAAAGGAACTCCGGAAAATGGTTCATCGGTACTTTATTGGATTTAAAATGTTGTGAATTTTAATTAGGTTTGAACGCCTGTATCAGTTTTCTCTTGAGGATGAGCTCGAAACAAACAAATACGGCCTTTTGACAAGTCTGTTTAACTCGTTAGGGTCACCAAACTTTTGAATTCCTCCTTTCAAGAATTTAAAAGTTTGGTGACTGTCGACATTTGGGATCGGTCATGATAGTCGATGTACGTGAAATCGTTCGTATGATCTTAATAAAATGGCCGCATCCCGAATAGAAAACTTATGGCTTATGACTTACAACTTACGACTTTTGTCTTACGAAGAGCTAACCTAATTAATAGGAAAAACTTAAAGCAAAGCAAACTTCATTTTTGAAAATCATTTTTGTCTTCTTGTCAAAATCAATTAATTGACAAGCAGAAAAACTACAGCAACATCAACCAATTCTGAAAATGCTGTTAGCTTTATTGTATTTCTCATAAGTGAAAATTTAAAAGTTTGATAACTTTTTTCATAAGTTTTTCACCAACCTAACGAGATAAATTTTTTTTTCTCAAAATTGTTTTCATATTATTCTGTATGTCATAAGTCATAAGTTTACTATTGGGGATGCGGTGTCATAAGCCATAAGTTTTCTATTGAGGATGCGGGGATCCGTTCATAACTGCATATTTTAATAAATTGCATTTCTCAAAACGGCATATTTAAAAACTGCATAAGGTACAAAATTGCATTTTTCAAAACTGCATATTTCAAAACGGCATGAGGTACGAAACAGCATAAGGTACAAAACAGCATTTTTCAAAACTGCATATTTCAAAACGGCATAGGCACAAAACTGCATTTTTCAAAACGACATTTTTAAAACTGCACAAGACAGAATGAAATATTTTAAACGATTATGAATCTACCTTCATGGAAATTAGAAACTATTTGAAGATTTAGTATGCATATAATATTGTCCTTCACCTAAATTTTTCTGCCTATGTCGTTTCGAAAAATGAAATTTTGAAAAATGCCGTTTTGAAAAATGTCTTTTTAAAAAATGTCGTTTTAAGAAATGCCGTTTTGAAAAATGCCGTTTTGTACCTATGTCGTTTTGAAACATGCAATTTTGAAAAATGCCGTTTTAAAAAATGCAATTTTGTAAAATGCCTTTTTAAAAAATGCAGTTTAGAAAAATGTAGTTTTGAAAAATGCCGTTTAGAAAAATGCCGTTTTGTACTTATGTCCTTTCGTACCTTATACGGTTTTGAAATATGCCGTTTTGAAAAATGCAATTTTGTACCTTATGCCGTTTTGTATCTTATGCAGTTTTGAAATATGCAGTTTTGAGAAATGTCGTTTTTAAAAATGTCATTTTAAAATATGCAATTTCGACCTGGACCCGGGGATGCGGTGTCAGTTTTTAAGTTATGAGTGAAATTCAAAGTGACTGCCATTTTTTGAATGACATACATGTATTGTCATTTGTGTATCCTAATGTTTTTGTTATGTATTATAATTTTTGTAATAATATTATTGAATTCATTTATATTATTTTTATAAGTAGTCTGTAAGTATTCACTTCTTGCAATATCCTCTGTAACAAATGAGCTTGAGCTCAATATGGAGGGTATTAGCATGGAGTGGATTTGTTTTTTGAAAAAATCTGAGGATTTGTGCATTTCCTCTACCAAAATTGTTATGTCGATCAATGTACAGATAGGATATCCCTTTTCCTGCCAGACAAACATTTTTTTTGCTTCAATTTAAGTCCAACCTACACAAATGTGTGTGTAAAAAATGATAGGTTGTAATGTCTTCCGGATTTAAACGGATCTTAGTTAAATCGGAATTATTTTTGAAAAAAAAAACATTATCATTTGATGACATATAAATTATATAACATATTAATTATTTGGTTTTGATAGCATATTAATTATTTTATTATTATTATTATTATTATTATAGTTTAGTGTTATTTTTCGGATGAAAACGATTTAAGTGGAATGTACAAATGTGGATGTTGGCAAATTTTTGACATAATTCTTTTTCGTTACACAATTGTGATGGCAGGCAGGAAAAGGGATATGTATCGTCATATAATTTTTTGTTCAGATTAGTGTCCTCCATCACCTCCCTAGTTCATTGTACTTACTTAAGAGTCGCCCTGTATAATAAATATGCAATGATCTAAACAAAGTTTTAGTTCTATAAACATTGAACCAAGCTCATGGTAAAAACCAAAGACGAATACTCATCCTAAAGCTAAATTTATTTCACATATCCAATCCGGTAGTTAATAATTGCATTGTACTTATAACATTAATAGTTTTCCAGGAATCTTTGCCTTTGGGATTCCTTATATATTTTTTGCAAGATTTTTTTTGTTTTTTTTTTGTTTTGCTATTTTGTGGTTGCCCAATTCAAGAGTTGGGTGAAATACCTATATGATTTAAAATGTTAATTTAGAATTAAATTTCAGGAAATTCACAGATGCTTGTGAAATAATAATGTTTCTTTAAACTATTAATTGCTGATTGTGTATACTAGAATTATTTTGTGATTGTGTTACTAACTATCGACTTTATCTAGGTGTCTGTAATCGGGCCGATTCTATCAATCAATTTTGTTAAGGAAGCCGAAAAGTGTTAATGTAGAATTATATTTCAGGAAATTTCCAGATGCACGTGAAATAGTATTTTAACATCGAATATGTTTTTGGGGTCGCATTATACATATAGAAACGAAACGAAATTTTGTCCCATTGGCTGATGCCACACTAGGGTAACTGGTATCCGATAACTTCTTCGTTTGTTTCCCCTTTACCAATAAAATCAAAAAATTGCGGCGCAGATAAAGCCGATTTTATTGGTAAAGGGGAAAGAAACGAACAAGTTACCAGATAAAAGTTACCCTAGTGTGGATATGCACAATAATATGTAACGAAATAAAATAAAACAAAAAATAAAGAAAATACGAAAGAACCAAAACACGCTGGTGCGCCAATTTTGTTTTGTGCTCACTCTATGCACCTATTTCTCATCTACGATATCAATTTGTGAGCGTAACATATCAATAAAAATAAAAAAACAAAAAAATAAAGTAAATATGAGAGAACCAAACCACGCTGGTGCGCTCATTTTGTTTTGTGTTCTCTCTATGCACCTATTTCTCACCTACAATATCAATTAGTGAGTGTAATATTTTAAATTTTTTATTTAAGCATTAACAAAATTTAATGGCCGAAAATCAATTTTTAGGCTCAAACTTTTTTTTTTATTTTTAGGTCTATATAAATAGAAGTACTCTAGCCCGAAACAAATCAGTAGACATAAGCTTTTTTATTTAGGCATTAGGCAAAATTTCAAGCCCCATCTTCGATGTTTAAATTTTTCGCGTTAGACTTAAACTTGGGATTTTTTTCTCAGGTTGTTGAATTGTTGAAAACCTATATTAGCGTTATCCATTAAACCTATTAAGCCTTTATCCTTCCTCTAGTAGACTAGAATTATGTTGTGCCGTACGATTAGGTGTCTGAAACCGGATCGTTCCGTCCCATAAAAACCTTTCCTATCCTTCCTATTGTTATGTGTAAACAGGCTGAAGGAATAGACCCGTCGTTATCCGGGACACTTGTCCAGTACTTGGTTCTATAGTCCAATCAATCAAACAATCAATATTTTGGCTGTTATCAATAAATTGTTGAATGCAAATGTGGATACGTTCCCCATCGGGTAATTGTTCGAGAACGTAATGGAAGTCGTTGTAGATTTTAGACCCCGGAGATTTCTACAATAGAATAATAAAAAGGCCGATTAAGGCCTCTATTGCATAAACAAAGTGCTTTCAATAATTATCAAACTTGTAGAACTGCCTGTTGCTGAATATCATCGGCACGCAATTTGCATTCCTTCAGTATAGAAAAATCTGCTTATTATATTCTAATTATGATCAACGAAGGTAATATCATCATTCCATTAGCATCATATTAAGGGCATTTGTGCTATATGTACACTTCTTTTGGTGTAATTTGATTGGTAATAAATTACAATGCTTAAAATAGACATAGAATTTTTATATTCTCAAACTTATGAGCTTGTTGTATGGGTTTTTTATTATTCACCCATAAAATAAAAATAGCTAATTAAAATAAAAATCAATTGAATATATATTAAAGACTTTTTTACAGTTTATTTTCGTTTAGTGGGGAAAAATGGTAGACAGTGTGACGATATGAATGAAATTTACGTAATAACAAGCAATTTTTATTTGAATAGTTTCTTTTTATTATTTTCTGACTAAAATTATATTCTAGTTTTATTATTATTTGAAATATTATTTTTATTATTTATTTACGTCTTGTAGAGTAGTAGCATAGTAAAAAATAGTTTTTTTGGTTTTTATACATATTTGATATTTCTTCATGATTTGTTTAATAAAATATTTGGCCTATTTGCATTAAGAGGCGTCTAAGCCAACTTTTATTTTATTTGTCTCGCACTGGACTTACCTTATACAATTGAACTTGTATTAACCACCCTGTTTCTAATGTATTTTCATAAATTACAATGTCATTTTGTTGCGAGGATACGTATAGTGTTTCATGTTTTCTAAGTTATTTACATAGTTTAGAGTTTACATAGTTGGGAAAAAATGAGAATACAAAATAAAATTTTATCACGATTTTCACTTGTCTGTATCACATTATATTATGAATTTTCCATTAATATTAAAATTTTCATTTTTGTGCAATAAAATTACCCCTGAGTACATGAACGAATGCAGAACTCAAAAATATAGTAATAAAGTTCTATTTAAAATAATTGAAATTGTTTTAAATCAGCCAATTTATTAATAATATCAATATGATTGATTTTTGTTTACGATAGATATCATGATATTCTTTTAGTGCGATTACGAAGTGCTTTTGGGATTAATAAAGCGGAAAATTCGTCATACACCCAAATTAATTTTAAGTTGGTTAAACTTTTAATGTTGTTTTGTATACATATATTTTTGGAAATTTATCGTAAAAGTCTGGATTAATAAATTAATGTTGCATTTCTGTTTTTTTTACTTCTCAAAAATACAAAATTGTTGTTTATGATGTTAGAAATTTAATTAGAAATAATTAATATTGTTTCTCTTTGTGCAAAATAAACTTTTTTAATGAGGTGATTGCATTGAACTTAGACGAGAAAGGTAAACAGAGATTACTTTCGATTAGCTAATGCATACCATTTTTCAAAACTAGTCCAATTAATAGATATAAAGCTAAAAAGTTAAGAGTGTTTAGTATGTGCAATACATATATGTATTGTTGTTTTAAATATATATATTTATATTTACTTCATGTATATACTTCAAGATTTTAATCTGATTTTAAAATGTCATGAAACGTTTAATGCATGATTTGGGAATGAGTTTAGTTGATAGTTTTTAAAACACAATATGTTGATATTTACCTATCTGCTTAAATTAAAAATCTTAACATGATACAGAATGTCTGATGTTGGTTGATAAGTCTAAAAATATATTTAGTGTGGTAGTTGAAAAAGAATTTTGAAAATGCAAGATTTTTATATTTATCACACCTACTCATCAGAAATGATAACGCAACCCATTTCACCCACTTTACACAATTCTTGACCAAGTATACATTTTTTATTACACATGCGATAGATATACGCTAATCGTTGGACATACGTCCAACATAAGCTACTTTATTTACTCATTACCGTTGTGTTTTGTTTGCAACGTTAAAATATGTATGTCATCATTTTTATATTGTTATTATTATTTTCTGGCAAGATTTCAATTAGTTAAAATTTACCTATGAGATACTTTGTTATGGTCGAAATAAATGGGTAGTAAGTATTCTAAAGCAGGCAGGATCAAAACCTATGAAACTGGATAGGGTTTATTATTTTTAGTTTCAATGTAATACCAATTGAAATTTGGCTTTAGTTGTAAATGTGTACATTAGCAGGGGCAATGACGACCCAACTTTGTTTACCTGAGAAGAACAACGCATACATTTGCGTAAGTTCCTTAAAACTTGTAGCAGTTAATTCGTGTTCTATGTAGAATTTTACTTATCAAAGTAATATTTAATGTAAATTTGGTGAGGTCTACCTCAATTTTTTCGAATGAAAATTGAGAAAAATAGAAAATGTGTTTTGATTTTGTATTCTTAGCGAAAGAGTGTTGTTATGTCTTTGCATCTACTTCGCATAGAGTGGTCATTAGCTTGAGGTTCTTCAGGATTCATTCTGAAGGTATTTACATGGTGCTGGTTTCTTCGTAAATCTGTTCACAAAAATTCCAAATATGAATGCAATAAGAGAAATGAAAATATGAATATGTTATAGCCGACACTCGACATTCTTTTGCCAAGATGTTTACAATCATAGATTTCGAATATGCTACACTTGATTTTTAAAGAGAAAAATTAAACTTACCGGACTTTTGGTAAAAATATTGTTTATTATGTTGTTTATTATATACACAAAATTTGTGCCGCTTCCGGCTCATAAATATCTACTAAATTTCGTAAGGATCTCTCGATTTATAGAAAAAGTTTAAGTACCAAGTTTCATTCCGAATAGTCAATCCTCCTGGTCTGTAGTAGAGATGCCGATTTTTTTTATCAAATATCACTCGTCATTTACGATGAAATTTAAAAAAAATGATCTGAACAAATTTTTGAAAATTTAATTTACTATCTATTTGTTTTTGCCGTTTTTTTGTGAAAAATCGTCATTTACGCAAAATTTTTGGAAAACTGTAGTATATTGTACTGTAGTGTAAATGATGTACCTTTCAAAACATTTGCAAAAAATGGAAAAGCTCTTATGGAAGCTACTACTTTTGGAATTTCCCAATTTTCGGAAAAAAGTATGAGAAGATTCATCTCGACTCGATCAAGCAATCCGTTTGGGCTGTAGAGTGGGCGAATTTTTGTTCAAAAACAGTTTTTTGTTAAAAATCGTCATTTCGGTGGTTTGATTTCGATCAAAAATTACTGGGATCTCTTTATTCATGGAAAAAGCTTAAATATATTTTAGACTGCACGGCATCACACACAAGCAGAAATTTGAGAAAATTAATATTTTTTGACTTCGGCGATATGGCGAATTGTAAATTTGCAAAAATTTCGAGATCAAAATTTTTCATTATTATATTTTATTTTACTACTTAAAATAATGTAATATTTGGATAAAACAAAAACAAATTTGGTTTACACAAATAATGGATTTATGAAAAATTCGCAAGATACCGCTTTATTTAATGTACGGGACTGTTAAAACGCTGGTAGATCTCATATTAAATTCCCCTTGGTGCGAATTGCACATACATATGTCATATCAGTTTTATTTTTTGTTTAAAAAAATGTTCTTCGCATTTTTATTTAATTACTCGTATATATCAATTTATGCGATTTGCTTTTCGCTAGCGAGATAGTGTATTATTTAGCAATCAGGAAAATGTCGATGCAATGCAATTGTCATAGTTGCAGCCAGTGAAACGAGATATTTTTGAATATTAATTTAAAAGGTTAGTTTTATTTTGTAAAGTGATGAGTTTCACGTAACCGAGAATAGACTCGTTTTGACGGTGGCAACACTGATAGCCAAACGATTGCTTGACAGTCTCTTCGAACATAATAATGATGGAATTAGATAATTGTTTTTTTAGACTACATAATTTAGCACTAACGGAACTTTGAACATAAAACTGTAAGATTTACTTATTTACATGCAAGTCAAGTCAAAGAATTTTAATTTATTATCTCACAGATAACAAAAGTAACTTAAATAACATTTAAATCTTAAACAGTTAGAATAATGCAAATAAATCTATAAACAAACTGGTGTATTCGATAAATTTATGGGCCAACCGAGTCCAAATATTTGAACTTCATTTCGATAAATCCAAACCTGAAAATATCCATTCGAGAAACCCTATTTTAAAGGTGGAGAACCAAAATTGTATATCTATTTAGTGCAGTTTTTTTCAGAGAATAAATTAGGAAGCCGATACCAAATTTATTCTGATTCCTCATTTATGCAGAGATCCTTTCTGAAGAAACTGCATTTTCGCGTCAGTTATTGATAATGATACTTAAAGCATCGAGAACACGAATTAGCGTCCAGGTCAACTAGTTTTTGTCAATCTCGTAATTTGAAACAGAATTTCAGCTGTCTCATCGACTGACTACACCACTTGATTCATTTAGCATTACAAATGGAGCGCCACGAGAAGGTATACATCTCTGTCTTTAAATCATTTAAATTCAAACTCTTTTGAAATTTGTTTACGCATAATGTTGCGTGTACATGATCAAGAGTGACATCTTAATGATAGCATACCGCATAACAGTAATATTTATGTCACACATTTGTGAAAGAGATAAAAAATAATTTGCTTCTTATTTCGTCTTGTATCCAGCCTACGCTGATAGGTTGACGCTTAGAAGAGGGTTTTATTAAAAATAAATTCAATTGAGCTACACTAATTAAATTTGAATGATTTTTTTTTCGTTTTCCCGGAAACTCGATTTGGTTACCTCTACCATGTAGATATCAAAGCAAAATTGTTGAAACCTCTGCAAAATTATTTTGTTTATCGTGATATAACCTGGTATATATACAACTTAACATTCGGAATTTTTCGAATATTCGCCGAATTGTTTTTCAAGACACCATTTAGGTCTCGTATAATCATGAATTTGTAAACGCCCGTCTGTATACTATTTGATTAAGTAGACATTTTTATCAACTGAGAAGCTTTTCCGATTAAAGACATGTAATATACAAATATAATATACTAGTTTCTGTTTAAAATACATTATCTTTACGTAAACAGAAAGTCCTTAAAATAAAAATTCAATCAAATTTACCTACTGCGAATTAAATATTTTCGTTCAATTTAGCATTGCTCTCAATTTTTATTTTTATAAATTGTATTGCAGCAGAAACAAATGTGTGTTCATGTTTAAAATATTTTTTTTTTTTTTTTACTTTTGCAAATTTTTTTATACCCTAAAGCTACTCTAATGTTTATTCTCTGTGAAAATGATCACTATTTGTTGAATAATTTAATAGCTAATTATGTATTTAAATATTATTTTATATAATTATTCTGTAACATGAAAACCTAAACATTAAACAACGAAACATATTACGGGTAAGGTACTTAGCTAATATAATTATAATTAAAAAAATACGATATTGTCGGTATTTAATTTTTAGACGTGATAATTTGTGAACCAAATTAGTGATAGAATTTAAAAGTGTGTAACTTAAAAATAACTTGATCCACTTTCGATATTTAGAATTTTCCTCAATAAAATTGTATTGACCTAAACACGAAAAAAATTCTAGCTTAATTTTTATTTATTTATAAACTTATAAATTAATTTATACAATTTAGAAAAAAAAAATTGATTTACCATTATAAAATAAAATCGAGTGATTGCTTTAAAATAAATACAAAATTAAGATAGGTTTTTCTGAAAGATTTTGGTATTGACACAGATTAGAAATATTTAGAAGGTTTTTATATTTTTTCTTATTATTATTATTATTATTATTATTAAATGTTAGAGTAAAACATAAGAAAATGTTCGTTTGTAGGATGATTAATAATAGGTTAGCAATTTTTTGTGTTTTACGGATTAAAGTTTTTCTTTAAGCTTTCGAAAAATAATAATATTTTTAATTATTATTTTTTTACTTTTGTAAAAATTACTAACGGCACGCATTTATCTAACACACACATAAGCCTACACTCAGAAAAATTTAATGAACTACTACCTAATATCGTTATTACAATTAAATTTCTGTTCAGTATTTTTAACAATTTTGTTTTTTGGTGGGTTTTGAGTTGACAATTTCTTGTATGACTGGAGTATGAAAAATTTGCGATTCCATTTTACATCGTGGATCTAATTTAATCCTTTCTTGTTTTAAAATACTCGTTTTAAATTTTTTTATGAATTCTATGGAGTAATTAGAGTCATGTTGGTATATTACTATAAAACAATTTTTACTTATATTTTAATGGATGATCACCAGATTTCACAACATTCGCTAGTTTTGTTCCATAATGTTTCTGTTAATTTTGTTGGTTTGGTTCGAGTAGCAGACCATGTGAAATATAAATTGTACATTGTAAATCTACAATATGAATACAAACCACAGGTTTTCTAATTTGGCCCCTCGTGTAAACTTTGTAAATGTTTTGTTGCAATAAGCTGTCAAGCTGTCGCCACTTCTATTTACTTTCTTATTTAATGTTTAGATATTTCGCTTTTTCGAGAAAGATAATTTTTAAGGAAATACCATTCGGTGCTACCATTTGCTTTCATAGCTGCTTTTTTTATTTTTCTTAATCATGTATTTTCTTATGCGAGATTTGAGCTTTGCCTAATTATAATTGCCAAATATTAACAAAAATACAAAAACTATCTTGAAACTACAATCAAAATACAGAAAATTAAAACAGAATACATATTTAATTTATCATAAATTGAATTTTTGGTATAGCTCGATAGATTAACCTTATACAGGAAACCCTCCAAGAACCCGATTACTTCGTTCCGTGTTCTTTAAATCGTGTTGTTCGATACTACAAAAAGAAAATACATACAAAAAACGTTAAGTTTCAATTTTTTTTGTTATGGTATGCAAAAAACAAAATAAAAGTGAATCAACGAAAATCTTTTTGTTTGAAACCGTGTAATTCGAGGGAAGTGGTATCCGTGAAACAGTGTTCTCATTGAAACCGTGTGCTTGGATAGTTACCTGTATTAATTATTCTACTTACGAGTACAAGCCAATTTGGATGCTGATTTCGATCATCTTTTGTAAATTTTAATATCATATTTTCTGACCAAATACGCGTTGGTTACGTTTTTACTTTAGATAGAGAAAGAAAGTAGAAAGTAGGTAGGGATACTGGTTGACATGTGAGACCAACAAAATTTTGCCGGCAACAAAGTTTCTTATACTTTTATAACCAATTTTTTCCAAAAAAACAAAACACATTATGTTGCTCTAAATTTGCCTTTCAGTGTATAAATTATGAGTAGGCACACAGTACAAGTGAGTGGGAATATAAAGTTGTTTGTATGGTGTTTAAATACAGTAGCAGTTAATTAACAATATAATAATTTTTTATGCGATAAACTTGACAAAGATTATTATAACCAAAATCAGTAATAATTGCCGAATTATTAAAAATTGCGATGATTAATATGTTGGAGTTGAGAAAAATCTTCTCTTTGTTGCTTTATGTAGTAATTAACTATTTTGGCAATAAATTTCAATTTATAACCTACGAGTTGTGCGACTGTAGTTTATTTTCTAAAAAAAAAATCAGTCGTAGTTTTTATTAAACAAAACGCAACAATATAATTCTATTAAAGAGTAGAGCTACATGGCCCTAATTGTAACCAATTTACAAAATACAACAGAACACAACTACCCCGATTAATAAACTCAAAAGTGATCTTAATGTTTTTCAATATATATATATATAATATTATTTAATTTATTCAATTGTATTTGATTGAATAAAATTTTCAACAATAAAATTATGACGTTGTTTTAAAAATTCAACCAACAAGTGTATATACATTTTATTATTTTGAATTAAATAAGACAATTCAAAAACTCTTACTTTCAATTGGCACACATATATAACGTTTGTATATATGTATACATATGTATATATTATTTTTTCAGTTTGATACATTTTTTGTCCACTTGTGATATACACATATGTATATAATACAGCTGTTGGCAACCTATAAAATTCAAATGATAAAAAATTTCGCAATTTGTTAGGTAATCTTGATCCGCTGCGAATAGTCTCATATCAACATACTTAATATAATATATTTTTCTGAGAATGGATTATCTTGGTAAATATATTGTCATGAATTTTATAAAAAAATATATTAAAATCAGCTGGTTACTCGTAGAAATATTTTTTATTTGGTGGGTCGGACTTTCTTCTGTTGATTTATAATAATTTCGTACAAAAAAATAATTTAAAATATAAATTCTGTGTTTATATATTTTATTTCAAGCGCATTGCCAAGGATAAAAAATTATTTATATGTGATACACACTTTAATTGCTTGGCGTACATTTGGCGGATCAATACGACATTTTATTTTGTCGCGTTTTCTTCTGACTATATATTTTAATTAAATTAAATTACTTTGATTGTTGTTTTTTCGATGTTGACAAATTTAAATTAAACAATATTAATGATTCTTTAGGGAGTGTCAATTAATTTTGTTTTGATGTATCTTAGTAAATAGACACCCATTGCAACCATATTATCAAATGTATAATTCCAATTTGTGATTTATTGGTCGTGCACAAAATTATAAACAAACAAAAATTTAGAACAAACTAAATTAAATCGATAATAAATTATTAACGCATTCTAAAGATCAATGATTCCTTTCACTTTACTCGTACACTAAACATGCAGACTTAATTTATAAAAAAGATTTATTACTTAATTTATCTTGTTCTTTGTAAAAAGTACAAATTCAAGTCTTAACTATATCATTTTATGTTATGTGAACGTACTGTGTGATCGATATAATTAAATCGGTAACACAATCGTATAAAGGTAAATAAAATATTATTTGACAGTTCGAATAAAAAGTCTATTAAAATTTTGTGTACCAACTACTACATATATTATAAAATCTGTATAGTAAAAAACGGCTCGTGTTCTAATTTTAAATACACAAAAATCATGTGTGTTTTGTATCTCTAACACATGAATTTTTATTATTATTTATTTCGCCTTGAACTCAAAGCTAATTTTTACTCACATGAAAAAAAAAAAACATTAAAAATAAATAACAAAATATTAAAAATACTTTTCGTTATATAAAAATTTTTATTATAAAATTTTTTCGCGCAATTAATTTTTCATCGTTAATAAAATTAAACTTTTATTGAATTTTATTTGTTAAAAAGCTTTAATGTGTATTTCGTACAAATACTAGAGCGTGCCTCTGCGCATCTCATAAAAGAAGGTGGAAAATAATAAATAATAATTAATATTCTTATAAAATTATCATATTACATTATTGGAATTCGGTCGTGGCAAGAAGATATTCCTAAAAATATACATCGATTTTTCTATGTAGATGTGTTATACGAATTTGTCTAACTAGATTGCGTTGTGATGACAGATAAATTTTGTGAATGAGATTTGGTCAATATTAACTTAACATACTATACACATGTTCATATTAATTCGTTTAATGGATTCTCAGCAGAAATTTTAATGCATTGTATTTAGATTTGAAATGTTGCTGTCACTGTTGATGTGGTATTTTAAAATCAATTTAAACTTTACGTGTCAGGTCCATGAGAAATAATTTTTAAATGGATACAATTTTCCAATTTCAAATTTGATTTTAATCATTTCAAAATTAATGATAATATTTTTTGAAATTATGTGTTTTTGACAGAACGTGTTTTACATTTTTCATCTGTATTTATTTGGGGCAAAAATTGGGGTTCTGTTGAGTTCATTTTAATCCAAGTACAGTGTTCTAGGGATATGGAATCTATATCCTCTATCTAGAGGGTTTGTCACTTGTTTCCATTTTCTGATTTTCATTTTTAAGGTTACATTTAATTAATCATTGTTGAGTTTACTTACGGCCTAATTAACCCTCTTCACCAACATGCTGAAGGATCTTTATCATCTGCTATTGCACAGTGGCAATCACAAATCACCTTGTTCCACAATGATTTGGAAGAACGCTCAACACGGAGCCTGGTTTACTAACCGGCACCATCGTTGTGCTTATTATAATTTCAGTGTGTACAAAAAGAAAAAAAAATTCTTTTCGTATCCCCATAAATGTACATATGTATTACATTTATATTGAAAATTGTGTGGGAATTTTCCCTTTTTCGCTATTAGTATATATAGGTTTTCATGTTACGTATATTTTGTATTGCAACATTTTAGTTAGTCTCACAGAAACGGACCAAATTATTTTTAAACAAATAAATTTTAAGGATATATGATGTAGTTAGCTTAGCTGTTACGAATATTCATAAATTTCAAAAATTTCAAAAAAAAAAAAAAAATCCAGTGACGAGAAATTTTTTCTTTGCGGGTGAAATATGTTTTTTTTGTTCATTCTGGACGGGGTTTTGTATGAATTATGTAAATTTTTCTTTGATATGATAAAAAGAACATTCGTCATTTCACGGAATGTAAGTTTCCTCGGATTATGTTTTATTCTTGGTTGGTTTTCCACAAATTAATCAATAAAAAAGGCCATGCATTTAGACCTTTGAATCAATGTAACTTGGTAAAGAGTACGAATTTCGTTGATGTAAAATATAACAATTATTAAATTATATGTAGCCACTACAAAATATTCAAACCAATGCACGCTTAAGTAAAGTTTTCGATGCGAATCATAGACTAGATACAGCTATGTAGTCAAAAAAAAAAACGGGCCCGTGCTATTACGGAAATTATTAAGTATTATTTTACAGTTATGTACTACTAATAAAATAACAAATTGATTTTCACTAAACAAAAAAAAAAAAAAATCTAACCAGATTATCGCATGGCACTCTAAAACCGAGTATTTCCTCCAAGAGCAGAGCATATAGATTCGGTTTAACGGAATTTTTTAGTAGGTTTGCATTTTGTGCTATAAGCGGGTTTTTAAAATTCCGGTTTTGTACAATTAGATAAATAATTCCACTTATGTGGATTTAAATGTCAAATTATCTCGTGACGGGATTTAGAGATGAAATATTTTTATATTTTAATGGAATGTTTAAAAATTTTATATTTTGGTTTATTTTAAAAGGACAACATAATGAATATTATGGTCAAAATATCTAAAACGATTTTAAAAGCTTAGTAATTTAAATCGGTCATCTAAACTTGTAATAAATACCGGAGACTAAACATCGAATTGGATTCATAACTCATAGTTTATTCGATACCATTTTGATATTTTAAAATACGAACATATGAATTGAGAAATTATTGCAATAATCTAAGAAAATTAAACTTGAATCTAAACAAAAATTATGTTCGTTTAATAGAAATAACGAAATTATTTATGATTGACCCTCACAGACAATTTCTTAACTTTTTGGTATTAATTTAAAACGTTTCAATTTAATTATAAGCTAATTCATTTTTATTTTGCTTTAATTATTTCAATTAAAATTCCATTAAGGTTTAAACGATTAAACTGCCGATTTTTTTTTTCAATTTTGACGTTTTTCTCGATGTTCTAAAAGCACGTAAAACTAACAAGAATTCAAATTAGTGGAATGCAATTATTCCGTGGGAGATTGAAAATCGAGATTAAAAATAATTACATTTTATTTCATTCTGTCTTGTGAATCCGGAACCCATGTGCTGATCATATTTAACATTCTTTTTGGTATTCATGAACGATCATTTTTGTATGGAAATCTCTCGATATAAATTAAATTTGAGTTTTTTTAGTTACATTTACTCATCTCTCCTTAGCATTTATGGTAACTTTTAACAATTTTAATTCGAGTAAGCTTGGAAATATTTTTGAATCCGTTAAAAATTTCTCGTTGTTTTTCATGATGTATCATGTCCTATTCTTCCTGGAGAGCTGATTGATAATTACCTAAAGTTTCGGCAACGATGTCCTTTAATATCCTTAAACTGGCATATTACACACGTGTTCAATTGTATCGAGATCTAGGCTGCAGCGGGCGAAACCATTTGTTTTATTTATCAAAATCGGCTGAAAGTCTGGTTATGTAGCTGTTCTTCTGGACTGCAGAGCATATTCATGTAACTTCCGCGATACTGTGCTAACTGAAATGTTGATCCTGAGTACATGCGCCAATCCATCAGCGATAGTTTTAGCGGTTTGGGAATGATTTTTAGCGATACCGCTAGCATAATTCGATACTTTGGCTCGTTTCGGAATATAATAAAAAAAAATTAAAATAAAAAAATAAAATTTGATGATTTGTACTTCAATGGTGATTTGCCAAACCCCAATAAACATTTCACAAAGAACTCCATTCCCTTTCTCGTGCGAAATACATATTGTTTCCATGGAAAGAAACATGAAAATAACGCGGAATGTCGTTTATCCTGTCAAAGAAAAGTGTCCCAAAATTCCGGTGTCTTATGAATGTGTTAGTAAATATAAAAAGAAAAGAGAAAACAATCAAATTAGAACAGAGGTGGATTTTTGTTAGAATTTCTCGTTTTTTCCACCGACTTTTCCATTCTAATTCACATCACTTTTCTGTATGCAACTAGAGCAAATTTCCATAATGGTTTTAATAATAATTTTCTTCCGAAATTAAAAAATATTTTGTTGTATATATTTCAATTTTTTATAATAGTTTTATTTTTTATTTAGTTAAATATACACAATAACATAATTTTTTATTAAAATTTCATAAAATTCTCCTCTGTATTGGCATCCGTATAACGCACTATTAAAATCTTCAATATGAGCATAAAAAAAATTAGAACAAGAAAATTATACAACAAAAATTTGCGTATACAAAATGATGTATGGATATGACGACGCCATTTTAAATTTGATTTTTATCCCTATTTAGTTCAATTTTGATAATAGCTATCACTTACTGCCATTCAAATAAAATAATAAATTACTTTTATTATTAACAACACATTATACGCATACATAATTAAGCACTTAAGAAAATAAAATCAAAAAAAATGTTCACGCGAAATGTGATCGCTCGTCAACTTGTCATATAAAACTCAAAATACAAAACAAAACTAAAAACTAAAAATCGCGAAACAGAAAGAGAAAGAAAATTATTTTTGTGGATATTTTTGTATCTTTGATATTTTGTAGTACGGAATTTGGTATGGAATTAGAGCTATTTATTCCACACAGTAGAAAAATTGCATACTGGAACACTACTGAACAACTACTCCAACCCATTTGACAGATGTTGCTTTAACAACATGGCTGCTATAACAAATTTCGGGCGTCCCTATTGAAGGACGCTTTACATTTTTAAACATTTTTTTTAAAAAAATGCTATATGGTTCCGTTTGTCCGTCTGTGTCCACGATAACTTGAGAACGGATGGAGATATCAACTTAATTTCTCCACTAAAAGTTTAAGCAATTCACGGGATGGACCCTATTGCTTTGGACATTGATGTGTTTAGGATGTTCGGAGATATGTTATGTGACCCCCCTCCTTAAAATTGATAGATTTTTTTTTTTATTTTCTATTCTATTTTGGTTTCATAGAGCATGTGAATGTGGAATAAATATATATCTCGTGTGGATGTGGGTTTTTGTGGGTGGTGTGGTTAGGGGAGTGGTAGGAGTGGTGGTATGGGAGGTGGAGGTGGTGAGTTGAGGTGTTTTGAGTTTGGGGTGGCAATTTGGGATTTGGTGGATGAGGATTTGTGGAGGTGGTGTGTGTGGGTGTGGGTATGGAGGTGTTAAAGGGTGATGATATAGGAGGTGCGGTATAGGGTGGTGCGGGTGAAATGGTTTTTGGAGTTTGAATCGGATAGTGGTTGGGGGTGGTAATGATGTTTAGGTGTGTTGGTTTGCTGTTGATTGGTGTCGGTTGAGTTATGGTGGATTGTGGTCGGTGGGGCTTGGTGCAGATGCGATTAGGTGGGTGTGGGTAGATGTGGTTGGGTGTGATATTTGAAATACGCAAATGAGGCAACAAAAATGCTTATAGTGTTCGGTTCGAACCTTCCCGTATTTTTTGTAAATTGTTGCGCACAAACAAAAATATTTTGTTTTTTTTTGCGTAGCTAGGTATATGTTTACGTAGTTTTATGAAAAATCAGAGATACAACCATGACATCAGAAAAAAATTTTCGACCAATCATATTGCTGCAAAATGACATTATGCATTTTTTCACAAGAGATGGTTGGTTGAAAAAATTGTTTGAAATGAATGTACGAAAAAGTATGAATCTCCAGCTTAAGTCTACAAATTAGACTTGAAATTTCATTTCAAATACCAAAGAAAAAATCAGAATTGGATTTGAAAATTATAAAATAACAAATAGTCAATCTTATTCTGGGAATCTGTATTTGAGTCTTATTTAATATATCGGGTGCATTAAATTGGACTTTTACTATATTACCAATAAAAAAACTAACCATTCGCACCGGTTTTGTAACGTTGTCAAGTTGTAAGTCTTTCAACCAGTATGCTAGAACGGACACCACACATTAATGACATATTCCAGCTGGGATTGACCGTAAGCGCAATACAGGATCGTAATTGTGTCCAAATTGAAAATGTCGCCCGTACAATGTTTGATAATTTCGAGGATGGAGCTAGCTCTAGCGACGCATAGCTTGATGCATCTAGTAAATATCATATTTTCAACGAAAATAACCAATAAAGGCAGGTTTATGGTTGCGTTAGTTCGTTCGGTCATTTTTTCGACCAACCATCTCTAGTTGAAAAATCCAGAAGAAAAAATCGTAATTTTTGAGCAATATGATTGGTCGAAAAAATTATCAGAACCAACGAGCGAGCACCAACCATAAATCCGACCTAAGGCCTAGTTTCAAGTATTTTCTGAAGAAGAACTTCATTTATCGTATACTTTGGCGTACCAGGATTAGTTTTTCGAATAAATGATTTACACTAATCAATGTTGAGACTCAGTAAATTAAACTCGCACACCATATCGCTAGATGGTCGATACATTTTTGCAGATTATTCCCGTCGCAAAGTGACTCGATAGTTCTGTTGTTTTTCAGGTGATCTGCGTACAATAAAATTGTGGAATGTGTTTTTCACTTTACATATATCATTAATGAAGATTGTGAAAATCCTCCGGCCTACATAGCAGCCTATAGTTCACCCAAAACATGTCAATAAATTGGAAGCGCTTGTTCAAATATTACAAAACATGATCCATAGACAAAAAACCATTAAAACAAAGTCGGTTGAAAATTTGTTTAGAATTGAAACAAAGAAAAATTTGAATTGCAATGCACTTATGAATTCACCTACAAGCTCCAGCACTGAAGTATTTTTTGGTAATTTTTCATTCACCAGTCAGACATTTGACACATTTTTGAAAATAAAATGGTTTTTAAATCACTGAATATAACGTAAATATCCAATGTAACGTAGAAAAAAATGCATTTTACATTGGAACAACTATTAAAATCTATTACTACTATTAAGATAAAAATGAATTTTTAGACAAAATTAGGTCGGGAAAATTACCAACGGCGACGAGAGGGGTTGGTCTGATGTTCATTAGACAAAATATTATCACTTTAGTACCGTATTTCATATAATATTTTGTTGCATTATGTAAAAGTTGTAAAAGTCATAAAATAGTTTTAGAGAAATAAGTAATATTTTAGCTAAGAAGCTGAAACAACCATTTTAAAAATGCAAATCGTTAAATTACGATCGCAGGATGTTGTATTGTAACTATTAAATTTAGTACCAGTCTCAATAGCGAGAGGTACTACTCGGATGTTTTACTTTACAGCTTACTGTAATATTAAGAATTTTATTTTAGATTTGTTGGAAATTCAAATTTAGTATTTATAACAATTTTGACCAAAAGGTGAATTCGATTAGTTATTAGTTGAAATATGAAAAATATTTGAACGCAATTTTGAAAAATATTTGAACGGTTCTGCAAAACCACTTCTTCCATTCTTTTTGCCCGAAAAAATTAGGGAATTTGAAGGGGAAGGGTGTAGAAACGAATTTTTGAACGAAAGGAATGTATAGAAAACAAAGAGAAGAGTATAGGAGAGCAAGAAATAATAATAGGTATAATGTGATGTGATAGTCAAGTCAATATTTTGCATTATCGAGAGTTTTTGTATATGTTATAAATGATAAATATCGATAATCATCCGTAATAATCATTAACGTGACTTAACGTTAGGAAAAAATAAAGACGAAGAAAACATAATTAATATTAATTTTAAAAAATTTAAGGCAAAAGAACCAAATATTTTATGATAAATTGAATATCTTATAAAGTTAACATCATCAATTTTTTGTGCTTTGTCATGTAAAATAGAAAATTTTTCATCATTTTTCGTTTTTCTCTTCTCGTAGAAAATTGTAAAATTCACAAAAACATATTTAAAGGAATATTAATCGTTCAATTCAACAAGTGAAAATGTTCTTCCTTAATATCAAATAATATTTCAATTGTGTTCTATTCGGAATTATTAAGTTCGAATGAAACGGAAATCTTTATGCTTATGGGATATATATGACTTTACGTCGTATACTTTTAATGTCATCGAATTAGCATAAATCTAATTTTAATTATTATTTTGATTCAATTTTAATTAACTTTTATTATATATGGAAATAAACTGAATTACATTTCTTATAACTAAATAATAATTATTTCATTTATATTCTATTTGAGAACACAGATCTCAGAATTTTGTTCTAAAATAATGTCAATGCACTTTGTTGTACCAAATATAAGGATGGTTGTGTATTTATTTTTTTAATTTTTTCTTATCGTATCGTTTACTTTTATGTTAATTTATAATATGTATGAAAGTTCAAGGAAAACTCATGAATAATTAAATATTGTATAACCATATGTTTGATTTAATAACTGGTGGGTGGGGCTTTTGTATGCGATTTGACAATATATACCTTTTTGTTTTATGTGTGTTTGTATTTGCATTTTATAACAACCTATTTGAGAGTTTAATACATATATAAAGTTTTATGTGCCTTAAAATTCTGGTACATATGATTTTATTATTCTCCTCCATATGCCATCACACCACACCATATTCACTACACCAGAAAAATATTATACATCTTACAATATTTTTTTATTTTATGATTGCAATTTTATATACGAAGAGAACATTATTCCGTCCTTTTGTTACGTCAGACATATTAAACAGAAGAAAATGCTTTTGACGAAATGATACAATCAAAAATAAATAAATAAATGTTTTATTATACATAATACTCCTCTGTCAATGGCATATTCATTTAAATGCTTATTCTGGGTAATAGTTGTCCAAAGTTTGAATATATAGTTTCATTGTGACGATAAAAAAAAAGATTTAATTTTTTATGGATTTTTAATTATATCTTGAATAAAACTTAAATGATTTCATGCATTTAGTATTTTTTATCAAGAGAAAATAAAAATTAATTTAATTTTTAAAAAATTTAAAAAGTAAACAAACAAATTTCTTTTTAAAATTAGAATTTGGGTGTGTATATATTTATAACACCACCGTGGCTAGATACAGTACAAATATTTTTTAATTGCAATAGAAATATAAAATTATGTTTAACTGAGCGAGAAGTTCTGCGGTCCGCTGTTTCTTTTAACGCTGTACAATTAATTTAAATAATTTAATTTGGTTTGTGATCCTAAAAATATAATTTTCGGGGTTCTGCGCGTACTTTGAGCGTGCAATATTTTTGTGTGCACGAAAACCAAGTAACAAATAAACATTGTAATAAATAATGACGATATCACAGCCACCAACGTGAAAAATAAATACATTTTCCTATAAAATATCGAAATGATAATAGTATAAAGATATGCTTATCACGTCCGTATAAATACATTATTTTATGTTTTCGAAACAGTGGGAATCCTAGTATTTATATAAATAACTGTACATACATATGTGACACAGACTTGTATTAATGTCCTTATTATGTACGATTTGGAAAAGTAACTTTGGTAAAGTATTTTCGGTGTTCAACAACGTACGTATATAGCTTTAAAAGTTTAATCAAATATTTAACATAGAATTCGATCAAAAATTATGTACTTTAGCTTATGTAGAAATTTTTATGCTGTTCCGAAAATAATAAAACGTTTACAGCTTTCCGCATGACGATAGAACGTTATTTATTTTTACAATAAAATTGAAAATGTAAATATTACTCACTGGAGAAGGATTTAAAATCTTAAAAGTAAAATTGCACACTAAGCATTATATGAATTAACATTAAAGCCTTAAAAATTAAATTTTATGTAAATTAAATAATTTACCAATTTAAATTATTTATATAAATGAAATCTCATTAAAAATAAATAAATAAAATGCTAAATCCAAGACCAAAACTAGGTGTCAACATATTCTCTGCTCTAGTATACATATAATATAAATGGATTTTATAACTCAACCCTATTAAATACTGTATATATACATATATACATATTCGAGCAACAACATTAAAGTTAAATAAATACCAAAACATAATACTCGAACATAAAAAAATGCAAGTGGTAAAGTCAAAGTTGGCTGCAAGTCGATGCACTTAAAAATGCGGGGGGTGGAATGTCGGTAAACTCATACTATATGCATTTTCTTTTTGATCTCATTTTTCTCTGTGTATTTATGTATGTGCATGAAAAACGGAACTACCGCCAATATGAAAATAAAACTTAAGTTTTTTGTTTGCACTTTTCTCGGTTTTCTTCTGTTGAACCAAAATGAAAATTAAGAGTTGAATGGCACACAAAAAAAATATAAAATCTTCGAAATTATTGGCGTTCCAGTGCCATAGTTTAAATTCTTTATAAGTATATGTATTATATATATGTATATCTAAAAAAAATCTTAATCTTATGTTGTATTATACTGAGAAAAGAGTTTGCACCAAGTAAGTATGTATCTTGTACAAAATTATTACATTTCGCCTTCAAGGTTTCTTGATATTTTATAATAAGCGATTACTAGTTAAATGAACCCAAAAAATAAATTTATTTTTGTGAACAGAACAAATATAAAACTTTTAAAACGAAATGAAACATGCATTTGATGTTTTCTCGAGCTTTTTTGTTTCTCTGTTAGCTTTTCTGTTTATTTTATTTTTAAAACATAAATATACTTTTTTTTTAGTTTTAACAAAATATTATTATTATTATTATTATTATTAATATATTTTTTTTGTTTCAAACGAAGGAAAATTATGAATATTTAAGTATTTTTAGTAATGGAATTTCTTGTGTTTAAGTTCATTGGAGCTGTGTGCTTTTTTATGATTGCACATGAACACAAAACAAGCTTTATAGCCAAATGGTACAAAATATTATTTAATTTTTTATAACACAAGTTACCTTGTGTGGCATTTATAGGAGAGAGTTGTTCTAATTTTGGTGTATACAGTTATTGTCCTTTTAGCTCTATATACTGTACTAGTTGGATTACAAATTGGTCGTTTGTTGCGATTTTAAACAAAAAGAAATGAAATCGAGATGTTCGGGTTATGTGGAATGTAATAAAATAAATGTCATGTTGCAACAAATGGAATTTTTTACTAAATCTGTTGAACTTGTGACGTCAATTACATTCTGAAATCACATTTCCCAATTGGAAATGCAGTTTTTATTTGTGCAATCTGATTAGTGTATTGCATGATATTATTATAAAAAAATGTTCGTGTGATATTTATTTGGTTTTGGGTGATGATCTAGTTTATAAGTTGGAGTCGTCTGGCATAATTTTTTATGAACCTTTTGATTTTTCGTAATTGTCTATCATAGATTTATAAATAGAGCATGCTTTAAAATGAAAGTTTAGTTGACATCGGATGATTTACATTTTATTAGGGCCTTTAGTAAATAATACCAACGGCATCCTACCAGTCGGTTAAAATATGCTCTAGTTAAGCTAGGTCAATGTTGGATCCTTTAGCGCACGTCTAAATTCCAGAATTTCATTGAAATGCATGTTACAAAACCCTTTTCAATTTTACAAAACAAGAATGGAGTATTGGATGACGCCAGGAAAACCGAATCTGCAAACATATTGTAATCGTTTAAATAGAGCAGTTGCTTACGTCAACCGAGGTAATTTTTAGGCAAAAAGGTTTTCCTCGTTTAATAAATTTTACATTTTTTTGTGGTTTTGAACACGACAGGCATTATTTAACACGTTTCCGGACGTGAATGCTATAGCATTCATACAACTTTTTCGTATTTTAAGAAATAAGACGCCATATTTTTCAATTCTCAATAATACATTCCTTTTCGCGACGAAATATCATTGCAATTACAAAAGTTTACAAATTTTTGTTAAACACATTTTGAAAGCGTCCGCGAACGTGTTAAAACCCATCTGATTTATTTTTATTAAATCTTCTCTTAAAGAGTAGAAATTATAAGTTGAGCTCTAATAAAAGTGTTACAATTCATTTCATTAAGCCTTTTGAGATTTTAAAGTTTAACGTTCAATTTTACCATTAAAGCTAATAAAATCGACTGTATCTTTGTCCAAACCAAATGAATTTTGTTCGTAGTAACCAGCTCGCGTATCCGTTAGAGATAATTATAATTAGATAAAATTTGTCCCTAGGTCCCAATGACGTTTATATAGCCGCACCCACATGTTTCACATGTTGCCACATGTCTGGAGTTTGGGGAATAATGGAAATTATATTTGATAAATGAACTTTTAGAATAAATGGGTCACAAATGATTTATTAAATTAGCCTAATTTCCATCAGATATTTCATCTTGAAATAGTAAAAACAAAACATTTTTAAATGTTAAGTTCCGCACAATCTCATCTAGCTGTGATAACTGACTACCAATAATAATTGCAAATTATCAGGATAAAGATGAAACTGGCAATTCAAGATTCACCATTGCAGTTCATTATGTATACGAGTACAGGTAAAAAGTATCAAATTTTCTTTTTTGGTTATATCTTAATTCTTTAGAAATTCGTAAAAAGCCATGCTAAATTTAGTAAACAATTCAACATTTCTTTAGACGAAAGCAAAACTTGTTAATGTAAGTAAATAATTCTTTTAATATTTGCACTTAACGCTAATTTATCGCGTTTTTACATTGCTCCGGTAACCGAAATTTGAAAAGTATTTACATAGCATCTGAACCGAATTACACCATCGCCAAAAATACAGTAAAAAACCAAATTTTCCGCAAAGAATTATAAATCAGTTAGGCCGAAATTACCTTGATTATGATTGGTTTATCCATTCTCTTTTTTCGAGTGTAATTTACGCCTTTTTACTATTAAGCAGAGCAGTAAACTTTTTAAACTTTGTAAATTATTTAAAATGTTGCTGTTTCCCATCTAGTTGTGAGCAGGCAAAATTTTGGCATAATGGTTTTTAGCTATTTAATTTTAAGTTGTCTAATTTTAAATTAACTGAACTGAAATTTGAAATATGAATTAATTTTCAATCAAAATGTAAAAAAAAAGCATTGTTTTTAGCTTGACTATTTTATATGTATGCTGTTTCACTATGGTGAAATTTAGCTTTGCTGTAGATCGTGGTGCTAAATGTATCATATACTAAATCACGACTACACATAATCAAATTATTAACTCCTTTCATAAATAAACTAATTGCGCTATCATTTTTTTTTACCAGAGATCACTGAAGTTTAGAACCAAAGTAATATTTTGACAGAAAGATCATTAATATTATTTGTACTATACCAAAATCTCTTCTGCTTAGGAGCATCACACAAAAAACTAAAAGAAAAATCTGGAATCTTAATGGTTCACAATTTATCAAAATATATTTTCCGAAAAACTCTCAGTATACAATACTATTTATACGAGTATGTATATACGAATAAATACCACACATGGAAATCATTATTTGATTTTTTTTGTTAGATTTTATTTTAAATAAATTTCTCAACATTACGAGTTTATAGAGGAAACTTGAGAGATTGGAATTTCGAGAGTTGCTTTCAAAATATAAAATTTGTGATTGATTATGTTTATACTTTAGTTAAGCAAAATTCTATATATTTACGGGTATTATATGTATAGTATGTATGTGTGTGTGTGTTAAATGTAAATTTGATACTCGATATCGTCCGTATATAGACTTGAAACCCAAAAAGCTTTTAATTATTGTAACTTTCGTACAAAATGGAAACAAAAGAAATTGTGCAAACGAGTAGGAAAAGTTCAACAATTTTCATTACATGAAAACTTTGTAGCATTAAATCAATCGGGGTTTTCTTTCTATTATAAACAAAAACACAACAACTTGAAATTTACAAATAACAATAATAATGGAAGATTATTTTCTTATATCCAAAAGGCAAAATAATGAAAAAAGCACAACAAAACATTTCGCACAGTTGAAAGGAACAAGAAAAACTTTTCTTTTAAACAGCTACAACAAAAATGTAAATAATTATGTATATTTCAATTTTAGTTTGTGTAATTCATTAGTTTAAAACATGATGCTAGTGAAAGCAAGGTTTGTAATGCAATAAGAAAATGTATAAACATTCTTACAAGTTCTTGTGCGATAATTATTTAAAAAAACATAAAGTTTAGTTATAAAGTTCATGATAACATTAATTTTTCGCTTTATATACTAATATAATATATGTTGTGGAAAAATTGAAAATATCTGTAATATAAAATATAATATTATGTATTTGGATTAGAAAGGAAGGAAATCTTAAAGCAGTTTTTTCTTCTCGTTATGAAAAGGAATATAATAAATAAGTACAATTTATAGGACAATTTGGTTATAGCAAAATATCTCTATAAAATATGTAACTTTTTTATGTTCTTTTATGTTGTGTGTGATTTCAATAGCCATTCGCTGTTTGAGATCTTGACTAACAAATACTTATTATTATGTTTCCTGGGATTTCTTTATGTTTTTTTTATTGCTATTCAGTTATCATGGATATATACAGCTTTTATTATATATTTCGGACTTTAATTGAAGATATACTCAAATATTACTATAAGAAAAGGACTTTTGTAGTATATTTGGGCCAATTTGTTTTTTTCTAAAGGGCAAAATCTCTTCGTCCAACTCCTATTATAAGAAAATCTTAATTGCTTTAAAAGCTTTGAGCGAGTGTCGGATTAGTAGAAAATTCAAATATTCCTATACAAAATGCTGTTTGGTTGGGTATGTGAAGCTTATTTTTGTACCTCATTTTGCAAAGATCTCAATAAAATGTCAAACTATACTTGAAAGATTTAACTTGGAATTAACGCTAAAATGAAAACAAAAACTCCAAAAACCTGGACATTGGCCGCTATCCCAACCACATTTTACCTTGTCATCTCTGTTATTATGTTAAATAACATGTAAAGTTGTGTTTATAGTATCCTGACCAAAAACTTTTTATTATGATATTAGTTTAATATTTCATTTAACATGAAAAACGCTGTTTTGGCATTTCTGGCAATTTTCAATTTGTTATGTCTTGTTATTTTTTATGTTATGTTGATACGAACAGCAAAGAAAAATGTGCTTTATAAAATTTTATGGAACACAACTTAAAAAATAGTGCCCGATTCTTGTCACATTCTTTAAAATAAAACTTTAGTACATATTTTAATAACAATTAAAAAGAGTTCACATTCAATACTATTCGTATATTCACTTACAGTATGGCAAGAAGAGCGTGTACGGCGAAAAACTAAGTAAAAATAAAAACGATTTTTTTGTTTTTATTACGAAAGTTTATTGTATTTTCTTGGGCGCTATCAACTAAACATAGTAAAGTCACCATTACTGGTAATAGTTGCCTGGCTCCTTTTGTCCATACTATCAATCAAGTTTTCTTCATACTGTGGTGATAAATTTTTCTATATCTTCAGGACAACTTTAAAAAAAAAACTGCAACAACTCAACAGCGATGTGTCGTAAATCAATTGCAATTGTCTCATTCTTAAGGTTTCTAAATTCTCTACAAAATGGCTTATTTGAATTCGGGAATGAAACATCAGGAAAGTTGGTTGGCTGTCTTAAAGTTCGGTTCATGATAGATGGCGTTGTAGTCGACGAAATTCAGTTTTTTCAATTTCTTCTTAGAACACACACATTCGATTCTGCAATACGTTTGAAATAAAAAACATCACGTTTTCATTGGAAATACTCGAAATTCGTCATCAACACAATTTATTAATGTAAATGGCAGGTGAATAAAATAATTTTAGCTTAAAATAAGTGTTCAAAATGATGGCCTGCGACTTCAATGCACTTATTAATACGCATCATGAACCGAACAAAATATTTCATTCAAATCATACGTACTTTTAGTCGTAGAATCCGTATCTGCAATAGAAAATATGGCTTCCTATCTTATGTGTACAGATTATTCTTATTCTTATCTTCTTTGTACTTCCTATCTTAGTTTAAAAGTTACCCCCGCCCCACCTATAAAGCGGGGGGTGGGGGACTATTTTTGTATTTGCACTAATGTATTTCCCCCGCGGTATGATTAAATTTTGATTATGGACATTTTTTCCGTAGAGTGGCTATTTTTCGAGATATTTGATCGTCTCAGTTTAAAAGAAACACCCGGTATAAAAAAGTAGAAAACATTTGTACAAATTATGAGACAATAGATAGAGGCAAAATCTGAACCACTACAAAAAAGGAGAATGGGGCCATCAAACAGTTAATTTCTAAAAATTCTTGGTGAAAATGTGGCGTACTAGCCAATTTTATTATGAAATTTACTATTACTGTGTATGTGTATCTTATTTCTGCTCTAACTGATCCGCTTGATCTGCATACTAAAATGTTGTTGCTTTTTCCTCTCTAATCGATATGACCAATTTTGCTGGAGTTCTTTATTTATTTTAGATCGATTTTTTTGATTTACAAAAATATTTCTCAGATTGATTTTGGTTTAGCTAACTTCACGTAATTCAAAGTGCAGAACTACAGCTCAAACATCTATCACTCGTCTACTTGATGGATACGGAAGAAAATTATGATGAAAGTAGCATATAGTTTAACTAAATATTGGCATAAGATTTTATGTAGACAATTATAACTTTTGATAACAGATGACATTTGACTTTATTTGATGTAACGAATCTGAAATCTGTTTCATATTTGATTTTCAAATTTCAAAATCTTTTCTCTCTACAGATTTAAATCAGTAACACAGCATATAACATGAGACAACTTGAACACCAAAATTTGATAAAATTTTTAAGTTATGCTATTTTAGAAATTTATAACATAAAATCAATCGGTGTCCTTTTACTTTCCAATTTGTAATTATTATATATCTTGAAATATTTGCAAAAAATCAGTCACCACGTTTTAGAAGTTATATTTTTAGGCCTGACGAAATTTGAGTTTTTAAGAACGTTTTAGACATGAAAAGTTTTATCCAATTCAAAAAATTCGTGTATAGTAAAAATTGAAATATTTAATTAGTTGTAATTTTTTATCTGTAGTGGTACACGATTTACAACTTGTTCAAAAACAAATCATTTATTCCACAATTACAGACAGATACTCTTGTTACTGGTTTCTTTTTACAACGCACGTTAATTAATCAAATTAAAAAAATATTTTCAATATAATATTTTGATATAATTTGTGAAATTTTAATTGGCTGTCGATCTAGCCGTGAATAAAGCTTAATCATCTCAAATTTTATAATGTGATACAATAAAACTGGGGCCTACCGTAAAATCTTTGTACAATCGAAAAATCATTTAACCTATGGCCTTTAATGAAACCATTTAACTAACTAGAAATAAATCGCTTGCGATTGTTTAAATATAAACCAAATCAAAAACAAATTTTTGTTCACACTCGCTTAAATTTTCCATCATAATTCATCAGCGCATCATGACAACATAAGCACACGACAAATTGCATAATAAAGTTGTCCCAGATTTATACGTATTTCTGTCAGTCAAAAAGAACTTAAAATATGTTCACACCTACAACTATCCCATTTCATTTCTTATACAAAACATACTGAAAAAAAATTATTTTTGAAAAATAATTTTGATCACATGACAACAGTGAGAAAATTCACATATTCAAAGAAAAAAAAATACAAGAAAAATTCATAAGAGTTTATAAAATTTCTAAAAACGCGAAAATATAAAAAACACATACACAAAATAATATTTTTATATTTTGTTATTAAGAATAATGATGGAAATAAATAAATAAAAATGTTAATATAAAAATATAAAGAGTTATGCTTGTCTGTCAAAATTTCGGTTTTGCAACATAATTTATTGATACTTTTCCTAAATTATATGTCGCGTGTGCGCCTGTTTATACGTATACATGGTTTTAAGTCTAAAACTGTGAATTTATATCGAAAAATAAATAATTCACAGCTGACTTTTTCGTTCGACTTAAAATTTCCAAATTATCGATACATTTCAAATATACAAACAACACAAAAAATGTTATGTATATATAGTATAACATATATTTGATTTGTTTATTTGCATACGTGATATTTGTGCTCATTCATCTGTTGTTGGTTGGCACGTGAACAAAAGGAATTCAACATTGTAAAATAAGAAGTCCGCGAAGAAGCACACTTAGCATATTTGTTATTGTTGTAGTCTAGATAGATCGCAGATACGCATACTGACGATTTTTTTTGGGGGGATTTCTCGTCCTCCGCCGTACTAATATTATAATACTCTTAACAGGCTGGATTGCAAAAAAAAATGTTTAACAATCCGGAAAAATTATTAATTTTTAATTTGATTTTTAAGAAAAACTTTTGTGTTCTCGTTTATATAACTTAATTTTTATTTTATTGATTTGCGGTTATTTGTCTGTTAGTGTTTTTCATTGTAATGTAGATAAGAAGAATATAATTTTTCTTGGCTGGTTTATTATTATTATCTTTCTTCTTATATATTTTGTTGGCAAACATAAATTGAAGATATTTTTTTATAGATTCAAGGTTAATTTATTTTATTTTGGTTTGGAATTAGTTGTGCTTTTATTTGGTGTGTGTGATGATATACAATAATAATTTGGTTACTTTGTGTATACCACCGATTGGCGTGTTGAATTCAAATTAAAAGGCCGCGGGAACTAAAAGGTTTACCGCACACTTTGGATTAAGCATTTGATTTCCTCTTGAATATATTTCGTGTCTGTTTCTATTGATTTTCAATCCAACTCAATATTTATCATTTTCCTTCGCTTTCTTTTGTAATTTTAAATTAAATTTTCTATATAAACAATAAAAATTCTAAGAGTTGGGGTAATTAGTTTCCGTAGACCCATTTATTTGTTGGTAGTTATTTGACAAAAGAGTCGTCAAGTAAGAACTTAATTTTTTAGTTCTGTCTTTTTGTATAAATGTCCTCAGAAAATTAGTCTTAAAACTGTTGAGAAAAATGTGCTGATCTAAATTAATTGTTTTTTTATGAAAAAGTCACGGTTAAAAAACGGTAAACCTAGTTTTTTATTCACAGAAAATGGTATTTTTCCCGGATTGGTGTAGAAAGGTAATATTATTAGATATTACCCCCATTTTTGTAAGGGTTTCTGTATTTTTACACCAGAACCCCGGGGGTTAAAAATGGGAGAGTAGTGCATTTTTCTATTTTTTGTAGAAATATTGTGAGTAAGTGGCCTCTTTGTTTTCGACGACTAGAAAAGTCGTAAACATTGTATGGGTGCCGTATATTAAAAATAATATTTTGTCCGAAAAGTCGAAAAAATCTCAAATAAATTAATATCACTGACGATTTGAAATAACTTCTTAAACATTTTATTATTTCTTTATTTCTAATATATATATATATATGTAGACAATTAAAAAATTGGCGTCGATAATGTAGAGAATGTATAAAATGTATCGAAAATGTCAAAAATTAGTACAGTCATGCTGCGTACATCCTTGCAGAAATAAAAATTTACTCATTTCCTCACTCACTCAAAACCAATCAAATTTCATAAAATGCTTTATGCCCCGTCTACTTTTCTACACTCGAGTACACACCCCTATTCCCCTAGTCGCATCACTTCAAGTGTTGTGAATACTCATCTTCTCGGTTACTAGATCATTAAATCGAAACTTACAAAATAATTGTTCAATAAAGTCGTTCTGTGGCACTATTCTGGTAATTCCCCGGGAATGGGGAACTGGGGAAAGATTTTACATAGCTTTTATCTATAAATCAGTTTTTTCTGGCCTACTGAGAAAAAAAGTTTGATGTAAATATTTGTAAATTGGGAATAATTTTTCCATAGCGAAATTATCAGGGAAAGTTATTCCCAATTTTATTTTGTTTTCAAAAAAATTGCCACTAACTTTTTACCTTAGTATGCCAGAAAAAAATTATTTAAATAGAATTTATATGTAAATTCTTTCCCCAGTTCCCTATTCCCGGGGAATTACCAGAATAGTGCCACTGGTTGTTTTATAATTCTTAGGCCCTTTTCCAATTACCGACTTATTTCAGACTTATTGACTTATTTGACGTCATCTTGAATAAGTCAGTCAATTTGTTCCAATTCATTGTACCGACTTATTTGTGACGTAATAACAAAAAAAAAACAAAACGCAATTTGTATTATATGGAAGAAAAAATTTTCTTGACATATTGGTCGTTGCTACTAGATTTGAAAAAAGAACTGCATTTATTACATTTAGTCAAGACACATTTTTGGAGACATTTCTGTGTAGGCATACTTATTCAAATAAGTCTCCTCGCGAGGTGACTTATTTGAATAAGTCGGTGTCCACAAATAAGTCGGTAATTGGAAAAGGGCCTGAGTATGCTGCTTTATAAATATTTCCTTGCAACTGCTATCACTTCAAATGACAATTTCTATCACTTGAAATTTTGACGTGACAAATAAATAAAAAAAAATTAAAATTAATGCAGCCAACTACGATTTAAAATATTTTCATTGAGAGATTTGCATAAAATTATTTAGTAAATTTTGATTTTAAAATCTAGTAATCAGGAAGATCCATAGTCACGTCGCATGAAGTGATACGTCTAAGGTAGGCCACACACGTACAGTTTTAACTGACAGTTTTAATTGTACAGTTAAAACTGTCAGTTAAAACTGTACGTGTGTGGGTATTTCAGTTCAGTTATACTCAATTGTACAGTTTAACTGAGAACTTTAAATTTTTTATATTTTTAACTGAAACCATTAACTGAACTGAACGTGTGCGGTGGTTTAACTGCACAGTTCTCAGTTTTGTGTGAAAATTTCATACACCGAGAGCAGCCAAATCGTTCCGCTCATTCAAATCCATGATAATAACTGAAGGATTAGACTGAACGTGTGTGTCCATTTCAGTTCATAGTTAAAACAGTAACTTATAGCTATACAGTTAAAACTTATATTTAAAACTGTACGTGTGTGGCCGGCCTAAGGGAATTGAGTATTTGAATGATACTTCAAATAATTGAACATATGTTCATTTTTTGCCTATTTATGAGCATATAGCATAATATATAAAATTTTCTGTAGAGATCTCATACTTCTGAAAAGAGTAAGAGTATTATAATCTCTTTAAATTCTATAAAAGTTGTTTTTGCGCTTCGTTTTGGCTATTTGTAACATCATATGCCACACAGTTTCGATAATGTTTAGCTCTGTACTTTTTCCTATAGATTTATTTCCTAAAGCATTTTCAACGTTTTTCATAATCTTTTATTATACTTTACACGTGCCGACTTCTGTGACGAGGACCTGTATCGCAACTACATACATATATAGACTCGTATGAATGTAGAATCGTTAGCGTAAAATTTCGCAAAATAAAAAAAATCGCTAAATGTAGTAAACATTTTAGTGGCGATTCGCTGGTAACTGACAAGACATGATAGAGTTGTCTACGCTAACGGTCTAAGAAATCATGTTATTTGAATAATTCTTTATGTTTTCTAGATGCCAACATATTTATGTGGTGGGGCAGTAAGAATTTTTTAATTTTAAAATTCCGCTATAGTAAAAAGTGTAGTATTTTTTTTAATTTTAGTATTTCGCTATAATAGAAAGTGTAGTGGCGGTTCGATTGTCAATCACAAAGCATTGTAGAGATGTCTAACTCGTTTATGCGGTGGGGAAATTGCCACTACATATAAATATGTTGGCTTTGGGAAAATCTAAAAAAGGTTCAAATAACATGATATCATACACTGTTAAGTGTAGGCATTTCTTTGAAGCCTTGCCATTAACTATTGAACATTACTACACAAATTTAGTCTATAAGTCATATTTAATTAGGGGATTTATTTATATACACTTTTAAGCTTTTGCTTATAGGTTTTTTTTCAATTTGCCGAAAATTTCACGCTACCGAAATTTGCTTTCTAACCGAAGTTCTTGGCAATTCTTTTTGGAACAATCCAGTTTCATTTAAAATTAGAATATTGTGATTATCTACACTAAAGTATAAAATAATTTTAGAACCCCAATTTAGATTTTTTTGTTTAAAATTTTGGCTAAAACGGTAACTGCGAATTTAAATAAATTATAAAGAATATTAAAATACAAATTTTAATCTTAATTATTGCTTTTAGTTTATCATTTATGTAAGAACTCTTAAACAAGATAAACTAAAAACCAGCAAATATATCCCTTGTTTGGGAAGTGGCTTCGGATATATTTTCTGAACAGTTTGTACGAAAAATAAATTAAAAGATGGTATGGGTGCTATGCGGAAACGAACATCGCACAATATTACTTTACCAATCAAGCTTAAAGATAAAAGCAAATTGATTTGTTTAAGAGGACATTTTTAGGTTTAAATTAGGTCTATTTTATATTGGAAATTTATTTTGCAAATATACAAACATTTCAAAACAAATTACGGAAATAAAATAAATATTTTGGGTATCTTTCTTCAAATTGTACAAAATTTTATCATAAATGAAACACAGTACAATGGTAACCGGCTGTGGTCACCAACTTGGTGCCAGTTAAAGGAGTATCGAAGAGGTCGGTTACTTCATGCGTTAAGTTTGCCTAACGTTGCCATTATAACCAGAGACCAAATTTGCCTTTTTTAATACTGTTGTCCAATTACTTTCTAATATGCCGCCTACTACTTCCGAATAGGATTGTACCAGACTACCAGAGTTTATTGTCCCTTATAATCTGACTTGACAATCAATTAATTATCTCGCAAATACACTTATACGTATATAACTACATCCTTTCTCATTTTCTTAAATATGCATTTAAGTTAATAACCTCCTACAAATGTGCTAGATCCATAATAAATTATTTTTTTTATATATATTTTAGATCAATAAAAATCGTGACTAGAATTATTCTTTAAATGAAAAACTACCATGTTTTTCTTAATATGATACATAAAACTATCAAACTCTATAATAAAAGTCAAACTTTCAATTTTCATGTGTGTGTAGAAATATAAAATTAAAAAGTAGCCTCAATTTACTACATAAATAGTTTGTTCACATGTACATAAATAAATTGTTAAACGCATAAACGATAAATTAAAATTTTAATATGATTTCAATGTTTAAGTTTTCGACAGAAAACCAATTATTTAATTAAGATAATAAACCATGCAAAATATATTTACATTGGCGGAGAAAAACTAAATTACGCGCTATAGTTTATATAATTAAAAATGTTTAAGGTGTTATTTGATTTATGAGTAATAATTGTAATTAGTTTACAGTTTTTCACTTATTTTAGACAAATGCCATTATCTTAATTTTCTTATAAATCATAAATAAAAATATGATTTACAATTTTTTTTTTATATAAAACCGAAATGAAATTAATTAATATCACATATAATAACAATATTTAAAATAATATTTTTTTGATTGATTGTCTGTTATGAAATTAGGCCACCATTTAAGTTACAGATATGTATATCATTATAAAATAATTTGTTAATATGTACGCGGTGGAAAATTACGTTTAATGTGGCGATTAAAATATTAAATTGCATTCCTGCATATTTATGTGCATATTGCACAAAAACATCGTGATTTAAGTACATATAAATTATGAATGTTTATCTTCTTTTTCAACGAATAGAGAGGATAGGATGGAAACCAATTTACTCGATCTGGATCAATTTTATCTTCACAAACTTTCTTTAGATATACAATTTCGGGCACTTTTCAAGGGCGTTTTCGCTATACGCTTTAAAATTTGAATTAAATTCTAATAAAATCACGAACAGAAGTAATTTGAATTGAATATTGTTTAAATTTTAATTTTACTTTTATAAAGTAATGCAAAATTTGAATTCTATTTATTAAAGTTGTGATTGTGATACATCTAATTCAGGTTATGTAACCATTTTAGTTCAAACATTGAACTCTGTCGATCTTATTCTTATTTGAGATCGACCGGTTTTCTAAATTTAAATGTCTGGGTTGCATTTTTAGAGCAGTCTAGTATACACACGTTATTATAGCATTTATTCTTAGGATCAGTCTTCGGTTAAACCAAATTATGTCTATGCCAGTCATGGGTAATACTGGAGCCTCTTAATGGTTGATTATGGGCATTGTAATGTTCAGAAGGTGTGCATGGTATTGGTTTAACTTTTGATGCGTTAAAGAGAAAGCAAATCGAGTTTAGTATTTAACGAGCTAACTGTTTTCCTGCAGTAAATATTTCATCTGGGTATGAGGAGATCATGAGAATTTAATTTAATTACAAGACGTATGTAATAATGTATTTCTTAAATGAACTTAACTCGATAAAGTGATTACAATCATGTGACACGGAGCATTGTTATAGCAGGGACTAACTACAGTGTGTTTTTCTTAATTTTTTTGTCAAAATATTTTTGTGTTGTGTAAAGAGATGTGCGTTATCACGGAATAATAACGTTGCCCAACCCGTTAAGCAGACATTTCGGTACAGGTTGTGCAGATTTATAATGAGGTATGCGGTTTTTTTAAACTAAGGTTTCAAATTTTTCGAGAAACATAAAATTTATACTTCTCTATACGAATACAATACGAAAACGAAAATGCAAAATTCATATTTGAATTGAATCAGATTCGTACGATTCTTATTTAAAATTGAATAGGAATCTTATACTTTCGTTTTCGTATCGTATTCAGGAATATGGCTGCTGGTTTACTAATTAATATCGAGGGTCAAATATTTTTTTTTGTTTGCTTAATCCATAGGGTTTGTTTGGAATCATACGTGTGGATATATTTATCTCGCGAATAGTTTTCCAATTAGTAGTTGCTTCGTCAATCTTACACAGATCCGACACATTTAATGATAAGGAATTAAGTATTTTTCTTATTTTACTTTTTGCGATTTCTTTTCACCGAAATTTACCTTAGTCGCCAAAACAAATTAGCACCATCAAAATATGATTTTCATACAAATGGATTTTGCCGCAGATGTAATTAATTTTTAAGATATAATTCAATTTCTTTCAGGATGCTGTTCCTGAAAGTTTAACATATAAAAAAAAATCAAAAGTAACTAATAATTAAACCAATCAGAATTCATCACTTCAACAGTCTATTGATTTTGGACGTTTTGTAAAACAAGAACCAGTAGAGTTAGGACGTTAGTTAGTAGGACGTAAATTATTTATAAACAATAGAAACAAACTGTATAGTTACTCGTAAAACAATACACTATCTTGCCTGAAATTTCGTTTTTGAATTTTTTACAGAAGATCATTTTCTAGGAAGTTAAACAAATTTTTTGCTGTTTTTAAATATGGATTTATAAATCTAAATCCTCTTGTTAGACATACCCCTCATTTTCCATATAAACAGATGTTGATTGCAATGTGATGATACGAGATAAAATGTTCAACAATTCAAATGAACTCCAATGTCAAATGTCATACATAACAGAAAAAGTTTGTTCATTGTGATTGGCATTATTACACACATTTCCATTTATGTTCATCAAAATATAATTTAATTAAAAAAACATAACGAAAAGTCAATATTCATTCTATTCTAATGATTTTCGATAAAATGCAATAAATATATTTTAAAATTCTATTAAGGTATAAAGAATTTGATTTCCATGCACATAAAACAACTAACGTTGTTGTACATTATGTATCTAATTTTCCAAATATGTATATATACTTTATGTACCCAATATGAATGAAACGACATAATGGTACATGCATATAATACACCCGTAAGCATTAAAAGTTCGATGCGCTCTAAACTCCTTCTGATGTTTTATTTTTTTTTTTGTATTCGTTCGGAAAATAAAAAACATTATGTCCTTATCAAGGACTCGAGGAAAAACAGAATAAAAAAAAATTATTGTGCAATACAATAACTTACATGATGATTCTGTTTATAAATTTCATTTTTATGAGATAAAATATTAAAAGAATAATTCATATCGGTAAGGTAAAATTAAATAAGCTTCTTGATCTCTATATACATATGTATGTACAATGCATGTACATATAAAACGATGTATTGTACATAGTAACATGTATCGAATCCAGTACGTGATTTCAAAAATTTCAAAATAGAAGTCAGGTTTTAAGAATATGTAGCTTTTTATTATGTGCTTTATATAATGATACAAATTATGAATTGGTTGATGGTGGATTTGTGTATTATGGTATGTGTGGGATTAAATGTTTGCAATTTTAAATAATATTTTCCTGTACACTTCAGTAAATAATCCTTATACGTATAATGACCTAACATATTTATACTCTCTATACTTTGTAAAAATTATTTAATTAACTATATTACAATTTTCCACTTGGATAATAATTTAAATGAACTTTCGGTACATCTCCATTTATATATCAAATCCACCATCATGTATACATAACAAATTTTTTCCCCTGGTATGTTATCTAATTGAAAAATTCATTTAATTTTAGTGAACTCGCTCTTAATATTAAAAATACTTGATTTTACTTTTATTGTTTCTAACAGTTTTGTTCTTTTGTGTGTTGTTAGTAGATTTTCCTAAATGAAATCTACTCAATAAAATTTTATTCAACTTTTTTTTTTTTCTTAAATTACATTTCAACTCTTGGATTGCGAACAGAAATTGTTGCTCTTGTTATTACAACTGCTTTCTGTTATTTAAGCTAAAAACTAATATTTAGTTGGTTCATTTCATTGTTCACTTTGTGCATTAATTGTTTAAAATAGGATTCACGGTTTACCGGGGGTGGTTTCAAATACAGTAGTTTACAATTTTATTTTTTTCTGTTTATACAGAAATGTATAGCATGGTGATTTATCCTTAATTAACAAAGAGTTTTTATTTGAGTCTTCGGTGTAAAAGTTGAATTTGCTCAAGGCAAATAAAAGTTATTTGCACCAAGGATATGAGTAAAAGTTCAATTTAAAGGTAAATGAAAGTCGTATTATTGGTTTATAGTCTAATCTTTACTGACTTGTTGGCCAGAACGATGGAATTACTATTTCCAAAACAGAAATATTTTACGATTTATTAATTTTTATTTTGAATTTGTTAGTTCTCGTTTTGAAATTCCTTTTTTATTTTCCGATCGGATTTGTGCCATTCTGTGCTTGTTACTTGTTATCTCATTGAAATCAAATTTTTTGGAAGGCTTCTTTCAGCCTTGTTTACCCCAGCAAATACTTCAAAAATGAGGATAATACGTTTTTTATTTCTCGGTTTAGAAATTCACCATCTTCGGTCAAATTTAATATTTTTTTTACAAAATTGAAATAGTAATTATGTTATAATTCAGCTACACAATCTATAATCCGACTACATGGATCGAACACAAGTTTCCCTTTTCGTTTACTCGTTTCCCGTAACACATTATTTGTGTCTTTAGTGAATTAAATACATAATATAATTTCACACATTAATTCCACTTTTCAGCCATCCTGCACTAAAATATTTCTAAACAAACAAATTCATAAATAAGATTCATCAATTATCGTAAATCATATATACTTTTAAAAGTTAAAGCCAATTGACATCAATTTTTCAAGTTGAATTTGCTGTGATTTTTCTACTTTTTATTACCTCATAATGACTGTATTAATGTCATCGATAATGTTTTCCAAGAAAATACGAAAATTTATCATCCAATTACTTAAATAGTTAATCAAATTTAAGTGATTCATTTTAAAATCATGTTATTCACTTTTAGTTTTTTTGTGCTACAGTTTTCTTGTGTTATTTTCAATTTAATGATAGATATCTAATCTTCGATATCATATTTAAGAATTCTATGAAAGTTTTTCTTTTTTGTTGTAATAACGCTTATTAGAAAATTACTTCTACTATGTATTTTCTTTATTCTACATTTTTTTTTATCTTATGTATGTATAATACTAGTATATATAAAGAATTAAGTTCCTGATATGACATTACTGTCTGTCATACATAAAACGTATTGAGGTGCATTGAACGCAATAATGTGCTTTAAAAGAAATCAGAAGAAACAACCAACCAAAAAAAAAAGTCTTATCTCATTTCATTCATTGAAGAGAAGGAAGCGTATAGTTCTATATACATTTAGCAATCAACATATAAAAGCTGAGAATCAAAGACAGGGTTTAGACGAAAAATGTTATGCTATAAAATTATATTATGAAACATAGAAATGCATTTACCCTGTTTTCATGTTTTTTTTTTCGTTCTGTTATACATACACAAATAGAAAATTGTTAACCAAGTTAAGGAGAAAAAAAAATAAAAAAAGCTTACGTAACAAAGCTTTCAATGACTTTGAAGAAGAACATTCACCCTTGAATCTCTTTTCTATTTTCATTTTTTTGGACGATATGACAAAAATTTGCATAGAATTGTGTTTTCCACAGTTTTTTTTTATTGTATGAAGTAGAGAAAGGAAATAGAAAATTTTTGTTGGGTAAAGTGCATCAGTGTAAAATTATGTATTTTTTGTGTGTTATAAATAATTTACTCGACAAATATTTATCCAAACAAAGAAAGTATACAGATACAGATCTATATATTATATATTGCATACAATATATGTACGAACAAGAAATTTTGAAAAATTATAGCGCTTTGTGGAATGGTAAATTTGTATAAACAACAGAAAATTATATAATCGGATTTATATAAAAGAAAATGTGTATAGCTTGTATTATTATTTAGAGCTTTAATTCACCATAATAATTTATGAGGAAAGGTAGCGATAAGTCAATGTTCTATGTTTTGGTTTTATAAATACTTAGCGCTACTTCAAATTAATAATAATCACGTTAGAACAATGGACTGCACTTTAAGTTCAATTTAAATTACAATAAAATTCATAATTTATATACCTGCATAAAGCTAACCATTTTAAATGTCATGTTTTTATGAACAAGAGCTGATGTAATTTTTTAGAAACATTGAATTGTGACGATTGAACGCTGTCGGGGTTAATTAGAAATTGTGTTTATTGAAAGCACTGACTTCATCAGTGGGTATTTCACCATTTATGCAATTAATTCCGTAACCTTAAGGAATTTTAGAACACGTCCGTTATAGTATAGTAGTATTACTTAGGTCCTTATTTTTTACATGATAGATTAGTTTACTGCATATGTTTTTTGCAAGGTAAAAATCGCGGATTTATTTAAATTTAGAGGTTAAAAAATGGATAAACTATTTTATCGATAGTGAACCAAATCGCAATTAATTATCGATTCCCTTGGTTCTTCTCATGAAATCAAACTAAACTATGTCTCTTACTTCTCATTTCACTATGTGTCACAATCGGAGGAATCACAATTAACATTAGGTCTAAATAAAACCATTTGGTATTTTTCTGGTAATTCAAGATCTTCCCGATTCACTTAAATATTTAAATTTACTTTCTGAATAAATGATTTTTTTCACCTTATGTTTAAATCCTTTCTGGTTAGTTTTCAATTTTTTGTTGTATTTTGCAAAGTACAAAGAAATTCATTTTTTATTGATTCATTTTATATTTTAGAGTAAGTTGGTGTTTTTTGTTTTGGATCGGTTTGACAAGATATATATTTGTAATAATTGGTGAAAATGTTCGAACTTTTTATATGATTTCAGTTAAAGGTGGAACATTAGAGTTATTATCAGGTGTAGATAAAATGAATAAACAGCGGATAATAGCTTTTTCTATCGCTATCCCCACATTTGATTTTGTCGAGTCTTTCGACGGTATATTAAAACTTTCTTCGAATCCGAAATGGATGTAACTGTTCTTCGACAGTTATTTTCACGTATAGCATATATGTAGCACTGACTCCATCCATCAGGTGACCTTGACGTACGCCGTTTGAGCTACTTTTTAGTATTCTGGTATAGTCGAAGAGAAATTAGCTTCCAAAATATTTACCGAAGAACAACCAACATGGACTAAACATTTAACAGGAAATTGTTGGTTTAATTTAGTTCCGCTATGATATTACTTACAATGCTCTAATACAGTATTTCTACCACTTGCCGTTTCTGTTCTTATCAGTAAACAGGTGCGATATTTGTTTATATGTAGAAAGTCAAAATTAAAATGTTTTTGAGATAATATTGTGTACTTTAACTTATAATTCTCAGACTAGAAAAATGATTATATTGTTCGTCAAGTGTGGTCATTTATTCGCTGCAGTAGATTTGCGTACTACTTTCCGTTAATTATCGTCTTTCATTTTTAGAAGTGCTTAAAAATAATACTGCGGGAGAATCACAAAAAATATAGACGCTTGCACATTAGCCGTATTTTGTTGATAATTAAAATAGTAGAGGCCACTATTCGAATAAGCAGTGTTTGTATCCTAATTTGTAATAGTAAAAGAAATTTGTTCATCATAGTTGGCGTATTTGATCAGTAGTAATAAAATTCGAGTTCGCTTGCATATAAATCCAAAAAATTGAAGGATTATTCAAATCGAATTGGAATCATAATTACTACTGATAAGTAAGCTATGATGAAAAATCTTCCTTTGTTATGAAAAATTCAGATACAAACACTTCTAATTCGAAACCTGGGAGTTAATTCGCGTTCCGTGAAATAATGAAAATGAAAAGTTTTTTTCATTAGCAATCGAGTAGGTATGGATTCTCTATAAGAAATTTTGATTTCAAACAGTAAAATTTAAAATTACGTGCAAATACAAAACAAAAAGCAAGTACAAAAACTTTTCATTTTCATTATTTCACGGAACGCGAATTGACTCCCTGACCTCTAATATTTTAATTCTCAACAAAATACGGCTATTATCAGCTAAGAGAATCGTGCTGGCCTTCTTCTGTGTAGCAGATACGAATTCTCGCTCCTGCTTATTCTGTTCTTCGGTTTGCGGAGTGAAATGTTATAACCAGATTTTATCAACAGTTACAAATCGTGCTGGTAAAATTCGTTTGGATTATGTCAACCAACATTTCTCTAATTAAACCTAATCTCCAAAGAGACTTCTGTTCGGTTGAACTTCTGCTCTATAGTGAGTAAACTCGGTATCTTGCACATATTCTTATAATAAGATATTCTTATATTGAGTACAATGTCAGCTATTTTATGAAAATTTTGAATGTTTTCTGAACTGGTCGTATAAAGATTTCTGATGATGAATAATAACTACCTAATGTGGAATCCATTTCAATTTTAACATCAGTAGCATATTTAAAAAAATATTTTATCTTCGGCCAAATCTCGAGTGTTTTCAATTTTCTTAAAGTTGTGCTACTTTTTAGTTTGGAGGTCTGAAGAGATCTGATCATTTTTAATATTTCCGTTATAAATTTAATTTTCTTAATTACATAAATATTATTAGTGTAAATAAAACACGTTGTCGTTACTATCTAGGCTCGATATTTTCCAAACAACTCTAAATTGCACTTCTACTCTAAATAATCGATGTTTAATGATGGAGACATAATTTTGAATTCGATTTTTTTAAAACTATTAACCTTTTAACCTTTTTCATTAATTAACTTACGGTGGGCGCGATGCATATTGAATCTGGTTCTACAATAATAATTTATCGTCTTGAATCTGAAAAAGCGCCTTTTCCCAACTTTCTGTTAGAAGCAAAGACAAGCAATTTTGGGTTTAAATTCCAGGTAAATCAAATTCCGCAACGCATTTAAATCACTATCAGCCATTTATTTCATAATAGTTACTTTCTAAAGATCATTGAACAATTTTCACCCAATTCAGTGGTATGGAACTGATTTAAAAATTAAACTAGAATTAAAAATGAGTCTCTGTTTTCTACTCAATGTAAGGTGCCGTACTCTCGTTTTAGAGGTATCTATCATTATAATAAACTAATCATCATACATACGTGGTTGAGGAAATTGTAAAGAATTGTTGGAAGAAGTCAGCAAAGAGATTGTAATTAATTACATTGAGGCGCGATTTGAATATATATATAGAAGTCCTTTGACTCCATTCTACTTCCTGTTCTTGTTTTTCAACTTAATAATTTTCGAACGTATTATTGAAATATTGAAACCTTTTCCACTTTTTTACAAGCAGCACGAGTTTGTCACAGATGCGGCAACTATTTTTTATATATACATATATTTGTAAGAATAATTTTGTTAATCACAATACATAAATATAAAATTTTGTTATTTTTATTAAAGTTTCTACAGAAGAAAAAAGAAAATAACATTTTCATCTGAAATATAAATATTGTATAATAGAAAATTTGCTTAATGCACCGAAAATAGAGATGATGCTTTTTTATTTTTGTTGCTATAATGAATTCACCGGGTGGACGAAATTGACTAAATCGTTTCCATTTTTTTTTATTTTCAGTAATCAGTAAAGGACAAACAGAAACATGTCGTTATCGCTTTTTAGCCCGAAGCGGTGGTTATTGCTGGATTGTAACACAAGCAACATTGGTGTACGACAAACAGAAACCGCAAAGTGTTGTTTGTGTCAACTATGTGATAAGGTAGGTGAAATTCCATGTTTGCATATATATATAAAATTGTAAACAAATTTTTTAGTATTACGCAATTTACAAGAAAATGGTATATAGTGCAATCAATTATCTTATTTTTACAAAATATCTTGACTTGCAGTTTTTAAGGTTTTTTGTGTCGTTCTTTTATTTTATCCTTTCCAATTCATTTCACATTTTGATAATAATTTCTTTTAATAATATTTTTTTTTGGAATGAAGAATAATAATAATAAAGCTTTTCTATTTCCTTTTTTATTCCAGTACTGGGAAAATGTAGTTCTCTGAAACTTGTGAAACTAATTCCCTTTATATTTTATGATGATCGATTTTAATGTTTTTTTTAAAGAACAGGTTAATGTACTTGTTTCTTGTATCTCTTTACAATTATTGATAATGTCATTGTTTTTGTATAGATGTATGCTACTGGTTGCAGCATTAGATTAAATTATAGAGAACTGAAATGAAAGACGCTTAGAGGTGATAGGGGTAAAGGTCATAAAATGTTAAGGAAATAAAAATTATATACGAGTATATATGTGGTTTTTCACCTCTAATTGTCATGATTTCGGGTCATAATTGTCGTTAAACTATGCTGGTTGAGTATGGGAGATTGAAATAATGTGCAACAATTTCAATTTATTTAAATTTTTGTTATTGTGTTTAACAAACAGAGAAAAAGTTTGCTCGTAAACTTATTTACACTAATCTTATCCTAAAAAACTAAATATTTAATGATTATCAGTTTAGTGTTAGTTTTTTATAGCCATTCCAACAATAAAATAAATGCATTACGACGCTAGGTATTGCTGTATAGAATTTTTTATATCTCTCGTATACTAGTTAAAATTTATTACTTCAGCCAACCAACGGTTATAAATTTCTTAAACAATAAGACGAGTAAAATCAAATATATCACAATTTAATTCAGTTATCTTAAACACTATTGTTAATTTATTAATCTAAACAAGTAAATCTCTGTACAATATATATATATATATATATATATATATATATATATATATATATATAACGTTGTTTACTATTCGTGTAATTGTTTATAATTTACATATCGCTTTTTCATTGAACTTTCTTACTTTGTGGAAGAAATTTTATATAAGAAAAACAAATTTATCCCACATTTTGATAAATAGTATTACGAGTACTGACAAATTATCTTTAAAAAGTCATCAACTATTAAAATTAATTAAGAAAAAAAAAATTCTTCTTCGTGATTATTTTGTTGAAAAACATAAATAACACTAACAACTATTCGGGAAAGAAAAAGCTTTTATATTTTCAGGTATATATAAAAGGAGGTAAGTGAACTTATATCTTTCATCTACTTAATAAATTGTTATGATTGCACTATATATATACATTTTTGTTGTTGTAATATTATTTATTTGTTATAGTTATTTGATTAATTTTGGAATGAAGAAACTAGAAACTGAAATAAGACTACTACACCACCTAAACTAACATCAATATCAATTTATATCATTCTAATATTACCTATGACACGCAAGAGTCGTATTATTTTTTTAAATATTATATTTTAAAAGTTTTTTAATAACAATTGAGACTGAAATAATATTTAGGTTGGGATGGTCTTTTCACCGTGTTTGAAAGCTTTCTAGCGCGATTATAGTAAATGGCAAAAAATAGCTTTTGGGTACTATATTCGGCATAGAAGTCTGTTTTCTGATAAATTGCACAACTGAGGATATGCGATTGATTAGATTTTTGTAATAAAAACAAATATCCGTATTATTCTACGACTTGATAGAGAGAGAGGTATACGATTTTGTCAAACATAATTTATATACTTCTTTATTATTATTATTGTTAAGTTTGATAACGGTTTACTAAATTTATTTAAACAATACAATAATTAGAAAATAAATATGTTCAAAATCGTAAATTAAATAAAATTATTGATTTACAGTTATTCTAATATATTTGCTAACACTGATGGAGCCAGAAATAACATTTGAAACAATATTTATTCAATGTTGAAATTGAATAATTTTTGACTTAACATAAAAATTATAATTTCTAATTATCCTTAAACAACACAAAAATTTTTATTGTTAACGTTTGTTAGGTTTTACAATTTTAAGATTACCTTTAATTCAAAAGCATCTAAAAAATATATTTGGTTATGAAGTGCAAAAATCTCAGTGACGGAGAATATTTATAGTTTTAAGTTTCCTCTGGGTTTTTACAACTATTTGAAATATATTTTAACCATGCAGATCTCTTGGATAAATACGAATATTTTTGGGGTAAAACCTTTAAATAATAATATTTTAATTTATTTGTTTTAGTTTTTTGACGCTACTTCTATGCATGGATTTAGCCACCTCATTATAGAGGTTACATAATCAAATTATCTTCGGGTTGATTTGTCCGTTGAATCCTAGCCAGACCCATGTGTTGTCGGAACGTGTACACTATTGTTGGATCAGGCATACTGGAGGATTTTTAAAGTTTTGTTTTTGCTGTTCGCATGCGGTCACTCAAATAATGACGTGTGATACAAAATAAAACAATTTTCGATTTAAAGCATCTTCTGATTTTCAAGAAAAATCTGAATCATTAACCAAATATTTTTCGTTAAACCGTAATCGCAATTTCAAAGCCGTTACTGAATCAATTGATCCGCTATGGCCTGATATTAATAATAAATTCTTGACAGTCTAAACAACAAAAGTGATTACTTTACGTATGAGCTCCATTCATATAATGATATCATGTTATCAGTCACGGTCATGGTAAATGTTCGGTTTTAATGATTTATAGTTGCGATGATTTTGGCTTCTTATAAATTTTGCCGAACACTATAGATAAGATAAAGATAGACCATTGCACGAAATTGTATGTAAGTCAAACTATTCACAAACATGATTTATCGATGGACTTTTATAGATGATAAATTTAATTTTAATTTAATCTGATTTCTAGATTGAGTTCGCGTGCCTTAGTATTGGGGGCTGAATATTTTAAAGTGCTCATTAACTATATTAAATAACTTAGTATTTTTGTGTATATAAGCCATATTGAGATACTACCATGATTGCGTGTTTATATAATTAAAAGTATTTAAGCAATCAAACTCCAATCAATCATAGAAACAGCAACTAAAAAAACATTTCATTGCACGAAAAGTTTTCTTCCATTTTTAATTTATCAAATTTTTGAAATTGTTGAAGTCAATTAACTAGTAGTATGGTAGTACATCATACAGATTGTATAAACAGCAATTGGTCACATATTTACTACGATTGAATAGTACAGCAATTTCTACTTCTATATAATATTAATTGTTTTGTCACATATAAAAATTATGTGATGTTTGAGTTATAATTTTGTTATCGACAATAAAATTTTACTATATTTCTTTGCTAAACTCCATTAAAATTATGTTTTTCAAATCACGTTCCTAATGGATTTTAAATTGAATCACAAACAATTACGAACTTTATTATTTATTGATTAAAGTGCAATTAATTAGAGTGGAATTGGTTTTCAGAACAAGCAGAGAAATGTCATAAAATATAAAATTAATTGCCATTAAATGGAAAACGAAATAAACGTGTGTGCTTTATTATTAAATGCCAATACAGATAATAATTACGTATACTCTGTCATGGATAAGGATGGCCCTGAAGAAATATGTTTACGAAGCTATCACGAATACTGAAACAACATGGTTTGGGTTTTGAATAAAATAAAATTGTACAAGCAGCATCGAAAAATTAACCTCTCACATACCATTTAAGAAATTAATATGATTTCAACAAATTAAGAAAGTATCAAAATTTCGAATGAAAGGTCGTGAGTAATAGCAGTTGATGGTGAACATTTAAAAAAAATATTTGTCAAAAATCACATAGTTTAATATAAAATTAAAATCAAATGGAACAAATGTAATGCTTTCCACCAAACAAACAAAACAAAAACTGTTTCTCTAAACAACAACTGTCATGTTTTATAAAAAATAAACAATTTTTAAAACTTTTTTGTCGGAGACGAGTGCTTTTAGTAAACAAACATTTTCCATCTCGAGTCGAATAAGATCAAAGTAAGACAAGTTTGTTAATGTTTTTAGTCAGTTCTGTTGAAATACTTACTTTTGAAGTTTTATTTTGTGTGATATTGATCGTATCCAGAATACACACAACCCGGAGATTATTACTGTTTTTAGTTAGGCCTCACTAAATTTTATATGAAATGTTTTTTTGTTTTTGGAGTTTCGGGTGTGCTGAATAAGGACATTAACTCTCCCTTTTGAAAGAGACTAAACCGATATCTCGGCTTACTTCTTTTTTGGGTCTCATTAATTAAAACAAAACCACAGCTAATAATAAAAATACCATCGTCATCTGAAATTTTTGCAAATTTGATCAGAATAAATAAATACAAATAAATTGTCGTGTATTCACTATTTAGTTAACTTAAATCTCTTGTTATCTTTTTCGGGCATTTTGAATTCAGTTTTCTTATTTATTTATGAGTTAAATAAAACATTTATATATCGGATTGTGGATAAATTAAAATCAATTATGTTATAAACAAAAACATTGAAGTTGGTTGAAAAAAAAATTAAGAAAAGGTTAACTTTTATTTCTAGTTCTATTTTTATTGGGGGTACAAATTGAAAATGCGGGATTTTTTTCTATTTTTGAACGTTTATTCTGAAAAAATGGTAACAAATGAATTATTCAAAATATTGTCCATCGCTAGCCACAACTTTTTCCCATCTTTCTGGCAATTTACGGATACCGTCGCGAAAAAAAACGGCGCTCGACGTCTCTCGGCTTCAGCTCATACGGCACCCAATGTCCTTGCTTTTGGATCATTCCGAGGGCTTTTATACGATGGGAAATGGCTTGTTGTGTCACTCCCAATGAATCTGCGAGCTCTTGTTGAGTTTGACACGAGTCTTCATTGAGTATTGCCTCCAATTCAGCATTCTCAAACTTTTTCACTTGGCCCGGCCGCTCTTTGTCCTCAACGTCAAAATCACCACTTCTAAACCGCACAAACCATCTCTCGCACGTTGAAACCGATGGAACATGACTCGGATAAGCCTCGGAGACCAATCGATGTGCTTCAGCAGCACTTTTCTTCAAATTAAAGAAGTAAATTAAAACTTCCCGCAAATGCTGTTTTGTTGGCACGAAACTCGACATATTGAGAGCTCAAAAAAACTATGAATTTGACACTGCGACAAATTGACACATACTGAAAATTAAAGCTATAAGACGTAGCTTTGACATGAACATAGTCACAGTACTGCCTGATGCGTATAGCGTTAGTAACGCCATCTGTTATCAATCCCGCATTTTCAATTTGTACCCCCAATATGTTGCATTTAACAGGGCAGATATTGACCAAATTCCACAACTTTACAAATAATCAAATGATAATTTCATTATCAGAAAAACGGGTGAGAAATGGTTGAGTTCCTGCAGTTTGACCATTTACAAAATTTTTCGATTTTTTTTATCCTAATCCCAACAACCCCAATACAATATCGGTTGAAACAATCGAATTTCAGTAAGGAAGATTTCTCGTAATATATTGCACATATACCATAAATTTCATAATAAACATTAATTTAGAATCCCAGTATTGAAATTCAAACCGAATTTAAAAATTGGTATGGAGCCATATTAGAAAACGGCCTTTTTGGAGGTATGTATTTTAAAACTAATAAAATTAATTTTTAACCAAATTACAATTTCAACATCGAATGTTCCAAATAGGTTAACCAATAGACAAGTTCTGTTTAACATAGTTCAGCTATATTCGAAAAATTTACAAAAAATCATTTAAAAGTTGTAATACCAACATTCAAATAGAATTTTATCAAAATTATTTACGAAACGGTGGTTACATTTATTAAATCTAAAATGAGCCATATTATCAAACTTCTTAAAAAAGTCAACTGAAAACTACAATACCAACATCATCAAAACATAACACTTTTCCCCACTTAAATTGTTTTCTACTAACCTTCTTCTAACAGTGCATCGGGAATATTAAGCTTTAGTCTGATTAATTTCGTTGGATGTCATAAAAGTAGCTCTCTTTCGATACGATATCGTTTGAGGGCATTTATTATCATACTGCGTGTATTTCCTCTATTTTCGAGACATTTTCTAAAGCATAATAAAAAATATCCATTCTAACGCAACGATTAACTTATTAATTTTCGTTTTTGATATGGAATATGTCTTTGAAAGTGGAAGTCTTTTCGATTGGCCAAAAAGTAAACAATTTATTCATTACGACATTTTTCATCCATAATTTGCATTGCTAACGACGATATGTATAAATTTTACAATGTATACAATTTTTTATGCGTTCGATTTCCTTTCCTTCTCCTCGTACTATGCATGTTGTTGAAAAAAATTGTAATAGAGTATGCTTTTTCTTATGCTCATGTATTTTGTTTTATTTATTTTTGGATTTTGCTTTGTTTTTGTAAGGCAAGGCTGTTGAGCCAAGCTACACACATTTCGGATTTTGGTTTCAAACTAGGTCCAATGAGCCGGACTACACACGATTTTGGCCTCTGGTTTTGAACTGGGTCGCGTTGGATTTTTATTGTTGATTTGAGCTCTTGTTTTGTATTAGAGCACCAAATTTTTTTGTATTGTTTTATTCTGTTCTCTCGAAAATGGGATTCGAACGGGAATCTACATCTCAAAAGGGGCCATAATTTTTTTTATTTTCATTTCTTTTTTACGTTTCGGATGCGGTTCTAAAATTTTATGTTCTTGCATCCGAGGTGGGAGGTGGAGGTGGGAGTAGGGGGATTTGGGGCCGTTTTTGAGATGTGAATTTTGTTTTCGATAGAGCAGAATGGAACAGTACAGGGCGGTGTAGAATAGGGGTTTGGATTAGCAATGAAGGTCTATTGCGACTTGGTTTGAGGCCGGAGGAAGAGATGGTGTCTAGCTTGGCTCAACATGATTTATTGTTGGTTTGGACCCTTTTTTTTGTATTGGAAAGCCAAATTTTTTTGTGTTTTGTTTTGTTCTCTCGAAGATGGGATTTGAACGGATTTGAACATCTCGGAAATGGCCTTAAATTTTTTTATTTTCATTTCTGTTTTTTCATTTCGGATGCGGGGACTGAAATTTTATGTCGCAAGTGCAGCTATGACATTGAATTTTTGTTCTTGCATCCGGGGTGGGAGGATGGAGGTGAGGATAGGGAAGTTTGGGTACATTTGTGGGATGTGGATTTTTGTTTGAATTTTATTTTCGGGAGGGCAGAGTTGCGCAGTGCAGCTGGGTTTTTCGTTTTAGTAGGGAATAGGGGTTTAGATTAACAATTGAAATCTGTTGCGACTTGGTTTGGGGTTGGAGGCTGGAGTCGTGTATAGCTTGGCTCAATGCGAGCACCATAAAAAAAAAATTAGTCGATCTACTTACAGTCGTGTGCAATATAATAGGTAATTCTATGAAATTTTAGTCAGTTCGGTCACCGAATCTTGTCTCAAATTAATACATTTCGTGGATGATTAAGTGATAATCGAATGCAGTAGAATAGTAGATTGCATGTGCTCAAGTCATTCAGTTACTGCGTCATCAAAGGAATGTATCAACTATGGACTTGGACATACTAAATTGCATGTAGTATGTTATAGGATACCAGCTTAACCGCTGCCCTGCGTTGTAAAATATCATATCAGCAATACGACATTTTTCATCCATAATCATAAATACTTATGGATTTTATTCGAGCAGCCCTTGAGGGGAATACATTTTGAATTGCGCATTTGTTAAGCAACAGGATTACACAATCTAAAAAATTAAATTGCCCAATTCTGAATCACATGTTTGGGTGTTCAATTTTTTAATGGTTCATAAAATGACCAATGATTCTACAATGGATGAAATGAATAATTTAATTAAGAGTTTATTTTGTTATGGTACACGGGAATAGGCATTCTATTACAACAACTAGAAAAAGAAACCAGATAATAAATTATTTTAGAATCTAACAATCTTTAATAATAAATTTGCCCTCTTTTTTAAACTGTATTCTTCTGTATCTATGTATAGAGAGATAAAAAATATATCACGGCTGGCATATAAAAAAAGGAAAATTAATATAAGTAACAGCTAGCAATTATCTTATTGGACAACGAATAAAGTATTTGAGTCCTTTTTTATTGTTGTTATATTAAACGTAAATATATGTATACACAGGATTGTAAAATAGATTAATTTTCAGCTACCTGCATTTACAAGCTTCATTTAACTTTTTGTGAGCAAATTTTTTTCATTTTAAAATCAATTGCTTGGAAATAATATAAAATACAAGATAGCCATTGTTCTCTCTTTAAAAGCTCTTTTTTATTTGGAATACATCTTGACAATAATATAAGAATCAATTGTTTAAATCAAAATATGTGTACGTTCTCGTTACCGATCTCGTGTTACAGAGAAAACAAAATAATTAGGGAATTTATTTCCAGAAAATTAAACATTATCATTAGAACAAAACCAAATTTTCAACCTTAATTTTTCGGTTTCTCTAAAAAAACTCAAATCAAATTATGTAATTTTGTTGTTGTGTTAAATATTACAATAATCATATTATTTTTATGATTTAACAGTGGGTGATTTTCTTATTATTTTTTATTTTTCGTGAAAATTGCGTAATTTAATATTTATAACATTGCATAGCGCCAAGACAGATTTTCACTTAAAAAAATTTATCTATCATTTCCGGTGATGAATATATAAAATTATATATGTAGCGGCATGTCTCTTGAAATTTATATTGTCCAGCGGAAAAACTATTATAATTCATTATACTCGTGTACCTAATCAAAACAATTCGGATGGATGCAAACCTAAAACAAATTCTAAAACCACATTGAAAACACGCAAATGTGCGTGCCATTTCTATTTAAGTCTATACTGTCAAAAAAATAAAATAAAATAAAAATAACAAGTCAACGTGGAAACAAGAGACATGGCCAGAAGTAAATTGCCCATTAAACATGTACACAAAAATTCGATTGTACAAAACAAACCAAAAATCGTATTTAATTGACTACTCTGATTATCTATATATGTTTTGTTTTGCAGTATACATTGAGACGCAAGCTACCCAATAAAATAAATTATTCTAAATTTAGCTTAGTACAAAACTATGTAATTATATAACACTCAATAGTCGCAATTAAAAATACATACTGATATATTGATGATGTTTGACTTGACTGTCAAGGTTTTTTCTTTAATTTTCGAATTAAATGTAAAAAGTATTCGTACCTATTTCTCTGTAATCAAGTAAAACTCAAAAGAAAATCGCAACTATAACAACACTAATCATTATGATATCTCGTTTGAAGTATAATCTTATAATTCAAATAATTTAATTTTAATTTAATTATATCGAGATTAATTAAATTTTTATATATGAGTATGCTTTTCACAATAATTATGGTTTGTATATTGCGTAATTTTAATACAACTTCATTCCTAAACGGCTAATGACGATAGCGATACAATAAATTGTGTTTTATGTAGTATTTTGCAATATATACATAGAAGCAATTAGTTAATAATTATATAGTACGAAAAAATTGTTGGCACCCCTTGATTTTATAAAAGATCTATTTATTTTACTATACATACTAATGTATTACGTTAAGTGCACAATTCGATGGCCTTCAATTTTAATTATATTTTTTTGCATAAGTAGATGCATTTAGCGAGTGGCTCTTCTATTGTGTTCGCATGATTGTATATCTGTGTGAACTCGGAACTTAAATGTACAAGTAAATATAAATTGTATGAATATATTGATTATGGTTTCACAATCTACATTATCAATGAAAATCCGTAAAAATTGTGGTTCTTAAGCTTTTTCTTCAGTGTATGAAAAAATGTCTTAGATACAATTAATGATGGACCGCTAAAACCGCTTTTCAAATGTTAATCAAAGCTCCTAATTAAATTCGTTTAGTTAATGCTCGGTATATTGCCGATATGTTCAAATTTAACTCTAATAATGGCTTCTGTATCGGGCAAATTTATAGCAACATTCAACTTCTGAAAGCTACATTTGAGCGACCAGAATATATAGGGGCACAGTTAATCAAATATGAATCTAATAAATATCGTATTTACTTTTACTTTTAGGACTGCGTGATGTATAGTTGTTAAGAGACCATATGTTCCTTAGAGTTGCATATATTTTAGCACGTAAATGATTAATATCCCCATTATTAATTTTTCTTTCTACAGAGTTTTCCATTTCGCTGGGCAGAGAAGAGATAGAATCTTGTACATCATCTGCAAACATATGAAGCTTTTCCGAAATCTTGATATCATTAACGAGAATATAACAAGGCTCAAAAACACACCCCACAAGCATTGTAAAATTTTTCATCGAACGATGTCGGTTAGACACATTCCTCATAGTAAAGTAAAATAAAATCAGAGTAACAATTTTTTACATTTAGAAAGTTCAAATTCATAATCGTTTTGCCAACAAAAAACTGGGAAAATGAAATTTGAAATTACTTATTTTGATAAATCATATTACCGACCTGATTTGCATACCTTTTATAACGATTGCCTGTAGTAGGATATGTGTTAGCTCTCCAAATTTCATAGAGAAAATTCCTGTTAAGAGCATTTACAACCAAAAAGTTAGATTTTGTACTACTCATTTACATCGAGAATACGTAAAATCATTTTTGAATCAAGCAAGCTGGCTTCAAAAGAAAATTGAACAATATTACCACGACAACGACAAAAGTAGTAAAATATTGGTAAAACGCGTCGGGTTATTTTCATATCAAATATCAATATAAGAATTGACGTCTCAATCACCAATAATTAAATATTTTTTGGATAAAGTTAGGAATTGGGCCAGGGTTTAAAGCTTAGAGATGGAACATATTTTCTACCAACAAACTACATCATTTCTTAACCGATTTTTAGGAATTTTGGAATGTAGAAGAATAAAAATGGTCTCTTATCAAACTCTAATGAAATCAAATATGTATTATATTTTAGCAATTTATTTAGTGATGTGGGCGTGGCAAAGTTAGATAACGTGACACAACATCATCATTCATTGCTGTACATCACACATCCATTGCTTGGGTTAATATGTCACTTGGGGTAACCGCATGGAAGCAGTTGAAAAGAAAATGTAAAATGGAAGGAAACTAGAACATCCCGCTTCTCCCGGCAGGCCAGTCAGCATGCCTCATCCGACTATTAGACTGCGATTGTATAAATTCTGCGATTGATTTCTGGTGTCCCGCGAAATTTGATACTACATACCTATAGGTGTATCTATTTCGTTCTCTTTTCTCTATTGGAATGGCGTCACTAATTTAGTCAATATTTTAAGTTTTAACTAATAATTTTTGATACATCGGTACTAACCTGCAAATCTAACGGCACTAACTACTTTGAACTAAAAAAATTTATTTATGATAATTCCAATATCTTTTTGTATCTGTGGATTCGTTAAACTTCATAAACGCCTCAGGACCAAAATATATTTACTTTTGTGGATCGATTTATATAGCAACTGTTTTCGCAGATGAACTATTTTAGGTTTAAAAATGATGAGATAAAGGAAATAGAGATTTTTAAATATTTTCTAAGTTTTTAAAAATATAATACAAGTGGGTTTTAGTCCGATAAGTATAAAACGCACGTGTGTTAAAAAATTTGGTTTCGGTAAACCCACTCGACAGCCAGCCGACACAGCTTACTAATCGATATCCTAGTTAGATGTCATCGAAACTGAACGCCACTGCACATAAAATTTTACTGATCATTTCAAGCGTAATAAACTACAACGATGGAGTAAGTACAAGAGACGCCTGAAACCGAATTCATACTTCAATTTCTTTGTCCATTTATTCATTCAAACAATTTTTCCGACCAATCATCTGAAAAAAATGCAATAGAAAATAAATCGTCATTTTGGAGCAATGTGATTGGCCCAAAAAAATGTTTGAATGATTGAATGAACGATGAAATTTAAGTATGAATTCGGCTTGACAACCTTTTTCCATCTTTACCTCGAACAAAAGTTAACGAAATTATTAATCTAATTAAAATAAGTTTAAAGCTAATCACATAGGTAAATTTTGGTTAATGCTGACATGGATAAATATTATAAAATATATATGTATGTAACGACCCTGTATCCACGTCATCAAACTAAAATTTTCTTCATTTTTTGATTGCAAGCACATGCGTAAAACTTCGTTACATTAATTAATTAAACAACAACAAAAAATACCCTTTCAATATGAATAAGCTTTTATTGCGGTAGGTTAAGTGACTAAACTAAAAATGTAAACAAATTATACACCGAAACACCACCAGAAAGAAAAAATACTATTTATACTTTCTTTGTTTGAGGAAAATTTTAAGAATGTTCGCTTAGTAAAAAATTCGTTTGTAAGTTAATTTAATCTTTGACGTTTTGTGTTGATTACGTTTTTGCTACCAAAAAATAAAAAAAATAAGAAAAGATACGAAGAAGTGAAATATAATAATAAAAAGTAGTTTGTTCTTATTTTTGGTGTCTTGTGCTTTTTTTCATTAAAGAAGCACAAAAACATGTATTACAAAATCAAAAATATTGAGGGTTGCTCGAGTTTTATATTTTTGCTTCTCTGGTATTTTCATTTTATGTACAATATACGTATCTATATGGATATTAATGTTACTTCTACCATTTTCTCATGGGGAAAGAAAATAGAAAATGGAATCGTAAGCGACATAGTACATACATACGTATACGAGTACATATAAGAAAAGAGATCTATAAGTCAATGATATTTGTGCTTATTATCGGATTCAAGTGTATATGTTCTGATATAGTTAAATATACTATATGTGTACGTAAGCATATTATCAACGTAAATAACATCAATTAAATTCAGCATGAATAACAAAATTTAATAAGTTTATCTCTGCATGTTATTAAATTAATCGTCATCAATATAGATCCTGAAATACACACAAAACATATTTTTGTTCAATTATATATCCTTATACTCGTATGATTAGGAAAATGATTTTGAAAGATTTCCAAATCAATTTGAATTACTTCGATTTTTCTTTCTTCTTTTCCGATACATACTTTCAGTATATACTGCAAAAAAACTTGGTTTTATTTTAACGGTTTATATACAAAAATTTTTGCGGTTATAATTGGATTTTCGTTTAGCTTTAAAAAAGGTTTTTCCGTTTTCCCTTGTTTTTTTATCCCAAAATTACCGAATATTATAAAAATATTGAATTTCAACTTTTCATTGTTCAATAATTATTAGGATCTTTGTTCGTTTTCTTTAATATATTATATCCATTATTTTTTGTTCAAGATTATTTCGGTAGCTTTTCAGACAAAATATGTTATTAATGTCGCCAAAATAAATTTTTTATTTAGTTTACATAAATTTGGATTATTGATTGGAGAGCAAAAAAATTATGTTTTTACTTTTCTTATTTGTTTTTAGATTTTTTTTTATTTTGTAATGGAAAAACGAAAATATTTGTTTAAGTATTTTTTAGTCTAATTAATTTGTATTTATGTTAGTATTTTTAATTAAAATTTGATTTATAAATTATTTAGTATACTATTAGTTAAAAAATAAAATTTTAATCGACACGAAATAATAATTGCTTTTAATTTTGTGTGTAAATAGTAATTTTTTCGAAATTTTCTTTCTTTGTCGGATTTACCAATATTTCAGAAAGTATTTCAGGATCTGCATATTATCAAAAAATGAGATGGATTGCTGTATTTAAGGGGGTTTTCATGCTTCTTGGACTAACTTTACTATTAGGTACTTCGTTATTGTAGTGAGAGAGTAATACTTATAAAATAGAAACATGCAAAATTGGGCTAACTTCCTCTGTTAGAAAAACGATGACTGATTCGTTGGTATCTGGATGAGATCAGTTTACTTTTTAGAATTTTGGCAACATTTTAAATGAAAATTTCAATTTTATCCTACAAATGGTCATAAAAGCTGTTCTGTCGGATTATAATCTATTAGGTACCTATTCAGTACCTAGGCAAAAGATTTTGTAAGGTGGTAGTGTTGCTTAGCATTTATTTAATCATTAAAACTAACTATTTATTAAGTACTATCCATTTATTATTGTGAAGTACTAGTTTTATTTTTCACACACACTTTCATTTAAACTAACTGAACTGTTGGAAACCGTATCTCTTTTGGCTTGCAAAAACTCGACTGCGAACTACTTTTATGCAGCGATCGATCAATGCCTCATAATTACGCAGGGCGGTGTATAAAAATTGTTGGTATACTAAATGCCATGAAGTAAAATGGTTTATTTTAGTTTAGGTCGCTACAAGTTCGACCTCTTCCAAAACCGGAATATGGTCTGTAATAACATGAACTGTGCCTCAAATTTTGTGATCCTAACTTAAAAACTTAAAATGTGCATGAAATAAAAGTAGAATTTGGATCACATGTTCTAGAGATGCAAGATTTAGGAGAATGGCACAAATTGAAACACCTTCATGTATTTCATTATAACTGAAAATATCACAGTTTCAGGCCGTTATTTAGTTGGCAATTCAGCACACACGTTTTAGAGCAGATTAGGCCCTGCAGTCAATTCCGACACAGTGAAATACGTAAAAGTAACCACTGTTAAGATTGGGTAATAGCTTAAACTTGGCCAATCTCTGGAAGTCTTGTGTTATGCCAATTTTTAACTTAATTATTTTTTATATTCTTTATATTCGGTTTTAAAAATGTTCCAAATGGATACGTCTCTAAACTGAAAGTATATAATACATAAAGTATTATACATATTACAAATTAAAATCTTTACATATTAAATTTCCCAACTATTTTGAAACATAAACCTGATTAAATTTTCCTGACAACTCCTGCTACACTTTTTCACTAATAATGGACGTGCAAATACCATAACATTAAAATAAACATTTTGCGCTTTTCTTTTGTAAATGTAAAAGTATACAGTTTTATTTGTATTTTTATCGGAAAACCAAAATTATAAATTGCTGATGCAATTTTAACATTCTTTAATTTCCTTAATTTTTAACCTAATAGTTATATGTTCGAATTATAAAAAAACAAATTATCTCATCCTTTTTATTTTTCCCAACCATCTTATGCATCTGTCTTTCTTCGAATGTTGCTAGCTCTATAAATTGAATGTAACTTAAATAAATTGTATAGAAATATTCGGTGGAATTAGGCTCTGTATCCAATATGGTAAGGACCATTTATCCTCTCACCGGAGATCGTAATTAACTATTTTTATAATGACGCGCTTTTCGACATATTGAATATAAATTTCATTATTGCATATATAAATCAGCGAATTACCTAATCGCACAAATCTGTTGATTTTTCAAATTATAATGATGTAATATAATCGCAAAATATGATAATATTTTTAAATGTTTGCATCATCTATAAAGCATAGGTGTAAAGAGTAGAACGTTCCGAAATGATGCAAATCGATTAAAGTTGTTTAAATGTTGTTCTTTCGCAATTTAACGGTTTCGAAAAATATACACTTTCATTTAAATAATATGGGGTTTATTAAAACTTTTAATATTTAGGTTCATATTTAGTAAATTTTTATTTGATTTTTAATTTAAATTTTAAAAGTTTTTCTACCTATACATACATATGTAATTAACACATATGAAAGATACACACAAACAAAATACATATATTATATGTTTTCAATTATTTGATGTATTCCATTACATTGCTATTTGAAACATTAAAATATGCTAGAAAAATGTTGTAAAATCCAAATCCAAAAAAATCCGAACTCATCTTATGTTTTATTTATTTATTTTTTGTCTGTTCCGCTTACCCGGTGGCGGTGGTTTTATTTTGCTATTTTACGAGCTCATGTGGAGCAATCTAAATTTTATTTTGTGTACCGTAGGTACGAGTAATAATCACATGAAAAATATTTCTTTTAGGTTTTCACCTAAGGTATGTTAAGAAAAATATTTCTTTAATATAATAAGGCTACACATATTTTTTTGAGAATATTCATTTTAATAGAATTGCATTTTTTACGTCATTACTTTTGTTCGTGGAAATTAAAATTTTTCACACAATATTTGAAATTGCAATACTTCTACATTATTGAGTAATGAGTTGTGCATTACTCATAATAAATTGTAACAATTTATATAAATGGTGTAATAGGTTTCATTATGAGCCAAGATTTTCCTCATAACAATTTTTATCTCGACCAAACAATATCAAAATTGCGGCATCTTAATTTTAAACTATAATCCCAGCGAAGTGCTGAGAACACAATTATTCCAGATATTCATTGGAAAATTACATCATTATGTTTATGACAGCCGTATACAATAAAAATGTTTGTTGGTCTGAAGATTTTTTGCCGAACAAAAGAAAATCGAAGAGCATGTCTGGCACTATATACCAGTTTTTATGTCTCGAGAACCATAAATGCCGTATATCAGCAGATCTGAAACAAACAAAGAAAAACAATTACTGTAGGGCTTATATATACGACGTACAAGTATATACATAAAGATATATTATGTATAAATTATTGATTGGACGAAGTTTTATGTTTTGAAAAATTTTTCTAACCGAAACTAAAAATTTATTTAGTCGAACTACATTTTTGATCCTGTTAAAAATTTATGTTTTTCTCATATATAACATATATACGTACATATAAGCCTTGAATTATAAAAATGGTTTTAGTTTTCCAGATTTTCCTTTCATGGTGTTCCAGGTAAATTTTTTTATTTTTTGTTCGTGAAAATCAATGGCGTTATAATTTGTGTACGTAAGATCTATCTCTGTGATAAACCGTATACATATATGTATGTTGAAGACGTGTTACGTATATTTCGATTGGCATAGGCATTTTCTCTTTATATACAAATCTAAAATTAAGATAGAATAAGAAAGTTCATAATATTGTTTATCAAATCAAAAGAATTTTTATTTATGTTCTTATCGGCTGTCGATTCATAAAGGGAACATCGAAATATATTTACAACCCCAGAAGTTGTTCTTATTCCTTTCTAAGAGAATTTTTATATATTATATTTGTTGTAAAACATACAACATTTTTTTGAATGCCATGATAAATTTTATTTTGTTCCAAAAGAAAAGGAAAATATTAAATTTTTGTGGTAGTATTTGTGTTTTATTTTTATGTATATAATGAAAATTTCATGTCTAATACATACATAAAATATGTATAAGAGTCTGCACGTGTAGCGAGCAAACAATGTGAACCAACAAAAACATTAAAAAAAGAAATGTAATAAAAAATTGGTTTATATATTTACATAGGGTGACCAGATTTTCTCGTGAATTATTAAATGTAGAGGTCTTTGATCGCTAACTTTTGATGTAGGTGTTTTCCAATTAAATAACTTTTGTATTCCGAAATGTTTACGGTTAGTATAAATAAATAAAACGGAAATAAAAAATTAAAACTTAAAGTTCGATGAAATACGAGTTTTTGTTATCTGCCATGTGGGCGATAATTACCTTATAAGTAGCTTTCAATTTATTTTACAATATGGAATTTTGGTTACCTAACGTCTTGGTAGTAATAGTTAATCTAGAAAAATGGTAAGGATGTACAACAATAACAATAATGTTTTGAGTCTTCGTCACTCCGTTTGGCCTAGGTTATCATTCTTTACAGTTTAGTTTATTTTGAAAGTTTGTCAAAGTTTAAAATATATATTTAAGAAAATTTACCTCTAATTTATCTTACATTTAGATTTTGAAATTTCGATGACAATTTGTAACTGAGCGAATTTAAAATACATAATTTAAAAATTTTACAAAGTGTTACCTAAAAGTAAAATTTTAATTTTATCAATTATGTACATATAATTAAGATCAAGATATGGCGGTATCGCAACGCAGCAGCAGTTTTTTATGAAGCTACTGCTTTATTGTAATAGATTTGACTTAATCATATTTTAGTTATTGCATTAATTTGACTATTGGACAATTCAATTTTTCATTCAATCTTCATATTGAAGCTTTTTATGTTAGCAGAATCTTTTGATTCAAATTTAAAATTTCGGAACAGAATCTGTGTTTTTGACCACCCTCTATATAAAAACAAAACTTTTTATGTCGTTTTATTTTTCTAACCACCCACAAAAAATTGCGTGATATGCTTGATTATTTTCCATTTTATATATTTTCTTATCCCTTGTTTTTCCACTATGCCTCATGCCTATATACACTTGCACACGCCAACAAATACACAACCAAATTTTGGGATTCTCACTCAGCTGATTTAAACACAAACACCACACAGAAAAAGATTTGGGCGTGTATTTTTATGTGTGTGTTGTTACACTTCAGTTTTAAATTATCTTACAAATGAATCAGATGTCCTTTTTAAATAATAATTAAAGGAAATATAATAAATAACAAAAAATAATTTTAATAATTAATAGTTTTATGAAAAGACAAAAAAGTATTTTTAATTTAAATAATTTAATGGTTAAAAAATTTATTTTGGTTTTTATTTTTATTTATCAGTGAGTTTTAAAAATTCAGAAGTGAGGTGAGAAAACCAGCGCCACGGCAAATTATTTATGAATGTAATACGTTGTGAAAATTAAACCTTTTGATGTAATATAATATAGTATGTCATAAAATATAAGGATCTTAGTTCAGCCAAAAAAATATTTTGTATCGTGACTTAAAATATTAAAAGAAAATATCGAGTCCTTTTATTTTTAATTCAGAAAATTATATGCTTTCACCAAACTTTATTATTTGATATCTATAGAACTATTGGTAGGTTTATATATAATTTTTTTTTGTTATGTTGTTATAATTCGATGGCACAGCGTGTGTATTGCATAATGCGACCAGTCCCAAGTGGGTTATAAAAAGATAATTAAATTATTCTTGTAGTACTTCACCCTTTTCTTTGTGTCTCGAGTATAATGTAATCCAAAAATAGATTAAATACCGTGTGTACTTTAAACGTGTTTTTTAATATTTATAAAGCAATTAAAGTTCATAATCGAATTTATTTAAGTTTTCAATCGACTTGGTATCGATTTTGTTTGTAAAGGATGAATTTGAAAAATTCGTGACATTAGTTGGGAGCTTAACTACTGAAATATAATAGGAAAGCATGCAGCAAAATCGATGGGGTAGAAAAAAGGAGTATGCGATATTCATGTTACACATTAATTACCTATTAAAATTCCGTTAACTGTGGTGAAAATATTTAAAATTTTTGTGACGCGCGCCCACGGTTATCTAAGCGCTAATACTGTAAAATTATCACTATATTTAAAAATAAAATCCAACCCTTATCATAAAATAAAACATTACACACGTGTAGAGAGTTTTAATTTAATCTGTCGAGCTTTTTTTCTGCTCTCCATTTTATTCTGTATTCGTTCGCATTTAATTAAGGAAAATACCGACACCATACCAAACAGGTAAAAAAGTCTTTTCCCCCAAACAGAAAATCATTTCGTAATAATTTTCATTTTTCACATACAATGTACACACGAGTTATGTAAATGCCATATCCTATATATAGAATACGTATAATATAGTAGTGGTTACCTAGACATTTTGATAACACAATGATGTGGAAAAATTCAATTATCGTGACCTACCTGAAATCAGTTTTCAATGAATAATGATTTTGTATTTATTTGATAATGTACACACGCACAGATATATTCGACATGATTACGATAGCATTTTTCTTTCTATAATTTATAACAATTTTCCTGTGTGCGCGCCGTTACTGGAGTGAAATTAGACGTTAGAGGAATATTTATTGTTTCCTTTTATATATTATTACGTCTCAGTCAAAAGCTTTTATTCTTCTTAAGGGGAAAATACAAACAATTTAATATAAAGTAGCTTTTTATTCATTGTATGTATTACGATAAATTTACATTAAAATTTATCAGGCTGAAAATAACAAAGCGTAAAAGAGAAAACTGAAAATGATATAAAAATTATCTTCGTTTTTTTTTGTATTTATGATAAAAGAATTTTCCAAATTTTCTTTCATTATTGTATACACACGCAACTCACAGCTGTAAAAATATATATTTGTTTATATATGTACCGGGAGTAAATAGTATATATAAATTCTCTCCGTATACCATCAAAATGGAAAACAGCCTATATATAAAAAATTTAATATAATATAATTTTCATTAGTATTGTTGCGGCATATGCACCAATACATGCACACATAAACGGAAAATGAAAGTGGAATGTGGATCATTTTTAGCTCGTAGTTCAAGGTCTCATCAAGGCCGCATGCTCAATTTCGTTACCCCCCTTCTCGAAATTGTATTTTTCATTTTTTTTTCTCCCAAACTATATACGAACGAGGAAAATCGATATGATCACTCTGTATATATGTGTTTATAGTCTCGAAATTTCTGGGTATAAGTATAATTTTTGTTGGTAGGTTTTCCTTGTTTCATTTTCATTTGGTTATAAAATTTTATTTTCCGCTTTGTTTGTGTACATAGCGAAAGAATTTTCCTATTTTACTCTCGCTAGATTACGAGATATGGTTACAAATGTCTGTATAAAAATCTAGGATATTACCTATGTGAACGGATGTTTAATTTTCACTATACAGTAGAAATACAGGTTTTTATGACAGGAAAGACTAAATCTCGTCTGGTCTGTGAACGGTTTTAAAATCAATTTTAAAATTTTTTAGTACGCTATTAAATTTATTATGATTGGGTACACTTACATACGGTAATTGCGCTTCATTGTTGTAATCATTTACGATAAATGTTGTTTGTTTGTATAACTTCGAGAACTGTGGCTGGTTGTAGGTCCTGTTCCATTCATCGCTGAGATTGTATATGCAATTTTAATTTAAATACGATATAAATTTTCCAGTGTAATTTATCAAAGATTTAAAACATTTTTTCCGTTTCTTCTCCTTCTATTTTGGTATTATTCTATATATAAATTTTCTATTTTCAACTTTCAATTCAATTTTATTAGAAACTATTTGATTTATGAGTGTAAGAAAATAACATTAATCCAATTATCTTGGGTGATTTTTTGAAGCTCTAAATATTTATGTATGGTGGCATAATGGAGAAGCAGCGCTATAATAAATTTTTTACATCTTGTTGTGCTTTTTTCAGTTCAATGTATTATATGTAGTTTTATGTATATCCTAATAAGCATATGTCCTTGAGTGCCACGAGCGTTTATACGTTATGATATTGGAATGGCGATATAAGATTAAAAAAAAGGTTGTGGTCGGTAATTATTTTATTTATGGTATCAAAAAATATAATTTAATGGCGTTGTTAAAATTGTCTGGAGATTTTTTTTTGTACAGTGCTTGAAATGTTGCCAAATTAGTTTCGTTAAAAATTTTGAAACTACCGCGCTTGCATAATATTTTGAATGCGATGATCATTAAAATTTTGCAGGATTTTAATTAAAGTGTTTGCTTTATAAAGTAAATATCTAGCTTTTTAGTAAAAAGAGATACTAAATTTTTTGAGATTTTTAATTATTACTCGTATAAATAAGAGATAAAATAATTATTAAATGAGAAGTATAAAATTTTTGTGGTTTAAATTAGAATAATAATTAATTTTAATCCTGTCAACTCGTGATTGATAATCATCTTAAAGTTCTTGTTCTCTTCGACAAACTTTACATAAATTGCTTCGCAATAAATTTAATTTTTTTGACTAAATCTCATGCCCCAATAATATACTATGCCATATTAGTGTTTCTGCCGTTCGCGGATTAAATTATTTTATTTATTGAAGTATTATAATTTTGATTTAAGTCTATAAATTACACATGGAAGCATTAAAAATTGAGCCAAACCAGAAATAAATGTAAACAAATCCACACCATACTTACGCTCTACTAACTATGAACACGGGTAGGGCACGTAATTTAATTATAAATAATAAACGTATGAGGAAAGAGGAATTGTAGTGAAACTCTCGTTCTCTTCTGCTCTGAGTTATTGATGATATTTTGTACTCTTCAAATATTTCATCTCTGATAAAAGATTATAAAGTCATCGAACTCATGTTTTTTCATCAGAACTCATGTTTTGTCATTTCTTACTTCGAAGCTAATAATGTTTACATACTAGGCAGATTCGTTTTAATATAATTAGAACAAATTAGGAGTTTTTTGTAATACATATATTATTTTACATGAAAAAAACTTTTCCTTATAGATAAATAAAGGTGTTTTAAGATGGATAGATAGATGACTTTTACTTATAATCCACCCTTTTTAATTAACACTATACTTTATTAATTTTAATAATTTAACTGCTTGATTAGACAATGCAACGAACCTAATTGTCGTGTCGCCCGATTAAATTAGCTCGATTCCTGTGAAGATTTATATTTATTTCATGAGAATTTCGATAAACTAATAGTTTTTTTAATTTTTAACTCAAAACTTCTAAGAAATTCAAATCAAGACAACATTTTTGGATTATTTTACTATGTACTTTTCAATTTTTTTGTAATTGTATTTCAGTTCCCGCTAATTTTTTTAAATGAATCAATTTTCATATTGTAGAGCACCGTAAATATTCACAATAGTTTGACCAAACCAAACTATTATATTGATTATTGTTGCTTATATTTCCCGCACTTTAATTTTTTTTTCACTATGTCATTTTTTAATGTTGTTTGAAGCCTTGGCGAACACTTCTAGTACGCGTTGCATTTTTTTTTTCGTTAGTATTTTATATAAATTTCTAATAATCAATTTTATGACCAAGAATAATTAATGCGGTGTGCCGTAATCGACTAAATTAAATGGACTAGAATTAAAGTTGAAGCTTCTGCTATGTGGCCGATTGGAGGTTAATCCATAATTTTACTTTTGACCTTTTATTTTATTTAATGTATAATTTTGTAAACGTGCACTAACTTCGAATGTTTTTATATTTCATAGATTTTAGTGACACGAACTTGTATATTTCACGAACTTCTGGTCTTCGTCAATTGAGACATACAATAATGAAATTATAACAAATTTTGGTCAGTAAAAGTAATTGTTTCAATATCAATCATAATTGGCAACTCCTATAGCCCAGTGAATAAGTTGAAATTTGTGGAAAAGTCAGGTTAAAGTACAAGTAAATATTTTCCACATTTTTCTTTAAATTAGGCAAATATATTTTCCCTTAAATCAACTAATATTTCCTGGAAGTAGAGCATCACATTTTAGTCTAAAGCTGTCCTTACTATACGCGCTGTAGGAAATAAATGTACCAGTTTATCCTTTAACATTTCCAAATATAATTTTAAAATAGTTGAGTTATATATTTCCCAAAATTTACGGCTTCGGTAATTTATACAAGAAATTTAAAAATTATGTAATGATAGCAAACGGGAAAACTATTGCTTTGTTTTGTTTATTGCATCGGAGCGAGCATGAGGCCTTTATACAAAAAAAATGTTTACTTGCTTTGCTTTGTAAAATCTTAATAAAATTCAGATAAAATCGTAAACCGAAACAATAAAAAAATAGACAAATTTTTATTATTCCCTGTAAAAAAATAAAAAAACCAAAGATGGCCTTTTTTGGTTATCTCTGCTCGCACCGATGTAACAAAAGCACGCCATACGAAGTTTTCACTAATTAAAATTTTAATTTCAATCTGAAAATTTAATAGTTTTAAACTTGTTTATATCATTCAAATTTGCTAGCTTCATATAACCTTGAAACATTTAAATTTTAAATGTGTTGTTATTTGAGTTTTAATTTGATTCAATTGAAAAGCTATTTAAAAAATTTAGTTCATAAAAAGCGGAGACATTTATTAAATTACTCGTATAACTGCCAAAATATATTCGCAGAACAACATGCCTTATTTAACTACGAATTGGTAGTTTTAGTTAAGATGTAAGTGGTTATCTTGTATCTTCATCTGTTTGGTATACTTTTATACTTTAAATAACAATGAAATTACCATTTAATTGGTTGCCCTCCGTTTTTTTCCAACATTCACAGGCACTCATTTTTATTTTCCCACAGGAGACTACATATGCAGATGCTATTTTAAAGCTAGCTAACTGGTGAATGAAAATGGTTCAGTCACCGAAAACATTCCCTAGTCGGAATGAATTTGCGAAATTTCATAAGATCACATGTTTGTTCCTTAGACTAACAGATCTGATTAATTTTGATCGATTCTGTTTTTTTTTACACAAATTTAGTATTTTCACAACCTATTCGTTTGTTGTCTTCTAAAACGATCAAGACTTTTTATTACTGTTTGTTCTAATTTTTCGAATGCATATAAATTCTATTATAGCAATTGACTGCAGCAACTCAAGATATGGGTCTTTAAATGATTCGATTACAGTTTCCAATCCATGACAACAGAGCCTCCCGCACTATTGTTTTTTAGGTTTAATTTGCATACTCTGTGCGATTATTTTCATTGGCAATAAAAACTTAGTCATAATATAGATTATAAATACGTGTGGCCGAAAGATGTTATTGTTTATTGACAGAAATACTATCCGATAGGTACTTTCTTTAAACATGCTATCATTGATGTTGTCTATTAATCATATTCTTGGCTCTACCCCAATAAGTTACACATACTAAACTGGTACCATGTAGTAAAAAGTAATCGATTTTAAATGCTAGATGCTACTAATACCCAAATGCGATGGTATGTATATCTTAATAGCGGAGACTCGCGTGTGCACCACCTCCATTAATGTATCAGCACACCAAACAATTTGTTTTTTAACCCCTTAAGGACCGAATTTTTTCCAAATAAATGCACCAAAAAATCAATTTTTCTTTATTTTGACATACATGTTATGCAAAAATCTGTATAAAAAATAAACTTTTTTTTTATAAATATGTTAGATATATATGTAACGGGTGATTTTTTTGTGGTTAGGATTTTCATGCATTAGTATTTGACAGATCACGCGGGATTTCAGACAAGGTGTCAAAGAGAAAGATGCTCAGTATGCTTTGACATTTCATAATGACATTTCATAATGAAGTCGAATTTTCAGTGAATGGGCCCTAGAAAAGTTGGCAGAAAATCCGCTTTTTTATCGACAAATTTTGTTCAGCGATGAGGCTCATTTCTGGTTGAATGGCTACGTAAATAAGCAAAATTGCCGCATTTGGAGTGAAGAGCAACCAGAAGCCGTTCAAGAACTGCCCATGCATCCCGAAAAATGCACTGTTTGGTGTGGTTTGTACGCTGGTGGAATCATTGGACCGTATTTTTTCAAAGATGCTGTTGGACGCAACGTTACGGTGAATGGCGATCGCTATCGTTCGATGCTAACAAACTTTTTGTTGCCAAAAATGGAAGAACTGAACTTAGTTGACATGTGGTTTCAACAAGATGGCGCTACATGCCACACAGCTCGCGATTCTATGGCCATTTTGAGGGAAAACTTCGGAGAACAATTCATCTCAAGAAATGGCCCGGTAAGTTGGCCACCAAGATCATGCGATTTGACGCCTTTAGACTATTTTTTGTGGGGCTACGTCAAGTCTAAAGTCTACAGAAATAAGCCAGCAACTATTCCAGTTTTGGAAGACAACATTTCCGAAGAAATTCGGGCTATTCCGGCCGAAATGCTCCAAAAAGTTGCCCAAAATTGGACTTTCCGAATGGACCACCTAAGAAGCAGCCGCGGTCAACATTTAAATGAAATTATCTTCAAAAAGTAAATGTCATGGACCAATCTAACGTTTCAAATAAAGAACCGATGAGATTTTGCAAATTTTATGCGTTTTTTTTTAAAAAAAAGTTCTCAAGCTCTTAAAAAATCACCCGTTAGATAGATACATAGAATAGATACATATGGGAACAAATATTATATATAACAAAACAATAGGTAGAAAAATTAAAATAACCAATAATTTAATTCTGTTTAATTAAATTTCTAGTAAACCTAGAAGCATGGGGTTAGGAGAATAAAATATATTATTCTTCGTTGATTTAATATAATAATGCGGCCGATTCTCGTGGCATAAAATTGCTGTTATGTTATTTTATTTCCCCGCTTCCTATTGGAATTTGTATTGAAAAAACAAAAATAACATAACATAACATAAAATTTTAGACCCCGGAATCGACCCCAATATTGTTATAAGATTATATTCCCAAGTTATTTCGAGCAAATACATAATGGAACGTATAACATGTGACCGCCCGAGTTATCTCGGGTTTGATCTTTTTAGACCATATAGTATGTCCCGAGATATCTCGGGTTTGGTCCTTAAGGGGTTAATTATGAGCAACATAATTTTATAAATTTTTTTCTGTATACATTTTGATACACATGCGACTTTTGAATTTTAATTTTTTATTATCGAAATTATTTTTTATATTTTTACAATTGATTACAATTTAACGATTTTTGTTTTACTTAATTAGTTGATTGATTTATAAATATAATATGTACATATAAATACAATCATTGTTAGTTAATATTGTTTGGCAATCACATTTTAACATACAATAATAGCACATATAGAGTTTTCACAAAAACACGTCAAGATCTCTTACAAGTTAGTTTTTTTTGCAATTAAAATTTCATTGTTAGGCTCATATAGTTTTTTTTTAAATTTTTTTATCTTATGTTTTGTAATATTATTTGTTTTTTATGTTATAATTATTCAATTTCATTTTTATGTATCAATTTTTATTATATGCATCAAATGCGAGATTTATTCTCTAATGATATATTCAAAATAAATCATGTCATCGCCGTTGTTTTCGAGTATATTACTACGAATATTCAAATTATTAACATTTAAAACCTGAACCCCGTGGTGTATAGGCACAATCTATAATTTTATTTTTATCCAGAATTAAAAAAAATATTTAAAACTTGCATGTTTTTTTATTTTTTGTGTATAATTTTCCTTTTTCTATGTGATGCTAAAAATAAATAAATCAGTCATACACATTTTCTATTTTTATAAAATTTTCTTGTCGAGATAAAAAAATATGAAGTTGTACATGCACATAGTTGAGCAGCACACAGAATAAAAACTGCACAAAAATGAAAAGTTTGGTATAATTATATTTCATGGTTTTGAAATTAATCTTATTTTTTACTTAGAAGAGAATCTCGGAACGGTTCAATACTCGAGATATGCACAATATGGATAATTATGTATCATATTACAATAATTTGACGTATTTTTGAAGTGTTTTGAAATTTTGTTAAAGTCTTTCGTTGGTTTATTAAACGGAAAAACTATCACTGAATTCCGTTTTTTGTTTTTTAATTTAATTCTATCATAATATTTCCATCTAAATTTAAAATTGGACCATTTCCAATTTAATAATATATATTTTAGTTTTTCTCTCGACTGTGTTGGTTGGGTATGGTTGGTTCAAGAAACCATGTTTAAACAGTAAAAAAGTTTTTCGTTTTCCATTCGAAAAATATGTATATGAAAGTATTCAACAAGTTGCATAGCAAAATGTTTTAAATTCATTTTATGTGGAAATACTACAATATTTTCCAGAAAACTGTGCAGAGAATAATATATGTGGGTATAATAATGTATATGGATGCCCACGATATTCATAGTCAAGTAATAGAATTTGCATGCAATTGAGTATACGTAAACAAAACACGTGACTCTTTGTAATTTAATATAAAGTTATTAGACAGTTACAGAATAAGAAGTCACATGACGTAAAAGCGTATTTAGCAGTGTACACGAGTCGTATATGACGAGAAACATACATACTTGTTTCCAATAAATCACCCAGCACAATTTCAGAGATTTGTGATTTTAAATAATTTTTTTTGTTACACAACATCGCGCTAATAAACTTGTTATGTCATGAGATTTATATTTATTTATACACGTCGGTGGAAAATCTCATCAGTATAGAAAAAAATAATTTCCAGAGTATGTGTTTTTATGTATCCAATTTTCTTTTTTTTTTGCATATTCCATTTTCGTCATATATGTTTACGGATGTTAAGCATACATTTTCATTTGATCAACCCTCATCAAATATTTGGAAAAAATGTTCATGACGTATATTTTAAGTATCTCTACGGAAATATGAAAATATAAAATAATAATCTTTTACTACTGAATTTTCATTAATTTCAATTGATTATTATCAATTCAATCAAATCAATTTTCCTTAAAATAAAATTCAATTAACTATGACGTTTCCGGTGTCTATACAAATTCACAATGAATTGTATATTTTTTTTCGCACCAATCGCACCTGATCTGTTTCTCTATTTTGATTCTTAAAGGTCTCGTGATATTTTCAAACCTATTTTTGGCACGAGTATATATACGAAGTATACGAAATAGTAATCATTTTTGTCTCTTGTTTTATTATTCGTTCAGTTAGTATTTAGATCTGAAATTAGAAATCAATTTTTGCAATGTTTTGAGAAAAATAACATTTGTAAATATTTTTTGAGCATATTAGTCACAGTTTAAGTTAAATGTGGCGGCCGCGGTTAGCAAATCTTTCTCTCACTCTCGTTTCAAGTTCAAGAATATTTTGCTTTGACCAAGTCATTAAAATATGTTTCATCGACAGCCCACCTAAATTTTATTATAAAAAATTTGTTACCGCAATTTTTTGACATAAATGCGCGTAATAATTGTTTTAAATGCAGTTTTAATGGGGTAACGTTTAACTGATCGTTAGAATAAATTATTTGATCACCACAAATAATTTTGTGGGATTCGTATCGTTGAGTTCCTTGGTGATTTCTTTAGTAAATTAGGACAGTAACTCTTTTCGTTTTGAAAATTTTAAATTTCAAAGCTCCTTTCTATATTTTGTATTGCAATTTTACTAAAAAATAAATTAAGGTGAATTGGAGTGCACCACAACGAACTTATTCTAAGCGGAGGATCTCAGCACAATACACCGCCTTATTGAATTTTATAATTGCTGCGCGTGAGATAGGCTTCTCTTGCTGGGTTTTAGTAGTAGTAGCACAATGAGGTTCTTAAATGTGGAACCCATAGAACGTTGTGTTTTCTTTACCACTAAATTAACTGCGCTAAAGAAATCAAATATGTCATCTTGTACTCGCGATTTCAATGCTAAGTTCAATGTTTTTACAGTGTTGATCCATCCTCGGGGTAGTAGGCTCCGATTCGCTTTTTGTTGTGAATAGTGATATTTTAATTAAAAATGATATCCATAATTTTGCATCGTTTACATTGTGATTGTATATGTTGGTTCCGTTTAACATTACAAAATTAGCTTTTAACAGGTAGAAAATTGCAATTTTGAAACCAATAACTAAACGTCTAAATAAAAATACTAACTCTTACCGAGCTCGCGGGGCCGACTTATGACCCTCGTAACATTAGTTCTCTGTTGCTGCCAACAAACATTACGTAACCATCCGTCATTTTGAGAACCGGTTAAACGAACAATATTTCCAGAAAATCTAAAATAAATTTCATAAAATACAGTCACAGCAGAATGTCAAAGATTGGAAATCCCGAATCAAACGAATATCGTGACGTTGTTTCTTGTTAAGTCTTATAATTCGTGATTTTTGGTCCCTTTGTTCTCCCTATAATAGTTACTGGTCCTCATTGTTTGAAAATATAAGCGTATTTTTGTAAAATCATGTAAATGGAATAGTGTTGCCCTGAACCAAAATAACGAATCCAATATGATAAATGTAAAAATTAAAAATGAATATACATACAACTTATGACACATTAAAGAATCCAGTATTAATATTTTTCCTGACCTCCACTGGGAATTGAACCTAACATCCACGAATAACAAAGCAAGCTCCCATTACAATATGTTAACGGTTCCGAGCTCATTTCCAATTCTTTTATTTTTTAATTCTTTTAATTTCGAAATTTTTTTAGATTTACCAATCGCCGCAGTCAAAAAAGTGGTTTAAAAAAAAATTATTTGTTTAGGTGTGGTTCCGGGCAGACAAAATCTGTAGAAGTTAGTTAGTAGTATGAAGTTTCAATAATTAAGCTTTTCCCATAAATTGGGAGATCCCAATGATTTTGGGAAAAATCGGTCTATCGGAAAGCTACATAGAAGCTTTTTCGTGTTTTGTAATTATTTTTAAAAGTACATATGTATATTATTTATGAGAAAGGCGACTATGAATTAAACGATTGTAATTTTTTTTTTGCAATAATACCGGTTCAAATCAGTTTTCCAAAATTTATGCGGAAATGACGATTTTTGACTGAATACTGTTTTTCAGCAAAAATTCACTGTGACAGGGGGTCATCGATGTGTTCCGCCATTTCATCATAGATCGTAATCTGTTGATGAAAATTCCCTTTGAATCCTTACCCTATCGGGATTCGAACCCGGTACCTCCCGATCCAAACGCCAAAGCTTTACCCACTGTATCATTTGGTCTATAATGAAAAATGTTTACGGAGAATCTATTCCTTCTTACAAAACAATAACGAAGTTTATCGTTTATTCAAACAAATTAAAGAGTCACTGTATGATGACTCTACAGCGGAAGACCAACAGACGCTGTCACCCGTGAAGTGGTAGTTTTAATCTAAAATATTATATTGGAAGATAGAAAAATAACCGTTTTAAAGTTAAGTATGATAAAATGATATTAAATAAATCTCTTGGCAATGTTAACACAATTTTACACAATCACCTTAACCTGTCAAAAGTTACTGCAAGATGTGTTCCCCGAATAGTGTTTATGGAACTAGAAATATCAGGTGGAAACTTCTAAGGCAATTTTAGAAAAGAGTGAAGACGATCCGATTAAATTTATAAACCAGATATTCATCACTATGATCCAGAGTAGAAACCGGAGTCCATGTAATGGATAGCACAGCTGAATCGGTGGTGGATTCAAATTTTAAGGTTCAACCATGTGAGGGTAAGAATTTTGATGATCGTCTACTTACCTCATAAAATCACAATACAGGGGCTTATTTTGCGAGGCTTTTTCATAAATTGAAAAATGCTATCAGGAAAAAACTACGTCTTACCTCGTCGCCAAGAAAAAAAAAATCCATTGATCCCAAGCAATTATTTCCTTTTTTTTTGCTTTGTATTTCCGTACATTGGTCTATTTTCAGTACTCTTGAAGCACAAAAAGTTAGTTGTGATAATGAAATAGAATTTCGTTCGTAGGCTAAGCAGTAATTCGCTAGTACTACAACTACATGGTATTTTTCTACATATACGGAAAATATTCCAATGTAAGTAATACAACATCAGTCATCGCGACCTGATCAGAGGATGGATTTTTTCAAATCAATAATCTCATCCGTTCGAATCTGATTGTTGTGATTCTTACAAATTTTCCATCTGTGAGTCAAAAATATGTCCTTTTCACAAATTTGAAAAAAAGTAAGAAATTTAAATAAAATTTACCGTTATTTTATTTAGATTTGCCGAACTTATTGAACTCCGAGTGTTTTGGACTCGCCATTTATGATATAACAGACGGCCCGATTACTTATACAGCTTTCTAGACATAACGTTCTTAACACTGTGGGAAAATTTTGGTATTAATAAGCAGTCAACATTACGGTTTTGGTCTTGTCAATGTGTGCATGTATTAAAATTATTATCACTTGATAAATAAATAATTTGATTATCACTTGATAAATAAATAAATTAACTACGAGTTACAATCGTGATTATTTTTGGCTGTAATTAATCGTAATCAGAAATATTTGTTAGGGAGTGATCATATTTGATGACAATATAAATTTGATAAGCAACTGATAGTGTGAAACCCCAACTGCACGTGCTGTGGTGATAAACATCAAACTGTTTTTGAATTAAGACATACTCGTACAATAAAATTCTTGAGAAATTTAATAAAATATAAATTATTAATTTAAATCCATAAAACTTATATTTTATACAGTCGGTTCATAAATATCTGTTCTGAATTACAGCTACATATGTATGTATATGTGTCGCATAATTAATTGAACTCACTAACTTTATGCCGCGCTTCATATAATATTCCGCGCGATAAATAGTTACACAATACAATTATTTTTCTATATATGTTTATGACAGCTATAATTATGTTTTTTTTTTGTTAATAGTTGAGCAAGGTGGCACAGTTTATCACAATATTAACATACTGATAAGTTCCCTTACTCCTGATTGTACGAGAATATAGTTGCTTACTGAAATTGTTATTAACCGGCTTTTTAAGAGGTTTCGTCTTATTGTTCTTCTTACTTTGTATTTTTTTTATTATTTAGTTCATTTCAATGAATTGCAATATAACTTAATACGTTATTGTATGAACATTCGGTTTATATTTACTATTGACATGCTTGCATGTATATGCTCGTACATACCCAAAAGAAACCGTGTTCGCCCTACTAAATGTATATAACATAAAAATTGTATCAACTTGTGTAACTAGTTCTTTTGGTGTGGAGTTCTTCGTACAGTTTTTTGGTGGCTGTTGAGAAATTATATATCATGTTATGATTTTATGAATACATCCAACTTGTTATTGTATGTATTATAAATTTTCTTATTTCACTTTGCCAAAATAATAAGATTATTATTGTTATATAACTCAAAATAAAATTGAATAATATTAAAAATTTACAGTTGTTTCGTAAGAAAATGAAATTCTTATAAGAAAATGTACTATATACGCGTACTGTATACTGTGTAGGACGTATATAATTATTACTAAATAGTTTTTCATGCATGTACATGTGTAGCGGCTAGTCGTGTGTATGTATTATAATTGATGTGGTGAATGTTTATTATGATTATATTTCTTAAACAAATCACGTGATTTTATTATTACATCTTCTTGTTATTTTTATTCTTTTTTATATGACGGTGGTTTTTATTATAAACCGCGAGCAGAATTAATTAATTTTTTTTAAAGTTTTTTTTTCCTCTGCTGTTATCATATCTAACGTGAAGCATCGCCTTCTCAAATATTATTTAAAAGTACTTAGATCAACACGAAACTCCGGAAATAATTTAATTTACACCGGAAATTTAATTTACGTTTTTTGGAACTTTTCTTTTCGATTTATTGTTATATAATTAAACTCTTTATATATGCGCAGAATCGACACGTGCGACATTTTCAATTAAACCAAAAATTGCGCCCACAACATTTTAATTTATATTTTATAGTTATGTGATGTTGCTTAATTTAATACTTTGGAACTATAAGCAAATAAAACTAAGTTGTTGTTTTATAATATTTGGCCAAAAACTAACATAAACTGGTACGGTTTGCGTTACTCACCTACTAGAATGTGTTATTGTTTTTATGATACAGTCATACAGGGGGCTCCAATTTTTATTTGCCAAATTTTTTTCTATCTGCCTTCGCCGTCCATTGCTGCGCCACATTAGATGCATGAAATATCCCAATTTAATTTGTCCAGTGTTCCATGCATCAAATTTTACATAATAATATTGTTACGATTATTGTAATTTAATCGCAATAAGTATTTGGGTACTTGTTTCAAAATAACTTAAGGCAAAAAAGTCAAAAATGATGTACTACGAATTATATGTATACTTTTTCCCATGCGTGACAAATACTATTTCGAGCTAGACAAGACATTTGCCATTATATTTTTATTTGTTTTCGGTTGTCTGGTACGTACCAAACAGCACTCACCGATAGTGGGTTAAAGTGCATAAAATAATTTATACACAAAATAATAAGCATTTTATATTAATATTAATGATGTTATCATTTGTTTACTATTTAAGTATACTGATAAAGTAGATATTGAATAATGAATTAAGCATCGCGAAAATATAAGCAAGAGTAGTTCTGTGTACGTGTGCATTAGTACATTTTAATTAATTTAGTACACAAATAGAATGCATTACATAATGAAGTTTTATACTGGGTCTTGTATGATGTAAGTTGTAATGAGTCAATTTTGATCCTGTCAGGTAGTGAGTGACATACTCTTATTTGTAGAATTGTATAATCGAGGCTCGCAGCAGAATGTTTCCCAAGCACAACCATGAACATCGCAATTTGTCCTGGTATTCCACGAAATCGAAATGTGCGGGAAATGAGAAGGCCTAGTAGAAACCTACTCCCAATCGCTATGTTCTAATCGAAGTGAATGCGGAGTTCCAGTTTCTCATGCGCCAGCCTCTAAAATTATTTATGGCTTAAATTTTACGACCCAACGGAAAATTTACATCATCAATTTTAGTCCTATTGTTTAAATTTTCTATACACATTTTCGTCTAGTTTGGTCATTAAAAGCAGTTGTTGTTATCCTTTGAGTTAACCGAAGTCCAGCCATCCTCATAAATTAACCGCTTATAGCTGTTTATCCTTGGATTCGTCCTAAGCTATTTTCTAAATCAAATATTGTCTACGGATTGTTTAAATTGCACACCTTTCTTTATCAGAACCGATGTATCAGAACATTCCGAAACGTATGAAAAATTAAAAGCTAATTGTAGGCTCCGTAACATTAATAAAGTGTGTTATGATAGCTTAAGAACGAAATGGAAAAGTAATGCGTAATTTTAGGATAATTAAATGCCATATTAAAAATGTTCACGCTATTTTTAGGCAAAACCCAATGTTTTATAAATATAGGGATTTTCATTTTAAAGTTAGCAGAAACAAATGAATAAATTAATGGGTGAGTATGTTGTGGCCAACACCCGACTTGCTTTTAATACCAATGTATACATACATGAATGTATGTATAATCAAAAATCATTCTTCCTGCTGAAATTTCAAAAAGCCAACCAGATCAACCGTAGTTGAAAATTTAATCTTAAAATTTAAATTTAATTGAATCTTTCAATCTTTGTCGTTTTTTGTAAATGCTATACGTACACCATTTCAAAAAATGGAAAATGTTAATATGGAAGCTGACAAATATCCACCTGATTTAGTCAGAATGCCCCAATTTATGGAAAAAAACGATGAATTTTAAACAATATGAATTTTTAAATTTTACTATCAAGTGAGAATATCGTTTTCTCTTTATGTGATAATTTTTTTTAATTTATTTTATTTTTTAGTTTGTCTAGTTTCGAGACTTCTCTCTTCGTCAGCTATTTACTCTATTCGAGTATAGAGTAAATAGCTGATGAACAGCGAACTCTCGAACTACTATTATCACATAAAGAAAAAACGATATTCTCACTTAGTAAAATTTAAAAATTAAATCTCGTGACAAAAGTGCACAACAGAATAATGGAAAATTCAATATGAAGTTTCATTCCGAATAGTCAATCCCCATGTACTGTAGAGATGCTGAATTTTGGTGAAATAAAGTTTTTTTTATGAAAAGTCATTTCCGGTAAAATTTAAAAAAAGGATCTGAACAAATTTTTTTTTAAATTTAATTTACCATCTTCTTGCTTTTTCGTACATGTTAGACCGATATTGTTGCAAGATTAATTTAGAATTTTTTAGCTCATAATCGTTTTTCTTAAAAATATTTAAAATAAACGAAAAAGCTCCTACGAAAGCTGTCACTTCCGGTAAACCGATTTCACTCAAAAATCACTGGAATCTCCCGATTTGAGAAAAAAGCTTGAAGTTCCACTCCAATCGCAACCGTCTGCGCTGTAGAGAGGACACACAATTTTAGTCTACACAGCACCACACATTCAGAGAGATTTTTGAAAAACTTTTTTTTTGATTTTTAAAGCGAATGATAAATCTGCAAAAAAAAATCTCGAGGTCAAAATTTTTCATGGTTACTATACTTTATTTTACTACGTGAAAAATAAAAGGAAAGACTTGGAAAGGATCAATAAGGTCTAATTAAATGCCCCCTTAAACAATTTTGGACTCCATTAGTTCCCGAAAAAATAATCAATTTTTCCAAAACTAAATCGAGAATCGGATCGAAGCCAAATTTGGAATTTTGAACATGATCTACTAGTGTCTTGTGAAATTCTAAAGACTTTATAGGATGCTCATTGGAATATTTCGAGTTTCACACGTTTCTAATAAAAATTGGATTGTTGTCATTTTAAGGTAGCAGAGCTCAAATTGAAAAACGAGTTGCAAATCCTTATTGTCAAATTAAGTGCTACAGTAAAAAATTTAGAACACCAGACACTATCTAGTGTCATATGACTAATTAGATTTCTGTGGCTAATCAAATGCTTCATTAAAAAAAATTCGGCTCCACTTGTTATTGGCACACAAAGCGAAAATAAGAGCAACACCAAATGTAGGCCACAAAACATTATTACGATATAATTTAAGACACTGTTCGCTAGCTTCCTAAACAAGTCACTGTTTTGTTCTTAATATTTTCATCAACTTTTTGACGCCATATTTACTCTTCATCGATTTCAAGCTACAGCACGGCTGCTGTAATATCAACAAAATAAGTTGGCAAACAATAACAAGTTCTATATTATTTTAATTAAACGTCATCATGATACGGCAATAATTGTGTAGTACCTTACCTATTCACGAAATATTTTTTTTAATTAATAGTGAGTATTTCAAAACCAAAATTCTCTTCACTTTCGATTTAGATTAATGAAATTTTTATTAAATAAATTTCTGGTTAATTTGCCACCTGTGTAAATTAAATTAATCAACGCGAGTTGCAAATAAAATTCGTGACAACTACGTGTATCATATGATCGGTATATGCCATGTACAGTTTAAAAAAAAATGTATGTACGTGCATATGCAAAGGGAAATTTATCGATTGCCAAGAAAATTATGATGCATAGAAAGTTTTCTGTACCAGCGTACGTGCAATAGTATTCGTATTCGCACTAGACGAAAGTAATTATTTTTTTGTAAACGAAATTAATTTTTTATTACCGTCACCATATTTTTATGGAATTCTTGTGTATACTTTTTACGTACATACACCATTGAAACTAAAAATGATGCAAATTTTTAATTAAGTTTCGATAGTTTTAGCGCAGCTTTGATGAATTATAATATCTACATTATTCAACGATGACGAGTTTTAATGGCGTACACTTGAAATTAAATGTACTGTATTACACACAATGTTGCATCACATTTTCGAATTTGACACACCTTTTTGTGTGCGCTATACGATAGAAATGAATGAAAAATACAAAATTGTTTTCAATCAATATGAGATTTGATAATGAATAATCCAGATCCATTCAAGTGGATCTATTTTATATACAGAAAAGTACTGTGATTTATTTTCAGCACAAAAAAAATGTAATTTGCATTAAAATTGTAATGGAAAAAAGACAAAAAGACGTAATTTAAATATTTAATAATCTCTAATTTTGTGTTGTGCGGAATAAAATATGCAAAGAGGCTTTTGCCATCAAATGTACGATCCCAGTGTAGGATTAAATGGAAAATATAACCTTTAAAAATTTTTTTTATAGGAACATGAGGTGTTAACGAAACACTTGAGTAGTACATACATAGAAAAATTACTGGTTTATCAAACCATTGTATTGTTCTTGACTCTACAAAATAAATATTACATACACATTGAATTAAATTAAAATTATAAATAAATTCTTGTTTGTTTTTTACTTAAGAAAAGTAAATAATGTTTAGAATAAAAAAAAATACATATTGAATTTATAAAATTTCTATATTTATAGAATATATCCCTAGTCACCCCAAGGCTACGTATATGTTTGTAACACGATTCACATAGAAATTACTTATTTCCGAGAAATGTGTGTTTTCTCGGATGATTATTAACCTGCATTTATTTTATTACCTGATTAGATTTCAAAATGTGTGATGATTTTAGAATTAATTAAAATTCGAATCCATTTTTTGGGAACATTTGCATAATATCCTTCCTGTTAAACATAAGTAAATATCAGATATTATGGACATGATTTCGTTAAATTTATGATAAAGATAGATTTAACTTCCTGCAAAAAATGCAAAGCAGATTGTTAGCCTAATCAAATAGACATAAATTTGATTGCGCGAGGTTAAACGTCACAACAATATGTTTTTATATACAACGTGCTGTTTCTAATAATAAATAATTATGTTTAATTTTTAATTTGATTAGGTTCCATAAATTCATTGATAAGTTTATTATTAAACGCGTGTAATTTCATGCTGCCTCCCAACCCAATACAGTACGAGCATTCGAGCTTAAGACATATTTTGATTCAGTATAAATCTTCGCAAGCATTTTTAAATCGAACTATTTCATAATATTTCGCAGTTAATTCGAAACTTAGTTTGAATTATTTTGTTATGAGTTCTGACTTATAATAAGAAAATCTATGTAATCGTGAACCAAACTCGATTTAAGAAACCAAATGTGTATGTGTGTGAAAGGCGCATATTTTCGCAAGAAAAGATTGTAGCTCATTTGAGTAAAATAACAGTCTATTTCATTCCTAAAATTACATATTTTATACTGTGTTCACAGCTTGTTGGGTTGGTGTAAAACACTTTTCTATTTATATTCTACGATTTCCTAGATTGATTGCTTTTATTTGTGATTCGTTTGTCGAAAGTAGTAGGTTCAAATTGCAATATAAAACACGTAATTGTTTATGCGAAATAGAATGTTGATTGATTCCTGAAAAATGAGACATAAACTTAGTCGAAAGTCGGTTTTGTTATGTTCACTTTGAAAACTTGCTGCAGAATATCCGAACAAGTTATGTTCTTAATGAAAATAAGAGATGTGCAAGGAATCGACTCTATTAATGATCTACTATACTATCGAAATCTATCATTTTTATTTTTTAATCCCCTTAATTTAAAAGGAACAAACAAATATAAAGGAGAAGTTTTTTACCAAATAAAGCTGCTATAAAATGGCTTTTAGTGACCTAACATTTTTAGGTCTCGAGCTTAATATAAAAAATGGTTCGACCATCTCTCTGGATGTTCGATAATATAGATAATTGAAATACTTTCCCCTATCCGATTTTCCGGCCAAATTACAGCCCTCCCTACCTCCGTTTTTTGTAGATATCACAGGTCTTTGGTATTGCTCTCTTGTTGTTATTGATGGTTATTGCTCATTGATGGGGCCCATGGTCAATATGCATAAAATTAAAAAAATCATTTTTGTATTGAAAATGGTACGAATACACATTGATTGATACATTTTAGAAAACATGGATTCAATTCACATATACATTACATAATATTATGCAATTATTCATATTTAATCAGTTTCCGAAATTGCATCATTCGATATTTAATATTCTTTATGCAATATATGAAATTTTTATTTCGTTATAATGAACCAAGCCGTTTTATGCATTTATTCGTTTATCGTAAAAAAACGTTTTTATTTTTTGGGATATTCGCTCGTAAAATTAATTAAGTTCATTTAGTTTTTCCTATTTAATTGATTGTAGATACATAATTCTGGTATTTGATAAGCAAAGTTATTATGAAAATGCTAGCTAACCCAGCTGTGACAGCGAAAGTTTTATTTTTGGCAACACCGAAAAATAAATCTAAATTGATTTTAGGTTTTTTGATAAATTAACGAATTTATCTTCAATGGAGTTCTTAAAATTTTCTATTGCGTCAAACATTTCCGCAATATATGCAAAGTATAGATATCGCTTTTCAATAAGACTCGTGAGTAATACTTTATTTTGTAAACCTTCATTTTTTAAATAGTTTGTTGAAACTCATGATATTTGTGATCATCCATATCTCAGATCGTGGCACCGACCATATGCTTATCATCTTCAAATTTAAGAGCAAGCGTCTAACTATCATCAATATTTAATTGAAAAATATATTTGATAATACAGAGGGCAACAGTCGCCCCCAAAATTAAAATCGTATCAAGATAGCAAGTTAATTTTGTAAGTATTTAAGCTTTTCGATTTATAGTTTCATCTGGAAGTCAGTAATGCCCGGCATAATTTTAGTTTATAAAATTAGAAACTTAACTCCTCATCATACATAATCAATAATGTGATCAGCCATTTTCTGCCCATAGTAAATACCACGTACGAAAATTTAACATTGAATTGTTGTTCAATGCTGGTCATGCTTTTTCATTGTTAGCGTCGTGTTCATTACCAAGGCAAACACGTTTATTTTTATTTCAATATAATTAAATGGCATGCCATTAGAAACGTTTGGATCAAGTAACAATTGTAATCGCAACCTCGCACTTTATAAAGCACTCATAAGACCTGTGCTAACTTTCGGAAACGAGAGCTGAACCATGACCTCTAACGATAGTAGATTGTTATCTACCTTCGAAAGGAAGGTCATTCGTTCAATTTTTGGTCCTATTAAAGTTGCGAACAACGAGTATCGGATTCGCATGAACCACGAAATAAAGCAACTTCTTGGAGGTAGCGATATTATCAGCTTCATCAAATCCAATCAAATTAGATGGCTTGACCACGTTGCAAGGTCTCCACAACAACGAATGATTAAAAAAGTGTTTCATCAACAACCAGCCGGAGTGCGTTGTAGATGAAGACCCCGACTGCGCTGGCGCGATGACGTTGAACAAGAGCTACTCGTATTAGAATTAGTTCACAAATCCACCGTGTCAGTACTAGTGGTAAATTCTTCGTTCTTTGTAGAATAAATATACAAAACACTTGTTTTATCTAAAAGTTGATTTTAATTCCAAAAGCCACTTGTCTAAATTTCACGTGGCACAAGCTTAAAATCCGGACTTGAAAATTTCAGTTTAAATTTAAAATGATGGAAATTTAACTGCTGGATTTTTTCAGTACAGTTCGCATACGTCCTGGTTATGCCGCGATATTAATCTTTTTTTTATGATAAAATTAACAAAAAATCGTAAATTTAAGTAAAAAGTTCTTCGAATCCGAATCACGTTTTTTATGTGTGTTCTACTCCGGCATTCAAAATATTTCGCATCGGTTGAACATTTCATCTGCCAACTCAATGAGTTGATATCGAAATAGAAACATGTGTGAACACATCTAAATCGATCTGCCTAATAAAAAATTTACAAAAAATTCTTTTTCTAAACAAATTCCGAATATATGTCGATTTCGTTTCAACACAGTTTTGTTTCATCTTCCCGCCATAAGTAAAACAAAACTAGTGTAATCGAAATTACAAGCGTACTGGTATTATTCCAATGAGAAACATAAAGGTAAATAACAAAATGAATCTTTTCTAAAATGCATTTACGAACGAGTCTATTCCAAAGTTCTTTTTAAAACGTAAGATAATTGTTGAAGACCAAGTCAACTTCCTTGAGATTAATTGTTAAAGTATACCAACCTAGGAGGCCACCTTGTTAACATCATTTGATATGATTTGTTTTCCAGTACACATTAGTTTTAAAACTGCTTCACAAAAATAAATTTCTCTGAATTCTCTCTTGCTCGTCAACTAATATATTGTTATGGCTAGTGTTTAACCGGCACAAAAAAAAAATAGTATTTGGCATATAAAAAATAATAAAAAGGCGTAAATCAATCAACATCGACAAACAAATTTCTAGCACTAGAAAAAAGTAACTTTTTGGAACAAATTATAATAAATTGGCAAATAATTTTTGGGATTGCAGTTATGGGAACATTTACAATTATTTTTTGGGGAACGATAAAAAATATTGTGGAGCCGAAAAAATAGCATCAAATTTAATAAAATGGTAAAATATAATTGGCGAATGGATATATGAAAAATTTTCTGTTAAAGTATAGAACGAAATTATTTTTTTCATGATCCATTATTTTTTCACACGTAAATTGTTTTTCAGTGCCCCACAATTTTTCTTTTTCCCACTTGCCTTATTTCTTTTGGCTTTCCTTTGGTAATTTTGTAAAAAAATATATTTCCTTCCAATCTTTATTTGGTTCCACAAAGTGTAACACACTATCGTTTCATGTCATTCTAACCCATAATAGCTGTGTTTCTTGACGCTTGATCTGATCCAGTTCAGCTCATGTTTCATGAAACAACACAAAGGCGCTTGCTAGATTTGAAATTAAAATTTGTGATCTAAAACAAAAGTTGGATCATGTTTTCCATATAAAATTTGAACTGATCCGGTCAAGAAACACGGGAAATGACGCTTATTTTCGGTGATTTGTTTTATCAGTTGATTTTATATTACTCGTCCCACTACCGTTTATACAGTGGGATCTTATATATTGACCATAGTTTTTCTTCTGCCGATCTTTATTCAGGGATATTAACTGGTGGGACCGGTATTCGCCAAGCTGGACATAAAGGAGATTTATAGTGTTTCCGCGAGTTGTAGTGTATTCTTCTTAAATTGAATGCTCCATTGGTATGTTTGGGGTTTAACATACCAGCTCCTTTCTTAAAGATTGTCTGTACAATTTTCTAGTTTTTCTAAAAATTTCGTAAATTTATTTCTACTTTTGTTGTTTTAACAATTTCAATTATAAACGTTATAAACTTTTGAAATTATAAACTGAAACCCAAACTTTAACATGCGTTATTTTTTGCAATATTTCCTAATTACGTTGCTTACAAAAAATTACATAATGTTCTTTAGTCAATAAACAATGGCGAATAATTCGACACTTTGATAATTTCAATGCTTGCAGTATTCATGGAATTGTATATTCATAGCAGACTAAATAAATCTGGGGCTGTATGTTGTACCATCACTTCGTTATATCATTTTCGAATCGCGATAAATGATAAAATTTCATCATTTAAAACTAAAGTAATAATAAATGTAGCTGACATTTCATTCTAGAAAAAGTATTGTACGATTAAAAAAACGATAAAAGTCGAAAATGATACGACATGCCGACTATCGATTCGACTTTTTTCGAATTTCGATTCGAAGTGATGGTACAACATACCGCCCCTGATCTATAGAGATGTTTAGTGACGATTGCTTACGAAGTCAAAGCTCTAAAAATATCATAGAAAATACCCAAGCATGAAAAGCTTTTGATTATTTTCCCCCAAAGAGCCAGCCAAATTAATTTATATTTTTTATGTAGAGTTGACGCATTATCATAAATCATCTGGAACGTCAATTATTGCATACTCCTATTATAATTTTTTATGACTTTTAATAATTGACGCAGATATAGGGTTAAAATTGCATATATTAAACAACACGTAAACGTTTATATAAACTCCAACATATACATAAATATTACAAACAACACATATGTGCAATTTTTTATTTTTATTTTTTATCTTTCAAGTTTCGTACGGATTTTGTATGTAGTGTTGTATAGTTTATTAGTGTCTGAAAGTTTAAAGAAAAATGAAATGATTCGAAACAAAATTTCGGTTTTCACGAGTGCTTTTTATGTATGTATGGGTAGGGAATACAAATTTGTAGTCAGAATTTTCCTCTCTTTTACACGCGCGCCAGGGGAGATTTTCTTTTTAGTTTGTGAGAGAGAAAATTTTGTGTGTATTTTTTTTTTAATTGTTTAGATTTTTTTTATACACAAAAAATATATTTCAGTCTCAATTACGACACAGTCTGAATAAGTTCAGATAGATAAATTTAAACACAATATTGTAGGAAAAAAATTTTGTAAAGGGAAATGTTAATAATTTAAAAATAAAAATTATTTTTGAATAAGTGGTTATCTAATATTTTGTTATTTTTTTTTGTGTTACATTGATTTTGATTAAACTGAAATTAATTAAAATATAGAGAATGTTGTGTGTTATCAATATATTATATATTATGTACTATGATATATAGTGTGTGATGTTGTTTTGATGAGAAAACATATTACGAGATGATAAAACTGAACAAAATGTTTTTTATTATTCAACCAGTGTTATGACGTTGTTATGAAAAACTATTTATTTTATTTTAGTTTTTTTATTTATTTATAATTTTTTTTTCCAAATGAAAATTTTCCATTAAAAGACAAAATATACAACAATATACATAAGATAGAAATCTTATATAATTTTTTTTGTATAGAAGTAAATAAATAATCTATGACCTCTTGACTATTGAGATTGTGGTAGTCTTTCAGTTTCTAGTTTAATTTAAATAAATTGAAAAATGAATATTTGAACTACATACAGTGAACAAAACTATTCAATTTGTGCGGTTTATGTGATTGTGTGTACACCATTATACTAGATGAATAGTTAGTTTATTATTTTTTTGGCTGTAACAAAACAAAATTGCTAAAATTAAAACTCGCGGATTGCATTCATAAAAATAAGAAGATTCGAGGTTTAAAATTTTGTTTGTGCGCAATGTAAATTTTTTTTGTTCTGTTAATTATATAAAACTGAAAATAGTGTGTTATATAAAAAAAACAACAAAAATATATAAATAAATATTTCCAGTGGGGTAGAAAACGAAGATGAAATTTATTCATGTGCTCAGTTGGAGGCACAAAACGAATCAGTTACTGTAAAAGAGGAAAATGTCTGTATTGTAACACCAATTATTGAAAAAGCATCGACACCAAAACCGCCTGCAGTCGTGGAAAAGAATATTATTGGAATAGTTTCACCAGTACCGGCCGCCACACCACCATATATAAATACAAAACCGCGTTCGGTTACAGCGGCGATATTTGCAGCTGCATCAGCAGCACCTCAACCAATTGAATTACCATCCGTGTTAATAACACCGCCTACAATAACAATACCGCCGCAACAGCAACGTGGAATATCAGTTACAGCAAAAGTATTTAATCCCCGGCCCCAACCTGTTACATCGAAATTATTTGTTCCGCGCACCAAAGACATGAACAAAGGATACTTAATGTTTTCGGAAGAGGAACCAGGACTTACTAGTGAGTTTTATTTTCACAGTTCTCGTCTTTCTATTATACATACTAGTTATAGTTTAATAGTAATTTATGGCTATATGAAAATAATTGATTAGTTTATAATAGGATTATAATAGTAGATTAATCTTTTTGTTATATACTGCTTACCGGTATTATTTGTTTACGAAATGTAGATATAGGTGAGTGGTTGATGTTGTCTATTTACCATGTAAATTTCTTTGGTAAACATCCACTCGAAACAAGTATATCAAGTTTTTTTTTTGATGTGTGCACGACTAAATTTACTTAAATTATTATTATTATTAATGTGCGATTAGTCAGCTCATGTGTTGATTGAGTGAAATTTTAATATATACCACGTGATCGCGTTTATCGATATGCGATCATTGGCACTTTGTTAAGAATATAGTGAAAGTATTTGAAGGGTCATTAAACTAAAGTTTTAGTTCACCCTGTATACTGCAATGGTATTTAGTCATATAATTTTTATATTAGCATGTGCCCTATAAATGTGTATAATTTTCCATATATTCCAAACGCGAAAGCGGATAAAATATTAAAGCAAATTTAGAACAACAATTTTATAATAAATCGCATGCTTGAAACCGGTTGAAAAATAACGTGAAAAGAAAATATCGTTTAGGTGTTTATGTAGTTCACGCATTTTCACGTGTACAAATTATATAAATGTAGATACACATATTTAATGATAATAATAGTAATAAAATTAAGTAAAACATAACACACTGATTAAATTATATCAACATGGTGTGATAACATTTAGAAAATTATTATATAAATTATAAATAAATTGCAATTGCCATAAATAACAACATTATGTTATTTTGAGATAAGAGCACATTAATATACATAGCCGTGATAAGTCCTGCGAATCAAGAAAAACTATAGTGAATGCAAAATAATCGATTCAATTGCAATTTATATAAATCGAGCGTCATATCACATGCCCACATTTTTAGTTTGTGTATGTATGAATATGTAGAAAATGTTATTTCCACCAATAATATTTTATTAAACTAAATTAAGATGAATTAGTATATATAGTACAGTTGACAAATAAATTGTAGATATAGGGGTTTTATAATGCGGCCTTCATAGATAGTTATTAATTATCGCCTTATGGGAAGATTTAATTTAATTAACATAGTTTTAAGAAAATCTACAAAGTTGCATTCTAATTAATATTTATCGCATGTTCGTTCGAATTTATTAGATTTGTACAATGAAAAATACCACGATCTTGATAGATTACTCGTTATCGTTCGAATAGCGCACATATTTTAGATAAGATATTTTTGTGATAAATAGCCATAAATTACAAAATTCCGTAAACTATATTCTAGTATACTAATAATAATAAGCGAGATATGATTTTAGAAAATATAAAATAAACTATATATTCAAATTTGTAGTGTTGAAAGATGAACCAGATGATTTAACACATTTGGCACCGACGGCCGGCGACGCTTGTATACCACTAGAAGAGACGACGCCCTTTTTTTCGGATATGTTCGATTTTATGTTACCTGATAATTACTGTACATTATTACCGGACGATATAAATTCCCTAGATTCGCAGAGTAGTACGAATAAAGCGCATAATAACACCGATCCGTTCATAAATTATCGTGATGAATCGAGTGATACAAGTGGCGGTTCACCAAATATTTTATCGCCTGGCTTAGCAAAGGTATAAAAATAGTTTTTTCGATTATTTGTTGTATTTTCTTTACTCTATATATATGACTAATCCAATCCAGTCAATATCGTCTCGTAACTAACAATTGTATAATTAGTCAATTAGATAATTGATTAATTGCAAAAGAAAATTGCCATATCGCGCGCGGGTATCTCGTGTTAAATTGCAAAATTATGTATAAATTTGGGTCAATAGAAAAAAAAATAAATTTAATCGAAAACTATATAAAATAATTGGACGCAATAATAAATAATAAATTTTATGTATGTGCATATAAATAGAGTCCGGCTGGTAGCAGTTTACCTTCACTATGCAGCCCGGATGGGTCACTACCCGAGGAGGAATTAACATTCATGACAATGAACATGGACGATGAATTAGATTTATCGATGCGTGCACCATATATTCCAATGACCGAAGCAGATGATTTACCGCTATTGTTGTCAGATGATTTAATGTGGGGCGCATTCCCCGAAGGACTAAGTTTACACAAGGAAATTAACAATAATAGTAATACTAATAATAATAAAAAAGATAAAATCGATTCGAGTTTAGCTGCACTGCTTTGCGGTGAACAACAGCTAAGCCAACATCAACAACAACAGAACCAACAACTTCCACCGCTGCTGAATTCGCATATAATTCAAACGCAACATTTACATATTCAGCAACAACAGCAGATACAAGAGCAAGAATCACGAAAAACAAATTTAATTGATCAAGGCGGTGGAAATTGTAATAATAATAATAATACGAGCAATAATAGTAATAGTAATAATAATACTGACAACAATAGTAATTTAGGTAATCCAAGTAATAATGACATTTTGGGACAAGTTTTTAACAAGAGTTGTAAGTAATGTTGCAGCAGCACAGCACAGCACGAAATTTCTTTAAAGTTAAAATAGATATTTATTTATAGATTACGCTTTTTTTCTATTTTTATTTTAACTTTTTGGATAGTTATGTGTATGTAAAAATATTCGAAGAGTAACTGACAATGTTTACATTATAGGTACAAATTTAGATCCAACATGGACTATGACAGACTTGCTCCAAATTAAATCAAATCACATTAATATTAATAGTACTAATCTAAATAATAGTCCGTTATCGATACAAACACACTTGCAACATCAGAATCAACAACAACAACAACACCAATCGCATCATTCAGTATCACCAGCGATGGTTGTAATACCTAAACAACAACATCACCATCAGCAACAGCTATCAAAATCCGATCGACAACATCATCTTACTCAAAATCATAAGCGGCCCTCAAATATTCCAACCATAGACGCAACATGTACAACAAAACGAATAAAATCGTGTGAACCTCAATCGTCGCCCCAATTGCTACAGCAATTGATGGCCCCATCAACTACGCCAATTATAAAATCCCGTATAAAATCGGATAAATTGGATGGTCGATGGAATTGTGATACGATGGGTGGAGTAACAGCACAACAACAGAAACAGATGGCCGCCAATTTGCAGCAACAGTCATCAAATTCAGTTTTAATGAATTTACTAGTAAGTGGATGTGATGTAAGTGCCGGTTATGTATGTTTTGTTCCAATGCGTCCGAAAAAGGCAGCAAAAGCTTAATTAAACCCCAATAATTATATGTAATTATAATAAATATTAAATTAATACATTTTAATTTTATAATTTCATTAAAAACGTCGGTTACGACTTTTTAAGTTCACTGTGATAGATGATTTAAATTTTAATTAAATAAAAAAAAATATTTTTTTTTGTCGAACGTGGCGTAATTATGAGCGCCGATGGTACAAAATTAAAAAAAAATCGAAATATTTATATTAAAAAAAGTTAAATAAATAAATAGCAATATATAATATTCAAAAAAGAAATTATATCAATGTTAAAAAAATTCTTTAATTAAATGTAATATTCAGTGTAATTAAATTTTATGCGAAATTTTTAACTATTTTTGCTCCATTCCAAATTTTTTTTTTATAAATAGTTGAGCAAACCCATCGATAACCCCCTTATTTTAATTTACTAATTAAATTAAGGATATAAACTAATTGTGTAATGTACCTGTCTAATTCAAAACGCCTTCTCTCCGGTAGATATGTCAGAGGTAATATTATAGACAGGATCCAATATTAGGCAAAAATTTGCATTTTAAATTAAATTAAATCTACTAAAATAAATTATTAGGAAAAATATTCACTTTTTAATCAAAAAATATATATCTATTTATTAATTAATTACATTACACAAATTCGAGTTAAAAAATTTCGTTGTCATCAAATTAAGGAATTATATAATTACATAATTAGAACCGCTCCTAATTTTAGGATCCCCGCGCCGCGGCGGTATGTAAAGCATACGAAAAATATAAACCATTTTTTTCATATAACAAAAGCTTTATCTAGAGTTAGTAAATATATTTGTAAATTGTAAATACAAAATTTTTATTGAGTGTTATATATATATAAAAAATAATTAAAATTACAAAAAAAAAATTGTATATATTTATTGTGAGTTGATGTTATATTGTTTTTAAATTAATTATTTATAATTTTGTTATAAGGATATATAATTTTTTTTATTCAAGAAAAAACATAATAAAAACTATAAATAATTATTAAGAATTTCATGGAGTGTCTTAGAAACAAAACGTTTAATTAAATAAAAAAAAGTATATTTAATTTTTTTAACTTCGAAAAAATTAATTAAGTTTTGTGAAAATCGAAAAAAAGTAAAAGCGACTGGTTTTTTTATATTTTTAATTTTTAAAAAATTTTAAATTATTAATTTTTTTTTTATTTTTCAAATTAATTAAATATTAATAAATCCATATCATTGTTTTAAAAACAATAATTATTGAATTTAAAAATTATATAAAATAAAATCGACAATCTTTTAATTTTTTCTAATTTGATTATCGATTATAATTTTTGGTTAATTGAATATAACAAATAAAATATTTGACTGTAAAAATGTCTATTTATAAAGGCTGTTTAAAAAATATTTTAATTACGACATTTCGAAAAATATATTAAATATTAATTATTATTTCAGCTTTAATTATACTAGTTTAAAAAAATCGATTAATTAATAAAATAAAAATAAAAAATATATTAAAATAACTCAGATGAATGTGATAAGTTTATGATTTTTTTTTAAAAATAATTTTATTTTAAATACCGAGATAAAATAATTCAAAGCAGTGGAGCTTGCCCCGTTTATTCAATAGACATTTTTTGTGTTCCTAAAAGGTATTATATAAAAATTTTAAGAGCAATTTGTATAAATTATATTATTTTATAAAATATCAAAATACTCCAGCATTATTTTAGTAAATATGCCGGTGTACTTAAATTGCTCGAAACGTTTTTTATATTTACCCTTAATATTAATTAATAAAAAAGATCAAATTCACTTTAAAACAATTAATCTGAAAATAAAAAGTATTTGCTTTAATTTCAAAGCATTTAAATGTAAAAATACAAAAAAAAATATTTAAAATAAAATTAATAACAAAAAAAAAACTATATAAAAATAAAGACTAGAAAAACAACAAAAATTTAATATTTAGAAAAATAAAATAGAAAAAAACAAAAAATGAAAATTATTTATAAAGACAACAAAAAAATAAAACTTGTTTTACGAAACTGCAATAAATTACAAAAAAAAAAATATAAATTAAAATGAAGTTTTATTTCTTATTTCAAAAAATATTTAAAGCCCTTATATAAAATAAAAACAGATATTTAAACAACTTTTCCTTTCGTAAAGCACACAAAAAGCTCTTTTTTAAAAGTCATTGCGCTCTCACTTACACATATTTTTCCCTTTCATTATAAAAGAGTTTACTATATTTTATATTACTTTATCAAGAGTGAGAGAATCCAAATGGAAAAAGAAAGCGTCCTTCACATTTTTTTGTATTTATATACAGTTTTCCATTTCATTTTTCATTCATTTTTTGTACATGTGTATTACATATATAAATAGAGTGAAAAACTTTCTCCTAAAAATAGAAGAAAACAAAAAAAAATAAAATAATGAAATTCTCACTCTCGTTGAGTTTGTGCAGAAGAATTTTTTTGTTTGTTTTGTTTTTGTATACGAAATTTTCATGTTACATAATCATATTTGATTGCAATATTATAGAAAAAAAAATTCTTTTGTTTTCCCTTTAAATTATAAATTTTATTGAGAAACTTATATTATTAATATTATTTTAATGTGCGTGTGTCGGCATTACAAGTGGTAACTGGTAAGTCTAAAAATAAAATATAAAAATATTTTGTCGTGTGTCAGATCACGAGAGGATGTTTTAGGAGATGAATTTTGTTAAGTGATGTTGAAAATTTAGTACATATAATGTTATGTGGGTTGACGGGTTTGGGATGATATGATCTTATATTTTTTATGTAATCTATTTCTGAATCCGATTAATTGTTAATTTATAATTTGGTCGATGCTGCAGTATTTGAGAATAGTAGAGTAGAGTAGAATAAATTACTACAAATAATTTAGACCTGTATATTTAATTGGGTAGTACCACTCTACGGCATTAAACTGGAAGTGACAATGTAGATTGCTGCAGGAACATCATTTGAATTCGAAAACATTAAAGCCAAAAACAGATTTACAATGTTCATAAAATATGAAGTTTCATAATTAATACAAGTAAATATTGCAGTAATTTTAGTACATTATTGGACATCACTGAGGCACTAACTTTTAAAAAATCCAAATTTAGCTGTTTCGTAGAGGTTCAATATTTTAAGATTTTAGTAAAATTTTACTGAAATTTTGATCAACTCTGTACTCTTTGAAAATATTTAAATTCTGGAACTTCTAACTTTTAAAATAAATTTAATTTTTTACTAACTTTTTTTTACTAAGCTTGTTAGTAAATGGTCTGCAACGAGAGTCAGTATTTGTAGGTGTGAAATTTCCTTATCGACGATAAGAAGAAAGAAATTCACATAAATATTAGTTACCATCGTTACCATTGTCATAGTCTTTGCAGATTTAGATTGGGGGCTAAAGAGGCAATAATTTGAGACACAGCACAAAATAAATAAGAGCACCAAACTAAGAAAAAAGTATAAAAACATTTTGCCACTTTTATAATAATTTGAACTTACATAAAGGTAAGTTCAAATCCTTAAAATTAGGTAAGAAACAGGTCATTCTTCCATAAAAACTGTAAGCAAGCATGCATGTTTTCTAGTATAATAATATTCCAAATTTGAAGGAGTATCTCGTTTTACTGCAAACTTTTCGATTTTCAGTTGCTAGTTTGAAAATAAATATTTTTGTTATCTCTCTTCCAAGATTATATCTCAGTAGATTTGGCTCTAAAAATTGACAGAAATGATTGAACGACATCTTTTTTTTTCAAACACCCCAGTTAGATGGGTAAATCGACCAATTCAGATAATGCAACACTCAATATAGGAAGGACTCTTGCAAAAGACCAATAACTGAAATTGCTGAATTGGTATACTTTAAATTATTAAGTATAATTTAAAATTCAAAACTTTGAGACATTTCCTATATTTTGAAGGAAATCTGTATTTTTTTTCTTCAAAACCTACATTTCTGAATATTATTTAAGTTAAGGTTTATTTTTTCTAATAATTTTTTATTTCGATTAATTTTGCTCTCGGATAATTTTCTTAAATACTATTTTTTAGATGTTATTTCATCCCGTAGCACTATCGATCAATAATGACAACGAAGAAATGGTTTTGGTTAACTTTTTTAAGTTAAAGCTTAGTTATATCAATTTACTGCCAAGTTTATTTAAGTTCGCAAGGCTTAGCTGACGTTTCACATTGTTCCAAATTGTCCCAAATTGGAATGAAATTGGTCCAAATCATACAAAATAATATCAAATCGTAGTTGAAATCTAATCGATTCAAACCGTAATCAAGTCGTTTCCGATCACATCAATCGTAAACTGTTCCAAGTCGTTATGAATATTGCAGAAATTTTAGTAATTATAATTTAGCACATTATGTCAGTCACCATGTTAATTTTCATTGGAGTATTGGTTGCCCGTGAATCATGTAAGGGGTTTTAGATCCACAATCTGCTGTTTTTAGACATTTGAATTTTGGTGGAATATAATTTAATAAAATTAAATTTGTTCTGGAGTTAAAACGAGTTTCATTTAATTAAATTATAATTAGACAGATTAAAAGCGCCATTTTTTATGTAAAAGTATTTCAGATAAGATGAGGTCACGATTGGGGCACCAATTTCTAATATATTTGGTGTTCTCTAATATTATTTAAAATCTCAACGAGACTAAGTGGGTGAAAATTTGAAAAGATTAACAATTTGGTATACAATTTTTTAAATGTCACTCAAAATTGTCCTTGAACTAATTTAAATCGGATTCTTTCAGAAATTTTTAAAATACGAAAAACTACCTTAATCCGTAGCTCACGTTTCAAGTTTAGAACATTCCTATAAACACACAAACCCAATATACTATAATAAAATACTAGACTATCTACATAAATTGTGAAATATCAAAAAAATATTTGACCACATCGGCTATTTGCTCTGAAATAGACACATCAATATTTATAGTTCGTGTATACGTAGTCAACAATACAACTAGCAAGCAATAAAATCGTCACGCGGTATTTAGTTTTTATTTTTAGTTTTGTACATATTCGTATATATTTATTATATTCGAATACCTAATTTTATTCATTTTGAATATTTAATAAGAAATCAATTTAACAAAGTTGCTTTACAACAAAAATATTTAACTCGTTGTATGCGTTTTATAGTTTTTAAAATGGACTATATTCGCGTCCATTTCGCGTCGAATGAAAATTATATTTCCTTTGTTTATACTTTTTTTGAATAATATAAAAAATACTTTAATTTATTGATTTTTCCGTCTGCTGATTTTTTTAGAAAAATACGGCGCGTGAACACGGGGAAAATTATATAGAGACTGATGATGATATAATTCTTGATTATTTGGTAGAAGAAAATATTTGTCTGCTTAAGCATTAATTTATTGTTGTGCTCTTTTATTTTCTCTACGTATACTGATGTTGAAAAACCATGTTTTATAATATCTAGTCTATATAGTTACATGTCTTTGTGTCGCGTGTGTGATATTTTCATTGCGTTTGCAGAATCGGAAAAACTATAAAAATAGAATGGAATTTTTGCTTTAGGTGATTTATTTTTGAGGCGTTTAGTGCTGCGGTAAATATTTGATTATTTTCAGGTTAAGATTTATTCAGATATACAGATTATATTGTGCAATAATAAAATAAGGAATAATATATATTATTAATTGAACAATAATATACCACACCATTTCCAATTGGAAAAAGGTGAATTTTTCTTATGGTAGAATGCTCACCACATCCGCGGGGTGGATATCTAAGTAAGGAAAACGAGCAACCGGAAAAATCGAATGTATATTCTAAAAATGATTTTATATTGTGTTTCACATGAAAATTGAGTATAAGAAAAATCCCAGAATGTTGTATACAGTATGCTATTATTTGATGAAAATTGGAAAACGGATAAAATATCAGTTGACTGAATTTTTTGCGTCGGATTATTTTTTTTTTGAATCAAAGTTAAATTTAATAGTCGGCTGTGATTCATAACCTTTTTCAATGTAAGAACCATTTAGGGAGTGATTTATTTTATTAGAAATCTGTGATCGCTATTTGAGAAGTTAATTAATTAATTCAAATTATTATATTTTTTTAAAAGGACGGTAACGAACTTTGGTGGTAAATATAAAATATTCATCTATCCCTTAAACGCATAATTAAATTTTATATTTCAATTTACCTTTTCTTAGTTTACTACACTAAGTAAATAGTTAAAATTTTAGTCCGTTAATGGCCAACATTTTGAAATTTAAAAGAATTATAATTAAAAATGTTGAACTACACTTTTGATCGATTGGGAAGTGATTTCGTTTGTAATCCTCTAATTTAAGATTAATCTACCAGATCATTTGAGAGTGGTTAGAAATTATCGTTCAAATGGTCTTCACTTTATTATAATTAATTATTCCATTTCTTTGTACAAACTATAAGATCGAACGGATTGTATTATATATAAACTAGAGCTTTTTGTAAGCATTAAATACGTGAAATTGGAAAGAAATCATTGGAACTACCATCAAATAATTTTATTATTAATTCTAAAATCGGATTTAGGCTAAACGTCATCAAACAGCATATTTTTCATCAATCATTTGATGCAGGTCCATATAAATAATGAATTCTACGTAAGCTAACGAAACCTTTTCTGGTCTGGATGTATATCAGTGAGTCCCACAACCAGAAATGTATACGGTCCAAGAATACGCATCGGTTGAATGATATTATGAACTACCTAGGGCGAACTTCAATTCATCTAGTGAGCAACTGTAGTCTCTATTGCTAAGCTGTATATTTTAAGACTATTAAGCTTTCGCATTTGAAAAAAATGTTAATTTAGTGTTTTAGATACGAATTGTTAAAACTTTTTGTTGCTTTTGTTGTTTGATATTTTCGATTAAAGTTATAAGTTTTGGTTTATTGTGGGTTCGATTTTTTCATCATAATTTTTCTACCATTAATTTTTTCTTACTATTCTTAGTTCATTATAATCACTATGGCCATTCGTCTCGATCGATCGCTCTCGCCACCTTGGCTCACTTTATTAATCATAATCGTTAATTAGACCAAATATGAAACGAATGATTTGCCTTTCGAAATAACATTCTATGTTCTTTATAAATCAGGGTGCAGCTCCCGCTTCCAAAAGCCAGCACCGGTCTTATGATTGTTTTATAAAATGCGAGCTTGCACGACTGCAATGGATGTTTAGATCGCGATATTATCTGCATTTTCAAGCATTTTGCCTGAACTATTAAATAGATAGCGCGAAGTATCAATGTAGCTTTTCCTTACCACATACTCGAGAGCCAAATTGAATAGCAACGCGAGTGCATCTCCTTATTGAACACCAGATATTATTTCAAAGGAGTCCTCTGAGCGTAATCAAGTCCATTCACATCTTTGATGGCTGTACTTCTTGAGTGGAAGTTTCTCTAGCGTTAGCAAAACAGTCCCTTAAATTTTCTTGTTCCGCTTGTAAACTGATGTTTTCGATGCACGATTTCATATGTTCGCGCTTTTTGGACGGAGACGTTCTGCAAGAGTGCTTCTACTTTGCGAACCAACCATTTTTCATGAAGCCAGGCGACACTAATCACAGAACAAACCATTACGGGATATCGATGGTCTTCTAGTATTTTTCTCCGCGGTGGTTATGGCTGACTGTATAGTGTGTCACCGCTGCTGGATGTTAAGGGGAGTTTCGTCGTGGTTACTATATATAGATTCGATTTGGTTTTCCATTCTTCCATCATTCGATCTCCACATTACTTTGTATATTCTCTTATGTGGATAAAACGTACTTCATGCAACTAAGTTGTACATTATTGCCAAGTCGGTGACGCGTTGGCTGTTCTTTTTACTAATGAAGTGCATGCTGTCAGGGCCGACGTTCCATCTATTTACTGTATTTTTACTGATTTTTGAGTTAATGCCATCCACGATAATTTTAATGTCACAATGTGTATGCGTAGTGTTAAAGTTTTTAGTGCGGATTCTGACCATGCATTCCGGTTACTAATAGGGCGGAAGTTGATGATATGTTGCTTCACGCGGCGGTGGATGGAAATGTCAATTCCAAATTCTCCTCCATTCTGATGGTCGCTATAATGAAGAGTGCAACCATTGTTTGTCACCTCTTGTAGTGTAAGAACTTGAAATGTGTAACTCTTTGACTGGTTCGAAGAGTTTTGGAGATCTGAGCACATTTCATGCTCCCATTTTTAAGCGTAGTAGTTCTTATGAGAAAACGTTATTAGCCAACCGCTTAACCCGATTGTTACGTGTTTGGGTCACGTACTGATGAAGAAAATTAAAGCATCCAGTCTTAAATTAATTACATTTATATAGCGAGCCGTTTGATACAAGACAGATGCCTGCTTCAGCCGCCTCTAACCTGGAGAACCGAGGCTGATTTGGTATTGGGTTTAGGGCGCCAATGAGGATAAATTATCGAGACACTCCTTGGTGGAAATTTATTTTATAATAACCGGAAAAACTTTTTATTATGTACAAACAATTAAATAAGAAACGTATTCCCATTGTTAACTTTGCTGTTCGTGGCTGTTCGGACATACTTCTTTTGTGGTACGTTGTATTAGCTTCATATCAGCGTTTTCGGTTAAAATTGTGTCCTTAATTGGCCTAAATTATGCGACTTGCTAATTATGCCTAAATAGTTTTCTTGCAACGCATTTAAACAAATATTGAGTTATGTGCTGAATTTTACTTTATGTTTCTCCAAAACTCCCATCTCAAAAAAAAAAAAAATACCTTTAAAGTACAAACATATAAACATTTTTATGGGTTTTACGTTCATTTAAAGTTATGCTGGCGTGTGTTTTTCCGAATTTTCTCATTTCTACGTCTTGCACGTTTCATACTATTTAAATAGGTTTTCTTTTATTTCTCCGGCGAAAACCTTAAATTTTCCTTTTTTTCATATTTCATCATATTTTTACGTCGTAATCTCCTTCCAGAAAAGTAAAAAAGAAACAAAAATTTATAGAAATTAACGTTGTTTTGTTGTTGGATTGAAAAAGATTTTTCACTGAAATTGTTTATATGTGTATAATTTACATAATTTTGAAAAAGAAAAGTAATTTTTACTTTAAAGATGATATACGACGAATATTACCAGTTTTTCGGTAACTTTTTTTCTTTTGTGAATGCTAGCAACTTGTTTTTTTCAGTAACCTTGATCTTTTATTTATTCCTTTTTTCAATTTTGATTTTCCGTTTTGTTTTTTTTTTTTGTTTAGGAGAACTTTTATTTTTTAAACGAAAATTAAAAAAGAAGTTTTCTTGTTACAATCAAGCCTTTTGAATTAACAACAAGAGAAAAACTTTTATTGTGCTCGAATTTTTTGTTGTCTGAATTTCATACGTGGATAGTAAAAATGAAATGAAAAACTACACAAACAACATACAATACAATACATAAGAAGCATATAAAAGGATTTTATGTTTTTAATTATTTGTAGCATACATAACTTCGTCTCCATATACATAATACAATGTATTACTTTTTGTCTCACATTTTATTCATTATTAAGTCACGTTTTATTACGTTTTGTTGCTAGTTAGGAGGAAAATAGTGTTAAGAATATAAATATTTAAGAGACAAGAATTTAATAATAAATATCTAATCTAATATATCTTCCTGCCTCTATACATACTTTATATCCGAATAAATATCTGTTTTTATTTTATCTTAAATCTTGGGGCAAATATATATTTCAGAAGTAAGAAATTGACATCTTGTAGTTGCGTATACAAAAATAAATATAAAGATGATCATTACCGGTTTTGTAAAATGTTTATGAAAAATTAATCATAATTTTATATGAAATGTAAGCAATCATTAGTTTTAATTTTGTAAACATGCAAGTGATTAGAATGCATATTTTGTTCAAGGCAGCACAATACATTACTAATTAATCAACAATGGCGTTAGTTTAAATATTTTTTTTCCTATGTGTAATTACATTTTTAATGCTTTTATGTTTGTAGACACATAAAATATATTAATAGTGCCAATTGTGATAAATAATACGAATAATAAATGAGGTGTAGGCGAGTGCAACACCGGTGGGAAACACATTGTGCATCAATCAACATACCGACATACTAGAGCTATAAGCTGAAACACAACAGTTCAAAAAGTTAAACTTTTTGTGTCATCATGCTTTTTATATCATAAAAAACACATTTGACTCAAAAGTCATCATAAAAAATTGCTACCACTATTAAAATTAGAATATCACTTTATCATTTCTATTACTGATAATCTCATCACATCTGTAAACTTATTTTTCATATTCTTTTTTTGCTTACAGAGAACAAAAACAACGCCAGAAACAAGCACAAGACAAAACGATGTAACCTTATGATTTTTTTTATGTGCAAGCTTGATATACATATTTGATTGATTATGATGTAAAATCGTTAGAATTAGCTTGCCAAGCGTTAGGGAAATCAGATTTAGATGTGGAAATTGCAAATCGAAAATTATATGCCCACACCTAATCATTACCGTTAACAGGAATTTTAATATAAATAATAGATTAATCAATCTACTTTATATATAACCAGTTTGAAGATTTATTCTTCTAAATTTAAAATCTTTAAGTTCGCCAATTTGACATTTTACGTTTATGAATAAACTGATATCGTGCGATCTTTTTCAACCGATTTATTATTATGCATGAATTTTCCGGTATATACAATGTCCGTTTGTTTCATACAAATCTAACTGTTTGTTTCCGGGCACGTGAAGATTCACGAAGTGTATCGTGAATGCGTCAGCATCTGAATTGAATGTCGCAAGATTAATCTCATCTTGGTTGTATTATAATTTGTACATTATAAAGTATTGAAGTCGCTATTTAGAAAGCTTGTTTGTTATCGTTGTCTAATCTAAGACACGCGTTAGTTTGCACCGAAAATTAGTTAGATAAAAATTGTAAAAATGTTAGTTCTTCGAAGGCTTAATTATTGATTTTTTAATTTGTTTAGAGAACTTAAACAATTTAACTGACATATAAAATAAAAATTCCACACTCCTGTGTTCAAACCTTGTTTAAAGACTTCAAATATGTCATTTTTGGTACACTAAATGTACCTTGTGATGAGTAATATCTCCCATCTAGAATAAGATTTAAGATGTAGGTCAGAAAATGTTTTATCTTGACACCAAGATATCTCGCTCTCTACTTCGTTGGTTACCCAGGGTTACTTTTTATCACCCGTTTCTTACTTTTATTAGAGGAGTGGCAATACTAGGCCTAGATCCTTCTAACCATTATTCTATCTGGCGTTAATGAAGAACATGCTTAAAAAATTTAGTATTTTCGGGACGGAAGTGGACGCGCGTTAACGACATGAAGTGGAAATCGCTTTTCAATCGTGTCTTTATGCACATACATTTATATGAATATATGCATGATATACTGCCATCTGTTATTGATTTTTTGAAATGTAAAATCAGCGAGTATAATCTTATAAAGGGTTTCGTCAAAGCAACCATAACATAGTTATCTCCAAAAATTGCATTACATTTTCTGTATCCCGATTGATTTAAGAAAATGCCGAAAATAGGCATTTTTAGCCTTTATTTTTAATTAAATGCAGGGCGGCCAATTTAATAGCTTTTTTACTGCCTTATATTTGTGCATTTTATAGTCCAACGAAAATTCGAAACCGTTTAGCGAATTCTACATGTTGGATGTTCAATAGATAAATTACAATTCTTCAAAAAACAGCTCCTTTATGAATGTGTAGTAGAAAATCATTATTTTATGAAAAGACGTTTCTTCACAAATTTTACAAAAATGATCCGAACGTAAACATTTAAAAAAATTATTTAGTCTGTTTTCTCAAAAATTTTGTACTTTTCAAAATGTTTAGTAGAACGGAAAAACACTATTTGATGCTGTCCGACCACACAAGACATTTTTCTGAAAAGAGTTTTTTTTTTCTATTTTGGCGATATAGCGAGTGGTAAATGCCAAAATCTCTAGTTCGAAATTGCTCATGATTACTGAGTAGATATTACTGAGGAGCTTTTTAATTTATAGAGTAAAGCAAAATCGTGATCATTAGTAAAACAGGTAACTGGTAGCCGCATGAAGTTAAGTTTTGATATTAAAATTAAATTCGTTCTATATGAAGAATGTGACAACAATAAAAATGTAACGGCTTTCCAGGTAGCTATCATGAGCGTGCGGAAAATAGTTGCGATGTTCTCCGCTTAATCCTTCGAGGGCGCTTTCATTTAAACTCCATGGTTGATAGCAGCGGGGATTTATGAACGTGTTGGGAATTTAGAAAAGAGGCTGTCACCAATTTCAGGAGCGATATCAAATTATGTCGTAGTTGTTAAATAATTGTATTACTTAATATTTTGATATTTTGGTTTACAGTGTTTTCCCCCATATTTGAGAAAATACTTTTTCGGGACTTTTAGGGTGATCTCTGAGAAAAAAACTATGATTGATTCCTCATTCAATATGAATGCAAGTAAAAAAAATTTAACTCTGTTTGCGTGGAAAGTTAGTCATCAGTCATTATTTACAGTTCGATAAATGTAGGCGATATTTCATATATTCGCGATGTATATTGCTCATGCTCCAGAAAGAGCTAAACAGATTGCATCTTCAACTTTAATGAAAGTTTTAGGTGTATAACTAATGGGTTGAATAGTTTCCAAAGTTAGAGTGCAACGACTTCGCTTGAATAGATAGTCATTCGACGATTTACAAAATTATAATTTTATTAACATTTTTGTTGTTTGAAAGGCATCGGTCAAGTTGCCCGCTTCGGTTAAATACTAGAAGGCTTATTATGAAATTTTTCGATTTTCAGATTTTTCGATAACAAAAGACACCGGCTTATAGAAATCAAGTCTCAAGAAAAGGTTTCAATTAAATCGCATAAAGTTTATTTTTGTTGTAAATTGCCTCGTATTGTTGTTCCGTAAACTGAAATAATGTCTTAGTTCTCTGATCGGCTCTCCTATAATTAAAATCACAAATTTCAAGTTCAGATATAGATTTTTTCTCTTCCGCCCATCTCAAGGATTCTCATTTCTCTATACATCGTCTCAACACATCAGAAATTATTAAAATCGAAAACCAAACCGATTTTAGTATGCTTAACATGTTCAAATGCCACTAACGATAAATCTAACATTACATCAAAGTTGATGAACAATATTTTTATCAGTTATCTCGCTCCTAATCGATTCGACGAATGGTTTCACTAGAAATTAAATGTTGATGATATTTCAATTCATTCCCATACTTTCGATGCATTTTTCGAATGCACTTCGTTCCCAAACGCCATACATTTGAACAGAAATGATAGCAAAATTCCTTCATTTCAGTCATTGCAAAATTTCGTTTTATTGTTCTCTATAAAAAAAATATTTCATAATTTTTGAAAAATGTTCATAACATACAACAAATTAGTGCATTCTACTAATGGTCGGAACATGTAAAAATGTAACTATTGCAGTATTTCACGATATCGGCTTCTATAAAATTATAAACTTTTCTCGCAAAACGTTACGATGAAGTTGTAGATTTATTGTTTACAGATGACCTACTCTTAAAAATGGTGCTTTGTAATTTTGGGTTTCATGAGTAATACTAACAACTTTACTTAACTTTCAACTAGCCACCTATGGTTACCTATGATTACTTTGTCCTTCTTACAGTTAAAGAGATCATTTATCGAATTTGTCAAACATTAAAAAAGCATCCAGCAATTTAATTAGCATCCGGCCAACCGTAGAAACCATATTTCTAAATTGTATTATTTATGAATTTGGTTATAAATTATCTCCTGTCCCTTGAGACAGCGGTTTATATGCGAACAAATCAAAAATCGAATCCCAGCTTAAAATCAATTTTCTCCAAAATGAAAAACTTATTCAGATAAAAATATACGCTCAATCACGACGACTATAATTTTCGATCCTTTATCACATCGCTTTCTAATTTCTATCAAAAAAGGGTGTCAGTGAAATAAAAATTCACATTTGATTGAGATGAAATTTCAATAGAATATAAGTTATATATATAGGTTTTGGAAAGCAGTAGCAGCACAAAAAATTAAATAAAAAGGAAACTTGAAGAAATATCTGATAATCCCTGGTAAATTTTCTCTTAAATTTTTATTTTTTGTTCTTGTTGTTGAAAACTGATAAACGAACGTACACAAACAGTTTTGTTGGGGTATCTTCTATATAATAAAAATAAATATTAAATTATTTCGTCTTTATAAAAATAAAAAAAGTTTTATAAACGACTTTTTTTTTTGGTACGAGTATGTATATACTAAAAAGTAAATTCATAGTATATTTTAAATGATGTCTTAGAAAAGAAAACCAACTTTTAAGAAATTTATATCTTATTAGTCTCGCGCGTTCACTGCTTTTTAAAGTACATAAAAATAATAATAATTTAAAGTAGATATAATTTAAAAAATCAGGAAATTAAATTTGTAAAATTAACTTTAAACATTTTTTTTTTATTATCATTTTCTTATCATTTATACACATATTAAGAAAGCACACGAACACTAAAAAATGTGTCAAATTTAATTTACAATACGTACGATTTGACAAATTATTTTATAATAATGATCAACCCTAAATGACTTGGCATAAAATAAAGATTGTGGTTAGATACCTAAAAAAATTGAGGAAGTTGATTTTGTGATTTTGTTGTTGAAATTAATAACAATGAAATATAATAGTAATATTCTTTAGAGATTAGATAATTTACTTTTAAATTTCTGATATGATATATTAAATGCATTTGGTTAAAGCTTATACGGGTGAATAGCTTATGCGCATATACAACGAGAAGATCCCAAATTTATAGCAACCACAACTGTCTAGTTTCAAGTTCCAAACTCTAATTTAGGACTGAGTTTGCATAGTGTTTAACTCGGAATATATACCTAATATTCCATAAGACCTGACCGCCTACTTTTAGTGTTTCTCTTAACAAACTCGATTAAGTTATCTTTTATTTTAAATTTGCAGAGGCAACCGCATTTCGAAGGATCCAGTTTCGGGCCAATCTATACTCCCTTTTCATTAATTTCTGTATCACCCACCTACTCTTCCAATTACAGTTTACAACCTCTGCATTGCATAGCTCCACATCAACCTGGAAAATGAAATAGAAGATGGGTCGGCACTCGGCCCCGAATGCCAAGCACAGTTGCCTGAACATGACGCTGCAGTTATGTTTATTAGTATCACATTAATTTAATCTGGCCAAGTTTGTCACAAAGTTATTGTTGTTTGGAAAATACAATAAACTTTTTCAACTCAAATTTATCTGATTTTCTACATTTTGTTATGTGTCCGACAGATTTCTATTCGTTTGTTTAAATGGCGAATTTTCCAAAACTCCTTTAAATTATATTTTTAGAGCGTTTCAGTTTCACTATTTACTGCTTTTATAATCTTCCCATTTGAGCTGCAATATTGGAAAAAAACTTACACGTGTCCTTATTTTTCCGGAACAGATATGAAATTTGCTTATCTCAAAAGCCATCTAAGGCGGCACTCTCCTTCAAGTATGGTTTTATTGTTTGTGCAATTTATCACTCCACAATTTTTCAAATCAATTCTTGTTTAATAGTATCAATTTTTATAAGTTGTATAGTTCAGATTAGACGATCACGCTACAAGCTCAAATTGTCTCAATGTAGGCAATTTAGAAACGGTAACTAACATACAACCTTCAGAAATCAAAAGTTATTATCGCTTTTCGAGCCCTTCATCCCACAATTAGGCTTGACTGTTTAATCTTTATATAATTTGTTCAAATAATTAGGCCTAGAAACAGTGTAGTTCGGACAGTGCGATTTATTTTGTCTGCGAATGACAGCAGTACGAACTGAACATCAATTTAGTTAGTCAAAAATTTAGACAAAAGAAATTAGCGTGAGGAGCGCAGCAAAAGCTTCGTGACATTTTTAAAAATTGTAAATTTTTCTTTCAACAATTATCAATTTATGAAAGGCGTTAGACTTGAGTATGGCATACTTACTTAATAACTGACATATTACTGTCGCAACAAAATCACGTCTTTCTTTAGATGTTAGCGCAAATATGAGTATTGTTAATGAATTAGTTATTTGTCATTAAATAAACCAGAACTAAACATTTTTCGAAGCTTTACAAAAACTTTATTTCTCAAGTTTGTTTTCGGGAACAGAGGCAGATGTACGGTTTCCTCTTGTACCTCTTGTACAAGATGAAGTGAATTGTGAATATTTTGTTAACCCCAATAAATAAAAAATAGGTCTGAGTGCTGAGACTCGCGAGGGGAATATTGTATTTTCGACATATGGATAATCAGCTTTTTAACCGTTTTTGATTGCAGTTTCCATTCAAATTTGCAATTTTCAAGGCCACGTCAAAGTCTTATAATTGATTATCCTTTTCCTTCATATAAACCTTGTGCTATCCTAACCGATTGAAAAATTGCTTAGTTTGATTTAAATTACAAATTTTGGAAAACTACTAAACTAACAACTTATGTGGTATATCTGACGCAAAATGGCGAAACACGATGTGTCATGACGGCGCCAGAGGATGACCATCCTCACCAATTTTTAAAAAATGATTCGCTCCAAAAAATGATTTAAATAAGTTATCCGAGCCAACCCCAACAAAGCACTCCCTTTTTTCCTAAAATCAGGATGCATTTAAACCACTTGTGACACTCAAAACCCCATAATTTTGCATCAAAATTTTTCGAAACAAAAACTGTAAAGAAGGGATCTAGACCTACCAACCAACTCATTTAACGAAATTTCCCGCAATTAGCAATCATCGCAATAGTTTCCTAACTCTTGAGTGGGTTTCTCAGTAATTTTTATCAAACACTTTGGAGCCGAAGCAAAAATTTAAAAAAGTGATAAGGACCTCAAAGGAATATCGCTAAACGGATTTTCTTGAAAAACTGCCTTGCATTCGATTCCTGGTACTCAAAATCTGCTTCTCACTAATTTTTATCAAAATCATTCGAACTTATTCTTGCCGTCATTTAATCTATGTTACTTGATACTGTTATCCTGTTGTCCATTATGGACCTTGTGTGGCCCAAGCAGCGATTGGTTAACAGTAAAGTTAAAGAGTCTATGCTTCATTTACTCATTATTAGCGTTGTTTAACCATTTCTTTTAATAAATTTCAATGCCTGTCCTTTCTTTACTCTCTGCGAGCCCAGAATTTGACGACTGCCAAAGTTGAGTTTGAGACATCTATCGGGAAATTAAATAAAGACCTAAACGTTATAAATTTTTTATTATTTCGTTCAAAATGGAAATAAATAAAATTATTTAAAATAAACACAATAAATTAAATTTTAATTCCTTAATAAATTGGTTTTGTATGTAATTTATTTAAAATAAGTATTTAATTAAAATAACACTACTTTTAATTTTTAATTTAATCCATTTTTTCCAAATTATAACAATTAGTGAATTTATTAGTTTTCTTAAGACGTACGAAAAATCTACTTCATTTCCCTAAGGAATTTGAAAATTGAATTAATTTATAATTAGGTACATACATTTTTAAATGTTTTTCACATGATGTGTGTGTCCAATAAACCCCAAGAATAATGAGAATAATGAGTGTTACTCAAATTTAAATTGTGTTTGCCTTAATTGGAAGAATAATGTATACTCTCATGAAGAAATGTTTTAGTCACTATACATTCCTTTTGGTTAAAATGAGACAAGTCTAATTTTCAAACTTCAGTAATGGTTGATAATCTCTTTCATTGGTTCAACAGTTTTAATTTGAATAAATTCTGGATATCATTCTTTCCCGTAAAATTCCTCTATTTGGAAATGATGCCTTTAGGGTAAACGATTAAATATGAAAAGTACCAATTGGAGAGAAGAGTAACCCTGTTTTTTATCATTAGTTTAGAAAGAAATTCAGCGCTGACTCAACATGAAATAATTTTTCCCCGTTTTTGAAAAACAATTTTAATTGAAAATTGATGTCTTGCCGGGAAATTTAGCTAATTGCATTTGCAGGCACACTTTAAAAGTTTGTCTATTTTCATCAAGCCGACCTTAACAATTTCAAATTACCGAAATTTTATAGTGGTATAGTTTAAGAAAATCAAACTTCAGATTATCTTAGATAATCGTACTCTAAAAATTGTCTTTGTTTTTCATATTATATATCGATGTTCAAATAGACTAGGAGCAGTATTCTTGAAATCGGTGGAAATTTCCCCAATCGGAATACAATTTGCTTTGAAAATTTCTATATTATTCTTTGATTCATTTTTCAAATTTGTTTGCAGTTTGCTAATATTTATTTCCCTACTAAATTAATAATTTCGAATCGATTTTCTCAGTCAAAATTTTTCCCTTAGTAGGGGGAAAAATTATGTTTCTTAATTTAAAAAAAGGTTAGAAATTTAAAAAAATTGATTAAAGTAGCCGGTGAAAAATTCGAATAATATAAAAAATTTCAAAGCAAATTGTATTCCGATTGGGGAAATTTCCACCGATTTCAAGAATACGGCCCCAGGTTTGAACATTTTTAATACATACAGATACGGATTCGTCGGTTTATTTCAATTGTAAAGAAAGTTGTAAAATCCTTTCCCAAAAAGATTTTTCAATTCAGTCCAAGATGTCTAAAAAGTTTATGGCCAGAATTTGACCAAAAAAATAATCTTAACCCTCTTATGTTTTTTTTTATTATTGCTACATAATTTAGTTTTACTTTGTCAAAATATCACGGGTGTATTTTCAACAGTACTCTTATAACTTAATCAACCTTTGACATTCCGTGCACAGGTTATATTCTGAATATGTATATGTGATTGATTTCAAGCCCACCTAGCGGTCTCATCCCATTTAATAAGAAAACAGAATACATGCTTACGAGATACATATATCAAAGTTTCGGCTTTAGACAATTTTTCGCTATCTCATGTCGAATCATAAATCCAGTGGAATTAAATTTCTCATTTATGGTAGAATAGTCTTAGAGATAAATCAATCTACCAACACCAAAGAAAACGATAATTAAATTTGACTTAAATTAAAATATGACTCTTCAATATCTACAACCACCACCGTATGTGCATAAAATTCCTTATCATATTTCATTTTTACATTAGATAACTTAATTTCCACCATATATGCTTTCCTTTTCGCATTGTGTGTTGATGGAGAAACCAAACAAAAAAATACATCGCATCTGGATAAATTTTTTGTTTTGTTCTATTTTTATTATTAATTCTTAAGAACAACGAAATCCATCTACTAAATTTACTCTCGGAAAAGTCGAAATAGCATTTGGGGTAAAGTCATAAAACACCATTTGGATCTTATCATTTTTGTGTGTTGAGTTTTCTTTATTATTGTTTTTTTTTTTTTTTTTTTTTTTGTTTTTTTGTAAAGATAAGTCAAACTTAAAGAAAATCTGGTTTTCTTACTTTTTATTGTAGATGTCTACAAGGAGATGTAAATTTAGTAATAGGGTATTAAAAAAATAAAAATGTCATATAAATTCTAGATTTTATACCACACCCTGTGTAATATATAGAAAATGTATGTACTCGGTATAAGACAAATAAATAAACAAAATAAAATTTTGTAAAACTAGAGTAAGTAAAGTATAAGATGAAAATGTAATTTGTGTGATAGACAAGCGGCTTTATACATTAAGAAAATTTAGGATAAGTAAATATGAAAATGTAGATGATATTTAGGTTACAATTTTGTGTAATCTAAAGTGATTTTTTCGGTATTGGGAGAACTGCCAAATATTTTGCGGATGCATTGGAACATAATTAATAAATATTTGTTGTATATTGACTGTAAACATATTTTAATTTTTATGTATTTATTATTAGGATGATATAACATTGGATACAAGTGACTTTTACATGAAAGATATCGATGATATAACGAGCCCGGACAAACGTAAAATTATCAAGACAACTGTAATCAATCCAAATATAATGCTGTCGGAGAGTGCGATAAATCGAAAACCGCTTAACATAACCGTTGGTGCCCATAATCCGCTGATTGGTGGGACAAATTTACTATCACCGTCCTCAGTTGGTGGTTCCGGTACAGAACTAGAAACGGATGTAACACATAAATTGAAAGCAATTGAAATTGATCGGAACAAAGGCCTCAAATTAAACGACGATGTGGCCGGTAAAATTTCACCGGTCGTTTCGTTTATGGACACTGAGACAATTGCAATACCAACACTATACGAACTCATGTCGAATGAGTTTGATTTGATGCCTGAAAATGATTTGATTCAAATTTTGAATCCAGCTAATTTAACTTAAGTTTTTTGTTTTAATTTTACTTGGTAGAGTACAGCGTGTAATAAATTGTGTGTGCCATTTTATGTTTCGTCAAAAAATATTCACTCATAACTAATCGGCCTTCAGTGAATTCTAAATTTAATTCGCACGCTTTACTCCCTCTACAAAAATAATTTTGTATAATTTCAATAATAATTATTTTCCTGTTTTCATATACAATTAAATAAAAATTAAACGTTTTTTGCAAATTTATATATTATCCAGCATTTGAAAAAAAACTACGTTATGATTTTTAATTTTTCTCCTAATTTAATTTTGTTTGGTGTAGGAACGCTATTAACGACAATATAAATAAATTAATATTTTTTTTTTTTAATTATTATTAATAATAATTATATAAGCTATATGATTTAAGTTTAATTACGAAATAATTAATTGGGCAATAGAAATAATTTTGTAACCAACGGTATACTTTGTAATTCAAATATGATAATTGTACCAAATTAATACTGTGGCACCTATTTATTTTTTAATGTACTAGAAATCGTGTCAAAATATGGTAATTATTACTTTTATATCAATTGGGTGGTAAATATTGTTTATCACTACTAAGCACATCAGTGATTCTTAATCGAAGTTTTGCGAAACTTCCCAGTTTTTGGAACCGAGCATTTATCTTTATTATCTAATAATGTATATAGCCGTCAATATATTATTATGTTGACAAACAAAATGAAAAATTGGTATCAATCATATAATCGTATACATAATGAAACACAATTTGGTGAAAACTCATCGATCATATCTCTGTGGAGGGTAAACGATGAATGTTTTAATTTTTATATAAGAAGGGTATGCTATCCTAAAAATATTGATTGATGAGAGACACCGAACTATAATGGAATTAATAGAATGTTGTGTTTCATGCATTTTATAATATGCATTCCACACTGAGTATATAAAAATTAATAATCCCTAGCGCTCTGAATTTAATCTTAATAAATAGGCACAAAACCAAAGATCACATCAAATTAATAAACATCATTTCATTTATAGATTAGAACCTAAATTGACCTTTTCTTTCCCAAGAAATAAGTAAAAATTTAATATCTAATCGAAACCCGGCCACAAAAATAAATTCTTTTCTATTAATTTTGTATAACTTTTAATTATTTCATCTTAATTTTTTGCCCACCCCATTGTCGTATCCTTAATATCTTTATACATATTAGTAAACATTTCTATTGTCCAAAGTAATTTCTTTTTTTTTTTTATTTTATTTAGAACCATTTTTTACAAGAATTTCCCATCTTACATAAAATATTTAAAAATAGATTTTCGATGAATAAATAAACATTATAATTAAATATTTAGTTAAAAAGCTTATACCTATATCTATAGTTTCGTCTACTGTAATTAAAATACGACACTTTTACTGTTATAGGTCACCGTAATAAATAGATGTAACGTGACAAACTATATACACTAACGTAACTATATCTATACTTTTAATTACAACAACAAGAAAGTTTATTGTTAAATATTGACATTATCAAGTGTTTTTCGTCGAAAATTTAAAAAATTAGTAATTAATTATATGAATTAGTTTTTATATTTTTTTTTTGGTTAAATAACATTTTTAATATATATATATATATGTTATATATATATATATATATATATATATATATATATATATATATATATATATATATATATATATATATATATATATATATATATATATATATATATATATATCGCACTATCCATTCAAAATAACTCTAACTCTAAAACTTGATTTTTCAGGAAATCACTTTTTCTCTGAAAAATATAATGGAAGCTCAAGGTAAATTTAATTTTGAAGGGAGGTCACGTTGAACAAATTTAATCGATAGAGATTGGTCCGGAGATTTTTAAAATGTAATAATTCAAAAAGGCCCCAACTAGTACTTAGAGTCTTCTTGAATGGATAGTGTGATATATATATATATATATATATATATATATATATATATATATATATATATATATATATATATATATATATATATATATATATATATATATATATATATTTATATTTATATTTATATATATATATATATATAAATATATACAAAATGCATATAAATAACAATAAATATATTTTTTAATACGATACAATATTTACACAATAATTAATAACATAATTAAGGCGATAATTAAATGATAATGATAAATAATTTTAAAAAGTAAATAATTCAGAACTCAAAATACATATATTAGAATTAATAATATTTTACAAAATTTAAACCATTTTTGGGGATTTTTCATAACACATAATTTTTTGTGGAATCAGATTTACATAAAAATATAAATTTATTACCTATAATTAAATACGAAACAAAAAAAATATGTATCAATAAATAAATGTTTATATAATAAATTTGGAATTTTGTTGTGCTAGTTTATATTGAGATTGGGAAAGTTAATAAATGTAAGTTAATTGTCTAGGTAAGCCCTAAATGAGAATTTCATCAGAAAATGCGGTTCTCAATATATAACACGACTTTCAAGAAATGTTTATGTATTATAGGTAAATTTTCCTTTGGTGTCAACTTAGAAGTTAGTGATTATCGACAGTTTTAGTATCGTTTGGTTCTTGAAGACTTATAAAAAGTGTAAGTTCTAACTTTTACCTTCTACAAAAAAAAAAGTCAGGTCAGTTTAAATAACTTCGAATTTTAGTAAATGTGAAAATAAACCCTGGCACACTCAATCGAGTGAAAGTTTCAAATCGAATGTTTCCGGTCGAAAATTCGAATTTCAAATTATATTTTTTATAAATTTTTTGTATACTTTTGCAATTGCTCAGTAAAACAACGCAAAAATTTACTGTTCATTTTTTAAAGCCGCAAAATTTACTGTGCAATCACAAAAAACAAAAAAAATTAGAAAAACATAATTTGAAATTCAAATTTCCATGGTAAAATTGATTGAGTAGCCAGGATTTTGGCTAGCATATTGCGTGCTTGCTAGCCGATCGAGTATCTACCTCAATATTTGTATTGCCTATAAAATTGTTAAATGTGAGAAATTTATTTCAATTTTGTATTATTTTTTTAATATTAGATTTTAGAAAAATCTTAATTTTTATTCATATTTTCCGTATAGCATCGCAAAGAACTCTGATGAGTTCGGATCAAAGCTTTTTTCGATGTTGCCGAATAATTATTAATGGCAAAAACACGAACTTTTTAAATTTTATAATAAAGGCTACCACTATGTGCCAGTCAGTAGATTGTGATCAATAGTAACACAACAGGTTGTGGATGAAATTCTAACCTCCCTAAATCAAGAAACCATACGACCAATTATATTCAATATATTATTTCATTTAAGGTGTAGGGCCAGACAGGTCTAGCAAAGGTGTAATTTATACCCCAATTGTCAAATTCGTCGCGTCAAAATTTCTATTGTTGAAGCCGATTCGAGTGACACATTAAAAACTACATGAAAAATAATTATTTATTAACAAAAAAATAACTACCGTTTACGTTCCATTTTAACTATACTAGTCACTTGTTCTCACTTGTAAAATTGATGTGACAAGAATGTTATTTTAAGTGACATTTGTCGATTCAAGTGACTAGAGGCGTAAGAAATGACTGATTATACCAAAATTGAAGTGACGTGATTATAATCGTCTAAAATGACGTGAGACGAATATGACAATTGGGGTGCTAACCGTCCATGGCGTTCCTTGACAACTTTCACTCCAAGTTGACGCAAAAAGTTGTGTTCGATGGTTGAAGTTTATGATAACGAATCAAAACTTCAAGCATTAGAGTGTAGGAGTGGTACTGATATTCCCATTATAGGTGTAATTAAAATACAACGTACATTGGAAGATATACGGCGACAATGGAAATACAACCCAACTTTCTTGGAACGGTCCCGTTAAAAGCATAACATTTTTTGACATCGGTGGTAAAATATTAGTGTTCAGAAGGCTGACATAGGGCGCATGACAAAACTTTCCTTCACCAAAATGTATCGCTGACTGGATATTCCACGATTAACCAAAGATGAAAAATAGTAAAATACATAATTTCATAAGAAATTCTATAGTTTAATAAAAAAAAAATTACAAAATATTCCATAAAACAACAAATTTAAAAAACTATATTTCTAAAAACAAAAACAAAAATTGGCCCTTCAACCCATTCGGCCCTTTGATGCATTCGGCCCTTGGACACATTCAGCTCTTCGACATTCGGCCGTTCGACACATTCGGCCCCAGCCCTTCGACATTCGGCCTTTTGTACCCATTCCGTGTAGCCGCATGTAATTTTTAAATTTTGTCAAATATCATTTAAGAGTCCCATTTTCTTCCCACATGCCAAATTTTAAAAATTCAAACCGGGATTTTTCCTCGGGTTTTTTTTTATACAAAACCGGGATTTTTAAAACCGAGAATGTGAAAACCGACATTTCGTTACACACCCGTTTCTGCATGCAGAGTATAGATAGTTGGTTTAGTTTTCCAAAGTCCATTCACTTTATCTTATTTCAACTTCTGCATGATAGTCCTTGAAGATTATACAAAATAAAATGAATGGCCAAAAGATACGGGATTGAATATCTTCAAAGCAATAGTATCGTCTCAAAATGCAAAGTATATTAGTCAAATATTAGCGATGATGGCAGGAAACCCTTTTGATTAACTGTTAATCATTTGAGTCCATTTACTGCGTAGACACCACAATGAGCAGAAAGATGCCAATCTTCGTTGTTGAAATGTTACCAGCAATCGTCAAAGCCGTCTATCGCTTCTAGCCGAATCGAACGTGTTGGTCATTGTATTTGAGTAAATAGAATTTGTAAAAAAATAAATAAAATAGAGTAAAAATATCGTTTGTTAATACTAAAGGGCTAAAAAGGACCACCTATGAGACGTACCCGGCTGCTCGAGGATGAAGATCGCATTCTCTCGGTAATATTACGCGATACAAGCAGGCGTTACCTTGTATCGCGCATTAAAAATATATAAAAAAACTTACATTGTATAATTTGTGTTTAGTTTACTTTATATAATTAATAAATAAAATAATTTGGTGTAAATAATAATTTTATATAAATAGTAAATAAAATATATGGAGTCAGAATAATACATACATATGTGTGTCAAGTAATTAATTGCGATAGTACCTCGTTTCTGTAGTTGTGGTCATCCATGCGGCGCATGTAAGAATATAAATAAACGGTATCCCCTACAAACTTATGAACCCGTTCGATGGACTGCTCCATCGGACCAAAACTAGGGAAATGGAACACGCTTAGCCTATTAAGAGCTGGACATCATTTAAACCTTTCAAACCAAGCACATAACTATAAACTCGACTAACGTATCAACGATACCACTAATGGGAATAATCTGTACAACAATTCGCAGAACATAATGGACTTTATCGGTCCTATCAGTCTAGTAAGTTTTTTCCCACAAAAGAATTTTCAAATCAACGTCGAGGTCAAATGATGGAACAATATAGGATCAAATCGGTGAATTGGTGTTTTATAGTAAGTTTCATCTATCATGGCTTTCTATTTTATTCAGTGCCACAATGTTAGCGAGTAAACGGTGTTACTCAGAGTCGGACAAAATATTCGTTAGAATTAAACCTAATCGAAGAAATAAACCAATTACCTAATCGATTACATTCAAATTTATGTAGAAACTGATGTTTTACACCAGAAACGACACTGCAACCGCCTTATGTTGCCCCTCATGTAGAACTTAGTAGACTCAAGAAATTACGTGTGATTGAAATTAATCGTCATCGTGATCGTAGTAATATTTCGATCATGAATAATATTAGAACTTAGAAAATAAAGTATGTACATAGTTTAATCAGGTCAAACAACCTTCGACAAGGATGAAAATGCAGTACAATATTAATCTATAAGTTAGTGTTTTCGTTCCTCTCTTTGGCAGATGAGTGTTCTGATCGCGTTAGACTGTATTTTGTTAGAGAATACAAGGTCCATTCGTGATTTGGGCCTTCGAAAATACTTCGTTTTCAAAGTTTTTGTAACATGTAAATTATTACATATTATAAATGAAAAATTGATATTTAATTTACGTTTGCGACACGTTTAAATCATTGGTATTATAATTTTGGTAAACGAAAAGCACATATGGAAGCAATATAAATGAACTACATGTATTGTCATTCAAGCGCGCCACTCTAAATAACACGCTTTAAAAGATTTAGGCGACGCTGACCTTTTAATATCTAATGGAATAGAATTCCAAAGAGAAAGACTCCTAACAGAAAAGGATGTATTTAAAGACCTGTACAGGTTTATAGGGGGAAGTAAACATAAATTTGAAGAATGGGATAAAGCTCTAGCACAAAATATAGACTTGGCTTGTGTGCGTCTTAAATAAATGATTCGTAGTGGCATCTACAGAAAAATTATAAAAGCAAAAGTATCTCTCTATTGGCAAGTATTTAACCTACATAATTCTGTCTTCTACATGATTTGACCTTAAATATGTCTCGAGTACTACTACTTTCAAATATTTTAACATGATGGCGCTACCTTCGACAAGAACGAATGTCAATTCATGAACATTATCTGTCAAAAATTATGTGTTGTTTTGTAAATAAACCTGCTGCAAATTTGTTTACATGAAAACCAAAATATAAAACGGTGTGATTTAAATTCCTTGTATTACATATTCGTTAAAGTTTATTAAAATCCCATGGATAAAAAACTAGAAGACTATCGAAGAAAGAAACGTCGACAAGCGATTATAAATCAGTGGAAAGAACGATTCTTCAATATGGTATCATTTCAACAAGTGAAAAATCCAAAATCTGACCACGTCATTGTAGATGCCGATAAACTAAATGACCTAAATGAGGTATGTGTTAATAAGGTCAGATTAGTGATCATTAGTTATGATGTTATTGTTTTGTTTTTTGTACAGAATGTCCGAAACGATGATAAACTAAAACTGAACCAACCTCAACCGCCAAACGAAGAGTTTTATTCCTCCGATACAGATTCAATTCTATCGTCTTCCACACTACAGGAGGTCGACGATGATGATAGGGACGATGACTCACGTGTTCCAGCTGATAAAAAATCGGATTACCTAAAATATTTCACATATTTGCTATACTTTTTACTTTGGGTGACGTGTTATGCAATTGCTATTCAACTAAAATTTGGCACTGTCTATTTTCTGTTTTCGGGCCTATTCGGGGTGTACCTGAATACAAGAACGGGCGCTAAGCAGCGGAATGAAATTAGTGCGTACAGTGTATTCAATAAAAACTGTGAGGCCATTGATGGGACCCTGAAGGCGGAACAATTTGAGCGTGAAATTGGTATACGTATGAAGTGAATTTCGTATGGCGATGCGCGGACCGAATTGACCCCAATTCTCTTCAGAGCTAAATGTACGGCTGTTTGTGATATCAAAAATAAATATTTACTATTAAAGCAAAATTATCTAGAATTTTATATTGGTGGGTTTGTTATTGACTGAACGAATTCTACAGTTACCACATTTGCTTAACTGTTTCCGATCACTGGTAATTCCCGGGGAATGGAAATTTTAAATTTTGTAGCAGTTTTATTCCCTTTTCCCCAAAAGTGTATTCCGTCTTTTGGGGAAAAATTATTCCCCATTATAGCAGTTTTGACGTTTATTATTCCATACCTATTTTAGGAAATAATTAACTGGGAATAGAATTTAACGGAAATTTATTGTATTTACGTAATTTGTATATTATGGCTGTAAATTTATATTAAAAATTAGTAATATCAATATGTAATTTTTATTTTATTAAACAAAATTTATTTTTAAGTAAAATTCGATTAAAATATTAATAAAAACCAAGTAAACGTAGTAAACTATTTTTAAACATTTGTGTTCTTGTTTTATTACGGTCGCGTGTCGATCTCGAGTAATTAAATAGTTTACCCGTAAATGAATTCCCCAATCGCCAGAATGAACTTTTGTAAAACGGGGAATTGGGGAAAATGTCTGGGGAATAGCTGCTACAAAAATAAATTATTCCCTATTCCCGGGGAATTACCGGAATAGGGCCACAGATATTCTGCCTTATTTCATTGCTCAGAATATAAACTCGCAAAGCTAGCACCTTTCCGTTTTCTGATTTTATAGCTTGTGTTTCACTCGCTAAACAATATGTCAAACCAGGCTAGTTAAAAAAGTAATGAATAGCTATATAACGGATAATAAAGTAATGAATAATTATGTATTCAGTACTTTGTTTTTGATGCGGTCATCATATATTCATTACTTTATTTAATTCCTTATGCTTCTTTGCCTACTCTGCTCAGCATGGAGAAAACTTTCTTATTATTATCTGCAAGGTTGACTCGTGATGATATCTCCTATTTACAATTTATCAGAAAGCAGTTGCCACAAAATTGTCGGCCACCAAAGGTTATCAAACGCTCCAGATAAGTAGGAAGGAATTCTCCTAGGGCGAACTTTAGCATGACTCTTTTAATATATTCATAATTTTTTCAACGCCTCTGGAACATATTCATTATTGTTTTTGTCTCGAGTTTCTTCTGAAATGCGGATATACTATTTGATCGCTGTTTGTCTCCTTTAAACGCGTTGCTTGATTAGCATTATTCTGTCATTATTTCGAGATGTTGGTAAAACTTCTTTATCGATTCGTGCCAATAATTTGTAAAGATTTTTGATTTACTTCCATCTGGAACGTTACATAGGCATAGAACTATACCTTTTTCAGAGGCTTGTGCTTAGTAGGGCTTTGATAAAATCTTCCTATCACAGTTGGTCTTAATAATCGCCTCTATTAAATCAACGGGTGGTATTTCTCTGTATCTACGTCGTAGGTAAAAATGAGAGTTATTTTCGATCAGTACTGTTTTCATACGAATTACGCTAATCTTATTAAATAAAATGATACTTTTTCCGAGGTGTATATTTCCCGCAAATTTGTTCACACTTTTTAATTGTTTTGCGGAGTTATTTGCTCTGCCTGAGCACCGCCTTTGGAATGTTTTTAGCACGTGTAATAATCGCTGTTGCGCTTCAGCTTTGCTTGATGCTGTTTTACCTGCTTATAATTAGTCTTGTTTTTCGGTTTTGTTGCCACAGTTTTAAAGCAACTCATGTGCATATTTCTTTGTGATGACTTGACCTATCCGTATAAGCTCCTGACATGAGTTGATACACTTTTAAAATTTTGCTTCTATCTGAAATAATTTTCGTTATGGCTCGTAGTTTTAACTCTAATTGTAAAGAGTGTTTCGTTTAACAGTTGAACACAATTGATTTTAATCAACCGGACCTTTGCCCCGCCATAGCTTTTCTCGGTTTGAGTAAAATATTGGAACAGAACCATTACGAGAATATTCTAATTGTACATAATCGTCAAGGCGGTGGAAATTATATGTCGCCTTTGGATGACCTACAGTAGTAAGCTTTCCTGAATTGCTTTTTGCGAATTATAAATTTTGATTAATTTTTCGGTTCGGATAGCGTGTGATTCGTTTGATTAAATTAAATTGCCATTAAATTTTAAACCGGTCTCAAAGCGAATACATTTTGCGAATTTTTGGTGTTTTGAAAGGTACCTTACAGTGTCTTGAAAGTATTGAGCAATTTTGGACGAAAATGTACTAACGGTTAATTGAATTTCGAAAATATTCTAGCGGATTAGTACTAACGCTAACTTTAATAGATAATTCGAGTATGTGTGAAAATATTTTTGAATCATTATATAAATTTTCCGGTCGTATTTCATGATCAGTTGATCAATTTCCGTAATTTATCTTTGGAAATTGATAACTTCTAATATTTAGGGGATAGAAGCGCTTATTCAATACAAGGGCTCTAAAATGGCTTACAATTTGCCAGTTTTATTTATTTCGAATTAATTTCGGTCTATCGACTAATTTATCCGCACACGTATAGTATCTCAAGCGACACTGACAGCATTCTAGAAAGAAAAACGATTTTCAGCAAACAATCACCTACGCAAAAGCCCATAAGTAGAGAAGGTCGACGATGACATAGGCAGAAAATAACCAAAGGTCAACGCACAGAGGTAACTGAGTCAGAGCGATATAGACAAACGATCAATAAATGTTACAGACATTCGATGTTTGGATAAATAAAAGATTTGTTCCGTTTCAGCTGACCATATTCCGGAATTTCCTCAAGAATTGATTTTTGTATTCTAATGCCACTGTTCTAGCTGTTTTATAATAACAAGGTATAAAATAGCCAATTAAATTGTATTCCTCTTTTTCTCTCTTTAGCTGTCACAACTCAAGGTATTTTGCATTCGGCAGATATGATAGACCCCTATCTGTCTTCTTCATCCCTTTACAGTTTCAACACCCTATAATTGGTATAGATTTTGTTAGATGTTGTCGCTCTAGCGTGTTCTCGGTCTTGTCCTACTGGTATAGTATACCGACTAGTTGAAGGTGGGACATTTTCCTTATCATTTGGTGTGATATAATTCGGGTTCTGGAGTTATATCTAATAGTTTTAATATTTTTGTTTCAACTTCACCACCCTCGGTCTTTCTCGTAACAGCTACCTTGCTCTTCCTTTTTCCAATCAAATCCGTATCCTGCTCAGTGCTCCACAATAAACTTAATTAAACATATTATATCACAACAATATATTATGTATGGATTGCATAACCCATTTAATTATGATGCACATCCGAAGCTTTCAGTACCTATTCAGTATTTTTAATGAATATAATGAAAATAATTTATGTGGAAAATGATTTTGCCTTTTTTTAATTAATAATACAATTTATTTTTATTATTTTACAGAAATAAAAAAATTAAATATAAAATTTTATATGAAATATATGCAAATAGTAATTGATTGCATTAATATGATACGAGATACAAATATTTTATCTTACTCGGCCAGATGCAGCATGCATTGTTGCAAGAAAGTATGGCGAGGGTGGTTCTAAATACCAAAAAAAATATTGGTTAAATTCCTGTTCAAAATGATATTATTAAAATAGCAAAAACTTAACGGTAGCCTGCTTATGGAAGGAGCGGTTATGGGAAAAATCGTATTTTGAAATTTGGCCACATTTTGTAATCGAACCTAGATTGCAGGTTAATAAGACGACATATTGCAACAAACTTTAACGCAACTCTACTCAAAATTACATCCCCAACTCTAAATTACCGAAACATGCGGAATCTGTGACAATAAATTTTTTCCGTTCAAAATCCGTAAGGCTAACCATCAGGGATTTTCGCAAAAAATTGAAAATTTTTTATTGTTAAAATTCCGGTTCAAAATGATTATCAGATACGGTAATAACATGTTTAGCAAGAAACTAACGGTAGGTTGCTTATGGAAGGAGCGGTTATGGGAAAAATCGTATTTTGAAATTTGGCCACATTTTGTAATCGAACCTAGATTGCAGGTGAATAAGACGACATATTGCAACAAACTTTAACGCAGCTCTACTCAAAATTACATCCCCAACTCTAAATTACCGAAACATGCGGAATCTGTGACAATAAATTTTATCCGTTCAAAATCCGTAAGGCTAACCATCAGGGATTTTCGCAAAAAATTGAAAATTTTTTATTGTTGAAATTCCGGTTCAAAATGATTATCGGATACGGTAATAACATGTTTAGCAAGAAACTAACGGTAGGTTGCTTATGGAAGGAGCGGTTATGGTAAAAATCGTATTTTGAAATTTGGCCACATTTTGTAATCGAACCTAGATTGCAGGTGAATAAGACGACATATTGCCACAAACTTTAACGCAACTCTACTCAAAATTACATCCCCAACTCTAAATTACCGAAACATGCGGAATCTGTGACAATAAATTTTTTCCGTTCAAAATCCGTAAGGCTAACCATCAGGGATTTTCGCAAAAAATTGAAAATTTTTTATTGTTGAAATTCCGGTTCAAAATGATTATCAGATACGGTAATAAAATGTTTAGCAAGAAACTAACGGTAGGTTGCTTATGGAAGGAGCGGTTATGGGAAAAATCGTATTTTGAAATTTGGCCACATTTTGTAATCGAACCTAGATTGCAGGTGAATAAGACGACATATTGCAACAAACTTTAACGCAGCTCTACTCAAAATTACATCCCCAACTCTAAATTACCGAAACATACGGAATCTGTGACAATAAATTTTATCCGTTCAAAATCCGTAAGGCTAACCATCCGGGATATTCGCAAAAAATTGAAAATTTTTTATTGTTGAAATTCCGGTTCAAAATGATTATCGGATACGGTAATAACATGTTTAGCAAGAAACTAACGGTAGGTTGCTTATGGAAGGAGCGGTTATGGTAAAAATCGTATTTTGAAATTTGGCCACATTTTGTAATCGAACCTAGATTGCAGGTGAATAAGACGACATATTGCCACAAACTTTAACGCAGCTCTACTCAAAATTACATCCCCAACTCTAAATTACCGAAATATACGGAATCTGTGACAATAAATTTTATCCGTTCAAAATCCGTAAGGCTAACCATCAGGGATTTTCACAAAAAATTGAAAATTTTTTATTATTGAAATTCCGGTTCAAAATGATTATCGGATACGGTAATAACATGTTTAGCAAGAAACTAACGGTAGGTTGCTTATGGAAGGAGCGGTTATGGGAAAAATCGTATTTTGAAATTTGGCCACATTTTGTAATCGAACCTAGATTGCAGGTGAATAAGACGACATATTGCAACAAACTTTAACGCAGATCTACTCAAAATTACATCCCCAACTCTAAATTACCGAAACATGCGGAATCTGTGACAATAAATTTTATCCGTTCAAAATCCGTAAGGCTAGCCATCAGGGATTTTCACAAAAAATTGAAAATTTTTTATTGTTGAAATTCCGGTTCAAAATGATTATCGGGTACGGTAATAACATGTTTAGCAAGAAACTAACGGTAGGTTGCTTATGGAAGGAGCGGTTATGGGAAAAATCGTATTTTGAAATTTGGCCACATTTTGTAATCGAACCTAGATTGCAGGTGAATAAGACGACATATTGCAACAAACTTTAACGCAGCTCTACTCAAAATTACATCCCCAACTCTAAATTACCGAAACATGCGGAATCTGTGACAATAAATTTTATCCGTTCAAAATCCGTAAGGCTAGCCATCAGGGATTTTCACAAAAAATTGAAAATTTTTTATTGTTGAAATTCCGGTTCAAAATGATTATCGGGTACGGTAATAACATGTTTAGCAAGAAACTAACGGTAGGTTGCTTATGGAAGGAGCGGTTATGGGAAAAATCGTATTTTGAAATTTGGCCACATTTTGTAATCGAACCTAGATTGCAGGTTAATAAGACGACATATTGCCACAAACTTTAACGCAGCTCTACTCAAAATTACATCCCCAACTCTAAATTACCGAAACATACGGAATCTGTGACAATAAATTTTATCCGTTCAAAATCCGTAAGGCTAACCATCAGGGGTTTTCACAAAAAATTGAAAATTTTTTATTGTTGAAATTCCGGTTCAAAATGATTATCGGATACGGTAATAACATGTTTAGCAAGAAACTAACGGTAGGTTGCTTATGGAAGGAGCGGTTATGGGAAAAATCGTATTTTGAAATTTGGCCACATTTTGTAATCGAACCTAGATTGCAGGTGAATAAGACGACATATTGCAACAAACTTTAACGCAGCTCTACTCAAAATTACATCCCCAACTCTAAATTACCGAAACATACGGAATCTGTGACAATAAATTTTATCCGTTCAAAATCCGTAAGGCTAACCATCCGGGATATTCGCAAAAAATTGAAAATTTTTTATTGTTGAAATTCCGGTTCAAAATGATTATCGGATACGGTAATAACATGTTTAGCAAGAAACTAACGGTAGGTTGCTTATGGAAGGAGCGGTTATGGGAAAAATCGTATTTTGAAATTTGGCCTCATTTTGTAATCGAACCTAGATTGCAGGTGAATAAGACGACATATTGCAACAAACTTTAACGCAGCTCTACTCAAAATTACATCCCCAACTCTAAATTACCGAAACATACGGAATCTGTGACAATAAATTTTATCCGTTCAAAATCCGTAAGGCTAACACCATCAGGGATTTTCGCAAAAAATTGAAAATTTTTTATTGTTGAAATTTCGGTTCAAAATGATTATCGGATACGGTAATAACATGTTTAGCAAGAAACTAACGGTAGGTTGCTTATGGAAGGAGCGGTTATGGGAAAAATCGTATTTTGAAATTTGGCCACATTTTGTAATCGAACCTAGATTGCAGGTGAATAAGACGACATATTGCAACAAACTTTAACGCAGCTCTACTCAAAATTACATCCCCAACTCTAAATTACCGAAACATACGGAATCTGTGACAATAAATTTTATCCGTTCAAAATCCGTAAGGCTAGCCATCCGGGATATTCGCAAAAAATTGAAAATTTTTTATTGTTGAAATTCCGGTTCAAAATGATTATCGGATACGGTAATAACATGTTTAGCAAGAAACTAACGGTAGGTTGCTTATGGAAGGAGCGGTTATGGGAAAAATCGTATTTTGAAATTTGGCCTCATTTTGTAATCGAACCTAGATTGCAGGTGAATAAGACGACATATTGCAACAAACTTTAACGCAGCTCTACTCAAAATTACATCCCCAACTCTAAATTACCGAAACATACGGAATCTGTGACAATAAATTTTATCCGTTCAAAATCCGTAAGACTAACCATCCGGGATATTCGCAAAAAATTGAAAATTTTTTATTGTTGAAATTCCGGTTCAAAATGATTATCGGATACGGTAATAACATGTTTAGCAAGAAACTAACGGTAGGTTGCTTATGGAAGGAGCGGTTATGGGAAAAATCGTATTTTGAAATTTGGCCACATTTTGTAATCGAACTTAGATTGCAGGTGAATAAGACGACATATTGCAACAAACTTTAACGCAGCTCTACTCAAAATTACATCCCCAACTCTAAATTACCGAAACATACGGAATCTGTGACAATAAATTTTATCCGTTCAAAATCCGTAAGGCTAACACCATCAGGGATTTTCGCAAAAAATTGAAAATTTTTTATTGTTGAAATTCCGGTTCAAAATGATTATCGGATACGGTAATAACATGTTTAGCAAGAAACTAACGGTAGGTTGCTTATGGAAGGAGCGGTTATGGGAAAAATCGTATTTTGAAATTTGGCCTCATTTTGTAATCGAACCTAGATTGCAGGTGAATAAGACGACATATTGCAACAAACTTTAACGCAGCTCTACTCAAAATTACATCCCCAACTCTAAATTACCGAAACATACGGAATCTGTGACAATAAATTTTATCCGTTCAAAATCCGTAAGGCTAACCATCCGGGATATTCGCAAAAAATTGAAAATTTTTTATTGTTGAAATTCCGGTTCAAAATGATTATCGGATACGGTAATAACATGTTTAGCAAGAAACTAACGGTAGGTTGCTTATGGAAGGAGCGGTTATGGGAAAAATCGTATTTTGAAATTTGGCCACATTTTGTAATCGAACCTAGATTGCAGGTGAATAAGACGACATATTGCAACAAACTTTAACGCAGCTCTACTCAAAATTACATCCCCAACTCTAAATTACCGAAACATACGGAATCTGTGACAATAAATTTTATCCGTTCAAAATCCGTAAGGCTAACACCATCAGGGATTTTCGCAAAAAATTGAAAATTTTTTATTGTTGAAATTCCGGTTCAAAATGATTATCGGATACGGTAATAACATGTTTAGCAAGAAACTAACGGTAGGTTGCTTATGGAAGGAGCGGTTATGGGAAAAATCGTATTTTGAAATTTGGCCTCATTTTGTAATCGAACCTAGATTGCAGGTGAATAAGACGACATATTGCAACAAACTTTAACGCAGCTCTACTCAAAATTACATCCCCAACTCTAAATTACCGAAACATACGGAATCTGTGACAATAAATTTTATCCGTTCAAAATCCGTAAGGCTAACCATCAGGGATTTTCGCAAAAAATTGAAAATTTTTTATTGTTGAAATTCCGGTTCAAAATGATTATCGGATACGGTAATAACATGTTTAGCAAGAAACTAACGGTAGGTTGCTTATGGAAGGAGCGGTTATGGGAAAAATCGTATTTTGAAATTTGGCCACATTTTGTAATCGAACCTAGATTGCAGGTGAATAAGACGACATATTGCAACAAACTTTAACGCAGCTCTACTCAAAATTACATCCCCAACTCTAAATTACCGAAACATACGGAATCTGTGACAATAAATTTTATCCGTTCAAAATCCGTAAGGCTAACCATCCGGGATATTCGCAAAAAATTGAAAATTTTTTATTGTTGAAATTCCGGTTCAAAATGATTATCGGATACGGTAATAACATGTTTAGCAAGAAACTAACGGTAGGTTGCTTATGGAAGGAGCGGTTATGGGAAAAATCGTATTTTGAAATTTGGCCACATTTTGTAATCGAACCTAGATTGCAGGTGAATAAGACGACATATTGCAACAAACTTTAACGCAGCTCTACTCAAAATTACATCCCCAACTCTAAATTACCGAAACATACGGAATCTGTGACAATAAATTTTATCCGTTCAAAATCCGTAAGGCTAACCATCAGGGATTTTCGCAAAAAATTGAAAATTTTTTATTGTTGAAATTCCGGTTCAAAATGATTATCGGATACGGTAATAACATGTTTAGCAAGAAACTAACGGTAGGTTGCTTATGGAAGGAGCGGTTATGGGAAAAATCGTATTTTGAAATTTGGCCACATTTTGTAATCGAACCTAGATTGCAGGTGAATAAGACGACATATTGCAACAAACTTTAACGCAGCTCTACTCAAAATTACATCCCCAACTCTAAATTACCGAAACATACGGAATCTGTGACAATAAATTTTATCCGTTCAAAATCCGTAAGGCTAACACCATCAGGGATTTTCGCAAAAAATTGAAAATTTTTTATTGTTGAAATTCCGGTTCAAAATGATTATCGGATACGGTAATAACATGTTTAGCAAGAAACTAACGGTAGGTTGCTTATGGAAGGAGCGGTTATGGGAAAAATCGTATTTTGAAATTTGGCCTCATTTTGTAATCGAACCTAGATTGCAGGTGAATAAGACGACATATTGCAACAAACTTTAACGCAGCTCTACTCAAAATTACATCCCCAACTCTAAATTACCGAAACATACGGAATCTGTGACAATAAATTTTATCCGTTCAAAATCCGTAAGGCTAACCATCCGGGATATTCGCAAAAAATTGAAAATTTTTTATTGTTGAAATTCCGGTTCAAAATGATTATCGGATACGGTAATAACATGTTTAGCAAGAAACTAACGGTAGGTTGCTTATGGAAGGAGCGGTTATGGGAAAAATCGTATTTTGAAATTTGGCCACATTTTGTAATCGAACCTAGATTGCAGGTGAATAAGACGACATATTGCAACAAACTTTAACGCAGCTCTACTCAAAATTACATCCCCAACTCTAAATTACCGAAACATACGGAATCTGTGACAATAAATTTTATCCGTTCAAAATCCGTAAGGCTAACACCATCAGGGATTTTCGCAAAAAATTGAAAATTTTTTATTGTTGAAATTCCGGTTCAAAATGATTATCGGATACGGTAATAACATGTTTAGCAAGAAACTAACGGTAGGTTGCTTATGGAAGGAGCGGTTATGGGAAAAATCGTATTTTGAAATTTGGCCTCATTTTGTAATCGAACCTAGATTGCAGGTGAATAAGACGACATATTGCAACAAACTTTAACGCAGCTCTACTCAAAATTACATCCCCAACTCTAAATTACCGAAACATACGGAATCTGTGACAATAAATTTTATCCGTTCAAAATCCGTAAGGCTAACCATCCGGGATATTCGCAAAAAATTGAAAATTTTTTATTGTTGAAATTCCGGTTCAAAATGATTATCGGATACGGTAATAACATGTTTAGCAAGAAACTAACGGTAGGTTGCTTATGGAAGGAGCGGTTATGGGAAAAATCGTATTTTGAAATTTGGCCACATTTTGTAATCGAACCTAGATTGCAGGTGAATAAGACGACATATTGCAACAAACTTTAACGCAGCTCTACTCAAAATTACATCCCCAACTCTAAATTACCGAAACATACGGAATCTGTGACAATAAATTTTATCCGTTCAAAATCCGTAAGGCTAACCATCAGGGATTTTCACAAAAAATTGAAAATTTTTTATTATTGAAATTCCGGTTCAAAATGATTATCGGATACGGTAATAACATGTTTAGCAAGAAACTAACGGTAGGTTACTTATGGAAGGAGCGGTTATGGGAAAAATCGTATTTTGAAATTTGGCCACATTTTGTAATCGAACCTAGATTGCAGGTGAATAAGACGACATATTGCAACAAACTTTAACGCAGCTCTACTCAAAATTACATCCCCAACTCTAAATTACCGAAACATGCGGAATCTGTGACAATAAATTTTATCCGTTCAAAATCCGTAAGGCTAGCCATCAGGGATTTTCACAAAAAATTGAAAATTTTTTATTGTTGAAATTCCGGTTCAAAATGATTATCGGGTACGGTAATAACATGTTTAGCAAGAAACTAACGGTAGGTTGCTTATGGTAGGAGCGGTTATGGGAAAAATCGTATTTTGAAATTTGGCCACATTTTGTAATCGAACCTAGATTGCAGGTTAATAAGACGACATATTGCAACAAACTTTAACGCAGCTCTACTCAAAATTACATCCCCAACTCTAAATTACCGAAACATACGGAATCTGTGACAATAAATTTTATCCGTTCAAAATCCGTAAGGCTAACCATCAGGGGTTTTCACAAAAAATTGAAAATTTTTTATTGTTGAAATTCCGGTTCAAAATGATTATCGGATACGGTAATAACATGTTTAGCAAGAAACTAACGGTAGGTTGCTTATGGAAGGAGCGGTTATGGGAAAAATCGTATTTTGAAATTTGGCCACATTTTGTAATCGAACCTAGATTGCAGGTGAATAAGACGACATATTGCAACAAACTTTAACGCAGCTCTACTCAAAATTACATCCCCAACTCTAAATTACCGAAACATACGGAATCTGTGACAATAAATTTTATCCGTTCAAAATCCGTAAGGCTAACCATCAGGGATTTTCGCAAAAAATTGAAAATTTTTTATTGTTGAAATTCCGGTTCAAAATGATTATCGGATACGGTAATAACATGTTTAGCAAGAAACTAACGGTAGGTTGCTTATGGAAGGAGCGGTTATGGTAAAAATCGTATTTTGAAATTTGGCCACATTTTGTAATCGAACCTAGATTGCAGGTGAATAAGACGACATATTGCCACAAACTTTAACGCAGCTCTACTCAAAATTACATCCCCAACTCTAAATTACCGAAACATACGGAATCTGTGACAATAAATTTTATCCGTTCAAAATCCGTAAGGCTAACCATCAGGGATTTTCACAAAAAATTGAAAATTTATTATTATTGAAATTCCGGTTCAAAATGATTATCGGATACGGTAATAACATGTTTAGCAAGAAACTAACGGTAGGTTGCTTATGGAAGGAGCGGTTATGGGAAAAATCGTATTTTGAAATTTGGCCACATTTTGTAATCGAACCTAGATTGCAGGTGAATAAGACGACATATTGCAACAAACTTTAACGCAGCTCTACTCAAAATTACATCCCCAACTCTAAATTACCGAAACATACGGAATCTGTGACAATAAATTTTATCCGTTCAAAATCCGTAAGGCTAGCTATCAGGGATTTTCACAAAAAATTGAAAATTTTTTATTGTTGAAATTCCGGTTCAAAATGATTATCGGGTACGGTAATAACATGTTTAGCAAGAAACTAACGGTAGGTTGCTTATGGAAGGAGCGGTTATGGGAAAAATCGTATTTTGAAATTTGGCCACATTTTGTAATCGAACCTAGATTGCAGGTGAATAAGACGACATATTGCAACAAACTTTAACGCAGCTCTACTCAAAATTACATCCCCAACTCTAAATTACCGAAACATACGGAATCTGTGACAATAAATTTTATCCGTTCAAAATCCGTAAGGCTAACCATCAGGGATTTTCACAAAAAATTGAAAATTTTTTATTATTGAAATTCCGGTTCAAAATGATTATCGGATACGGTAATAACATGTTTAGCAAGAAACTAACGGTAGGTTGCTTATGGAAGGAGCGGTTATGGGAAAAATCGTATTTTGAAATTTGGCCACATTTTGTAATCGAACCTAGATTGCAGGTGAATAAGACGACATATTGCAACAAACTTTAACGCAGCTCTACTCAAAATTACATCCCCAACTCTAAATTACCGAAACATGCGGAATCTGTGACAATAAATTTTATCCGTTCAAAATCCGTAAGGCTAGCCATCAGGGATTTTCACAAAAAATTGAAAATTTTTTATTGTTGAAATTCCGGTTCAAAATGATTATCGGGTACGGTAATAACATGTTTAGCAAGAAACTAACGGTAGGTTGCTTATGGAAGGAGCGGTTATGGGAAAAATCGTATTTTGAAATTTGGCCACATTTTGTAATCGAACCTAGATTGCAGGTGAATAAGACGACATATTGCAACAAACTTTAACGCAGCTCTACTCAAAATTACATCCCCAACTCTAAATTACCGAAACATACGGAATCTGTGACAATAAATTTTATCCGTTCAAAATCCGTAAGGCTAGCCATCAGGGATTTTCACAAAAAATTGAAAATTTTTTATTGTTGAAATTCCGGTTCAAAATGATTATCGGGTACGGTAATAACATGTTTAGCAAGAAACTAACGGTAGGTTGCTTATGGAAGGAGCGGTTATGGGAAAAATCGTATTTTGAAATTTGGCCACATTTTGTAATCGAACCTAGATTGCAGGTGAATAAGACGACATATTGCAACAAACTTTAACGCAGCTCTACTCAAAATTACATCCCCAACTCTAAATTACCGAAACATACGGAATCTGTGACAATAAATTTTATCCGTTCAAAATCCGTAAGGCTAACCATCAGGGATTTTCACAAAAAATTGAAAATTTTTTATTGTTGAAATTCCGGTTCAAAGTGATTATCGGATACGGTAATAAAATGTTTAGCAAGAAACTAACGGTAGGTTGCTTATGAAAGGAGCGGTTATGGGAAAAATCGGATTTTGAAATTTGGCCACATTTTGTAATCGAACCTAGATTGCAGGTGAATAAGACGACATATTGCCACAAACTTTAACGCAGCTCTACTCAAAATTACATCCCCAACTCTAAATTACCGAAACATACGGAATCTGTGACAATAAATTTTATCCGTTCAAAATCCGTAAGGCTAACACCATCAGGGATTTTCGCAAAAAATTGAAAATTTTTTATTGTTGAAATTCCGGTTCAAAATGATTATCGGATACGGTAATAACATGTTTAGCAAGAAACTAACGGTAGGTTGCTTATGGAAGGAGCGGTTATGGGAAAAATCGTATTTTGAAATTTGGCCACATTTTGTAATCGAACCTAGATTGCAGGTGAATAAGACGACATATTGCAACAAACTTTAACGCAGCTCTACTCAAAATTACATCCCCAACTCTAAATTACCGAAACATGCGGAATCTGTGACAATAAATTTTATCCGTTCAAAATCCGTAAGGCTAGCCATCAGGGATTTTCGCAAAAAATTGAAAATTTTTTATTGTTGAAATTCCGGTTCAAAATGATTATCGGATACGGTAATAACATGTTTAGCAAGAAACTAACGGTAGGTTGCTTATGGAAGGAGCGGTTATGGGAAAAATCGTATTTTGAAATTTGGCCACATTTTGTAATCGAACCTAGATTGCAGGTGAATAAGACGACATATTGCAACAAACTTTAACGCAGCTCTACTCAAAATTACATCCCCAACTCTAAATTACCGAAACATACGGAATCTGTGACAATAAATTTTATCCGTTCAAAATCCGTAAGGCTAACCATCAGGGATTTTCGCAAAAAATTGAAAATTTTTTATTGTTGAAATTCCGGTTCAAAATGATTATCGGATACGGTAATAACATGTTTAGCAAGAAACTAACGGTAGGTTGCTTATGGAAGGAGCGGTTATGGGAAAAATCGTATTTTGAAATTTGGCCACATTTTGTAATCGAACCTAGATTGCAGGTGAATAAGACGACATATTGCAACAAACTTTAACGCAGCTCTACTCAAAATTACATCCCCAACTCTAAATTACCGAAACATACGGAATCTGTGACAATAAATTTTATCCGTTCAAAATCCGTAAGGCTAACCATCAGGGATTTTAGCAAAAAATTGAAAATTTTTTATTGTTGAAATTCCGGTTCAAAATGATTATCGGATATGGTAATAACATGTTTAGCAAGAAACTAACGGTAGGTTGCTTATGGAAGGAGCGGTTATGGGAAAAATCGTATTTTGAAATTTGGCCACATTTTGTAATCGAACCTAGATTGCAGGTGAATAAGACGACATATTGCAACCAACTTTAACGCAGCTCTACTCAAAATTACATCCCCAACTCTAAATTACCGAAACATGCGGAATCTGTGACAATAAATTTTATCCGTTCAAAATCCGTAAGGCTAACCATCAGGGATTTTCGCAAAAAATTGAAAATTTTTTATTGTTGAAATTCCGGTTCAAAATGATTATCGGATACGGTAATAACATGTTTAGCAAGAAACTAACGGTAGGTTGCTTATGGAAGGAGCAGTTATGGGAAAAATCGTATTTTGAAATTTGGCCACATTTTGTAATCGAACCTAGATTGCAGGTGAATAAGACGACATATTGCAACAAACTTTAACGCAGCTCTACTCAAAATTACATCCCCAACTCTAAATTACCGAAACATGCGGAATCTGTGACAATAAATTTTATCCGTTCAAAATCCGTAAGGCTAGCCATCAGGGATTTTCACAAAAAATTGAAAATTTTTTATTGTTGAAATTCCGGTTCAAAATGATTATCGGGTACGGTAATAACATGTTTAGCAAGAAACTAACGGTAGGTTGCTTATGGAAGGAGCGGTTATGGGAAAAATCGTATTTTGAAATTTGGCCACATTTTGTAATCGAACCTAGATTGCAGGTGAATAAGACGACATATTGCAACAAACTTTAACGCAGCTCTACTCAAAATTACATCCCCAACTCTAAATTACCGAAACATGCGGAATCTGTGACAATAAATTTTATCCGTTCAAAATCCGTAAGGCTAACCATCAGGGATTTTCGCAAAAAATTGAAAATTTTTTATTGTTGAAATTCCGGTTCAAAATGATTATCGGGTACGGTAATAACATGTTTAGCAAGAAACTAACGGTAGGTTGCTTATGGACGGAGCGGTTATGGTAAAAATCGTATTTTGAAATTTGGCCACATTTTGTAATCGAACCTAGATTGCAGGTGAATAAGACGACATATTGCAACAAACTTTAACGCAGCTCTACTCAAAATTACATCCCCAACTCTAAATTACCGAAACATACGGAATCTGTGACAATAAATTTTATCCGTTCAAAATCCGTAAGGCTAGCCATCAGGGATTTTCACAAAAAATTGAAAATTTTTTATTGTTGAAATTCCGGTTCAAAATGATTATCGGATACGGTAATAACATGTTTAGCAAGAAACTAACGGTAGGTTGCTTATGGAAGGAGCGGTTATGGGAAAAATCGTATTTTGAAATTTGGCCACATTTTGTAATCGAACCTAGATTGCAGGTGAATAAGACGACATATTGCCACAAACTTTAACGCAACTCTACTCAAAATTACATCCCCAACTCTAAATTACCGAAACATGCGGAATCTGTGACAATAAATTTTATCCGTAAGGCTAACCATCAGGGATTTTCGCAAAAAATTGAAAATTTTTTATTGTTGAAATTCCGGTTCAAAATGATTATCGGATACGGTAATAACATGTTTAGCAAGAAACTAACGGTAGGTTGCTTATGGAAGGAGCGGTTATGGGAAAAATCGTATTTTGAAATTTGGCCACATTTTGTAATCGAACCTAGATTGCAGGTTAATAAGACGACATATTGCAACAAACTTTAACGCAGCTCTACTCAAAATTACATCCCCAATTCTAAATTACCGAAACATACGGAATCTGTGACAATAAATTTTATCCGTTCAAAATCCGTAAGGCTAACCATCAGGGATTTTCGCAAAAAATTGAAAATTTTTTATTGTTGAAATTCCGGTTCAAAATGATTATCGGATACGGTAACAACATGTTTAGCAAGAAACTAACGGTAGGTTGCTTATGGAAGGAGCGGTTATGGGAAAAATCGTATTTTGAAATTTGGCCACATTTTGTAATCGAACCTAGATTGCAGGTGAATAAGACGACATATTGCCACAAACTTTAACGCAACTCTACTCAAAATTACATCCCCAACTCTAAATTACCGAAACATGCGGAATCTGTGACAATAAATTTTATCCGTTCAAAATCCGTAAGGCTAACCATCAGGGATTTTCGCAAAAAATTGAAAATTTTTTATTGTTGAAATTCCGGTTCAAAATGATTATCGGATACGGTAATAACATGTTTAGCAAGAAACTAACGGTAGGTTGCTTATGGAAGGAGCGGTTATGGGAAAAATCGTATTTTGAAATTTGGCCACATTTTGTAATCGAACCTAGATTGCAGGTGAATAAGACGACATATTGCCACAAACTTTAACGCAACTCTACTCAAAATTACATCCCCAACTCTAAATTACCGAAACATGCGGAATCTGTGACAATAAATTTTATCCGTTCAAAATCCGTAAGGCTAACCATCAGGGATTTTCGCAAAAAATTGAAAATTTTTTATTGTTGAAATTCCGGTTCAAAATGATTATCGGATACGGTAATAACATGTTTAGCAAGAAACTAACGGTAGGTTGCTTATGGAAGGAGCGGTTATGGGAAAAATCGTATTTTGAAATTTGGCCACATTTTGTAATCGAACCTAGATTGCAGGTGAATAAGACGACATATTGCAACCAACTTTAACGCAGCTCTACTCAAAATTACATCCCCAACTCTAAATTACCGAAACATACGGAATCTGTGACAATAAATTTTATCCGTTCAAAATCCGTAAGGCTAACCATCAGGGATTTTCGCAAAAAATTGAAAATTTTTTATTGTTGAAATTCCGGTTCAAAATGATTATCGGATACGGTAATAACATGTTTAGCAAGAAACTAACGGTAGGTTGCTTATGGACGGAGCGGTTATGGTAAAAATCGTATTTTGAAATTTGGCCACATTTTGTAATCGAACCTAGATTGCAGGTGAATAAGACGACATATTGCCACAAACTTTAACGCAACTCTACTCAAAATTACATCCCCAACTCTAAATTACCGAAACATGCGGAATCTGTGACAATAAATTTTTTCCGTTCAAAATCCGTAAGGCTAACCATCAGGGATTTTCGCAAAAAATTGAAAATTTTTTATTGTTAAAATTCCGGTTCAAAATGATTATCGGATACGGTAATAACATGTTTAGCAAGAAACTAACGGTAGGTTGCTTATGGAAGGAGCGGTTATGGGAAAAATCGTATTTTGAAATTTGGCCACATTTTGTAATCGAACCTAGATTGCAGGTGAATAAGACGACATATTGCAACAAACTTTAACGCAGCTCTACTCAAAATTACATCCCCAACTCTAAATTACCGAAACATACGGAATCTGTGACAATAAATTTTATCCGTTCAAAATCCGTAAGGCTAACCATCAGGGATTTTCGCAAAAAATTGAAAAAATTTTATTGTTGAAATTCCGGTTCAAAATGATTATCGGATACGGTAATAACATGTTTAGCAAGAAACTAACGGTAGGTTGCTTATGGAAGGAGCGGTTATGGGAAAAGTCGTATTTTGAAATTTGGCCACATTTTGTAATCGAACCTAGATTGCAGGTTAATAAGATGACATATTGCAACAAACTTTAACGCAGCTCTACTCAAAATTACATCCCCAACTCTAAATTACCGAAACATACGGAATCTGTGACAATAAATTTTATCCGTTCAAAATCCGTAAGGCTAACCATCAGGGATTTTCGCAAAAAATTGAAAATTTTTTATTGTTGAAATTCCGGTTCAAAATGATTATCGGATACGGTAATAACATGTTTAGCAAGAAACTAACGGTAGGTTGCTTATGGAAGGAGCGGTTATGGGAAAAATCGTATTTTGAAATTTGGCCACATTTTGTAATCGAACCTAGATTGCAGGTGAATAAGACGACATATTGCCACAAACTTTAACGCAACTCTACTCAAAATTACATCCCCAACTCTAAATTACCGAAACATGCGGAATCTGTGACAATAAATTTTATCCGTTCAAAATCCGTAAGGCTAACCATCAGGGATTTTCGCAAAAAATTGAAAATTTTTTATTGTTGAAATTCCGGTTCAAAATGATTATCGGATACGGTAATAACATGTTTAGCAAGAAACTAACGGTAGGTTGCTTATGGAAGTAGCGGTTATGGGAAAAATCGTATTTTGAAATTTGGCCACATTTTGTAATCGAACCTAGATTGCAGGTGAATAAGACGACATATTGCAACAAACTTTAACGCAGCTCTACTCAAAATTACATCCCCAACTCTAAATTACCGAAACATACGGAATCTGTGACAATAAATTTTATCCGTTCAAAATCCGTAAGGCTAACCATCAGGGATTTTCGCAAAAAATTGAAAATTTTTTATTGTTGAAATTCCGGTTCAAAATGATTATCGGATACGGTAATAACATGTTTAGCAAGAAACTAACGGTAGGTTGCTTATGGAAGGAGCGGTTATGGGAAAAATCGTATTTTGAAATTTGGCCACATTTTGTAATCGAACCTAGATTGCAGGTGAATAAGACGACATATTGCAACAAACTTTAACGCAGCTCTACTCAAAATTACATCCCCAACTCTAAATTACCGAAACATACGGAATCTGTGACAATAAATTTTATCCGTTCAAAATCCGTAAGGCTAACCATCAGGGATTTTCGCAAAAAATTGAAAATTTTTTATTGTTGAAATTCCGGTTCAAAATGATTATCGGATACGGTAACAACATGTTTAGCAAGAAACTAACGGTAGGTTGCTTATGGAAGGAGCGGTTATGGGAAAAATCGTATTTTGAAATTTGGCCACATTTTGTAATCGAACCTAGATTGCAGGTGAATAAGACGACATATTGCAACAAACTTTAACGCAGCTCTACTCAAAATTACATCCCCAACTCTAAATTACCGAAACATACGGAATCTGTGACAATAAATTTTATCCGTTCAAAATCCGTAAGGCTAACCATCAGGGATTTTCGCAAAAAATTGAAAATTTTTTATTGTTGAAATTCCGGTTCAAAATGATTATCGGATACGGTAATAACATGTTTAGCAAGAAACTAACGGTAGGTTGCTTATGGAAGGAGCGGTTATGGGAAAAATCGTATTTTGAAATTTGGCCACATTTTGTAATCGAACCTAGATTGCAGGTTAATAAGACGACATATTGCAACAAACTTTAACGCAGCTCTACTCAAAATTACATCCCCAATTCTAAATTACCGAAACATACGGAATCTGTGACAATAAATTTTATCCGTAAGGCTAACCATCAGGGATTTTCGCAAAAAATTGAAAATTTTTTATTGTTGAAATTCCGGTTCAAAATGATTATCGGATACGGTAACAACATGTTTAGCAAGAAACTAACGGTAGGTTGCTTATGGAAGGAGCGGTTATGGGAAAAATCGTATTTTGAAATTTGGCCACATTTTGTAATCGAACCTAGATTGCAGGTGAATAAGACGACATATTGCCACAAACTTTAACGCAACTCTACTCAAAATTACATCCCCAACTCTAAATTACCGAAACATGCGGAATCTGTGACAATAAATTTTATCCGTAAGGCTAACCATCAGGGATTTTCGCAAAAAATTGAAAATTTTTTATTGTTGAAATTCCGGTTCAAAATGATTATCGGATACGGTAATAACATGTTTAGCAAGAAACTAACGGTAGGTTGCTTATGGAAGGAGCGGTTATGGGAAAAATCGTATTTTGAAATTTGGCCACATTTTGTAATCGAACCTAGATTGCAGGTGAATAAGACGACATATTGCCACAAACTTTAACGCAACTCTACTCAAAATTACATCCCCAACTCTAAATTACCGAAACATGCGGAATCTGTGACAATAAATTTTATCCGTAAGGCTAACCATCAGGGATTTTCGCAAAAAATTGAAAATTTTTTATTGTTGAAATTCCGGTTCAAAATGATTATCGGATACGGTAATAACATGTTTAGCAAGAAACTAACGGTAGGTTGCTTATGGAAGGAGCGGTTATGGGAAAAATCGTATTTTGAAATTTGGCCACATTTTGTAATCGAACCTAGATTGCAGGTTAATAAGACGACATATTGCAACAAACTTTAACGCAGCTCTACTCAAAATTACATCCCCAATTCTAAATTACCGAAACATACGGAATCTGTGTCAATAAATTTTATCCGTTCAAAATCCGTAAGGCTAACCATCAGGGATTTTCGCAAAAAATTGAAAATTTTTTATTGTTGAAATTCCGGTTCAAAATGATTATCGGATACGGTAATAACATGTTTAGCAAGAAACTAACGGTAGGTTGCTTATGGAAGGAGCGGTTATGGGAAAAATCGTATTTTGAAATTTGGCCACATTTTGTAATCGAACCTAGATTGCAGGTGAATAAGACGACATATTGCAACAAACTTTAACGCAGCTCTACTCAAAATTACATCCCCAACTCTAAATTACCGAAACATACGGAATCTGTGACAATAAATTTTATCCGTTCAAAATCCGTAAGGCTAACCATCAGGGATTTTCGCAAAAAATTGAAAATTTTTTATTGTTGAAATTCCGGTTCAAAATGATTATCGGATACGGTAATAACATGTTTAGCAAGAAACTAACGGTAGGTTGCTTATGGAAGGAGCGGTTATGGGAAAAATCGTATTTTGAAATTTGGCCACATTTTGTAATCGAACCTAGATTGCAGGTGAATAAGACGACATATTGCAACAAACTTTAACGCAGCTCTACTCAAAATTACATCCCCAACTCTAAATTACCGAAACATACGGAATCTGTGACAATAAATTTTATCCGTTCAAAATCCGTAAGGCTTAACCATCAGGGATTTTCGCAAAAAATTGAAAATTTTTTATTGTTGAAATTCCGGTTCAAAATGATTATCGGATACGGTAATAACATGTTTAGCAAGAAACTAACGGTAGGTTGCTTATGGAAGGAGCGGTTATGGGAAAAATCGTATTTTGAAATTTGGCCACATTTTGTAATCGAACCTAGATTGCAGGTGAATAAGACGACATATTGCAACAAACTTTAACGCAGCTCTACTCAAAATTACATCCCCAACTCTAAATTACCGAAACATACGGAATCTGTGACAATAAATTTTATCCGTTCAAAATCCGTAAGGCTAACCATCAGGGATTTTCGCAAAAAATTGAAAATTTTTTATTGTTGAAATTCCGGTTCAAAATGATTATCGGATACGGTAATAACATGTTTAGCAAGAAACTAACGGTAGGTTGCTTATGGAAGGAGCGGTTATGGGAAAAATCGTATTTTGAAATTTGGCCACATTTTGTAATCGAACCTAGATTGCAGGTGAATAAGACGACATATTGCAACAAACTTTAACGCAGCTCTACTCAAAATTACATCCCCAACTCTAAATTACCGAAACATACGGAATCTGTGACAATAAATTTTATCCGTTCAAAATCCGTAAGGCTAACCATCAGGGATTTTCGCAAAAAATTGAAAATTTTTTATTGTTGAAATTCCGGTTCAAAATGATTATCGGATACGGTAATAACATGTTTAGCAAGAAACTAACAGTAGGTTGCTTATGGAAGGAGCGGTTATGGGAAAAATCGTATTTTGAAATTTGGCCACATTTTGTAATCGAACCTAGATTGCAGGTGAATAAGACGACATATTGCCACAAACTTTAACGCAACTCTACTCAAAATTACATCCCCAACTCTAAATTACCGAAACATGCGGAATCTGTGACAATAAATTTTATCCGTAAGGCTAACCATCAGGGATTTTCGCAAAAAATTGAAAATTTTTTATTGTTGAAATTCCGGTTCAAAATGATTATCGGATACGGTAATAACATGTTTAGCAAGAAACTAACGGTAGGTTGCTTATGGAAGGAGCGGTTATGGGAAAAATCGTATTTTGAAATTTGGCCACATTTTGTAATCGAACCTAGATTGCAGGTTAATAAGACGACATATTGCAACAAACTTTAACGCAGCTCTACTCAAAATTACATCCCCAATTCTAAATTACCGAAACATACGGAATCTGTGACAATAAATTTTATCCGTTCAAAATCCGTAAGGCTAACCATCAGGGATTTTCGCAAAAAATTGAAAATTTTTTATTGTTGAAATTCCGGTTCAAAATGATTATCGGATACGGTAACAACATGTTTAGCAAGAAACTAACGGTAGGTTGCTTATGGAAGGAGCGGTTATGGGAAAAATCGTATTTTGAAATTTGGCCACATTTTGTAATCGAACCTAGATTGCAGGTGAATAAGACGACATATTGCCACAAACTTTAACGCAACTCTACTCAAAATTACATCCCCAACTCTAAATTACCGAAACATGCGGAATCTGTGACAATAAATTTTATCCGTAAGGCTAACCATCAGGGATTTTCGCAAAAAATTGAAAATTTTTTATTGTTGAAATTCCGGTTCAAAATGATTATCGGATACGGTAATAACATGTTTAGCAAGAAACTAACGGTAGGTTGCTTATGGAAGGAGCGGTTATGGGAAAAATCGTATTTTGAAATTTGGCCACATTTTGTAATCGAACCTAGATTGCAGGTTAATAAGACGACATATTGCAACAAACTTTAACGCAGCTCTACTCAAAATTACATCCCCAATTCTAAATTACCGAAACATACGGAATCTGTGACAATAAATTTTATCCGTTCAAAATCCGTAAGGCTAACCATCAGGGATTTTCGCAAAAAATTGAAAATTTTTTATTGTTGAAATTCCGGTTCAAAATGATTATCGGATACGGTAACAACATGTTTAGCAAGAAACTAACGGTAGGTTGCTTATGGAAGGAGCGGTTATGGGAAAAATCGTATTTTGAAATTTGGCCACATTTTGTAATCGAACCTAGATTGCAGGTGAATAAGACGACATATTGCCACAAACTTTAACGCAACTCTACTCAAAATTACATCCCCAACTCTAAATTACCGAAACATGCGGAATCTGTGACAATAAATTTTATCCGTAAGGCTAACCATCAGGGATTTTCGCAAAAAATTGAAAATTTTTTATTGTTGAAATTCCGGTTCAAAATGATTATCGGATACGGTAATAACATGTTTAGCAAGAAACTAACGGTAGGTTGCTTATGGAAGGAGCGGTTATGGGAAAAATCGTATTTTGAAATTTGGCCACATTTTGTAATCGAACCTAGATTGCAGGTGAATAAGACGACATATTGCCACAAACTTTAACGCAACTCTACTCAAAATTACATCCCCAACTCTAAATTACCGAAACATGCGGAATCTGTGACAATAAATTTTATCCGTTCAAAATCCGTAAGGCTAACCATCAGGGATTTTCGCAAAAAATTGAAAATTTTTTATTGTTGAAATTCCGGTTCAAAATGATTATCGGATACGGTAATAACATGTTTAGCAAGAAACTAACGGTAGGTTGCTTATGGAAGTAGCGGTTATGGGAAAAATCGTATTTTGAAATTTGGCCACATTTTGTAATCGAACCTAGATTGCAGGTGAATAAGACGACATATTGCAACAAACTTTAACGCAGCTCTACTCAAAATTACATCCCCAACTCTAAATTACCGAAACATACGGAATCTGTGACAATAAATTTTATCCGTTCAAAATCCGTAAGGCTAACCATCAGGGATTTTCGCAAAAAATTGAAAATTTTTTATGGTTGAAATTCCGGTTCAAAATGATTATCGGATACGGTAACAACATGTTTAGCAAGAAACTAACGGTAGGTTGCTTATGGAAGGAGCGGTTATGGGAAAAATCGTATTTTGAAATTTGGCCACATTTTGTAATCGAACCTAGATTGCAGGTGAATAAGACGACATATTGCAACAAACTTTAACGCAGCTCTACTCAAAATTACATCCCCAACTCTAAATTACCGAAACATACGGAATCTGTGACAATAAATTTTATCCGTTCAAAATCCGTAAGGCTAACCATCAGGGATTTTCGCAAAAAATTGAAAATTTTTTATTGTTGAAATTCCGGTTCAAAATGATTATCGGATACGGTAATAACATGTTTAGCAAGAAACTAACGGTAGGTTGCTTATGGAAGGAGCGGTTATGGGAAAAATCGTATTTTGAAATTTGGCCACATTTTGTAATCGAACCTAGATTGCAGGTTAATAAGACGACATATTGCAACAAACTTTAACGCAGCTCTACTCAAAATTACATCCCCAATTCTAAATTACCGAAACATACGGAATCTGTGACAATAAATTTTATCCGTTCAAAATCCGTAAGGCTAACCATCAGGGATTTTCGCAAAAAATTGAAAATTTTTTATTGTTGAAATTCCGGTTCAAAATGATTATCGGATACGGTAATAACATGTTTAGCAAGAAACTAACGGTAGGTTGCTTATGGAAGGAGCGGTTATGGGAAAAATCGTATTTTGAAATTTGGCCACATTTTGTAATCGAACCTAGATTGCAGGTTAATAAGACGACATATTGCAACAAACTTTAACGCAGCTCTACTCAAAATTACATCCCCAACTCTAAATTACCGAAACATACGGAATCTGTGACAATAAATTTTATCCGTTCAAAATCCGTAAGGCTAACCATCAGGGATTTTCGCAAAAAATTGAAAATTTTTTATTGTTGAAATTCCGGTTCAAAATGATTATCGGATACGGTAACAACATGTTTAGCAAGAAACTAACGGTAGGTTGCTTATGGAAGGAGCGGTTATGGGAAAAATCGTATTTTGAAATTTGGCCACATTTTGTAATCGAACCTAGATTGCAGGTGAATAAGACGACATATTGCCACAAACTTTAACGCAACTCTACTCAAAATTACATCCCCAACTCTAAATTACCGAAACATGCGGAATCTGTGACAATAAATTTTATCCGTAAGGCTAACCATCAGGGATTTTCGCAAAAAATTGAAAATTTTTTATTGTTGAAATTCCGGTTCAAAATGATTATCGGATACGGTAATAACATGTTTAGCAAGAAACTAACGGTAGGTTGCTTATGGAAGGAGCGGTTATGGGAAAAATCGTATTTTGAAATTTGGCCACATTTTGTAATCGAACCTAGATTGCAGGTTAATAAGACGACATATTGCAACAAACTTTAACGCAGCTCTACTCAAAATTACATCCCCAACTCTAAATTACCGAAACATACGGAATCTGTGACAATAAATTTTATCCGTTCAAAATCCGTAAGGCTAACCATCAGGGATTTTCGCAAAAAATTGAAAATTTTTTATTGTTGAAATTCCGGTTCAAAATGATTATCGGATACGGTAACAACATGTTTAGCAAGAAACTAACGGTAGGTTGCTTATGGAAGGAGCGGTTATGGGAAAAATCGTATTTTGAAATTTGGCCACATTTTGTAATCGAACCTAGATTGCAGGTGAATAAGACGACATATTGCCACAAACTTTAACGCAACTCTACTCAAAATTACATCCCCAACTCTAAATTACCGAAACATGCGGAATCTGTGACAATAAATTTTATCCGTAAGGCTAACCATCAGGGATTTTCGCAAAAAATTGAAAATTTTTTATTGTTGAAATTCCGGTTCAAAATGATTATCGGATACGGTAATAACATGTTTAGCAAGAAACTAACGGTAGGTTGCTTATGGAAGGAGCGGTTATGGGAAAAATCGTATTTTGAAATTTGGCCACATTTTGTAATCGAACCTAGATTGCAGGTGAATAAGACGACATATTGCCACAAACTTTAACGCAACTCTACTCAAAATTACATCCCCAACTCTAAATTACCGAAACATGCGGAATCTGTGACAATAAATTTTATCCGTTCAAAATCCGTAAGGCTAACCATCAGGGATTTTCGCAAAAAATTGAAAATTTTTTATTGTTGAAATTCCGGTTCAAAATGATTATCGGATACGGTAATAACATGTTTAGCAAGAAACTAACGGTAGGTTGCTTATGGAAGTAGCGGTTATGGGAAAAATCGTATTTTGAAATTTGGCCACATTTTGTAATCGAACCTAGATTGCAGGTGAATAAGACGACATATTGCAACAAACTTTAACGCAGCTCTACTCAAAATTACATCCCCAACTCTAAATTACCGAAACATACGGAATCTGTGACAATAAATTTTATCCGTTCAAAATCCGTAAGGCTAACCATCAGGGATTTTCGCAAAAAATTGAAAATTTTTTATGGTTGAAATTCCGGTTCAAAATGATTATCGGATACGGTAACAACATGTTTAGCAAGAAACTAACGGTAGGTTGCTTATGGAAGGAGCGGTTATGGGAAAAATCGTATTTTGAAATTTGGCCACATTTTGTAATCGAACCTAGATTGCAGGTTAATAAGACGACATATTGCAACAAACTTTAACGCAGCTCTACTCAAAATTACATCCCCAATTCTAAATTACCGAAACATACGGAATCTGTGACAATAAATTTTATCCGTTCAAAATCCGTAAGGCTAACCATCAGGGATTTTCGCAAAAAATTGAAAATTTTTTATTGTTGAAATTCCGGTTCAAAATGATTATCGGATACGGTAATAACATGTTTAGCAAGAAACTAACGGTAGGTTGCTTATGGAAGGAGCGGTTATGGGAAAAATCGTATTTTGAAATTTGGCCACATTTTGTAATCGAACCTAGATTGCAGGTTAATAAGACGACATATTGCAACAAACTTTAACGCAGCTCTACTCAAAATTACATCCCCAACTCTAAATTACCGAAACATACGGAATCTGTGACAATAAATTTTATCCGTTCAAAATCCGTAAGGCTAACCATCAGGGATTTTCGCAAAAAATTGAAAATTTTTTATTGTTGAAATTCCGGTTCAAAATGATTATCGGATACGGTAACAACATGTTTAGCAAGAAACTAACGGTAGGTTGCTTATGGAAGGAGCGGTTATGGGAAAAATCGTATTTTGAAATTTGGCCACATTTTGTAATCGAACCTAGATTGCAGGTGAATAAGACGACATATTGCCACAAACTTTAACGCAACTCTACTCAAAATTACATCCCCAACTCTAAATTACCGAAACATGCGGAATCTGTGACAATAAATTTTATCCGTAAGGCTAACCATCAGGGATTTTCGCAAAAAATTGAAAATTTTTTATTGTTGAAATTCCGGTTCAAAATGATTATCGGATACGGTAATAACATGTTTAGCAAGAAACTAACGGTAGGTTGCTTATGGAAGGAGCGGTTATGGGAAAAATCGTATTTTGAAATTTGGCCACATTTTGTAATCGAACCTAGATTGCAGGTGAATAAGACGACATATTGCCACAAACTTTAACGCAACTCTACTCAAAATTACATCCCCAACTCTAAATTACCGAAACATGCGGAATCTGTGACAATAAATTTTATCCGTTCAAAATCCGTAAGGCTAACCATCAGGGATTTTCGCAAAAAATTGAAAATTTTTTATTGTTGAAATTCCGGTTCAAAATGATTATCGGATACGGTAATAACATGTTTAGCAAGAAACTAACGGTAGGTTGCTTATGGAAGTAGCGGTTATGGGAAAAATCGTATTTTGAAATTTGGCCACATTTTGTAATCGAACCTAGATTGCAGGTGAATAAGACGACATATTGCAACAAACTTTAACGCAGCTCTACTCAAAATTACATCCCCAACTCTAAATTACCGAAACATACGGAATCTGTGACAATAAATTTTATCCGTTCAAAATCCGTAAGGCTAACCATCAGGGATTTTCGCAAAAAATTGAAAATTTTTTATGGTTGAAATTCCGGTTCAAAATGATTATCGGATACGGTAACAACATGTTTAGCAAGAAACTAACGGTAGGTTGCTTATGGAAGGAGCGGTTATGGGAAAAATCGTATTTTGAAATTTGGCCACATTTTGTAATCGAACCTAGATTGCAGGTGAATAAGACGACATATTGCAACAAACTTTAACGCAGCTCTACTCAAAATTACATCCCCAACTCTAAATTACCGAAACATACGGAATCTGTGACAATAAATTTTATCCGTTCAAAATCCGTAAGGCTAACCATCAGGGATTTTCGCAAAAAATTGAAAATTTTTTATTGTTGAAATTCCGGTTCAAAATGATTATCGGATACGGTAATAACATGTTTAGCAAGAAACTAACGGTAGGTTGCTTATGGAAGGAGCGGTTATGGGAAAAATCGTATTTTGAAATTTGGCCACATTTTGTAATCGAACCTAGATTGCAGGTTAATAAGACGACATATTGCAACAAACTTTAACGCAGCTCTACTCAAAATTACATCCCCAATTCTAAATTACCGAAACATACGGAATCTGTGACAATAAATTTTATCCGTTCAAAATCCGTAAGGCTAACCATCAGGGATTTTCGCAAAAAATTGAAAATTTTTTATTGTTGAAATTCCGGTTCAAAATGATTATCGGATACGGTAACAACATGTTTAGCAAGAAACTAACGGTAGGTTGCTTATGGAAGGAGCGGTTATGGGAAAAATCGTATTTTGAAATTTGGCCACATTTTGTAATCGAACCTAGATTGCAGGTGAATAAGACGACATATTGCCACAAACTTTAACGCAACTCTACTCAAAATTACATCCCCAACTCTAAATTACCGAAACATGCGGAATCTGTGACAATAAATTTTATCCGTTCAAAATCCGTAAGGCTAACCATCAGGGATTTTCGCAAAAAATTGAAAATTTTTTATTGTTGAAATTCCGGTTCAAAATGATTATCGGATACGGTAATAACATGTTTAGCAAGAAACTAACGGTAGGTTGCTTATGGAAGGAGCGGTTATGGGAAAAATCGTATTTTGAAATTTGGCCACATTTTGTAATCGAACCTAGATTGCAGGTTAATAAGACGACATATTGCAACAAACTTTAACGCAGCTCTACTCAAAATTACATCCCCAATTCTAAATTACCGAAACATACGGAATCTGTGACAATAAATTTTATCCGTTCAAAATCCGTAAGGCTAACAACCATCAGGGATTTTCGCCAAAAATTGAAAATTTTTTATTGTTGAAATTCCGGTTGAAAATGATTATCGGATACGGTAACAACATGTTTAGCAAGAAACTAACGGTAGGTTGCTTATGGAAGGAGCGGTTATGGGAAAAATCGTATTTTGAAATTTGGCCACATTTTGTAATCGAACCTAGATTGCAGGTGAATAAGACGACATATTGCCACAAACTTTAACGCAACTCTACTCAAAATTACATCCCCAACTCTAAATTACCGAAACATGCGGAATCTGTGACAATAAATTTTATCCGTTCAAAATCCGTAAGGCTAACCATCAGGGATTTTCGCAAAAAATTGAAAATTTTTTATTGTTGAAATTCCGGTTCAAAATGATTATCGGATACGGTAATAACATGTTTAGCAAGAAACTAACGGTAGGTTGCTTATGGAAGGAGCGGTTATGGGAAAAATCGTATTTTGAAATTTGGCCACATTTTGTAATCGAACCTAGATTGCAGGTTAATAAGACGACATATTGCAACAAACTTTAACGCAGCTCTACTCAAAATTACATCCCCAATTCTAAATTACCGAAACATACGGAATCTGTGACAATAAATTTTATCCGTTCAAAATCCGTAAGGCTAACGGACATCAGGGATTTTCGCAAAAAATTGAAAATTTTTTATTGTTGAAATTCCGGTTCAAAATGATTATCGGATACGGTAACAACATGTTTAGCAATAAACTAACGGTAGGTTGCTTATGGAAGGAGCGGTTATGGGAAAAATCGTATTTTGAAATTTGGCCACATTTTGTAATCGAACCTAGATTGCAGGTGAATAAGACGACATATTGCCACAAACTTTAACGCAACTCTACTCAAAATTACATCCCCAACTCTAAATTACCGAAACATGCGGAATCTGTGACAATAAATTTTATCCGTTCAAAATCCGTAAGGCTAACCATCAGGGATTTTCGCAAAAAATTGAAAATTTTTTATTGTTGAAATTCCGGTTCAAAATGATTATCGGATACGGTAATAACATGTTTAGCAAGAAACTAACGGTAGGTTGCTTATGGAAGGAGCGGTTATGGGAAAAATCGTATTTTGAAATTTGGCCACATTTTGTAATCGAACCTAGATTGCAGGTTAATAAGACGACATATTGCAACAAACTTTAACGCAGCTCTACTCAAAATTACATCCCCAATTCTAAATTACCGAAACATACGGAATCTGTGACAATAAATTTTATCCGTTCAAAATCCGTAAGGCTAACGGACATCAGGGATTTTCGCAAAAAATTGAAAATTTTTTATTGTTGAAATTCCGGTTCAAAATGATTATCGGATACGGTAACAACATGTTTAGCAATAAACTAACGGTAGGTTGCTTATGGAAGGAGCGGTTATGGGAAAAATCGTATTTTGAAATTTGGCCACATTTTGTAATCGAACCTAGATTGCAGGTGAATAAGACGACATATTGCCACAAACTTTAACGCAACTCTACTCAAAATTACATCCCCAACTCTAAATTACCGAAACATGCGGAATCTGTGACAATAAATTTTATCCGTTCAAAATCCGTAAGGCCAACCATCAGGGATTTTCGCAAAAAATTGAAAATTTTTTATTGTTGAAATTCCGGTTCAAAATGATTATCGGATACGGTAATAACATGTTTAGCAAGAAACTAACTGTAGGTTGCTTATGGAAGGAGCGGTTATGGGAAAAATCGTATTTTGAAATTTGGCCACATTTTGTAATCGAACCTAGATTGCAGGTTAATAAGACGACATATTGCAACAAACTTTAACGCAGCTCTACTCAAAATTACATCCCCAATTCTAAATTACCGAAACATACGGAATCTGTGACAATAAATTTTATCCGTTCAAAATCCGTAAGGCTAACGGACATCAGGGATTTTCGCAAAAAATTGAAAATTTTTTATTGTTGAAATTCCGGTTCAAAATGATTATCGGATACGGTAACAACATGTTTAGCAATAAACTAACGGTAGGTTGCTTATGGAAGGAGCGGTTATGGGAAAAATCGTATTTTGAAATTTGGCCACATTTTGTAATCGAACCTAGATTGCAGGTGAATAAGACGACATATTGCCACAAACTTTAACGCAACTCTACTCAAAATTACATCCCCAACTCTAAATTACCGAAACATGCGGAATCTGTGACAATAAATTTTATCCGTTCAAAATCCGTAAGGCTAACCATCAGGGATTTTCGCAAAAAATTGAAAATTTTTTATTGTTGAAATTCCGGTTCAAAATGATTATCGGATACGGTAATAACATGTTTAGCAAGAAACTAACGGTAGGTTGCTTATGGAAGGAGCGGTTATGGGAAAAATCGTATTTTGAAATTTGGCCACATTTTGTAATCGAACCTAGATTGCAGGTGAATAAGACGACATATTGCCACAAACTTTAACGCAACTCTACTCAAAATTACATCCCCAACTCTAAATTACCGAAACATGCGGAATCTGTGACAATAAATTTTATCCGTTCAAAATCCGTAAGGCTAACCATCAGGGATTTTCGCAAAAAATTGAAAATTTTTTATTGTTGAAATTCCGGTTCAAAATGATTATCGGATACGGTAATAACATGTTTAGCAAGAAACTAACGGTAGGTTGCTTATGGAAGGAGCGGTTATGGGAAAAATCGTATTTTGAAATTTGGCCACATTTTGTAATCGAACCTAGATTGCAGGTTAATAAGACGACATATTGCAACAAACTTTAACGCAGCTCTACTCAAAATTACATCCCCAATTCTAAATTACCGAAACATACGGAATCTGTGACAATAAATTTTATCCGTTCAAAATCCGTAAGGCTAACGGACATCAGGGATTTTCGCAAAAAATTGAAAATTTTTTATTGTTGAAATTCCGGTTCAAAATGATTATCGGATACGGTAACAACATGTTTAGCAATAAACTAACGGTAGGTTGTTTATGGAAGGAGCGGTTATGGGAAAAATCGTATTTTGAAATTTGGCCACATTTTGTAATCGAACCTAGATTGCAGGTGAATAAGACGACATATTGCCACAAACTTTAACGCAACTCTACTCAAAATTACATCCCCAACTCTAAATTACCGAAACATGCGGAATCTGTGACAATAAATTTTATCCGTTCAAAATCCGTAAGGCTAACCATCAGGGATTTTCGCAAAAAATTGAAAATTTTTTATTGTTGAAATTCCGGTTCAAAATGATTATCGGATACGGTAATAACATGTTTAGCAAGAAACTAACGGTAGGTTGCTTATGGAAGGAGCGGTTATGGGAAAAATCGTATTTTGAAATTTGGCCACATTTTGTAATCGAACCTAGATTGCAGGTTAATAAGATGACATATTGCAACAAACTTTAACGCAGCCCTACTCAAAATTACATCCCCAACTCTAAATTACCGAAACATACGGAATCTGTGACAATAAATTTTATCCGTTCAAAATCCGTAAGGCTAACCATCAGGGATTTTCGCAAAACATTGAACATTTTTTATTGTTGAAATTCCGGTTCAAAATGATTATCGGATACGGTAATAACATGTTTAGCAAGAAACTAACGGTAGGTTGCTTATGGAAGGAGCGGTTATGGGAAAAATCGTATTTTGAAATTTGGCCACATTTTGTAATCGAACCTAGATTGCAGGTTAATAAGACGACATATTGCATCAAACTTTAACGCAGCCCTACTCAAAATTACATCCCCAACTCTAAATTACCGAAACATACGGAATCTGTGACAATAAATTTTATCCGTTCAAAATCCGTAAGGCTAACCATCAGGGATTTTCGCAAAACATTGAACATTTTTTATTGTTGAAATTCCGGTTCAAAATGATTATCGGATACGGTAATAACATGTTTAGCAAGAAACTAACGGTAGGTTGCTTATGGAAGGAGCGGTTATGGGAAAAATCGTATTTTGAAATTTGGCCACATTTTGTAATCGAACCTAGATTGCAGGTTAATAAGACGACATATTGCAACAAACTTTAACGCAGCTCTACTCAAAATTACATCCCCAATTCTAAATTACCGAAACATACGGAATCTGTGACAATAAATTTTATCCGTTCAAAATCCGTAAGGCTAACCATCAGGGATTTTCGCAAAAAATTGAAAATTTTTTATTGTTGAAATTCCGGTTCAAAATGATTATCGGATACGGTAACAACATGTTTAGCAAGAAACTAACGGTAGGTTGCTTATGGAAGGAGCGGTTATGGGAAAAATCGTATTTTGAAATTTGGCCACATTTTGTAATCGAACCTAGATTGCAGGTGAATAAGACGACATATTGCCACAAACTTTAACGCAACTCTACTCAAAATTACATCCCCAACTCTAAATTACCGAAACATACGGAATCTGTGACAATAAATTTTATCCGTTCAAAATACGTAAGGCTAACCATCAGGGATTTTCGCAAAAAATTGAAAATTTTTTATTGTTGAAATTCCGGTTCAAAATGATTATCGGATACGGTAATAACATGTTTAGCAAGAAACTAACGGTAGGTTGCTTATGGAAGGAGCGGTTATGGGAAAAATCGTATTTTGAAATTTGGCCACATTTTGTAATCGAACCTAGATTGCAGGTTAATACGACGACATATTGCAACAAACTTTAACGCAGCTCTACTCAAAATTACATCCCCAATTCTAAATTACCGAAACATACGGAATCTGTGACAATAAATTTTATCCGTTCAAAATCCGTAAGGCTAACCATCAGGGATTTTCGCAAAAAATTGAAAATTTTTTATTGTTGAAATTCCGGTTCAAAATGATTATCGGATACGGTAACAACATGTTTAGCAAGAAACTAACGGTAGGTTGCTTATGGAAGGAGCGGTTATGGGAAAAATCGTATTTTGAAATTTGGCCACATTTTGTAATCGAACCTAGATTGCAGGTTAATAAGATGACATATTGCAACAAACTTTAACGCAGCTCTACTCAAAATTACATCCCCAACTCTAAATTACCGAAACATACGGAATCTGTGACAATAAATTTTATCCGTTCAAAATCCGTAAGGCTAACCATCAGGGATTTTCGCAAAAAATTGAAAATTTTTTATTGTTGAAATTCCGGTTCAAAATGATTATCGGATACGGTAATAACATGTTTAGCAAGAAACTAACGGTAGGTTGCTTATGGAAGGAGCGGTTATGGGAAAAATCGTATTTTGAAATTTGGCCACATTTTGTAATCGAACCTAGATTGCAGGTGAATAAGACGACATATTGCAACAAACTTTAACGCAGCTCTACTCAAAATTACATCCCCAACTCTAAATTACCGAAACATACGGAATCTGTGACAATAAATTTTATCCGTTCAAAATCCGTAAGGCTAACCATCAGGGATTTTCGCAAAAAATTGAAAATTTTTTATTGTTGAAATTCCGGTTCAAAATGATTATCGGATACGGTAACAACATGTTTAGCAAGAAACTAACGGTAGGTTGCTTATGGAAGGAGCGGTTATGGGAAAAATCGTATTTTGAAATTTGGCCACATTTTGTAACCGAACCTAGATTGCAGGTGAATAAGATGACATATTGCAACAAACTTTAACGCAGCTCTACTCAAAATTACATCCCCAACTCTAAATTACCGAAACATACGGAATCTGTGACAATAAATTTTATCCGTTCAAAATCCGTAAGGCTAACCATCAGGGATTTTCGCAAAAAATTGAAAATTTTTTATTGTTGAAATTCCGGTTCAAAATGATTATCGGATACGGTAACAACATGTTTAGCAAGAAACTAGCGGTAGGTTGCTTATGGAAGGAGCGGTTATGGGAAAAATCGTTTTTTGAAATTTGGCCACATTTTGTAATCGAACCTAGATTGCAGGTGAATAAGACGACATATTGCAACAAACTTTAACGCAGCTCTACTCAAAATTACATCCCCAACTCTAAATTACCGAAACATGCGGAATCTGTGACAATAAATTTTATCCGTTCAAAATCCGTAAGGCTAACCATCAGGGATTTTCGCAAAAAATTGAAAATTTTTTATTGTTGAAATTCCGGTTCAAAATGATTATCGGATACGGTAACAACATGTTTAGCAAGAAACTAACGGTAGGTTGCTTATGGAAGGAGCGGTTATGGGAAAAATCGTATTTTGAAATTTGGCCACATTTTGTAATCGAACCTAGATTGCAGGTGAATAAGACGACATATTGCAACAAACTTTAACGCAACTCTACTCAAAATTACATCCCCAACTCTAAATTACCGAAACATGCGGAATCTGTGACAATAAATTTTATCCGTTCAAAATCCGTAAGGCTAACCATCAGGGATTTTCACAAAAAATTGAAAATTTTTTATTGTTGAAATTCCGTTTTGAAATTTGGCCACATTTTGTAATCGAACCTAGATTTCATGATGGAACTAGAACATCATTCTTCGTGTTTTACTTCATTGTTATGTCATGATTTATAATTACGCGTATAAAAATTAAATATAGAAATCATGTTTACTTTTAATTACATAATTAAGTATTTAATTTATTTATCTATTTACCTTACCTTATTCTGGTTAAGTTCCTTCTGGTTTTTCGTAGTTAGTTAATCACAAGATAAATTAAATTTTTAAATATTTTTTCTTTTATTTTCAAAATTTTTTTTATTTGGTTTTTGTCTTTTTTTTTGTTAAATTTATTTTTTGTGAAAATAATTTTTGTTTTCTCTTAAACTCGTATTACATACAGTGATTTATTTTTAATAAAAAATGTTTAATCAAATTAAAAATATTGTTGAATTTAATTCAAACCTAAAAAATTGATTAACAACAATAAAAAAAGAAGTGTTCTAGATATAAATTAAAATAATAATAATATTTAATTATTATTAAAATCACAAATCAAATAGTATAATACAATATGTAATTTCAATTTGTTGGAAATTTAATTAATTTACAATTGTTTATTTTATTTAGTAATTTATAATTACAAATCTCATTTCTGTTTATTTTTAGTAGTAGTAGTGGTAGTATATAATACGTTTAATTAATTATATAAATTTTCAACTATGTATTTATAATAGCTAAAAAATATAAAGGCTTTTCTGTTTTTATATTATTAATTAATTTTGTTTTATTTAATTTAATAAAATTCTAAATTATATTATTACATAAGTATGTATGTATGTAGTAATTTTGTTAAATTAATTGAGTTTTTTATTTTAATTTAATTTTTTTCTGTATTTAATTAAATTCACACTAATAAGGCTTTGTGATTTTATTTATACTTGTCTATTATACAGGGTGTTTCATTTTTCGTTTATGAGCAAAAGATGTATTGACCGATATCTGAGAATCTACATAAGAATAGTTTGATAAAAAATTAGGAAATTCGCTAATTAGGAATGTAACTATTAATTTAGACAAACGAAATCATGTTCTTGTTTCTTTTATATTTACCTATTTCAAATGAAATTAAAAAATTAAAGATTGTTACCTTAATTTTAAACAGTTTTTTAATGATTTCTCAAACGAAAATGTGAAGCTTTATTTTTTTTTCGATAGGTAGCGCGTTCTCTTTTTTCCAAAGTCGGTTATTCGTTTCAGAAAATTCTATTTTAAATTTTTCTAGTACTGCATAAAACACAATGATTAAGAGTTTGCATAAACAACCAAATAAACTCCGCTTTCGAACCGTCCTTCTCGGTTCTTCTCAAGATTCAGGAGATATCTATGTTCAAATCCAAAATTCAACGTTAGTTAATTCAAATTAAATGTCATGGGATTAAACCGATTTTACAAAATTATAAAAAATAACGGGTGCCCGCTTGGGAACAACTTAAGAGAAATGGCTAGAAATGGGAATCGTCCTTGCTACGATTCAATATACCAATAATCGGAAAAATAACATGATTATGTAACTTAAAAAAATGATACAGCCAAATTCCTCCATGGCCAATATCGCCTGTAAATTAAAGAAAATTAAACATTTTGACGACACTAATTTTTAATGACATTCCAGCCATACTTGTCGTAACTGGTATGGTTTAAATATTGTTGAATATTGAATGACAGCTATTCATTGTATGTCGTTTTTTTTAGATATCACGATACATATTTTAATTTTTTTTAAGTGACAATTTGAAGCTTCGTTAAATTTTTTAATTTAAATTAATTTTTCCATAGGCGAAAGCAAAGTTACGTTTATATTTTTTTTTAATTTTTGTATGGTTACCCCTGGGTGTCTAGATTTTAAAAATTTTAGACTACTAATATTTTACACAGGAAATTCAGACTAATTGAAATGTTATAACTTTAGTACTTCCCAACGACTTATTTTAGTATCTATGTTATTTTGCTATCACCAAGTGCTAGTGAAATATGCATCAGCGTAAGTTAATAGTGGTCTTGATTTAAAGTATTAGCAGTTGCGCAGCTGCACTTTGTTGACCTGACGAATTACACAACACAATTCAAAGAAAGATTACATTTTGATTTAGTTAGTCATCATTAGTTTATATTTTGATTTAATTTCCGACGATATTCCTAGATAAGATATAAATTTCCTTACCAGAGGGAGCTACACTCGTACGAGTATATTATTGAAATTCTGTAAAATATTATTGTAACATTGTTGATCTTGTTGGGTGTAATCGGTATTAGCATTTGTTCGTAACGTCTGATGACTATATTGATTGATAAGTTTGAGGACATAACTTTGTACGTGTTGAACAAAGCTCTTTCACGGTATAGTTGTTACATTTTAATACACTTTTATGAAACGGAAACTTACTTTCATTCTTTCGAGATTTCCTCTGAAAAATTTTAATTTAAGTTCTTCAATGACAGAATGATATCGACCGCCGAAAATTTCTGATATTTCGCTGCAAATTTTATTTACACAAGATGCCTTGTGGTTTCCGTCTGCGATATTACTAGTTTATAAGCTTAAAAACACCAGTAAATAAAGTTGTGAGTATTATTTTGTACTACGTCATCAACTGAAATGTAACAATACATAGACAGGAATATATTCGAGAAAAAGTGGTGAAATAATGAAACAGAAGCCTTTCAACTCCGAAAAAATCAATTTTCTTTGGTTAATAGTACAATGATTGCTTGAAAATTTTGAAGTTAAATCCAGCTGCGCTTGTAAGCTTCATATCTTGCAATAAATTACATCTAATACATTTTACTTTAGGTTTTCGATAGCAATGGTGTTTGTGATTGTTCCGTATATTGGTCTATTTTGAGTATTCTCGAATTAAATACAGAACCGTAGACACAAGACAAAATCTCATCCGTTCGAAACTGATTGTTGGGATTCTTACACATTTTCCATCTATAAATCAAAAATTCAAATGTATCTAATACAGTTTTTTCTTGTCGTTAGGAGAATTATATATTTGGAATGGAAACATGAGTGCTTCTTTCTTTCTTTAAAAAAATTTATTTTCCAAATTAATTCTATTTTGGGTAGAAGCCACTATCTAGCATATGTAGAGTTAAGATTTGTTATAGTCACTTGCATACTTAAACGGATATTTTCATTCCTCAGTGTGAAAATATAAATGTGTTTATGTAATGTATCACACTCGATCACTCAATTTTATTTTACCCTAGAACTGTTAGAAGCCACGAATACACATCTTATTCCAATTTAAGTGGACCTTGTTCTAATTTAAGGGTAAAACGTGAATTTTCCTCATAAGCATTTGAACTCATAAATTAAAAAAAATTAACCAAACGATGATTTACTCCAGCCGGATAACTTTGGTTCTTCTGTGAAAACTTCAATAAAAGTTTAATTCCGATCAATATTCCTATAGCACAAAAAGTTTAATTTTAAATTTTACTAAATATTAACAAAAATTGAAAGATCACCTTAGTAATTTATATCTCCAGATTCATTCAGAAAAATAACACTTTTCTGACCATTTAAATATTTTCGTCAGAAAGATAAAAACATTTAGTGTCAGAAAGTGACTAAAAACGGTTGGTTTCCCAATCTGTAGCAAGATACAAAAGTTCAACAATTTTCATTAAGAATGTCTACAAAATTGCAAATTTTATAAACTTCAATTCTCAGAACGTCCCACTGTACCTGGAGCAGCGTGATAAAATCCGTTGCCACAATCAATTATCTCGAACATCACAGAACATTACTGCAAAGTAGAAAAGAGTAGAAATTTATTATTTTATACAGCTCCTCGGTAAACTTTGCTAAAATTGTTTATTTTGTTTTTCCATGACATAAAATTAGCATCGCAAAAATGAACCCAGAAAACGCTTTGGTTGGCCGTTACTGACATATTTATGTTTTATCTTATAACTTTAGTGGCCTGTTGCACAGTTAAATGACTAACGGCCGGTTAGTTGAGCGCCGCAGTTAAATGTTTTATATGAAATCTGTTTTCGCAATCAGAAAAAGCTCAACGCAAGCTTGATTAAATACAGGTAGCCCTCCAAGAACACGGTATTCAAAGAACACGGATACCCATTCCCTCAAATTTCAGGGCTTTAAACACGATTTTTGTTATACTCTTTTATTTTGTTTTTGTATGCTGTAACAAAAAAAAAAAAATAAACCGTAATGTTTTTTTTATTTTTTTTGTAGTCTAATCGTGTTCTTGGAGGGTTTCCCGTTTATTTTATTCCATGAAAGTATTTAGCTTGCGGATAAATTTTTAAATGACCAATTTTGATTGTTAACTAGACTTTTCTGCCAGTCAACCCAACGTCTCAAATAATGAACAAAAGCTTTCTGTCACGTTTAGCTCGCTGTGTTTTCAATTTTTAGATTAAGGAACAATTTACGGTTTGAAGTCGTATTCATACAACGGATAAAATTCCGGGATTTTTCTATCCCATCGTTTTAACTAATTACATCACGTAAATTATACAACAGACACGCCTCTTTCCATATACAAAAAAATTGAAAATGATTGAAAAAAAATCTGGGATAGAAAAATCCGAGATTTTTATCCGTCGTGTGACTTCGACTTGAAAATTCAAAAACTTATTTGAATATGTTCGTCTACACAAAAAATTCCGCAAAAGTGTGTCTTAACTAAATGTAATATATGTGACATGTAACTTTTATTTTCAAATCTATTAACAACGATCAACAAGTCAAGACATTTTTTCTTTCATATAAAAGAAACTGCTTTTTTTTGTTATTACGTCACAAATAAGTCGGTACAATGATTTGAAATGACTTAAACGACTTATTCCAGATATGACTAAATAAGTCAATAAGTCTGTAATGAGTCGGTCTTTGGAAAATACCCTAAAAAGCAATTTCTATCTTTTCTTTTCTTAAAAAAATCACTTCCGGATACGTCTATCGGGCGCGTTGAAAAAAAAACAAGAACAATTAATTCAGCGTAAATTGGTCAATCCAAGGTTAAGAGTTTAATGACATTTAGAAAATTTAGTGACATCTAGGTTTAAGAAGTGGCGTTGAAAATAGATTTATAACATTTTTGTGGTATTGCAGATTGGTGTAAACGCAAAGAGTGAGTCTTAAGTTAGATTTTGGAGAGTCTTGATAAAGACGTGGTACGCGATGCAATAAAAGCGAAAATAAGTAACGTGAAAATAATAACTGTGTGAAATTTTTGTGAATGAGAATTTTTTTTCATCGAGTATGCATGATGGTTTTCGAAAGTAAAAAGTAACGTGAGTTTAGAATCAGATGTATACGAGCTTTGAAATGGTACTTATCAATTCTCCAAAAAACGTGCAAAATTTTTGGTCATAAAAGTCTCAGCAACGGAGTCTCAATACTCAGTATTTATTAAGTGGGGTTTGAGCACTAAAATCATTTTAAAAATGTATATTGGACACTACGTCACCCCCGTAACTAAATATTAGTTATTAATAATCACACCAGGTTCGTAATTTTCTGCTCGTATTTCTTTCAAAAATTATTCAAAATTAACTTTAAAGAAATACTGTGGGTGTTAATTTACCCTCTCCAAACAAATTTTCATATAATGAATTATATTACCATTATTTTGTATCAATATCACATCAATGAAGGTTTCGATAATTTTAGCATTCTATTTAGTCACATCGAGGTGAGGTTGCCAAGACATTGGTAATATTTAGTTCGGCTTTCGTTGGGGTTAACCCATTTGTGACAAATGTTGCATTAGCGCTGTCTAACATCAGAGACATGCCTTGCATTTTTTTCTGTTGACAAACAATCAAAAGGGTTTTCCCGTCACATGCATGTTATGCATGCGTTAAAAGGCATGCCTGATGTTGCACTAACGCAACAATTGTCACAAATGGGTTTGCCAATTTTTTCTGTCAAATAATTTTCCCCTATGTTTATGCTACCAGCAATACATGAACACATAGCTTTCTATAATTTTAAAATACATGTACTAAGTGTTTTCAATTGTTTGTGCAAGGGTTCAATGTAAGAATTTTCGGATTTTCTTCTAAAAAAAGAAGATAAAAAGCGTATTCTTTCCGACTATTTCTACTTAGATAAACGAATAATGAGATTTGATTAAAGAGGTTCATTATAATCATATTTTACTATTAAGTTTTGGAAGGATTCGATTGAAATGTGTCATGTTTCGGAAAAATACCTTTCGAAGATTCTCTAGCGGGGACCCTGACTCCCAAAAAAATATTATTCGAATGGATGAAAAATCGATTACTGGTATCTGTATCGGCATAGATTTGAAAAAAATTTTGCATGCATGGGGTCCCAAGAGCTGCCAGCAATTGAGAAGAGTTTTGATTTCATAAAATTTGAGGAGGGCTGAAGTAGAGCCCGCTTGTCAGAGATATTAAATATTGACATTTGAAAAAAACATTTAAAAAAAAAATCCATGAAAATAGTATGAAGAAGCATAAGCGTTCATCAATATTATTATTTTTCTAATTTTCTTTAAGGGCATGTGAGATTTGTTTGCATTTCTACTAAATCTACTGTTTGCATACTAAAATAGTCTAATCGTTGGCCGTATGCTGCTGCTTAGAGCCGCGTTGTTTGTTTACTATTTCGAGTTAAAATTAGAGATCAAATTTCATTTTAATTCTGCAAGAGTCAATTATTTAGCTAGACAAAATGGAGTCAAGAGAGCGTCGCTCATTGAGGTATGTCCTAAAAACTTGTAATATGTCTTATTTCTTAACATTCCCGTGTAGCCGTTATTTTAATTTCTCCTCCTTGGCTTTATTAAAATATTTGATGACAAATCTCTTTAAAGTGTAGCGGTAAAAAATTTCATACCAAATTTGTAGATTCTGATATATTTTATGTAGTTCACGCAAAACGCAATCACCCTGTATAACATTTATAATTTTAATATTTAATTTAATTAAAAATATATATATATATTTTTTAATTATTTATAATCTAATTAAATTTATAGTGGTAACAATAAATCAGATACAAATAAATTGTGGTTGTGATTTGGTTGATCGATAAAAAATAAAAAACTTTTCGGCGTATTTGTGCTGTTGCTGCTGCTATTGCTGCTACTGCTACTGCACGCATTCGGTTGATGCTAGCATTTTGGTAGGAATGTTTTTCGAGATGGTAATAGACAAAGTAAACTGAGGGCCATCACCATATGCCATATAGAATGCACGATATGATAATTTTGTTTCGTTTGTAAAAATGCAAAACAGACGAGACCGACCATAACGAGTACTGTACCAATTGGTAAATAAACGGCTAAATAATTTTGCGATGGGAAACATTTACGCGTTTTTCGACATCGCATACCCCAACTCACAGATATCAGGCATATTCCGGTTAGGGCCGGACCTAAAAATACCCAAAGTGATTGTTTGTTTAGTTCGGTACCAAACGCTAGTATTATGGCACCAAACATATGCAGCAGCGAAACGAATGTGGTTCGTAAATTTGCCATTGCGATTAATGTAACCCATATTGCTAGAAGGCCACAGTAAAAATCGGAAAATTGCAGCACTCCAATTTTAACTAAACAGAAACTGTACTCATCTTCGCCGGAATCGCACGCATGATAGAACGATGAGAAGAACATGGCAAAGAAATATATAACCGCTTCGGTATAAAATTTTCGACGTACCGCTATATAAATACTCGGAATGAATAATAAATTGCTTAACGTAAGTAGTAGAGATGCAATTAAAATCGAAAAACTAGACGGGACTTGGGAATCCTCGGTGCAATCCCAGCCACGATAACCTTTTATACATAGACATGTGGAGAAAACGAACCCACCCGACATATAGTGATAACACCGGCCATATCGACCACAACGACCGGCGACACACGGACTCGATGAAATAGTGAACACAACACTTGCGTTACACGTAGAATCGGATACAACCCCTACATTATTATTGACACTTTGTTCCGTCACCGCTTTATGATGAACCTCGAATTTTTTGGTCATCTCCTTATATTTGGCCGTACATTTCGAGTCCATCATACATTCCTTAATTTTTAATGTTTCGGTCTCGTTCAAATGGTGTACCAAGCATTTTTCAATTGGAACACAATCCCGATAGTATTGCCAACGGGTTGAACACGGACACGGTGCTTTTATATCATTTAACACGTAAATATGTTTTTTTATAAACTCCTTGACACTTTCGATTATGGTGTGACGAGCGGCCATCATTTCATCGGCATTTCGCTCCGCTAACGTCATCGTTTCAGCTGTTCCATGGCAAAATAATCCCATCGTGACATACCATTGTCCCGATTCGGGAAACGGAACGTGAACCAACCCGGTACTCGTATCTGTATCCGTATTATTAATTACGCTGGCCGCAGGAAGTACATGCCGGCCATATACACATTTATCGGGCCACGTTGGTATTCCAGGTTCCCCAAGTCTCATACATATAATAATACTTTGATTTGTTTTAACCCCTTTACTTTCATCACTTTTGCCTTCCGATACTAATTTTTCGGCAACTGCACCGTGCGGTGATGATTGCGCGCCTACATTAAGATTACCATGGGCATCATAAAAGCCATCACTTTTTAGAACTTGTTTCATGGCAACGGCAAAACTTAATGTACCACCAATATCGTAAACGTCACCAACACCAAATTTAAATAGGGATGGTGTACCACCCGTTAAATTTAAACTAGTCGGTACGGTACCATTAGCATCCGGTAACAAATCGTAATCGAACATAAAGAATTCGCGATAAGTCTGCCGCAGCAGCGGATACGAATCAAATATACGATTTGTTAACGGATTCTCATTGTACTCGTCCGTATCATTAATACTACCGTTATCATCTTGACTATAGTTACTATTGTTTGGATCATCTTCACCATCCCTATCACCATTCTCACCACCCTCCTCCTCATCATCCTCATCATCATCATCATCGATTGTTTCCGCTTCGTGATAAAATAGTTCTACGCTAAAATCTAATTGATAAATTGATTCATTATTTACTAGAGTTGGGGGGGACGATGAGGATGGTGATGGTGATGGTGTTGTAGTTTTGTCATCATTATCGGTCTGATTAAGTTTTTGTTGTTGCTGTTGTTGCTGCGGCTGCTGCTTGTGCTGCTGCTGTTGAATAAATTCAATATCAATGTAATGCCATGAATTAATTTGCGGATAAAAATCTAATTTTATAATTCCCGTTTGATTCGGATATATAATGGCATTTTGTAGATAATTCGTTAGGGTTGGCAACGAATTCGCTTGTATATTTAAATTTATGTTATTTAGGCATTCCATACACGAATTAAATAATGTAAATTTTAGTGTTACCCGATCAATATTTAATGGAATAAAAAATTTATAGCTAATTGGTTCGGTTGAATTATTTAATAATTTATTTATATTTTTTATTCCATTATTTAATATAATTGGTATTATTTTTATCACAGACATTTCAGACGTTAGCAATGTTTCACATGATGCTGTTAAACCTGAAATGATACAAAAAAAAAAAAAAATATTATCTTTATTAATAATTTATGTTATTGGCAGGTAAAATTAACATTTTGGTAGAAATTGGGTACGGGAATTTTACTATAGCGAATAATAGCAGGGTGCAAAATAAAATTATCACTATAGATTTTTTGGAATCGTGGACATTCATTTTAGAGTGTTACAGCGATCCAAAACTTTTATAGCAGCGGTCTAACGTGAACTTTAAGATGCTTAAGGTCGTCTAGATTAGGACTATATTAGGATGGTCTGCGGTGCCAAATCCAGTGATGCAATGGATGCACTGGAAATGCTTCTGTTAAGAATACAATATTTGCCTCCGAATGGGATTTCTGTTACGAAATCTTCGAAACGTATTTATACGAATTAAGAAACACGAAAACTAACGCCTTGACGGCAGCATAAGAAGAGTATTAATTTCAGCCCTACCACCCCGAAGCCATCTTCCACAACCAAATGGACTCTAAACCACAACTAGTTGGTAATTACATGTCACATCCTCATAAGCCAAATGATAACACAAGAAACCTGCTTGGCCCAGTAGGAGCTTCCAGCCGAATAAATATGCAAAAATGCTGTTTAAGATAGCGGAATTTTGACAGCGGAAAATAAGAGATTACGCTACTCGCCGCAAGTGGCAGCACTATCTTTAGTGATAATTTATTTTGTAATGTAATTACGAAAAGCGGAAATTTTTTATTCATTATGTATATATTTTTTCACTAAATAAAACATCTCAGCGGAATAAAATATTAGAAGTGATCCTTAAAATGGCAAATTGATTGATCTCCGAAGTAAAGGAACTCGGTAAATGAAATGTTGAAATTTAACAATATTCCGTCTTTCGTATCGTTTTCTGTTCAATCATTTAGATTGACACCATCATATGCTTAATTTGCGTATCCACGTATTAAGAACAGATTTTGTTAGATAAAGTTTTCTTCAAATTCTGGAAAATCGGACTTCTCATCAGCTTTCAATTCGATCTCGTTGTCTATTTCTGGATATTCTTGCATTATGCTGTGCAATCTCACTAGACGTGCTTTCAATTGCTCAATTTTCGTTTTGTCGTCTATCGTTTTAATTTACGCTATCAATCGTGTCATTGATCCTTTTGATGCTGCCAATTTTCGTCGTTATGATGCGTCAGACATGTTGCTGATATAAATGATCCCATACGCTGAATGACATGAAAAAATGGCGGACGTAAAAGACCGCGTGTACGACCCGGAAAATGGTGGGCGTAAAAAACACAAATGCACGTGTCTACTGCGTATTTATATATACTTCACTTATTTTCGCTCACTTAACAATCTGGATAGTGTACTTGATGACTCACCACAATGTGTTTCGATTATAAATGACTGGGGCTTTAAAGTGAGTTTTGGACAAAATTCTAGGATCCGTGCATGCTGGACTAAATTTAGAAATTGCATAACCAACCTTTATGAAATTAAACGATTAAAATGGATTTTGAGCTGGAGAGAACTCGACTATTTCTTAATTATTGTAATAATTGTAAAATGTGCGTCGCATAAAGGGATAATTCGGACAAAATTTTTTGATTAGAATTTTCATTATAATTTTTTGATTTTCTGTGACCAAATTCTGTGACATTTTACAATTATTAATTAAGAAATAGTCGAGTTCTCTCCAGCTTAAAATCTTGTGTAGAATGTACAGATACCGCATGTTTTCGTCTAAAATTTATATTTCAATCAAAAATCTATCAATTTCATAAAGATTGGTTATGCAATGGCCATATTTAGTCCAGCACGACCAGATGCTAGAATTTTGTCCAAAACTCACTTTAAAATCCCTAATCAAACTACTAACCAAATTTCACCGTCAGTCGTTAAAAAATGTCGGAAAGACGGAATATTGCTAAATTTTAAAATTTCATACCCTTTTCCGCCGCGCGATCACGTTTGTGTACGTCAAAATCGTGTATGAAAGAAAATGAAGAGAAAAACAAAACGCCATTACAAACTATATGGTTATTTACATACGTATTTGTGTATATGGTGAACTTAAATTGAAGCATACAATTTTTTTTCTGACCGGAAAAGGGATATCCCGGGTTCCTTTACTTCGGAGATTAACCAATTTTAAGGATCACTTTTAATATTTTGTTCCGCTTGATTGTTTAATTTAGTGAAAAAATATATACAAAATGAATAAAAATTTCCGCTGCTAATTATACTGTGATAGAGATTCGTAAAAATGCACTAATTTTTCCCCCCTTTAACCATTTATTTCTTCGCTGTTCTTTATCGATGTGCATATCCACACTAGGGTAACTTTTATCTGGTAACTTTTTCGTTTCTTTCCCCTTTACCAATAAAATCGGTTTTATCTGCGCCGCAATTTTTTGATTTTATTGGTAAAAGAGAAACAAACGAAGAAGTTACCAGATCCCAGTTACCCTAGTGTGGAATGAGCCGAACAATTTTTTTTTTTTATTATAGTTTGTTGTTTGTCTAACGGGAGCTTGCCGCACTAAAAACAAAGTTACAGTACGGCGAAATATCCAAAATAAACCAAAAAATCTTCTAGCAGTCAGTATTTGCAGAGTCATTCGTTTAAACGAAGTACGTGAAAAGTGATTTTTTATTTAAGTTTTAATTTATTTCTAATTTTTTATACATTTTTAAACGTAATTACATACAGCAATTTGGTATTTTGTTAAAACAATCATTTTAAGGACGGTTTTTTAACAATCCTTAAAGGTAATCGTTTAACTGAGGCAGAGCAGTTATCGATAAAAATATATAATGAGAAAGGATATTCCAACCGGCAAACTGCAACAAAAATTGGGTGACCTGAAAGCGTTATCCGCAATTTAAAAAAAGGCCCAAATTATGGTGTAAAAGTCCCAACAAAAGGCCGAACTAAGAATTCAGCACGTCATGCAAAGAGATAAAGGAGAAATTGGACCTTCTTGTGACGACTCGACACATTCCCCGACCCGTATTTTGGGAAGTTCACCAAACATTAAATGGACTAAATTGAGAAGTAAACCGCGTTAACTGCCGTGTATAAAGAGAGCCGCCCCAAATTTGCTCGTAAATACATGTCGTGGGCAACAGATTGGCAAAAAGTGATTTTTTGTAACGAGAAAAAATTGTACCTCAATGGTCCTTACTGCTACAGTTACTACTGGCATAATTTGAAAGAACATGGCGGAAATTAGTCTGGGGTTGATATTTCTTTTAAAGGACCACGAATTTGTCATTGCCAATAAATAGTTTCTGTACCCTGTTGGCCAATTTATGACGAACATAAAGTTCTGCACATCGTACGAATCCCAGATATTCGTATTTACGTGACACGGGAGCAAGGCTGGAGAATTTTTCTGGTTTTTCAACTGAACCGATACGTTCCCGGGTCACATATAATTGAATTGTGGTGATTCCCTCAATTTACGGAATTTATTATTTGAGCTCGAGACAACCAAAACGGCACGATCTTGTTGAGAAATGGGTCGACCTCTTCAGGTTTTAACAATATGTACGATTGTTTTGATGAAACAAATCGTGGGATGAGAAACTCGTATTATGCATATAAAATGTAAAAAGTCTGGGATGAGTTTTTAACACTTGTGCTGCTAGGGGTATTTTTTAAATCGTGTGATGAAAGCATGGTATAGTAGGTATAGGAAAAACACCTCAATTTGAATAAAATTGACCGCTTTGAAGGGAAAGCACCTCAATTTTTCTGTTTGATGTGGCATATGTAGTAGGGCAGCAACATATTCGTATAGAACGCGAGGAAATTATTCAACAAATAGCGTAAAGATATTAAGGTAAGAAAGACATTAAGGCAACTATTTGTAGTGCAACTATTTGTACTTTGAGAAGTCCCATCCAGGATGTTTTAAACATACTAGCACTACTCCCAAAATAGAAAAATTTCCGCCGAATCACACGATTTGTGCCAAAGGCTTCCTCTCAACCAAAAATGGTCAGTTAACCAATACCGCCACTATCTCAAACTAAAATCAAGTGTAGCGTTTAACAAAATGTAGGTTTTGTTAATACATAGCAAGCAAAATTTGCTAAAGTGGGGTTTTGAGTAACAGAACTCTATTGCTTATGGTTTCATTGGGGCGGTTTTTTTGTATTTTTTTTCTTAGATCACACTACACTCACTTTGATGAAAGTTACTGAGGGGGTTTTTCAAGTACCAGGAATCGATTTAGATGGGTTCTAATTTCGGGAAAATTCGTTTAGAATGTCATCACCCCAGCCCGGTTGTACCCGGATCCCGTTTTTCAATTTTTAGTTTGCCTCACACGATTTTGATACAAGTTGATGAAAGAGATTTCAAAGTTCAGGAATCGATTTAGATGGGTGCTAATTTCGGGAAAAATCGGTCCGAAAAAAGACTTGCTTCGGTGGGCCCGGGCGTTGTATATTGTTTTCGACCCGATCGATTTTGATAAAATTTGCGGTGGCATGGTTTTTGTAATGTCTGGAATGGATTTAGTTAGGAGGTGGGGTTTATTGAAAAAAGTCGAACGATTTTGAAAAAATTGGTGAGGAAGGTTTCGCTAGGAATCGATTTTGACGGGTCCTTATTCATGGACGTTTTGCGTGGAACTTTTTTTAGCATTTGATTTAGATTCAAAAACTTTGGTAAATTTTGGCAGCAAAACCCCAGTTTTGATTGCAAACAAACGGTTACAAGGAGTTCTGTATACGGATTTTGTCTCAAAATGTGTGAACGAAATGAGTGTAACCGGAATGATATAGTAGTAGCATTTGTGTTTGTGTTAGTTTTGTGCGTATGGTTGTTTTACTGCATATGCAAGCCACGTGTCATTCTTTTTTTGTTTGTTTATATTAACCCTTTGAGTTCCGACATGATTTCGGCTAATGTATTGAGGAGCACGATCACGCTTTTTGGCACTGAAAGAGTTAACCATTGTAAACGCCATATTTTTGTGTCGTATATGTATTTTCTTTTTTTTATATTTAACATTTTATTTTTAAAATTTATGGAATTTAAAATAAATTTACTTATAAAATTTTATTAAAACATATAAAATTAATTTATGATTAAAAAAATGTTAAATATAAAATATATTAGCATGTTAAATAATGACACTCCACAGCTCGAGAGCAGACGTCAGCACATTGAGAAAAGGAAATAAGCAGCATAACAATTAAACCGATTCGCCCGGATCGCGTTATTTTGATACTGTTCATCATACAAATGACACAAATATATGAACAAAAGAAAAATACAAATATTAAGACATAATTGTGTATTATACACAGTGTACGTATTCGATTTTTTTGCTTCACTCATTTGAAATGAGTAACTCCCGAGACAAAATCGATATACAGATTTCCAGAAAATTCATTTAGGAATCCTTTGGATGGGCGTCGTGTTTCACCTTGTATCATGATTCTTCTTATGTTGTGCTATCCTGCATGATCTTGCCAATTGTTGTGGGAGGTAGCGTTATACTGTACCATGTTGGTTGCTGTTGCAATTTGTTGGGGATGTTGTAAGATGATCAATTATGTTGCGACATGCTGTAGAATGTTGCATCATGTGTACCATATTGCACCCATTTGCTTGATGTTGCACTTTGTTGCGTGATTCAGCGGCATGTGATGTTGCGTGTTGTTAACTAGTTATCTGGTGTTATGTTCCACCATATTGTGGAATGTTGCACCGCAGGTTGTGTTGGTTGCGGTATACCATGATATGGTATTGTTGGGCTAATCGCATCCGCTTGAAAAAGTTGGTTGTTACGAGTAACAATATTGAATTATAGCATTCGCTGTCTAATTAATGTTTTGACCTTGGTCCATTTCTCTCATTTTCTGCCGCTTCAAACGATTTGTTCTGTTCTGGAGAAATCCGAGTCCATTCTTAATTTTTTTGGGTCATGTTTTTTATAAAAATTGCGGGGTGTGTTTTCGATCATTTTGTGGGGCTGGTTCCTAATATTTAATTTTTCGGCTCACATCAGAGAGTCGATTTCATTATTTTAGGAGGTCTTGCGGTGAGAGTCGGAGGTTTTGAAGAGACTGCGCTGACCACTAATTTTGCAAAAATTGATTTTGAGAGGGGATTTCGAGTGTATGCAAGAATCGGTTGGGCTTGCCAAACAGAATAACGTTTGATAAAATACACTTTAACCTCCTCGACTATCAAGTATTACATTTTTTACTGTGTTATGTTAATACCTTGATTGGGAAGACTCGTGATATCTTCATATCTCATAGCTTCATATAACCCACGGTTCTAAAAGCTTTCGTTAATATTATTCAATTGTATAAACTACTATACGAGTTTTTAATGCTATACTTAAGCCGAAAAGTTGTCACATTATTTCAATATTAGGCATCATTCGTTATCGGGCAATCAATACACTCGTAAATTATTTTCTTCTACCTTTTCAATATCGATAAAATTTAATACATTCCTGTATTTATTTATCGTACATTTATTTTGCGATATATGTTTCCTTAAATTCCAATAATAAGATAAATAAATAAATCTTCTAAAAATGTCTATCTATCTTATATCCCACACTCACTCTTTCATATATGTATAACTCAATATACGAGTTGTATATGTAAGAAAAAACAACAACAACAACAACAACAACAATGGTATACTACACACATAAATAAATAAAAATAAATCAAACTTAAAGCTTAAGAATAAAATCCCCATATGTTCGGTTCGAAAGTCGAAACGAAGAAAACGAAATCGACAAAAAAAAAGCTTAACGAAAATTTAATTTACAACTCAATAAATAAATTTCGAGATTTAATTTATTTTTATTTAGTATTTTTATACGAGAATAATATAAGATATTTACCCTGTTGTTGAATTCGTTCGATTATTGGTTCCGTCCAACTGATAAATGCTACTGCAAACCAATTGCCAGGATGTGGCCCATCTATACTAAGTCGTCGTATCACACCGTCCGATTTAAACTGTAGCGTATGAATATCAAATCTGGAATTGAAAAAAAAATAATATTAAAAATAATTAAAATTTGTTGAAATGTACACCTGTGGCAAGAGTGCGGACCCCCACCCAATTCCACGAATAAACATAAATAACGTGAAAGACAATTGAAATGATCTAATTAATATTCGTGTAATGCTCATCCGACTGTGAACAGCATAATTAAGTTTTTTTACCAATGAATATTTAATTAAGGATCGTTTTCCAATTTACGATAATTTGTCTGACATCAATTAACGAGCAAACGAAAAACAAAATAAATAATTTCGAACGGAATAATAAAACCAGAAGCTGTGTGCTTTTGTGTTTACCTTTGTTGTTGTACTTCGAGCTTTTCACCAACTTCAACTTGGATATACAAATAAACAAATATTTTTTCTATTCATTGGAAAATAATAAAATGAGAAAAAATAATTTATCTAGAATTGAAAATATTTTGTTTATGTATTGGAAAATCTTATATTTTTAAAAAAAAAAGTTCATTTCAAAAGTTGTATGCACTGCAACTTTTCGCTTCAATCCATTTGATTTAATGTGCGCATTGAATTTGTAATATTGATTTAGATTTCCGATATTCATTCCGAGAACCGAGGCATTATATGTAGTTTTTGAGTGTGTCTGCACAATATATAAAGAAAGGATGTAAGTGTATACAACTTTGGTACAGTGCAGCACTTGCAATTGTATGTATGTGAACAATAAGCTTTTGTGTTAAATACTTGAATTTTATTTTAAATCTGAACAATGAGATTTTATATTTTAGAATTTGATTTATTCTTATATGTTGAATGTAAAGTCAAGTATGAGATAACCAATATTTTGTATATAACTGTTTTGATTTCGGCTCTTTTAAATTTGGATTTACTCGCATGAAAATGGATTTTCCAATTTCAATGGATTTGCCGCTATTGACAGATTTGCTAAGCTGATTCAAATTGTGAGTTTGCGCATTAATATGTGGCATCTGTAGTTTTATCAAATAGTTTACAAAAAGCTCAAAGGCAACGTTGTATTTAACGCGCTTTGCCAGTTCATAAATTAGATGCAGTAGTAATAAGGGCAAAAATATCGCCATACGTCGTGGTAGAAAAGGACTCTACATTAACAAATACACATAAAACAGTAGACCAATATGGCTTCCGCGTGGGACAATAAAAATAACTGGAAAAATAACTTATAAAATCTATAATGAAATGCAGAAATTGGAGCTTTAGCAAAAGGAATCAAATATGACAGATAGATAAAATCATGATCAAAACTTGATATACATCTAGTTGCACAAGTCTTTCAATTTTGACAGAATCCTTAATAATGATCAAGTCTATAATAAAGATGTGCTTTGATTAAAGTTGGAAAAATGAGTGGATTGATCCTGAGGAAGGTAATTCAGGCAGTGACTGACCAGACCATTTTTGAACTGACCACTAAACTTACTATTATTGTGCATATTTATGTTGAGCTCATGGGTGATTTTTTATGCGTGAATAGCGACATCTCTCAAAGTCAATTGCTCTCAGTTAGCATTGCCATTTCATCATGGAAAGACATTAGGACAAAATTTCACACCGATTTCACGTTATTGGATATTAATCCACAAGATCGTATGAGGAAAATATTGTTGCTGTAGCAGCTAGTGTTGATGAAGACGGCAAAACGTCCATTCGTCGCATGGTACAGCAATGAGTTATTCTGGATCTTGATCTGAAGGAGTATAAAATACAGCTCGTACAGCAACTGAAGCCGAACGACTTGCCACAGCGTCCGAGTTTTGGTGAGTGGGCCTTAGAACCAATATCTTGAGGAAAATCTGTTTTTTTACCGAAAAATTGAGTTCAGTGTCGAAGCTCATTTTGGTTAAATGGGTAGCTTAATAAGCAAAATTGTGCCACACACAATGCAAGAACTGCCAACGCACCCACAAAAAACCACTGTTTGGTGCGGTTTATGGGCCAGGTGGAATCATCGGTCCGTATTTTTTCAAAGATGGTGCTGGCCTCCATGAACTGAGTCTAGTCAATATGTAGTTTCAACAAGACAGTGCCATACACAGCATGCAAAACCATCGACTTATTGAACTATGAGTTCAATGAGCAATTTTTTTCTTGTTTTGGTCCGGTAAATTCCCGGCCTAGATCGTGCAATTTGACGCCTCTTGACTATTTATTAAGGAGCTACGTGAAGTCTGTCGTCCAGGTCAATATACCAAAAACAGTGATTTATCGATTCAAATAAAACTTTCATACATTTTTGCAATTTTACGGTATTTTCCACTACATTTTCCACTATACGATTTTTCAATAAAATTCAATTATGGAAAAGGTTTAGTATGAAGTTTCAATCCGACGAGGAATCGTCGGGGCTGTATAGAGATGCCAAATCGGTGTGGAAAACAGTTTTTATCAAAACTCGTAATATCCAACAAAACTTTAAAATAATTGTCTAAATGAATTTTGTTGAAAATTTAATTTATTGTAGAATCTGTCTTAAAGTTTCAATTTAAATCATCATAAAGTGCATCTTTCCTAAACTAAAAAATGTTTTAACCGGTATAGACCAGTATTAAATCTTTATTGTCCAGAAGATAAAACTGATCAACATACCGATACATCCGTTCACCGAAATTATGTCAAATTAGGAGTTACTCAGGTTTGTACATGGTCTTCTATTAAGAGTTGTCATTTTAAATTATTTTTCAGGCGTAAATTTTACTGCGATCTTTGACATTTCAAAAATAAAAACTATACTCGATTAACGAAAATGCAACGGCATAGACTTAAGCATTGCGTAATCTTCGCAGAAAAGGTTCGTAAAGTGTGTGCTGCTTTTTGGACGTGATGAGGCAGCTTCTCGCTCAACTATCGTGGATTTAATCAACAAATTCGAACGTCTCGGATAAGTTATTGATGTAAAGACTCCAACTCGTGCCTGTATGATCAACTGAAAATGTAGCCGTTCTAGCTGCAAGTGAGACAGAAAACCCTGGAATGTCCATTGCAAGACGTTCACAATTGGGCATATCATAAACAAGTATGCACCGTATTTTGCACAAACATCGTGTTCTAATCGTTGTCTAGCTAAGATAATAATTAAAACCAATAGATCATACATAACGCCGTACATTTGTAACTGGCTGTTAGGAGTGCAAGAAAAACATTCTGAGCGACGAGACTCATTTTATCTTGATGGCTACGTTAACAAGCAAAATTGTGGAATTTGGGGTTCTGAAAACTGTAGAAGAAGAGTGGAAAAATTTCTCGATCCGAAACGAGGTACAGTTGGTGTGCGTTTTAGGCTGGTCTTGGTGGCGCCACTGGTCCGTATTTCTTTGAAAATGACGCTGGAGCGACTGTTTCAATAAATGGAAGGCGTTATCGAACAATGTTGCTTCCCCTTTAAGGGAATAAATCCGCATTAATTTACCCAGTCGGAAGCTTCCACCGATTGTTTTTAGTAGGAAAATAAATACTAGAAAACTTCCCGCGAAAAATTCGATCAAAAATTCGCCCTGTGGCGCGTATTCTAGAAATCGGTGGATATTTCCGCATGCGGATATTATATTTTTCTGGCCTACTAATGCAGTTAGTTTGGTGTATATATTTTAGAAACAAAGATATATTGGCAATTATTTATCAAAATAAAAATTTTGTGAAACAAAAGTTTCCCAATCAACTTTGATTCGAAAATATTTACACTAAAGTAATTCCAACAGTAGGCCGGAAAAATATAATTAGACAAAAATGCTATGAAAATGTTATTCCCAATTCCCTATTCCCAGGCAAAGCCAGAATTGTGCCACTGGTTATATTGTTGCTTTTGTTTGTGCATAGACAAATCTTTCTGCCTTATTGCTCACAAATGTGTCTTGTAATATGAAAGTTCCTATATTTATTGCCCAACGACAGGATTTCCTTCATTTCAAGAAATGTTCGAGGTTATCAGCTAAGCATAGTATATCACTATAGCTTTCCCTTCTACTTTGTTTTGGACACTTGTACGTACAAGCTAAATTATTAGGCCACTAACGGCTCGAATACTCTTAAAGCACCCTTCGCTGTGCTGAGCCACGCCGACAACTGTTTTTTGTTTGCAATCGAAAGATAGGATTGATTTGACAGAATCTGGGAAGCTAAATCAGTTGCAATCCTGTCGTCCTTTTATGGAGAAGGAGGTAGTTCTACTTTCTGATTCAGGTACCTGATCATGCTCCATTTGTTTTTGACCACGGTAATTTGTTCTATTTCCATTTATATTTCGTTGTCTATTGAGTTAATATTCCTGTTTGTAACATACATATATAGAATTCGATAGCTTTTCTTCCATTTATACAATGGGATGGGTAAGTCTGACGTCTTCTTGGCTATCATTTATACCGATGTAAAGTTCATGGACAAACGTTTTTGAACAATTTATGCGTGTGTTCTTTGTGAAGTTTTTGGACACAACTTTATTTATTGGACAAACATTTATGGAGATGTGCAAATTTTAACAGTGTATTTGTTTTATATTAAAATAATTCGAAAGAATAATTATAATAAATACTCGTATTGATAAAATAAAAGAAATTATTTGACATTAAAAAATGTGCTCATTATTATAAATTTTTTAGTAAATCACATACCATACATGTATAAAATGATACACCAAATAGTAAAAATCTCAGAGATTGGCTCGCATAGTGTCTATATACGTTCGAAAAGGGATACATTGAGATATTTAAATCAGTTAGCCCTATCTCAATAAGATGATCCAGGCTCATGTATCGAATTTTTAAAATTTTACCAATTCAGCAAAAATCTCAGAGTTTGGTTCGAGTAGATGTTTTTTGCCGGTACTGGCATAAATCCCATTTCAAAAATTTTTTCCATAGTAATTGAATATTGAGTACTGGTTTTTCATTTCATCTTTATGTAACTTGAGAAATATAGTATTGTCTCGATAACTAAAATCTTCATTTCAACTTATGATCATATGGATTTTATTGCAATTTATTATGGTTTATCATTAGCCTGTTCAACTGTAATGCAGAATTTTATTATACAGGGTGTCCCCGATTGGGATACTAATCTATTAAAGAGTGATTCCTTGGTTCATTTCATGAAAAAAATCGTATGGTAGGGAGATACTTGGTGTTCAAAAAATTTGGTTCGGGAGAAAAGTACAAGCGAATATTAAACTGTATCTATGACGTTTTAAAGTTAAAAAAAATAAAAAAAATGATTTTTTTTAAAAAACTGCGTTTCTCTAATTTTTTTTTTTACCTAATTTTAATCCGCTATGATCTCTTCTACAATCCCCTACTCCGCTATTTGTACCCACGTGCTATAGTTCTTTACTTATGAGATGAAGAATGAAAACACTACACACAAATTGTAGTGTGCATGAATTCCGACAGGAGCATAACTGTTAATAAGTTTGACTTCCAAATTTTTTTTGATTTTATGACAACTATGTAGTATTTAAGAATAAGTATTTTACCGAAGAATTTCAGTCTCGTTTGTGACTTTGAAAAGTGAAAGTGGTTTTTGTAATATTAGTAAAATTCACTATAAAGCAAAGGACATCAGAGCTGTAAGCAGAGCCAAAATTTCGACGTATTTGGAAGTAAGCCAGTATACGCATGCGCAAATAGCCCAGAAAACCATCCAGGACAGATGTTTAATGCGGAAAGCTAAAGAAGATCGAACATTATCCAGTAAGTCTCTGAGGAGTACAATGTGTAACGTTGGTGCGGAAATATCGGAGAGAACTGTGAGACGTAGACTTTTTCAATATGGGGTATGTGCAAGACGTTAAACGCTAGGATGATGCAACAAAGAAAAACATGGGTAAATGGACGTTTTACATGGTCTAGAGAGGACTGGGAAATGGAACAAACAATAAAAGTCCTTCTTTTAATAATATTATAAAGAAGGAAATCAATCAGTTCTGATTTGGTATGTGGGCAGAAAAGTGAACACACACCAAATCAGAATTGATCGAAGCGATAAAGGAAGTCTGGGAAAATGACACAGATATTCTCACCAAAGCCAAAAATGCAATAAGTCGAACCACTAAGTCCAAAAACTTTTGTCCAAGAACTTCACACCGGTATCATTTATTATAATGTTACTCAATTTGTGTCTATACAGGGTGTCCCAAAATTGGAAGATCGAACGAAGCAGGGTGATAGAGGAGCTCATTTCCAACAAAAACCGCCAAGTAAAGTTTTTTCGAATTGTTGATGCTGTAAAAGTTATTCCACTATAAGTGTTTTTTAGTGAAATCGCATGCGCACCCACCAAAAAATTAATTTAAAAAACAAGAGTTCTTTTGTTTTGTTTTTTTTAATACGATCTAGAAGAGTGTGCCTTGCCAATAAAATGATTTTTATAAGCTGCATTATCTTCTGTCAAATAAAAACAAATGGCTTTTAAAAGGCCTTTTGTTTTTCAAATTTTTTTGTTGATATTTAAGTAACGCCAGCGGGAAAACAATGTACTACAAAAATTTGACCCATTATCAGAAAAATATGCGACACTAATGTAAATTTTATAATGGTATCACACACCGGACTATTCACAACAGAATATTTTTTATCAGTTTTTTCACAAAATAAGTCGTGTTTATTAAAAAATGCACTTAACAAAATTTCGATTTCTAAAACCGACGTTTTGTCCGAAATAAAACAGATTGAATAAAATATTTTTTTTAAATTAATTTTAAATATAAGTATTCGAAGTGTCGACCATTTGCTAAAATACAAGTTAATGAGTTTGAAATGATAAAAAAATAATTTTATTGATTCAAAAAATATTATATTTAACTTCACAATTCACAATTCGATTAAAAACTAAAAAACTTATTCTAAAATTTAATTTTTTATAAAGTTGTTAACGATGTTGGTTTCTTGTGCTTTACTGATTCTCCCAATTATGTCTTCATTTAGTTTGGTCTTGAAGTCCGTTAAAATTTGGTAATTTACCCTCTGAATCCTTCTGAAGAATATATCGCTGGGTTTTTGTTGGATGATCGAATGTATGATCTCGATTACCCTACAGTGAACTCTCTCAACAGTTCCGTTTACTTCGCTCCTTTGTGTTGGTTTTAGGTAAATCTTGACTCCCAAATTTTTCAGGTAGTCAGTGATTATGGGACTTATAAAACTCCTCTCATTGTTCATTACTATAGCATCTTAGGTACGGTAAAATAATGCAATGCTTTAATTAACTTTTTCGTATGTGTGGTATAGATTTAGATTTTATGCGAAAGAATTTCGCAAAATTTGAGAATTTATTGACGCACGAAATGAACTTCTCACCCTTGATCTCCATTATATCAATGTGGAGTATTTCTGCGGGATACCTCGGGAATGTATATGAAGTTGGCCCAAATTCTAACTCAAAAAAAAATCGATGGCAATACTAAAATATACAGACTTTGACTATAGGCAATTAGTGTCAGCCCAAAAATGTTTAAAAATACTCTTTTTTGTATATACCAACCCAAAAATTATTCTGTCAACGAAAGAAAATGGGCCATGTTTTAATGTCAGCCCAAAATAAATCTGTCGTGATACTATCATTAAACAAAAATATTACTGTCAACCCAAAAAACTTAAATAAAACGAAATATGTAATTTAATTTTAATTCAGTATCTGACTAATTTGTGTATGACCTCTGAATATGAATAGCTTTTAAGTCAAAGGATACATCAGAGTATTAAACGACATAAACAGTTGTTGGAGAATCGGAGGTTTAAGAGGCCCCTTTAATACTCTGATGTATCCTTTGACTTAAAAGCTATTCATTACAGGGGCCATATTCAAGATAATCCCATACAGAATTTAAATCAATTACATATTTCGTTGAATGGTACAATCATCGGAAAGATTACTATGGGGAGCTCTTAAACCTCCGATTCCCCAACAACTGTTTATGTCGTTTAATACTCTGATGTATCCGTTGACTTAAAAGCTATTCATATTTAGGGGTCATACTCAAATTAGTTCAACACAGAATTAAAATCAATTACATATTTCGTTGAATGGCACTATCAACGGGATACTGACAAGTGGGGGCCCCTTAAACCTCTGATTCCCCAACAACTGTTTATTTCGTTTAATTGAAGTGATGCTTTTTTGCTTTTTAGCATAAGTTCTAATTATAGTCAAAAGTTATTTCTCAAAATAAACTGCTACTGAACAAAAATGTATTATTCATTTCGATAATTTTTCATTTTTGATTTGATAGAATTGACATAACTATCATGATGGTTTGATAGTTTCACGACATATATTTTTCTGGGCTGACTTAAAATATGGCGGTTTTGCTGTGATAACAGAATAAGGTTTGATTTAACATATCGGAAATACAAAATATTTGGCAGATACTTAATGCAGTAAATGTTTTGATATTTTATACTACCTTAATGGTTTTGGGGTTAACATTTTTCTCCCAACTTCAAATACATAAGGAACCACAATAACATTTTAAAGATTTATCATTTTTCTATCTTAATTTTTTCTATCACGATAGTTTCATTTTTTTCACGACACTTGCATTAGTGTTGCCAACTTTTAAATCCGCCATCTTTTGGGCTAGAATTTTGGGCCAACTTCATATAGGTACCTCGGGATGGGTGTTTCTTGGATTTGTTTGGATGTCTATCATGTTTGTTGATTTTTCGACCTCTTTCCTCATATTATGTTAACTGGATAGGAGTAGGATTTAGTGTAAATCGCTTCATCTGTTGTAGTTGCAATTTCCGCTCTTACAGTGGTCTCTATGGGTGTTACATTATTTACAGGTCCAAACAATGTCTTGTGTTTTGAGAGCATTATTTGTATTCGATCTTTCCATTCAGGTGAGAGGTGGTTATTACGTATTTCCAAGTTATTCACTTGAGGTGCATGCTTCTCATAAAGTGGTATTTTAATTTTTGATTTGAGCGTCAGAATGTTGTTCTTCCGATCGATAATTGCATAGAGTTTTTTTAGCGTATCGTCTCCGATTATGCCGTCAAATGTTCGTAGACCTGGCAGAATGAAAAACTCTATACTTGTGTTAATACCGACACTTTTGAAAAATTATCCGCATATTTATCTGCTGATTTCGATTTGCGCCCAGCCGATTTAAATTTAAATTTATTATTCGTTGCCGTCGAAAGAAGACATAATTTTGGCTAACTGCTCACCGACGAAGTTCTTATTAGCACCAGTATCTATCAGGAATTTGAGGGTATCGCCATTTCTCGTTTGGTATTTTATATATGGTACGCTGCCTCCAGCATAAAATTTAGTTCGGCGTTCTCCTCATTCTCTTCGCCGTCTCCGTATCGACCCTGCTGGCTTGGGATATGTTGGTCTGGGTGATGCTCTGACGTGTTCTGATCAGGTTTTTTGAGGCAATGTCATTTGGTTGTGATTCCTACGGTAGTCATACTGATTGACATTTGTTCGTGGAAAGATCTGATTTATGGGAGCTGCTATCGTATTGTGCATTCTTATTGTGTACAAACATCTATCAACATCTTCGACAGATCTCCAATTAGTCCGCGAATAAAGACATCAAGGACTCTATTCCGATATGTTTCAATAAGAACTGCAACTGTGTCGGTCGAATAATCTTCCGTCTTGATTTTATTCACAATCAGTGAGAATTGATGATTGACATTAGCGTAAAACTCGTCTAATGTCTTATTTCTTTGCGAGAGGTTGCCTAGTTGATGTTCCAGGGTCCTTAAATCCCTTTTATCCGAATAATGAAGTGAAAAACACTTCTTGATTTATGCCCATTCATGGTCGAATATGTTATATGATATTAAGGCAGAGTCAGCATGGCCTCTGATTTTTTTTCTTATACTTTGTAGGATTGCTCGACAAGAGAGGTATTGTGTTGGGCTACCATCAAACGATTGTAGTTCCTTCACGCAATCTGGTAGCTTACTTATTTCTTTTAAATCGTCCGCATTTTTAGGTGACACTAAACTAGTCGATTACTCTTGTAGAGGTCGATTTTCCAGCTTCTGAAGCTTTCGTTCTATTGCTTTTGACTGTTCCGTTAAGTGCTCCCGTCAATTGTTTTCCAACCTCTTGTATTTGCTCTAATTGTCTATCCATAGATCGTATTCCTCCTTTTTAGCCGTAGGTGTTTATAATTACCAACAGCCTACTAATGGTACAAAGCACTCACAGAACTTAGCGAATTGATGAATATGTTACAGGCGTATATAACACGACACTTTACACTTGTTCACAAAATTATTATGATCATTATCACTTCACCTGTTTTTAAAAAATTACTATGTGCGACTGGAGATAGTAATTTTTAAATATTCATTTAGAAGTCAAATTTCATTAAGCACCATTAAACACACACAAATTTTTCAATTAACCTGAAATTAAATTTACATGAGTTTTTGAACCCCCGAAACGTAAAAACATAAATTTATGTACCAAAAAAAAAAAAATGAAAATGATAACAACAATAATAATTAAAAGTTCGACAGCAACAATAAAATTATAACACTTGTAAAATAATCAATTTAGCTATTAACATAAAAATGAATCTATTACACAATGAATTATTAAAAATCACAACATAATAACATAATAATGGTAATGGTAATGGTATAGTAATAAAAATAATAATAGTAATAATTTTTCACTTAACAGGAAAATTGAAAAACTGAATAAATTAATCGAAATAATTTTGCATTGCTCCATATATATATATATATATAAATACATAAAATACATAGATATAGCAACATAAACGCAAATGATGGAGGAAATAAATTAAATTTCCTTGTCATAAAGAGTAAATAAATTTTCCAAAATAGGAAAAATTCAATTCAACATGTTTACATAATTTTTTGCTGTTTTCCATCATCATTTTGTTGCTATTCCATGTACTGGGCTACATACATGTACTACACTTGCTACACACTTCTCGGGTGTTTTGTTACACTGTTGAATTTTATATGCTGTTGCTATTATTTTCTGTTTGATACAAGATTCAACAAAATAAAAATCGGCAACAAAATATTTACAAACTACAATAAACAAAAAGATTGGAAAATATATGAAAAATACAAATCTATCACATCATTCAACAATAGCAACAACATTGTCATCATCATCATTCTTCAGATATTTGTTATTATATGAAATATAATAAATAAGGAGTTCCTTTAGGTGAATCGGTTGGGTGTGTGAACGCGCGCTCTTCGAACATATAAATAAATTGTAATGTGTAATATTTTGGGTGATTTTCCAATTTCCAATAATTTTATAAGGGTATCGAGATTCAATTATTTTGTGTCCCTTTTTTTGAACTCGTGTACGTAGGTGTAGGAGGTGGATTATTTACACACGAAGAGTTTCGATTTTGTCTTTCGCTTTAAGGATGATTTTAAATCTTATTGATATCTTTGATCAGACAACGGCGGGAAGGTTTTAACAATTTTTCTATTTTCCCATGTGTATAACGTTGCCGAATATATGTAAATTCTAGTCGATAAAATTTTTTTAAACAATATTATTTGCAATACCATTAGGGTATTATCCATTGCCTATACCTGTACAGGATCAAAGCGATTGAGTTCTAGAGAATTAGAACATGAATATTTGAGTCAAACTAACATTTTTTTATGATTTTTTTTATTTGAAACCCAATTTTTAAATTGGATGTGTATTATAGGAGATAGAGGCCTCTTGGGATGATTTTTCTAAAAGGAAATAATACCCAAGGTTTAACAAAGAATGTTGAGTACAAAAATGAATTTTAATATTTGATTCTGGTTCAGCGTTCAGAATCATCACTAAACATTTTGATTTTTAAAGAATATTTTTTCCCCACAAATCGTACGATTTTTGGTAACCGACAAGCTTACAGACGAAGCGGACGGAACATAAGGTGGTTCAAAGACATAAAGTGGATTGATGAAAGACATCAATTGGGCGGTTTATTAGTATATTGCAGCCAATCATCAATTCGCAAGTTTGATTAATTAATACTGCGAGATTTTTAATTCATCGACGCTTTACGCAGCAGGGGCCCTATTCTTGAAATCAGTGGTCATTTTCGTAATCGGATTACAATTTGCTCTGCAATTCTTTATATTACTAAAATTTTTCGCCGGCTACTTTAATCATTTTTTCAAATTTGTATGCAAGTTTTCTATTATTTATTTACCTACTAAGCGAATAATTTCGTATCGATTTACCCAGTCGAAATATTTTCCTTAGTAGGAGGGAAAAAATTTTGTTTTTTAATTTAAAAAAAAATAAGAAAATTGAAAAAAGATTAAAGTATCCGGCGAAAAATTTTGGTATATATAAACAATTGCATAGCAAATTGTATTCCGATTACGAAAATTTGAACCGATTTTAAGAAAAAGGTCCCAGGTCATCTGTTTTAGCTAAATCAGCCATCTTCGAATTAAATGGCGAATTATCATAGCGCATAGTTCGAAAAATTTCGACGTTTGCAACAAAAACCCATTTTTAATCTAATCCTGTTAATGACATCAATTAAAAATTTTTATAATGTTAGAACTGGTAAAATTGCAACCAGTTCAAATCCTCATAAAATGGAATAGAGCTATAGACGAATTACGGTGTTAAAATAGATCAAATACTCGCGTTTACTAAAAAAAAAATCATGTGAACGAGGTTTTCCTAGTTGTGTCTACAAAGTTCTACAAAATCCAGAACTTGACAACACTTTCAAATCCCAAAACCATAGTGCGTTTCATACAGTGGCTAATTTTGGTGCCGTTTCATACAGTGGCTAAGTTTGATGCGTTCGGCGATTCTCACAGCTGGAAAAGAAAAGGCTGCAGTTCTTTGATATTCTCGTTGTTGGTTTTTGTTAGCCCGACACATGGCACTCCGAAATCGAAATCGCTTACCTAATATGACCACCAAAAGTTCTAGTGTTTAAAACATTCAGATTTGCCAATAAGTCAACTTCAAGTTTTCGCAAAAATTATTATTTTTTATACTTACAAGCAAAAAAAATCAAATCGCTTAAACCATTCTCAAGATATCAGCAGTACGATGATATGAACCAATGATCGGAACGATGTGTCAAGGTAGTGGAAGGAATGGTGAAAGATAATGAAATTCTCGGTTGTGAGCCCTTATACGAAATATACGTGGAGTGTTCGTCTAGTAAGGCACTTTGACTAAGAGGCAAAAATCTCAAAATATATGGAGCTCGGTTGAAATTAGTACCAGTTTTGAGATAATGATTACTAAGCCCTTCAATGTTTTCAAAGCACCTAATGGTCGACAAGGCTCGGAAAGACGGTAATTGGAGCAAAATAGAAATTGCTCTAGCCGTCAACTTCTGGTATCAGAGGAGAAGGCACGTGTGACCATCAATCACGAGGCTTATCAATGGGGTCACTTAAAGAGTCCAGGAAGATACATTTTCGGCAATAAATATTTTGAAGGAAAATTCTGTGATCAATAAACGCTTTAAGATTTTTAAATCGGCTGGACTGAATAGCTCTGTCGTGTTCTTGAGAAGGGACTCGAAGTAAAACTTATAACCTAAGGCGATAAAAAGCTTTCTTTGCAATCTTTATCTTATCATTGTTACACCCATAAGCTTATCTTCTTCTCTCCTAAAATTTTTATAGAGCAAATAGAAGTTCACAGAAATTTCAAAATTTTTGGAATTTCGCAATTTCAATATGCATGATGTAAGAAAACCTTTTAAAAACTATTCTTCACTACCTTATTTGCATTATTGAGAAATCCCTTGAATTACAGGAATACGCCAAGTTAACTTTTCAGGATATAATAGGGCAAAACACGATCGTGAGCCTGGGTGGATCCTCCATTAATAGAATTATGAATAGAGGAACTTCGCAAGGTGAGTTGCTATCTGCCCTTCTTTGGAACTTGGTCATTAACGACCTGTTATTCATTCTTGAAGTATCTGGCAGGTTGGGTGTATGCGGATGATGTTACTTTCGGCGTCTTCGGTAAATTTAATATTTCAATATTTTCAACAATCGGCAAACTTGTTTCTATAATATTTATTTGTGATTTACTTGTGCCAACCCGATTAAAATTCTAATGGGGCTCGTATAACAATACTATACTGAAGAACAGAATTTCTTAAAATCTTGATTCTAAGAAAATAAATCAGATTGGCACAAATGAATCAGAGTACAAATATGGGTTCTTCGAAACATTTGAAATTATTTATCTCGACCCCCTCCGGATTCCACGGAGATGATGGAATTTGTTCTGAACTATAGTGATTGACGTAAGAAACAAATTTTGTTTATCCATATGCTCGGAAATCTGGAATTTTCGCTATTTGAGAGAAAACATTATTGAGAAAACATTATTACACTCAATTATTTTCTCTCTCAAATAGCGAAAAATCTCAGACATTTCCGAGAATAATAAATAATTGGTTTCTTACATCAAATACTAGTTCAGAACAAATTGCATCATCTCTGTGCCATCCGTAGGGGCCGAGATAAATAATTTCAAATGTTTAAGAATTTTCATATTACACTCAATGATGTTCTGTCTCGAATAACAAAAATCTCAGAAATTTCCGAGCATGTAGACAAATAAGATTTGAATCTTACATCCAATATTAGTTCAGAACCACTTTGATATCTCTGTGCGATCCGTAGTATGTCTTGTTGTAAAAAATTTCATTTTTTCAAATCCACTCAAAACTTTACACAAAAATTAAATATTTGCTACTTATAGTGTAAAAATATTTGTGTTTATTAAAAAAATTCAATATTTGAGTGTTTTTTCAATTCTAAGTACTTATAGAACACAATGTACATTTTGTTATTTTTGCATAAACGTCACTCCGATCCTCATTTCTGTACGAGGTGGAAAGAAGATTCGTGCCAGTCTCAGTATTTAACGATTTTCAACAAACAATTTAAAGAAATTTCGCGATGGTAACCGAAATCTCAAGCAATCCTTGTGACAACTGCCACAGAAGAAAATTTTTTGTTATTTTTTTTTTTCAGAATCTTAGGTACGTTACAATATCGTATATCACTCGTGTTTTAAATACAAACTAATTTTTTGAAATTGTAAGTAAATTTGCTTTTCATCTGCATACTATATATTTATTCATTAAGTTCTATTCTATTTTTTAGTATTGGCTTGTAAAATTAAATCTTGTTGTAGTATGCTGATGTAGCAAAAATCGGAATAATAATTAAAGGAAATGCAGTTATTCTAAATTTTTCGGGCCAGCTCGAAAATATTACAGTTAAGCAGACACATTTTTTCGTGCTACTTTTCGGACCAGTTTCACATCGGTGTCCTATGCCAGCTATATTTCTGGCATGGAAGATTGGTCTTTGTGTTCATGTCCATCACCAATCGTAATCACATGATGAAAAATCCTTTTCGCATCCTGCCGCTATCGGGATTCGAACTCTGGTCTGTAACAATGTGTTGTTATTTTCAATTTATAACAACAAATTGACGAATTAAAATATGAAATAACGATGAATACGCCCGATAATTCATAGATAGGAAACGAATGTCAATACACTGTGCCGGTATCACACTGATGAGAAAGATCTTTCAATAGAGATGGAGTGGAATCGTGCTAAAGGAAGAAAAAGTAAGAAAAGTGTCACAAAATACCGTCATCACCACATATTGTTGTCGACGGTATCAAAAACTCATCATAGTTTCTATGGTATAATCAAGAGTCAGAGAATTTCAGAAGAATCATTTACTACTAAATTATGAATGACGACAAAATTAAGAAAAACGTAAAAAGCGGAATCGGCTGTAGAAACCTGGTGAAATTTTTACATGGAGGCTATTTTTCTTTCACACGACTGAGAATAAATAAGGAAAACCTATTAGAGTCATAAATGAGACGAAATCTGAACCATACTTGTAATACAGAAAGAATTAAGGATTAGTTAATATCAAAAACCTTAAAGTACACCAAGTAATAAACAAAAATTATTTGAGATACAAGAGAGAATATTTAGAAATACTCTTCCAGAGAGAATATTTAATTTATTATAGGAAGCAAATTTTAAATAGACCCACTAAGAAAATCTAAACTATTTCAGCAATTCAAAAGAAACCAATCGAACGGATATTTGGTACACGCAGTGATATTTAGATAATCATAAAAAAAATGAGGACAACAGGCAAACAACAGTGCCAAAAGTATGTGGAACATCAACGAATGAACCCCGAACTTAAATGAACACTCGCAATTTAGGTTAGAATAAAATTGCTTATTTTTAATATTTCGTAAGGAATTATGATTTTTTGCTTTATAATTTAAACTTTTAATATTTTTGGTTGATTTCTTGAAATAATCACGTCCTCCATTTAAGAAAATTAAAAGGTTGGCCAATTAGCGATTTCTTTGTAAAAAAAAAGCAAAAACTAAGGACAAATTAATATTTTTCCAACTGTTATTGCTTTATTGGCAAGGGCAAACCTTCCGATTTTTGGTGGAATACCATTTCATTCAAGTGGTTGCCTCGGCTAACTTGAAAAAATCTAACGGTATCAAATCGCAGCTGCGCGGAAGTAAATTAACATCGCCAAAACGGCTGATTATACACGATTACCGAAAATAATGTGCAAAAGATCAATTGTTTGATGGCAGATCTTTAAAAAGTTTATTTATTTAAACAGAATAATTTATTTCAAAAGAAGAGTTGTAGAATTTTAAAACAATTTTTTTGATATTAATGACAACTTATGAAAATGTTTATATTTATTGGTTTACCAGAAATCTCGTTGTTTTATTTTTCAAGTCGTCTATATTTTATATAATTCGCCAAATCTATATGTTCTTGTGTTATACTAAAGGTATGAAGGTTTGCATTTTTTGCAGTTTGGTTTTGTTCGTTGCAACCTGATGACCAGACCAAACTACCGAAACCAAACTACCAAGAAAGAACTTGCGGGAGTTCTCATTATAATTTTTTAAGGGTGTATTTTGACACAATGACATGATCTTGTGTGTATTTTGACACAATGAGGGTGGTGGTTAAAAATTGGGGAGGGTGTGTGTTAGTTTTCTACTTATTGTGTTGTGGTAGATATATTATGTGATGCTTATGACCTCTTTGTTTTTGATGGCTTGAACAGTCTCAAATCTCAATTCGCAAACATTATGAATGTCATTGTATTTGTAAAGTGTATTGCGGATTACTTTGATTTAATAAAATTGTGTGGCATTTGTTAAACAATAATTATTTAAAAATTAAAATAAATCTTTTAAAATTAGCCAATAGTTTTTTATTTAAAAAAAAATCTCTTAAAGTAAGGAAAATATTTTTGAAAATAAAAACAATTTTTTTATTTTTATAAACAAATTTGACGAACAAATTTATTTTAAAATTAAAAAGATTATCTTTTAGATTTTAAAAACGAGACTTTTCGCCTAAAAATATATGTATATTTTTTTGAGTTTATACGTATATTTTTTATTTTTACTGGTTTTTTTTCTCAGTGTAGGCAAGCCCATGTATTTAATTTCTAACCACAAAATCGGTCTGTAGTGTTCTGTGCTTTTCTAATTACTGTTCAAAAATCACATCTGTTTTGGCAACACAGCACTTACTTTGGAAATAAGTTATCAATATTTCCCAACGTTGATCAAGGGTAAATGTGTTTCAACAGTTATCAGTGTCAAAATTACATATACTTCTAAAAGAAACCGCCAGAAGGCCCGATAAATGATGTATACTATATGTATATTAATATCTATAGAATTGTTAGTGGATAAGAGCTCTTAAATATGGGAGAGTGGGTGTTCACTCACTTTTCATTTACCGTTAATAAATTTTGTGAGTTTTTCGCCCATATTGTAATATAATTCTGGAGATTCACTCTGTCCTTTGGTTTAGATATTTTTTCTTTCATTATTTTGTGATTACGTTTAAGCACTGGTTAATAGTAGTCGGCGAGTTTCAAATACGAAAATCAAATTGTTAGGTAACTGTTTCTGATATGTTCATCCTGTGTAACAGGAATTTATTTAGAAGTTGGCCATAAACAACTAATTCGATATATTTCATAAGAGGCACATTCGATTGAACTGATTTAACTGAATAATCTGAGTTAGCTGAATATATCACATCAGTTTACCTCAGTTAACTCAGATTATTCAGTTAAATCAGTTCAATCGAATGTGCCTAAGGTAACAGTTTTATAGAAAATCGTAAAACATTGCAAGTATTTGTTATATGAAAGCTCATTATTGTAATACGAGGTTTGGCTTTGACTGTGTTTATTCCACCTTACTAATAGAACGAAAGATTCCCTTGCGCTGCAGATAAATATTTTTGAGATTTTATTTAAAGCAAACGACGTCACCCACCTTTGATCGGCACTCAAAAAGTGTCGCGGAAACGTAATATTTTCAGGACTAATAACAGGATAACTTCCCGCTTTTAAATGTAATGTAACATCACGTGGTTGACAATCCCTTTCTGTAACGAAAAACAAATAAAAATAAAATTAATTAAATACGATTTAAAATCAACAAACACAATATTATTAAAAATTCAAAATAAAGCTTTATATTGTGGCACTGTTCAACCTACAATAATTTATAACTCTTTGACACTGAACATAATAAAATATTGAAAAACTATATAAAATTTCATGTTGTTGTAAAATATAAAATAAACAATTTTTATATGTTTATTTTTCAAATAATGTCAACAAAAACAACAAAATAGAAAAAAGAAAATAAATTAGAAAGAAAAATCACACACAAAATAAACTTTTAAAAGCTTATTACTTTTTTTGTTGTTGTACAAACAAAAGTTCATTAAAAATTAGTTTTGTTTCTGTTATTTTAATTAGAAGAAAATATTTTTATTTTTTATTAATTTAAAATATAATAAAAAGGATTATTTTGCTGATATTGTGTGCTTGTGTGTGTTTGTGTGTTTGTGTAAAAAGTGTAAAAGTGTATGACTTGAAACACGAATAGGGTTGAAATGGGGGAAGAATGGAAAACTCTTGAGATACAAAAAAAAATATATGTGAAATTGTTGGGAGTTTACCATAGTTTTGTTGGCATGGAAAATAGCAAGAGGAAAATTCTTTATTAGGTAATTATGAAAGTGGTTGGTATTTAATTAAAATGAAAGTAGTAATTATTTTAGTTAGTACAGAAATACTCATATCATTTTTGTATTTACATTTTTTTTATTGTTTTGGATGGACTTAAAACAAATATTTGTATTTGTGGTTGTTGGTGTGCAACAAAAGTTATTATAATTAGTTTTGTTAATTGTTTGTGTGGTTTTTAAAGGCACGTGCCTGAAATATGAAAGTGTCTATAAGTGATTTGAATCATCAAAGATTTTTTTTTTGAAATTTAATAAGCCTCTTTGCATTGTTTCTCAAAACAGAACCGGATCATCGATTTGATGAATTATGTCCTTTCTATGCTTCCAAATCATTGGCATGAGTAAAAAATATAGCGATCATATTTGGATCTAATCTAATAATTTATTTTGAATTCTTAAGAGTTTTACCACGATAACTTGAATAAAAAGCTGAGTAAAACTCAGCATTCTAAAAGTCATTCAAAAAGACAAAAACGTAACAAGCAACAGTTATTAGCCATGCACCCAGAGATATGGGTAGGGAATCAACACGCAATCCAGTTTAGTCTTCGGCAGAAACTGACTATCATGGTGCATCTAAGGAGAAGATATCTCACTATATTCTAAATGATTCAAAATCAGATGCTCAGCTTGTCGGTAATGATGGGGACACGGCTGAAAATGTTATTTGTTTGCTAAGTAAGATAAGCCAAATAACACAAGCATGCGAAAGGCCCCATGAAACCTAATGGTAAAAACTGATTCTATTGAAACGATATTAGAGCGAACAAAGAATAGGAAACTTAATGAACGATCGTATCGCAAAGTATCAGATTATTATAAAAATATAAAGATAGAAGTTCTTGAGTTGAAATAATTTTTTCAGGAATAGAAAGTTCTTGAGTTGCTGGGAAACTGGAAGAGACACGCAACCCTGGTTATTGTGGAAAATTCACCGAAGATGGCTGCACGGGGTTCAGTTTCTAGTGCAAACTCAATGCTGGGAGCAATTATACTAACAGAAAATACTGAAGGACAGTGGTGTACGGTCAATAAAAATCGGTCAAATGCGTTGGCATCATAAGACAAATACAAAACAAATATTATTTTCAGCAAGATATAACGATTAACGGAAGTGATTACCAAAAAATCAAGGAACTCATACGTCCCGTGAAAAAAAAAATTTAGAATCAGAACAACCACAGACTGCTCTGAGAACTCGAAGACTTCAGTTATTGTAGAATTTACATCGTTGGCATGCTCATGGTTAGCTTAGTGCATTTTGTGGTAGCTACTGCACGTGTGTAGGTAGGTTTTTTTCGAGTCCACGCCAAAAAGTAGTGATCATTGAAGACCTCAATAGAAGTAGAATGATGAATAAGGGAAAAAAGTGAGGACTTCGTGTCTAGAAATTACCTTGTCATAAAGAATAAGCAGGGAAACCAAACGACGTTCTTGTCTAATGGGAACTGCAATATCGACCTAACAATAGTCAATGTAGCCGTATTGTTGGGTTCGATAAAGTGAGGTGGTGTGCGAGAGAATGTTGTACAGCTAGGGACTACAGATTCATCAGAGTATTCAAACTTGCCAGAGAATTGTTCGTTTGCATGTAGCAGAACTTCAAGATATGCTGAACTTCAAAATAGCTCACGAGGTGAGCTTGGTAAAATTGATGTTCGGGTGCAGGTGATCTCCAAACTGACAATAAGCCACTGTCTGCAATAACTCAACTTTAAAGAAAAGAGTAGCTAAGAACGAAATAGTTGGTGGACCTCAAATCTAAGAAAAGGGCATGGCGGCCGAAAAGAAATGAAAAAACAAAATAGTTAAAGCTGCTACTGTTTAGAAGGTCAAGAAACAAGTACCTCCTTGAAATATTTAAAACCAAGCAAAGTAGTTTCCAACGGCATGTCTCGGAACATGATGAATATAATGTCCCATAGGGAATTGTGTACAAATCTACCGTTGGCAAATCAAAACCTCCAAAAATTTCAAACACCATTAGAAAGTCAAATCGTGTCATTACGGAAACGTGGCATGTAGTGATTGCAATCCCGTGATCCTGGGATCCTGGCTCATATTTGAATCCCATAATCCCGGGATTTCATATATAATTTAATAATTCGCTTAAATTCATTAATTGGCCTAAGTAATGAAATAGTCTAAAAGTGCCTGTAGAACTGTGCTGATCTAATAACTATCTTTATTGAACGAAATAGTGCGATATAGTAGATCGGTAAACCGAACATACAGGCCTCCTCGCGCCTATGGTGCTCTATAGACGGCTTAAGGCACTGACATCAGTTCTTAATGCAAAGAAGCTGTGTAAAATGAATAAGGTTTGTTGTACAAAATTGGAAAATTATTCGTACAATGTTTAAATAAAAAAGAATAAAAAATTATTTGATTCAACTTTAAATTCTTTGAATTTATTTATTAACACTTGGATGGTGATCACAATTTTTCTAGGTGTTGACGTCTTGGTGGTTACAATGAGAAGGGCTTTTATTTTCAATTTTACATATTAAGTACCAAATTATTTAATATTTAATATAGAGGGTCATCAATCGCTAATCTTAATTGCCATTAGATGGCACTACATTATATAATTTTAGGTATAAAACGCATTCCATAATACGTATAGGGATTACATTAGTAGTGGTACAAAATGTCAATAAAGATAGCAAATGTCAGTAGTAACAATAATAATAAATTATAAATTATCTACTGGTAATATTGTTAATAATATATATACATATATATATATATAATAATAATTAATGTGATTTATAGGTAAGTATCTATACGTTAATAATTATAAAGTGAAATTCTACGTTAGTATTGTGTTTCCAATATGCATAACATAATTTGGTTGGATTATCAATTGAAGTTCAAGTTCAAGGACAAATTATGTTATGAATATTGTTTACATATGATTTGGTTTGTTTGTACTAATAATAATTTAAACTAAATTCTAGGTACTCAAGATGATTCTATATAATAACAAGGTAAGTATTAATTAATTGCTAATGTTAATTCTAGGTTTTAGGTTTATGCAATTTAGAATGTATGTATTTCAGGTGGTTTATGTGTTGCAGGTAGAGATGTTATTCCGGGTGAGTATGACTGGACTTATCGACGATTACTGTTGACATACGTGGTTAGTGCTACTTGAACATACCGGCGGGGTTGACTCATCAGAGTCAAAACTTGGGAGTAGCGTGACCTTTGTTATTGGTCGTTTCAGGAACTTGCCATTTGGAAGTTTGACTGTAATAACCCTAATTAGGTTATCCTTTCCAGGATGTACGTCGTAGATTCGTGCTAGTGGCCATTTCGATGGGGGTAGGTGTTCATCACGCAGAAGCACCAAATTTCCTGTTTTTATCTGATGATTCGGTGTGTGCCATTTATGGAATTTATTCAAGGAGGTTAGGTATTCCACTGACCATCGGTTCCAAAATCCTTGTAACAGGGACTGCATCAATTGCCATCTGCTTAACCGATTAGGCTTTATTGTTGTAAGATCTGGTTCCGGTATGTGGGTTATCGGTTGGCCAATCAAAAAGTGGCCTGGTGTCAGGGGATTGAAGTCGCCATCATGAAGGTCCTGTAGAGGCCGGGAATTAAGTAGGGCCTCTATTTGTTTAATAAGGGTAATGTACTCTTCGTAGGTGAGTACGGTCTCTCCAATCACACGGCGTAGATGAAATTTGGCTGCCTTTACGGTGGCTTCCCATAATCCACCGAATGTAGGAGCCGCAGGAGGGATAAAATGCCATTGTATTTTCTCGTCTGTGCACCAACTGATTACATTTGCTTGCGTTGCTTGGTTTAGGTATTCTGCGTAAAATCCAGCTAGTTCCCGTTTAGCTCCCACTAAGTTTGTGCCGTTGTCACAATATATATCGGTAGGGATTCCTCGAACGGCGCAAAATCGCTTTAAGGCTGCTAGGAAACTGTCAGTGCTCATATCCGTGACTAGGTCTAGGGTTGTGGCCTTCGTGGCCATACATACGAAGATGACCATGTAGGACTTGTAGGTTTTACTTCCTCGGAAGCGATGGGTTTTAAGGGTGAATGGACCAGCCAGATCGATGCCAGTTTGTAAGAATGCTCTAGCGGTAGGGGTTACTCGGCAAGGTGGTAATTGACCCATTAGCTGTTGTTGAACCTCAGCCCGATGTCGCTGACAAATGACGCATTGGTGTATTACGCGTCTTATTAGGTTTCTGGCTCGAGGAATTAACAATCTTTGGGCGATGATGCTCATAAGTAACTTCGGTCCACTATGCAGGTGCTTAATGTGCAGTTCTTTCACCATTTGCTCGACTATTGGATGATCTGCTGGCAATATAACGGGATGCTTAGAATCATATGCTAAATTTGCATTCTCCAGTCTTCCTCCAACTCGCATTAGGCCGTGGCCGTCCAAAAATGGAAAAAAAGAAATTAAATTAGAATTTGATGGAATTGGTATTGATTTTTTTATGGATTTAATTTCATTAGTATATATCTTTTCCTGGATATCTCGAAATATTACAAACTCCGCCTCTTGTATCTCAGACACTCTCAATGAATCTAACAAGCGCCGATGAGGTTCCAATTTCAAGTTTCGGCTGAGTCTTAGCAGAAATGCTATTATTCGTGTTAATTTTCGGTATGTTGCCCCCTTTGCAAATAATTCCTCAGCGACGGATTCACGTATCTGTGTTGCTGCAAGCTGGCAACTGATTTTTTCAGGTTTGGTTGAAGGCAATTGAAGTTCTATATTTTCATCAGGAGGCTTAAGGATTGGATCAAGTAGGAATTCGGGACCATTAAACCAAAACTTGTGTTGACAAAATTCCTTCGGCAAAATGCCCCTCGTGGCGCAATCCGCTGGATTTTCTTTTGACGACACATGACGCCACTGGCTACGGTTTGTACATGTAAGAATCTTGGACGTGCGGTTTGCTATATATGTTTTCCAAGCATTGGGTGGTTTAGATAACCAATCTAACGTGATGGTTGAATCTGTATACAAATAAATTTTGGGGTGACTTGACAGGCATAACGATTTTTGGACTAATTGTAAAAGCCGAACAAGAAGAGTCGCAGCATTTAGTTCTAAACGTGGAATCGAGACTACCTTGACGGGAGCCACCTTAGTTTTTGCTGCAATCAGGTTGGTATGTACTATCGAACCTTCTACCACACGAGCGTATATTACGGCTGCGTATGCCTCTTTGGATGCGTCAGCGAATCCATGAAGTTCTAGGGTTTTCGTTGCATATATCCATCGTGGGAACTTTAAATTGGTTAAATCGTTAAGTTGATTACGAATGAAACACCATTTCTCAGCAATATCTCGAGGTAGCTCATCATCCCAGCCAATACCTTTAACCCAAAGCGACTGGAACATAATTTTTAAACAAATAGTTACCGGTGACAATACGCCTAGAGGGTCAAAAATTCGGGAGGTCTCGGATAAAAATGATCGCTTTGTGAATTTGGTTGTCATTGGTAAAGATAGTCGGAAGAAAAAATTATCTTCGATCGGGTCATATTTTATGCCTAGAACAGATATTGATTTGGAATCATCGGTTATTTCCCAAGAGGATAGTTCTCTGTTTTCAATTGGAATGTTATCTAATAAGGCGGGATGATTTGCAGACCACTTACGTAGGTTAAACCCTCCTTGATTGAGCAAACATATGATTTCCTGTTGCAGCTGTAAAGCTGCTTCCAACGTTTCTCCACCTGACATCAGATCATCCATGTAAAAGTCGCGTTTTAGGACCTCGGAGCCAATTGGATATTCGCTCGCGAGCTTATCGGCAAGATAGTGAAGTGATTGAGTAGCCAGGAACGGTGCGGGGCTGGTACCATAGGTGACTGTGGTCAGGCGGAAATGCTGAATTTTGGAACTTGGGTTTTCACGCCAAATAATCCTCTGGTAATCTCGATCATTTGGATGGATAAGTATTTGGCGGAACATTTTTTCGATGTCCGCCGATAGAACAAATTTATGCTTGCGGAATCGGATTAGGATTTCAATTAGATTATCTTGAATAGTAGGGCCTACTACAAGATTGTTGTTCAATGATTCTCCGGACGTGGACTTAGCGGACGCATCGAACACCACCCGGACCTTGGTAGTGCTACTGGATGTTTTGAAAACTGGATGGTGTGGTAAGTAAAATAATTGATTGGACTGTTTCACGATTTCTCGGTCAGGAATAATTTCCATATGCCCTAACGATAGGTATTCATTCATAAAATGGGTATAGGATTCTCTGAGCACAGGATCTGCTATCAATCTTTTTTCAAGTAAATAAAACCTTCGGAGTGCTTGCGGAAAGCTGTCACCAAGGTTTGGTGGGCGCTGGATGAATGGCAACGAGATTGATATACGTTTATCTATATATTTTACATTTTCATTAAATAAGTTCACGGACTTCATTTCATCATCATTCATGGTTGGCTTGGTGGGTAACTCCTCAGTTTCCCAAAACTTCTGGAGCAAGTTCTCTACATTGGACCACTCTAACGAGTCGTTCTTTAACTGAACATGCAATGAATTTAAATGATCATTGGTAAGTGTGGTTGGATCAGCCAATTTAAAGCTTCCCCCAATAATCCAGCCAAATCGGCTGTTTCGCGCGATAAGGGTATTCGCCATATGTGCTACTTTACCGTCAGTCAATGCCTGGAACAGGTGTTCGCAACCAAGTAAGATATCGATATGGGACGGCGTATTAAAGTTGGGATCAGCTAAGGGTTTTAGGGAATTGAAGTATGACTTATCATCATCAATAAACTCCATTGGCAATTTAGAGCAAATGGTAGGGAGGATATATGCTCTTGTACTGATAACATAGTCATGATCTACACAAGAACGGATTTTTAAATTTGATACACCTTTGGACAATCCAGCCTTAGAATTATTCAATGTTTCAACTGAAATGTTAGCTTTTGATCTTGGAATCTTTAAATGGTTTATGCACATTTCTGTGGCAAATGAATGTGTTGACCCTGAGTCGAGTAAAGCTCGAAATTTCGTCCAATTCCCGAAACCATCTTCAATCTCAATTTCGGCTGTAGGGAGGATAGCTATCATACGTCGTTTTGGTTCAACATAATTGGCTACCATGGTTTTAGATTTGGGCGGTTCAATGGATATATTCAGTTTTGGACGATCTGTCCCATGTTGTGTGGTTGTTTCGGAGTAGGCGGATTGTGACACCAAGCATGACGTTTCGGAACTCTGGAGCGAATTATTTAGAGGAAGGTGTAATAAGGTATTATGTCTTTTATTACACTTAAAACAGCTTTTAGTATTTTTACAGCTGGTTACGATATGTTCATCGCTTAAACAGTTAAAACAACGATTTAATTTTTTAATTAGGTCTCGTCGTTCGGTAACATTTTGGTTGCGGAATTTAGAGCAAGTAAATAATTTATGGTTCTCATTAACGCATATCGGACAACGGGGTTCTGGGTTTATGTGGAATGATTTGGATGTGGTAGGTAGGCTCGGCGGATTGTGGCTACGTTTCGAAACTGATTCTCCTATTGCATCAATTCTCTTGGATAAGAATGTCAACAGTTCATCTGTCGTCGGAAACTCGTTTTCTGACGTCTCATATTTCCAGATTCGTTTAGATTCTTCATCGAGTTTCTCAGTAGCCAAATAAATGATCCAAGGATCACGCTCAATCGCTTTGGGACCAAGCGATTTTAATCCACGAATGGTTTCATCCAAATTATCGAACATTTTCATTAAGTGGTTTGAGGAAGGATTCGAATTAATTTTGGGTAGCGACAAAAAATCTCGTATATAGGTTTCAACAATTTGTTTCTTTTTGTCATATTTTTTGATAAGACGTTTCAATGCTTCGACATAGTTCGCGTCATCAACGCGAAAGTGACATACAGACAAGTATGCTGGACCACGTAGCTGTCCCAACAGATATTTAAATTTCTGAGCGGGTGACAGTGACGTGTTCTCATGAACGGTCGAAATGAAAATATCATAGAAGGATTGCCAATTCTTGTAATTACCGTCGAAAGTAGGAAGCGTTAGTCTTGGCAATTTAAAATCAGATTTGAAATTGGTAAGCACAGAATGATCCATGCTATCATCCAACTTGGTAATAGGTTGAAGACTTAATTTACGAATTAATGATTGGATTTTCGTAACCAGTGGGAAGTATTGGTCATCAAGATCTTCCATCTCGGAGACCGCTTCGGAATCTAATTGGAACAGTTTATCTTCGGTAGCGATAAACTGGTTATACAACTCATGCACTTTGGACAAACGAGAATTCAATCCGTCAATATCACAATCCCGATCATTGACAAAATTAGTGATTTTGGTTAATTGACCTTTAATCACGGCCTTACGTTTTACAAGCGCACCGGGGCGATCAAGAGTAGGGTCTAAAGGCATTTTACCGAAACAAATCTGTGTTTAAACGCACGATAAATTTAATGGAATTCGGAAAAAATAAATAAAAACGGTTACCTGGATTTTGGATGGATGGTTCCTCCTTTGGTTGGTGAATTGATAGAACTCCAATAAATCCTTATTTCGATAATCCCTCTTTTGGTATAGGTTAAGTTCGCCACGTGTCGCCGATCCGGCTCGAAGGACCAAACAAACATGTACAAAATTGGAAAATTATTCGTACAATGTTTAAATAAAAAAGAATAAAAAATTATTTGATTCAACTTTAAATTCTTTGAATTTATTTATTAACACTTGGATGGTGATCACAATTTTTCTAGGTGTTGACGTCTTGGTGGTTACAATGAGAAGGGCTTTTATTTTCAATTTTACATATTAAGTACCAAATTATTTAATATTTAATATAGAGGGTCATCAATCGCTAATCTTAATTGCCATTAGATGGCACTACATTATATAATTTTAGGTATAAAACGCATTCCATAATACGTATAGGGATTACATTAGTAGTGGTACAAAATGTCAATAAAGATAGCAAATGTCAGTAGTAACAATAATAATAAATTATAAATTATCTACTGGTAATATTGTTAATAATATATATACATATATATATATATAATAATAATTAATGTGATTTATAGGTAAGTATCTATACGTTAATAATTATAAAGTGAAATTCTACGTTAGTATTGTGTTTCCAATATGCATAACATAATTTGGTTGGATTATCAATTGAAGTTCAAGTTCAAGGACAAATTATGTTATGAATATTGTTTACATATGATTTGGTTTGTTTGTACTAATAATAATTTAAACTAAATTCTAGGTACTCAAGATGATTCTATATAATAACAAGGTAAGTATTAATTAATTGCTAATGTTAATTCTAGGTTTTAGGTTTATGCAATTTAGAATGTATGTATTTCAGGTGGTTTATGTGTTGCAGGTAGAGATGTTATTCCGGGTGAGTATGACTGGACTTATCGACGATTACTGTTGACATACGTGGTTAGTGCTACTTGAACATTTGTAGTAAATTTACCTTAAATTCTTAAATCTATCTGCAGTTTTAAAGTTTTTCAGACATTTTATAAATGTTTTAAAGGTTTTGGCATTCAAATCAAATTCTCAATTTTGATACATTTTTAGTCATGGCAAACTGCAATGAATTTTAAAAACTATTGAATACGATGCACAGTAAGAATTTAAAATTTGTGTTTTGTTTTTATTGTATCGGAGAGATCAGTGGCACTATTCTGGTTATTCCCTGGGAATAGGGAATTGGGGGAAGATTTTATATGTAATTTCTGTTCAAATATTTTTTTACGGCCTATATTAAGAAGAAAAGTTGCAAATATTTATAAATTGGGAATAATTTTTCCATATCTAAATTGGCAGGGAAAATTATTGCCAATTTTATTTTGTTTTCAAAAAAAATACCACTAGATTTTTACCTCAGTATGCCAGAAAAAAAATTCTAAAATAGAAATTACATATAAAATCTTTCCCCAATTCCCTATTCCCAGGGAATTAACAGAATAGTGCCACTCAGAGAGATAAGCCCTTTCTGTTATTTTATTTTATCGGATCGATCCGATACGTTTTTTTCTGTTTTTTATTTTCTCTGACCATATTCTCAGATTGTTATTTTTCCATCTGAATTTTTTTTCAGATATTTCAGAGAAGAAACATATTTGAAATATTTTGACAGAAAATATATCGGACGGTTTTTCGTTTTTTCCTTTGGGTTTTTGCCGACATAGATTTTTTCAAATTTTCCGCTTTTTCAGTTAACTTTTTTGCGAAAAATTTGAAGAACCACATAACATTCGCAACAAACTAAGGGGAAAACGGGTTTTCGTTTAAATTAATAACACGCTAATTTATTATTTTTTCGTGGGAGATACCCAAATTACATATTTGCAGTATAAAACTTGCTAAAACGCCTTTTCAGATAAAATATTATCCGATTTGTCAGATAAATTATCTCTCCGATTTATCTCTGATGTGACGTGATGAAATCATGCAATTTCTGTAAGATTTTAAAAGCAATGACTAATCTGTTAAAAGATTTTCGAAATAAAATTTCCACCGGCAGTATATGTTCATTCACAATTGCTCAATAATGAAATAGTTGTCGAATATAATTTTGACGTTAAACATTCATTTATTTGTGTTTTCAGTAAAAATTTCTATGGGCATTTGGATTATTTTTCGAAATTTATTTCTGTCTGTTCATTCAAATATTTTAGAACAATTGATTTTTCCGATCGGGTTTTCTTGAACTCACTCCTAAATACGTCGCTAGCGGAAAAGAAAGTAAAAGAAGTGCTAAGGTTTGCAAGCACGATATTTTTGATTTGTCAAAAAAGACTAAACCGAAAGTGTAAAATGATTTGTAACAACTCAGTGATACACTTTCGCTCACTCACAAAAACAATTTTATATTATTTATTTCATATAGTCCACGCCCAATTAAATCACAAAACAATAAGGGGATTGCCCATTCTTGCACGCTTCAACTAGTTATAATAATAACATAAGGTTTACCTTATCTACATTACTTTCTCGGAAGTCGACCGCCTGCCATAAAATATAGGATTCTATATATTTTATGTTAACACAGTTTTACCAAAAATATTTTTACAAATTTATGTAAAGTAACTTCTGTTAAAAATTATTTTTTTCTAAAATATGTATTCGAAAAATACAAAATTTTGAATTTTAATTTTAATTTAAATAACAAATTACAGAAAATAACCAAACAATAAATATTTGTTATGTGTCCTTAAAATTATTATTGTTTGGCAAAATAACAAATTTTCTTCTTTTCCAAACTATTCGTCTTACTTGTGTACAGAGAGAATATTTTAAATGTAAATAACAAAACATAAACGATTTTCCAACACATAAAAACATAAGGAATCTGAATTATTTGTAACGAATTGCCATTTTTATATAATAATGGCACCGACCAATTGCCATAAATGATAAACAATGGACTTACATACAAAAGCTTTATATGACCTCATATGATTATTTTAAAATAACTATTATTAGTTAGATATAAAATTTATTATTAGTTTTATGATATTTTTGGTATATAGTCAAGAGCACCAAAACAGTCAAAGACAATGGCTATAAAAAAATAAGCGATAGATTATTTGAATTGGGCAGTTTGGCGCTTAAAGCTCAGTAAATTCGATTTAAATTTATGTTATTAGCTGCGATGTTTGTTGTACAAATAAATTAACCGACTGCAATGTTTTTCTATTATTTTAAGTAATTTATTAGACTTCAACTTTCATTACAATAATATGATAATCATATTGGTTATCTATGCTGTATAATTCTAGTATGCGTAATACCGAAAATTTATCTATATTTGTTTTATATGCAAATTTTTATTGATTGATGGTTGGATTATGCATGTATACAATGCAGACTAAATAGAATCCTTAAATTTATAAATATTGGACATTTTTTACCAAAGCTTTTGTACTAAATAATTTTTATATCGAGAAACTTAGATTTATATGGCATATACATTATTTTAATCCTTTATTAAGAGGATACTCTATATGTCGAAAGACAAAGAAGCGCCCTTCTTAACAATTGGTCTTCTAGTTCAACTCTCTGTCATCTTTTGATCGTAATTTTATTGTTGCGTCCTTTATTAAAGTACATTATATGCTTTAGTAAAAAATAACGGTGTACGTTATTTTTAAGAATTTTTCAATTTAAAACAGTTCGAAAATGTATACTTTGGAGTGGAATTAAATCAATACAATGCATTGTGGTTAACAATATTTTTCAGCTTTTTGTCCGGCGCGTAAATGAACAACGATGCTGGTTTGTCAACTCTCGAACACGCGACGTACAACTGACCATGAGGAAAACACTTTTTCGGGGTTTTCCGGAAGTTTCCGACCTCCGAGATTTTCCAGTTTTTCTCTTCTAAAAGACCATCTGGATCGGATACGCGCGAAATTCCGTACAAAAATGTCATTTTTCGAGTTTGCCGATTTTTCCATTTCCTGAAAATTAGAAACAGCAAAAAAAAATTAAGCCAAATCGGTTCAGCCGTTCTTAAATGATGCGTTAGAAAAAAAATCAATTTTCTTCGGGTTTTTCTGGAAGCTTCCAAGTTTTCCACTCAGATTTTCCAATTTTTCTCTTTTAAAAGACCATTTGGATCGAATACGTACGCAATTTCGCAAAAAAATCATGGCTTGATTTTCCAAATTTTCCAACTTTTCCGGTGGATTTTCAACATTTTTTCTCGTAAGAACCATCTCCTGGGAATTGGGAACACATCAAAAAAAGATTGAGTCGAATCGTTTCAGCCATTCTCAACTGATGCGCTAGAAAAGAAATTCAATTTTCTTCGGGATTTTCCGGGTTTTCCAATAAGATTTTCCAATTCTTCTCTTCTAAAAGACCATCTGGATCGGATACGTGCGAAATCCCGTACTAAAACATCATTTTTCGATTTTCCAAATTTTCCAACTTTTCCGGTGGATTTTTCCACGATTTTCTTTCGTTAGAACCATCTCCTGGTAATTGCAAATACACCAAAAAAAAATTGATCCTAATCGGTTAAGTCGTTCTCAACTGAAGTGCTATTCAGTGATTTATAAAGTCAACTGAGAGCAGTTACTTCACAATTTCCTTAGTAAAATAGGGCGGAGTACCACCAAGAAGCCATAAAACATGAAGTTTTCAAAAATAATTTTACTTTCTTTTAATTAGTAAAATAAGGGAGACCATGAAGTTTCTAGCAAAAAATAACACGTATACGTATACAATTCCAATTGGAAAAAATGGCGGAAACAGAATTTTTATTGGATGCAAATAGATATCAAGAGCAGCCATATTGAATTGTTTTAGTATTTGTGATTTAGACTGTTAATATTTTATAAATGTAAATTAGTGAAAATTTTATTAAAAATTATTATTATATTAAATAACATCATAATTTACATAATAAAAATTAAAAAAGATAATCAATACAAAATATATAAGAGAAATATATAAATAACTTAAAGAAAAAGTTACAAATAAAAAAAATTAAAGCTTTATCAAAAAAAAAAAAAAAAAAATACCAAATATGTTGATTGCACTTTTTCACTCAAAATATTTAGTATTTTATCAATTTGGGACCATAACAAGTTTTGGAATATGGTCTTCTGGGACGAAACTCTTGAATTTCTTAACCGATTATGTTGGAATTGAGTATGTTGCATGGAAATATGATCTCCTAGGACTGAAATTGGGCATTGTGGATGAAATGAGATATTCCAGAACTTCTTCCAAAAATCATTTAATAATCCCATTTCCATCCAACATACCCAATCCCTTCATAATCAGTTAAGAATTGGTCGAGTTTTGTCCCAGGTGGCCATATTCTAGAATTTCTTCCAAAAATCATTTAAGAATCTTATTTCCATCCGGCATACCCAATCCCATCATAATCGATTAAGAATTGAACGAGTTTCGCTCCAGATGGCCATATTCCAGAATTTCTTCCAAAAAATGTTTATGAATCTCATTTCCATCCAACAAACATAGTCCTTTCATAATCGGTTAGGAGATAATGAGTTCTGTCCTAGGTGGCCATATTCCAGAATAAGTGCAAAATCTATAGTCGATTAAATTCAAAAACATTCGGGTTTAAGGGACATTCGGATTTAAGGGACTCCCCAATTAGTCCGTTAAATCGAGGTTTTATGTATTAACAGCTGTTCAAAGTTGAAGTAGCACAGTATTTTTTTTTACACTGGAAAAATTGAATATCGCGCAGTGATAAAATTCTACAGTCGTGTAAAATTGTTTAAATTATCACTTATTCGAATGAAAATTTATTACAGCCCTCATACCCAATTCAGTGCAATTATTATTCACTCTACATTACATTACATCAGCCACACACTGAAAATAAATTTAAAAAATTGTAAAACCTTTATATAAACGTAATGATCACCCTATAATTTAATAAAACGGCATGTAAGGGTATGTAAATTGTAACAAGTTCGTGTGTGATTATTACGTGTACCAGGGGACAATTCAATTCATTATAATTTACTATATGGACTGTTGCAATAATAATAATAGTTAAATGATTTTCGTGTGTATGTCATTTTGTAATAAATTCAAGGGTGGGATTTACGTATACTAGAAGATTTCTTTTTTAGTGGTATATATATTTTTTCATTTATCTACAATTAAGGAGCTTAGGGCGTCTACTAGGCTGGACGATCGAACTCTGTCGAGTAGTATTGCTTTAATTTCCACCATAAACGTTGAGCTTTGTATTTCTTTAACTCTCTACTCCAAAGACCTTCTTGATATGTCATTCGGTGACATGCTCAGCTTGCGACCAATTCATGCCCATTTACGCTTATTTATTTCGGTCATAATTAATGCTTGATTCGTTTGGCTAAAGAGTTCAACATTCTCCAGACTCCGCAAGTTTCTTAAGCTTGTGTAGAGGAGAAATATACTTTGCCAATTTTTGCATTCTCCCAGGTCACCTTTCTTAGGAATCATCTTTCTTAGCGAAACCTTCCTTTTATTTTCGCGGTATTCTACCGAAATTCCATACTTCTGTAATTAGTGGTATTAGAGTTGTTGTCTCCTTTTAATATTTCAGATGGTATATTGTCCATTCCAAAGACCTTCTTATTCTTCATTACTTTATTTTGTTATTCTTCATTTTAACAATAAAGAAATGGATGTTGATAGCTTCGTTATTAGAGCAGGTTTTTAATTCGAAGATTTGCATTTGTGACGTTCCTTCCAAAGTATTTCTTCCATCTCATAAAATGTTCTTCATGTGTTGTTAAGAAATTTGGTGGTGCCGTTTGGTGGTATATGCTTTTAAGATTTGTTTCCACTGTTGATCTATCTGATGGATTCTTCATTGGTTTGGTGGTTGAGCATGGACGCTTTGCAGCAAGTGTTTCTCCCTTAACCTGTCGGTGTTACATTTTTTCTGATTTTCATTGATGCGTTTTACTATGCGGCACGTTTAATTTGAAACTTGATATTTCGAGTTGGTGATCACTGGGAGTGCCTGCAACTCTAATTGCTGTGCCATCTTTTAGTGACGTAAATAATTTCTTATTGATCATAAAAGTAAATTTGGCTCCTTCCATGTGTACTTGTATACATTTCTGTGTGGAACTTTACTGCCTCCTAAGAATAGCTGTTATGAATTGCGGATTTGTGACGCAGGAGTGGACGAGACGTTCTCCATTGTTATTAAACAAATATAGTCAACTTTTTACTCATGCCGATTGTCATGTAGGCTTTGTTGTCAGAAAATATCGGGTAATTTCCTTTCACCACTTTTTTCCATCTCACTTCACTGATGTGGAGAATTTCGATTTTGTTACATTTCATTTCTTTCACATGGTTCTGGAATGGAAGTTGTTGTAATAGGTCCGATTTCATGAATTGAACATTTAAACATACCTCCACGTTTTAAGGTCCCTAAAGTCTGAACCTATTGTTTTTAGAGACATGTGTGTATAGGCGTGTGAACAAACGTTCGTTAACTTTTTTAACTCGCATATCTCGAGAACCCGACTCCAGGCCAATTTCATTCGACGCATAATTGTGTCCCAAGTAAACTAGTGTTTCTAGTCGATAAGGATAACCAATAGGAAGGTAGAAGTGTAGTTGTACCCACACATCTATTAGTATTTGTGTTTGAAATCATATTGATTTTAATGAATGATTGGCCTAAGTGGTGAATTCTAGCGAGCTCATAGGGCTGTTAAGTAATGCATATACTATGGATTGCCGAAGGATGTTTTGTGTCATTCCATTTTTGACTTTTTCTTTGGTTGGTGATGAAGTTGTAGTTGTGTAACCTATCCATGCCGCTCATGCTCCACCGGTTTTTTGGTGGATGCTGTTCTAATAAATTAGAGAGTAGGGACCACACATTTATGGGTTTGTGCGGCTGCAATAAATTTGAGCGTGGTCATTACGTATATAAGAAAACAATTCAAAGTCTTATAGCGATTATAGCGATTTTTGTGAGAGCGAGCTAGTGTAGCGGTTTCGAGGGTATTTTATTAAGTTCGAATATAAAGGTATTGTATGTTAATAAGCTCAGCAGTAATTCCTGTTTTGAGGTGTAGTTTTCATTGTTAATGTTAAGGGATTGTGCTGCTGTAATAAAATCAAAAGTGGTCATTATGTGTACAAAATTTGACTCGATGTATTACAATTTAGAGAACTGGTCTGTTGTAGCAGACAGACTAAAAGAGATATGTCATTCTTTATAAACGTAAAAATTGAAACTGCAAGTTCATTTTCTGTAAATCTGTGGCAATTCAACAAAACCACTTATCTATGTGTTAGCTACTTTTCAGGGGACCAAATATAAATTTTAACTTAATTTGTGAAAAAATTATGGGGCATATCTAAACTATTTTTGGATCCATGGTATCAGGGTTTTTAAACAACGTTTATTTACACCTTCAAGCACTTGAAGCACTTTGGGAAATCCCCAAAATTTTTAATTAGCATTTAGAAAAAAAACGCTTATATAGATTTAAGTAAATACCAACCGCAAAATTAAATTAAAAATAAAAATTTATTTCAAGATAAGTGTTTATTCTAAATTTATTTTTGATGTTACAAATAAAACTATTGTTTTAAATTTCATTTATTTCATGCTAAAATATCAACAATTATCAAATAAGTGGTTTTCAATAAATACCAATAATGATTTAATAGACATAAGTGGTTTTGCTTTTTGCCTATATCTCGTTCAAAAGTAGTTGGATTTTGATGAAAAATTGAAGGAAACGAAAAAACGGAAAATACTATTGATTAGAATATAGTTCGACATAACCACTTATCTCAACTTAAGTGGTTATGTTAAATTACCACAGAAATAGTCGCACAGAAACAAAAAAAATTATTGCGTCTATACATAATTAGCCGCGGTTATTAAATATTCGTTTTTTTTTAGAAATAGTACAACAGCTAAAGGAAATTATCTATGCAGGAGAGCATTACGTTAAAATATGACGTTACAATGTGCTTGTATTGCAGTGTACCGTATTCGTCGAAACTTAGCGTACTTAGCATACTTCTATTTGTAGCTTAATGAGAAATGTAGTAAATTTCTAGCGAACTCACAAATTTGTAAATAATTTGTAACAAATTTTAGTTCGGGTTTTATTGGAGTTGGCTCTAAGTGCTGTTGCCGTATTAGGGTCAACGATTTTACTTCAATTAATATGCCAATTTTACTTCACCGAATTTTAGTTTGCCGAACTATCCAACTTGCCGAATTTTATTAAAAACTAAGATTTTATATTTTCTTCCTTGTATAGAGATAGAGCTGCCCCATTCGTGTATCTAATTATATAACCGTGTTCGCCAAAGCCACTCCAGATACTGCAAATCTTGTAATTGTTTTGTGAATTTAAATCACTTCTTTGTGCCTATGTCATAATTGTGCCTACATTTTGCACAAATTTGCCCTTCAATTAAAAACTAAGTACGGAAGGTTAAAATTTAAAATGAAATTGTTAATTTGAATAAATGAGTAATGTCGTAGCATTGTCTGATGAACTTCGTCCACTCACTAATTAATTTAATCCATCCTGAAGAATGTTCGTAAAGCACTTTTGATTGTCAAATAAAAAATAATAGGTGGCAAATTTGATGAACGTCTGAAAAAATATTAGGGACCAAGCCGGTAACTATACCGTGGATTGAAAAATATATTTGAACAAACATATAAATAACATATGATTCGTTAAAATCACCCAGTCGCAACTTTGTTACTGGTTACCACCAGGAATCAAACCCGCGATCCCCAAATAACGGACCAAGCACTTTACCTGCTAAGCTAATGAGGGACAGGAAAATCACTAAGTATAGGCTTGACGTAAAATAACAAATCTACTCACATCATTTAGCCACTTTACGAATATTTTTACAATTTGAAAAAAAAAACAATTAAGGCCAATCAGTTAAAATTACTAAATTAATAAATAGGTGAGTAAAATTCATCAATTAGGACAATTCCATTTTATGGCAAAAACTATTTATTTAAATAGACAGCTTGGAGTGGTTTTCGAATATTCTTCGACTGTAATTAAATGTTTTTTGCAGAAATCTTAATATTAAGGAATGCTACAATATGGCGAGCCGTGGGGTAGGCAAAACCAATAATTGGGCGGGCCTCTGTAACATAAGGACATTTATTTAAATTTTAAATTGCGAGCTATTTAGGAATACTCTTATGATTTAACTCAAAAGATTTCAGAGAAATGTTAATATTCTGTACTTGCTTTAATGGGGTGGGCAAAGCTTGTTCAATAACTAGGCTACCAAATATCAACACGCGCATATTTCTAATGTTAACTTATTTATTAAAATTGACAAAAAGGGTGCTTTACAACCTTCTAGTAATTTAAGTCAAACGCTGCCAGAGAAACTTTAATTTGATTTTCATTTCTTTAAGTGAGCGGGTAAAACAATAATTGGGTGGATAAAATATTTCAGCATATTTCCAACAAAGCCTTAGCGGGTTGGGTAATATTTTTTATTTGCTTGCCCAATTGTTGATAGTTCTTATAATTATTATAAATACATAATTCAATTTTTTAAATTAGACTTTTGGGTTGTTGACCCATTTAATTTTAAATTTTCGTTACATTTTCAATTATAAAATCATCAGAACGGTGTAAATTTGTGTATAGACAAAATTTTAATTGTTAGATATATTAACTGTGTATAATATTATTTATTTAGAATGATTGTCTCGAATAAATTTAGAATTGGGTCCGGCATTCTATGATAAATAGCTCTATGAAAGCACTCGTATACGAAATTTTTGTATCCCACGCACTATTACGATGTGATTATCCCCAATAAAATAATATTAATCAAGCATTTTCAAACAATCACCTTTTCTAAAATAAAAATAAAATTTGTGTAAAGCTCGCTCGATGAGCTTTTTTTTATTATTGTTTCGTCTATGTATTCATTCGTTCATTTCGTTTTATAAGAAACAATTTTTATTTTTATTATTTCTCATCAATTTCCCAAACCTTCTTGCGAAAATATATAAAAATAACAAAATCATCAAATTTTATTGTGCCACAACTTAATACATAATCATTATTATCATTATCATGTTCAAAAAATACTTTTCCTCGTTTTCTTTACATTTTCCTATCATCCTTGTTGTATTTTATATATATATGGAAGGAAATTGAAAAAAAAAAAAGAATGTTTACTGATAAGAGGATGAAAGTAATAATGGCAATAAAAAATCGAAAAAAAAAAATTAAGAACACACACACATATACATACATACGTACAAGCTCTAATATGAAAAAAAAAATCATTTTATTTATTCCTCTAATTTTGTTTCGACGAAAGTGACTGGAAAGAAGGAAAAACCATTTTTTGAAGCCAACATAAAAAAAAAAATCCTTCCAACATATAATAAGAATGATTACAGGAGGAAATATTTTGTTACATTTTTGATTGTGTTTTGTGATGGAAATTGATCGATTTTACAATTTTTTCGTTAAATTTTATTTTTTTTGGTTGCGGTGTACAACATAAGGGTTTCGAGCATGTTTTTAAATAAAAAGATAAATTTCTAATAAATATAAAAAAAGTGAAAATAATCTTGTTACACCTATGTATGTTGAATTAAAGAAACATATTACCTTCGGGAGCAAGGGAACACACAAACGCTAGGATGAAAATCTTTATATATGCTTTGTACACCTACCCAACGTACGTTAATTTAATATTGGAAAAGATACCTACGAATACGTAACATATTTTAGCTAAGCAGAGATACAGCATATTTGTGGGTCTTCCAGGAAAATGTGTCGGTATAACGAATATTTTGATTCAAATTATTTTCTAATTTCCGACTTATTTTTTTGTGTTATCATATATATTTTTATCTGACGTTGACAAACGTATTATACATTTATATATCTTAGAAATTTCTAAGTAAATATATGAGTGTATGGGATCAAAACCCATATTTCAAAATTCTATTGTAAGTATGTGGAATAATATAAAAGAGCTTATTATGTGGAAGCTATAGGGACCAAAAAAAGAAAAATATTTCGTTATAATTCATTGAGCTTCATTTAATTTGATATTCGTCTTGGCTGTACACCATTGTAATATGAAGTATAGACACAGAAAAACCATATAAGTGATTCGGTTGCATATTCCAAATGGAGTGGAGATAATAAGTTTCATTAATTAAATTTCAAGGCAATGGGATGTGGCGTAACTGTAAATAAATTGTAAACTGTACACGCATTTTAATAAAATCTGGGTACAGTTAATCAATTAACAACTATAGACATATATCAGTGTGGTCCGTTTTTGTCAAATACACAAAAAAATAATTGTCTTTAAGGAATCCAATTTCTTTTATTTTTATCACTACGAGTTCCGGTATTGATCTTGGTTGTCGGATGACACTGTAATTTTTTATGAACTCAAAAATGAGCTAAATATGCTATCTACTATTCAACAGTTATTACTGATAATAATGGAAGAAAATGGTAATGAATTTGTGCTTTTACCAGCAGCGCTAGTGAAAGTTGCAATTAATTTTGGAAACTACCATTACTACGTGCTATTATAAATTTTTGCACAATCAAGTTTCATTACTTCAAGTGCAGCAAATGATCTAAAAATTTAGCACAAGTCAGTCCCGGTTACAATATTCTAGCCTTGAAAGATTAACTTTTGGGAGCAGATTATTATGCGGATATTATATTACCTGATGTGTTAATGCAACATTTGAAGAAGAGAAGTTTGAGCTACGTTTTCAAAATACTGAAGACAGATACATTGTAAAGTAGCCAATAAACTGAACTACATTATGAGTCATATTAGGTGATTCAAAAATATGGAAACGGGAAGGGTTTACATTTGAAAAAATGCCTATAATAAAAAAGGGAGAGCTAGCTAACCATTACAGAAAGTTCATGAAAGAATATGAAAAGCTCGGACACTTGCCAAACGTGTCAAAGCAACCAAACCTAATGTTACCTACTACATGCTGCATCATGCTCAAAACATAAGAGGGATATTTGATGTCTCTGCAAAAACAACTAGTAAGAAATCACTAAATTGTACATGCAAACGGATGATTTAATAGAATGCGATACTATAGAAGAAAGTCCGAAAATTTAAAGTCAACTAATTTGGCTGCTCTTAAGTGGCGTGGTTTGTTTTAATACGAGGAAGCGACAACACCGGAAAAGTATTAATCAATGAGAGTTAGAGCACAGAGACATATAAAATTGAAGTTAAGCGCCCATTAAAGCTCTGGAACTTCTAATGCAGATATCTTTGACTTCAACAGGACTATGTTTGGCACTAGCCAATTTCGGCACAGCAACAAATGGGAACGTACTTTCTACGACAATAAAGTTATTTGATCCTTTAGAGCCAGCCAAATCAAACGTTGCAAACAGTTAAGGTGATATAATCTTGCACTTAATGCAACAAATATCCAGTTTTATAAAATTAAAGAAAATTATTAAAACTGGAATCAACTTCATCAAAAGGCGCAGAAAAGAGATAACAAATGAATTTGATTTATGCAAAGCAAAAACAACCGTAATAAAGATTCATACCCAGCGCACCTGGTTCACGCCGGGATTACTATAAATAAAAACAGGTAAAGGCAGAGGGTTTACAAACTTGCAAAGGTTATATGGTGATATTCATCAGTCTTGCAACCAAAGCGAATCATAAAGAAGTCTTGGTAGAGAATAACATTTTGTCGTTTTTAAGAGATTAAGCATAGAACGTGCATTATAGAATGACATATATAATGATAATGCAACAAATTTTATAGAGCCAACAACCACCTGAAAAAGATGCAGCATGCATTAGGGCCGTTTTGAAAATGGTCGTGGGGAACACTTTACTCAAATATAAGCAATTAACAACAGTTCTAAACCAAAGCTGTGTTGCTTTCGTAAATCCCGCTTAGCTTAACTCCAGAATCTGAAAGCAAAAACTTTTGGCTTTAAATTTTTAATGTATTTTAGTTTTTCATTTTATTAATATTTATTTTATTTTATTTTATTTTATAAAATAGAACAAATTAAATTCGGTATTTTGCTTTTAAATAACAAATGCCAAATGTCTTTTTTTACAATAAGATGACAACCCTTCGAAAAAAATAAACACCATAACCAAAAAATGGTTTTACTTCCCCTAAACCTAAAAATTCTTTGGCTTACAAGCCAATTCGGTTTTATACAATGCAATTGTTGTTGTAATCTTTTTCGGCTTTGCGAAAGCAACGCACTTCAAATAGAAGCATTGCTACACTTCAGTTTCTATGTCCAAACTCAAATCATGTAACTGGTTTATGAATAACTACAGTTCCTGAGATGATCTAAGTGATGAATAACTTCGGAGATTACAGCAAGGTTTATTTATTTATTTAGTGGAAGATTATTTACTTCCTTCGAAATGGGTGCGATTTCGAATTGTTGGAAGTCATCAGGATACAGATGGATTGCACTTAGCTCGAGAAATTATGGTCAAATGAAACGTGAACAGTATCGAAACATATGCATGCGTTCAAACATTAATTTTCTTCTAAATAAAAGAGACAACTGCAAGAAATACATTCAAACTGTGTGATACGCTTACAATATCAGGGGCACTATTCTGGTACTTCCCTGGGAATAGGAAACTGGGGAAAGAATTTATATGTAATTTCTGTTCAAATATTTTTTTTCTGGCCTACTGAGGAGAAAAGTTTGATGTAAATATTTATAAATTGGGAATCATTTTTCCATACCTTCCATTCCCAATTTAATTTTGTTTTCAAAAAATTTAACACTATAGCATTTTACCTCAGTATGCCGGAAAAAAATTACCTACAAAGAAAAAAATTACAGAAACTACCTATAAATTCTTTCCCTGTGGCACTATTCTGGTGTTCCCTGGTTTTGAAAATTTTTGCACCAAACTAATTTCCTCAGTAGGCCAGCAAAATACAACTTAGACAAAAATACTATGAAAATATTTTTCCCAATTCCCTATTCCCAGGGAAAACCAGAATAGTGCCACTGGTCGTATATCATTTAGTAATAAAATGCAGATCACAATGAATAAAGATCATGAATGAGGTTTATCAAAAATTACGCCTATTGAGGCGTCCATTCAACAACGTAAGAAACATTTAGATGTTTCGGTGCGTGAATATCATCAATACATTGCGATATATTGCTTCTTCCAGCGGTATATTTATTTCAGTTCAGACAAATTGTGCATAAAAATACATTAATTATGTCATTTTAATTTGAATAAAATAAATTACCAACAAAAGCGCCTGCCCTCTTTAATAGACCCCACCTTGACGTTAGACATAGCTGTTTAAAAACAAACAAATGGCTTTGATAAAATTTTCTGAAAGAGAGTTCTCAACCAATTACAGTGGGATTTAAGAAAAATCAGTTTAAAGCATCATGCGGTAGGGCCTGTGTTTAAAATAATAAAATAATAATTCGCATGGTTTTTATAAAAATTGGTTAGGGGAGTGTTCTTGTGCCAGAAATCGACTGCGATATATCCTTATTTCGAGGAAAAGCGTTCCATAAATTTTTTGCAGTTGATGATATTATTGGTGTGAAAGAAAGAGGGGTGGGAGGGGCAGGGGTGGTCTCGAAGGCCAACAGTCGATTGTGGTGAGTACGAATATCATTGAAACTCGTTTATGTTCTTGGTGCACTTAGAATCCTGTTTTGGATATTTTTTCCCAACATTATTCAACATAGTGAATCATCATAAAACATGATGGCTCCACACAACAAGACGTAACATGGGGGTCCCACCGGAGGACACTTATAAATAAATTTTCTGGGTGACAGGACTTCTTGTAGTAATTTCCTGACATTCGGAAATACTGAAAGGGCCTGGAATAGTGCAACAGTATGTTATTCATGTTTTGTGATTTTGGATCATGTTGCGAGATGTTGGGCAACTTAATGGGGCATGTTGTAACTTATTGCGTCATGCTCCATCATGTTGCGTCGTATTTTGTTGCGTAGTTGCGATGATTTCCTTACATCTAAGGCGTTGTGTTACATCATGTTTCGTAATGTTGTGTTATGTTGCTTTCTGTTTCCTTAGTTCAGTTAGCTATATGTTATATGTATGGTTGCTGCGATGTAAATTGTATTTTCTAAAATGTTAGAGTGTTTTGGATACCTCGTCAAATAGAGCTGCTTCCCGCTACCGGCCACGATGCTTGAAGCTATACCGCAACGACTTATCCAAGTTTTAACTAATGCGTCATCGATAGTTTCTGCCTAGATGTTCGGTATTGGTGTTGCTTCAGGCCAGCGATGGTGGTAAAGGCCTTATGTTATCGATGTGAAGCTCATCGAATCGTGTGCGATGGTCGCTTCGTTCGTGCTAGTTTAACTTTTAAATTGCTTTGTTACTTTATACCTGTTTTTGGGTCAAGAACGTAGTTCCAATTTGTTTTGCTGCGCTGTTGCTCTGATACCGTTATGAAAAACGTTATGATATGAATCGTAGATTTACCTACAGAATGGTTTTAGAATGAATGGGCGCTGATTACCAACTAAAACATCACACAAAATTTTTCGGTTCCAAAGGCTGAGCATTTTTGAAAGATCAAAGTTGAATTTCGGTAATTGAGGCGTAATCAATCGTGCTCTCGATATCGGTTTGTTCAATACGTGAAGGTTATCTGCTACGATGTTACAGTCTCTGGAAATGTGCTGAATATATCTGAAAGGTATTGCAGATAAAATCTAAAGTTTGGCGTTGTCTTAGTGAAATTTTGTCCAGATTTTGGCGTAACGAAAATGTCAATGGTTCATGGTCGGAAAATAAAATCAATTCTTGAATTTCGTTACAATTTTTTCGTAAGTATTGCAACGGGTTTCCGAGTCGTGTAATTTATGAGAATGGTGGTTGCCAACCGGATTTTTAAAAATTTTAGTATTTTATTTCAGCTACAGTTTTATATTTAATTTTATAATTTTATATATGGTTTGACGATTTTGGTAAATTTTTGTTTTACATTTGCATATTTGATTTTATAATTTTATATTTTAAGGCAGACAAGTTTTCATATCAGGAGTTTTGTGAATGCTGATTTTTCGCATTTTATTTGGGATCGTTTGAGTGGTTTGAGTGCCACTACACATGTATACATTATGTGCGTAGAATTCGCTCTTTAATTTATTTTTAATTTTTTTATTTTTTAAATTAAGAGATTTTCGATTAAATTTGTCGAAGTGTGCAGTGCCAAAATTTCTGAACAATATTTTTTTTTATTAATATGCTGTCACATTTCAGATTATTGAACAGAATTTGATAAAAGTGACCCGAAACAAAAAAGGACGAATTGGAACAATTAAAATTTGAAATTGAAAATTTTTGTACTTGAAGCCAGAAAAAGCTTTCAACTCAACGAAATTTAGCCATAAATTCAAAGCAAAGGGTAAAATGGGAAAAACTTTCCAATTGACTTTCAAACTAACTTTCAAATAAGTATTTTTCCAAATAAGGCGTCCTTTATTTCTCGAAATTGTTCTTTATTGCTTTTATCATATTGTTTTCCATATGTTTACCACTAATTTCATTACTTAAATGTTACCTAGATTTTATTTTAATTTTAAACTGTAAAGTTTGTAAGCTTTTTCAAGCTTACGTCGTATCACGTGATACGTAGAATGTAGATGATAAAATTCCAGTTACTCATATGGCGTAATCTATTTATTTAATACAACTAAAGTAAACACGTCTTATAAAGAACATACGTAAGATAATACATCTTAAATCGTAACATCACTTAAAAGTAAGTCAACATAAAATCTAAACACCTGAATATGTGTACATGTATATGTGTGTTCTTGTACAAACACTATAAAAACCTTAAAACAATCAGTTTTTATTTTTCGTTGTGCGGTTTTCACCCATTTCCACAGAAAATTTTAATTTTCCTTTCATTTGTTCAGAACAAAAACCAAAACTGGAAAAACACACAAAATTGATTTTTATGCTGAAGGCATGAAAGTTTTTTTATTTTTTTGGAAAAACCGTATTTAATTGAAAATATAATAAAAAAGCTTGAGATGAAAAAAAAATAAAAGTTTTCAATAAGAAAATTCTGTTGTCGTATCGTATGTATATGTTTAGAGCTAGGTATAAGAAAGAAAATATTTGTACTTACGAAAGGCACTTTTGGTTTCTTCGTAAGCTTTAAAACTAAAAAGTGCTGTACGTGTATCGATCGGTATACGGAAATGTAATATTGAGACATCCTTATACGCTGTATATTTAAGTAATGTGTTCGATGGTAATCGCACTAATGGAATTGGTTGTCCCTGAGTATTAATTCCATTATTATTATTATTACTATTACTATTGCTATTATCACTATTACTTGCTGTTATATTACTAAATTCACTACTAATATTATTATTTAGTGGTGTTGTCGTTTGTAGTGTGTTTAGAGTTGATGTTGATGTTGTTATGGATGGTGTTGTTATTACGCCAATTTGATATGCTTTTGTACATGTGAAAGCATAAAATAGAAGTGTGGCGCCTATCAATGTGCTTTGGTAATAGAATCTAATAATATTTGAGCAAGCATCCATATTACGTATATGTGTGTGGATGGATGTGTGTGCGGTTTAGATTTTTTATGTAAATATTTGAAGTTTTTTTTTGTGTGTGTGTTATTTTCCCGTTTCTCTACTATTTCTCGCTTGATTTTCCTCTTTTAATATATTTTCCTATCGTATCTATTTTCAATTTTTCATTTAGATATAATACACGGTTGTTATACATTTATGGGATGTATGTTTCTATATATATATATGTTATGTATGGAATGTAATGTACTAAAGTTTAAATATTAGTTTTTGCTATTATTTGTGATGCTTGATGTGTTCTATGTCACTATCATTTTATTATTCTAATGTTTATTGTTGATTGAGCATTGATCTGAAATGAAAATAGAGAAAGAAAAAAGTTTTAATTAATGCAGTCAATGAATTTATTAGCATAGTTTTATATACTATGGAGCAGTGCTGTGCAACGCGTTTTTCCTATGAGCCATTTATTTTATTCGGATACATATGGATACATGACAAGGCGGTTATAACATATTAAACATTTTAACTGCGAGCAAATATTTAAAACGAGCAAGGATTTAAATATTCGAAATATTTGCGAACCACGTTAATTAATTATGTAACACAAGCAGCGTCATGAAAATAAAATAACGAATAATAACCACCGAATGAAAAATAAAGTTAGTATTCATTAGATGCCGTAAAAAGATTAAATTCATAAATTGAACGATGTCTATGAAATCTGGTATTAATAAAATCTCTAAAATAAATTCGGTATTTTTAAAAAACAGAACAGGCCGTTTCATCATTAGCAGAACTTAAACCTAGTGCGAAACATTTCCTGCAACAAAAATCCCATACATCAATAATTTTCGGTTGGGTACATACGGGAAAACAAGCACCGATGGCTAAGCCTTTTCAACACAATATCACACCAGATTAATCTGTACGTCAGCAATATGCAGTTCTAGACAATTTTCCAGATACCAATCGTTGCAACAAGCAGCGACAGAAACATTATTATCTAAACGTTAATTCACTGAGGGAGGTGATAGTCCTCACCAGTGAATACTCACCTTTTTTGTTTTTTTTTTCTTTTGGTGTCGGTTTCCATAAAATTAATTAAATAGTCTAACCAACACGTATTATTTTTCTGTTGTACGCAACCACAATTGATGTAATAATTCCGGTTGCAATATTTAACATTTATCGCGTTAAATATTAAATTAAATCCAATTTAATACAAATTTGCGACGTTTTTGACCAACGTCTGATAATGGTTGAGACAATGAAGCAGGTGTCCATATTTTTATTACAACTAACGTATATACATACTATGGTCACATAATCGCGGCTGTCGATCCTCAAACAGTAAACTGCGTTCGAGATAAACCTCTGATGTGTTGATTCGCCATTTTTCAGAGAGATGGAAACGTTATCCACCGCGGACAAGTTACTGAACCGGCTTTGTGGAACTTGTAGTTGCAACGACTTCCGACACACGCACAAGAGATATTATCGTGTATGGATGATTCAAAATTGACTCAATTAGCCAAAAGAGCCAACAAAATTGTTGAAGTGCTGACACCGATTAAAAAAAAAATAACAGCAATACACAGCAAAATGATTCAGTTTATCATGTCATCTCAATAATTACGAAATCGGTCGCTTTATCATATAACGGATTTATAAAACAAAATTCAATTTTTAGTTGACACTGGGGCTGTGGTTTCGATAGTTCCAATAACAAATTCCCAATCGATACATACGGATACAAAAATTACATTCTTAATATCGTACTTCGTAGACCTTTGAGTTGGAAATTTATAATCGCAAAGGTATCGATGCATATTAGGTGCCTACTTCTTATCAGATTTTGGTTTAGTAGCCAAGGTCCAGCTCACATGATAAAGCACGTTAAGAGCATAATTGGTACGTACAAAACGACCAGCTAAGTTGATGAACTTTACATCGACATTATAGGGTCTTCACCGCCGTCAGAAGTCAATATGTACTGCTTAATGCTAATTGACTGATATACACGCTGGGCTGAAGCAATACAAATTCCGAACATTAGGACAGAAACTATATTGCTGATGTTTTAATTAAAACTAGCAGATCTCGGTTCGGCCTACCTTCAAGCATCGTGATCAACAAATGCGTTCAGTTTGAGTAAGCTATTTTTGATAAACATTCCAAGGCACTTAAGTTACGAACCACAATCCAGCAACGGATTAAATGAACGATGACGTTATACTCTCAAAGGTGGAAATGTGCGTAACTAATACACAGTGGGCAAAGTTATTATCAGAAATTACGTCAGAAAACTTGTTTTATGCAAAAAATAGGACAGTTTTTCAAAGTGTAGAAAAAGAAATGATAGCTCGCGGATATAGTTAAAAACCAAGAATAAATTGTACTTAAATGGAGGAAACTAAAGGCAGAGTATAGAGAATGCAAAAAAACAATAATACTCGTACGAGCGGCGCCAGAAGAATAGAAATTAAATATTATTAAAAGACGAAATCCTGGGAACGCAACCGGTTTCAACGTTTCGTGGAATTGACCCTGATGGTATAATTGATTGTCTATTGTTTATACAATTTTAATGAATTTTTTGTTTCAACAGAACTTATTCCATCGACGAATAACACCAAAATTGACACTGAGTTGGATAAGGATACGGACCCTTAATAATGATATGGTGCCAGGGCCATCTATATCAAAAGGTATTTTTTTTAAATACGTATACACAACAATATTTCTTGTTTTATTAAAATCGATTCCAGTGAGAAATGCAAACCAGGAAAAAAATATGAGGGAATTCCTAAAAGTAGTTCAACAGGATTTACATACAGATTTAAAAAAAAAACAGAGCTTTTAGATGCGGAGCACGAGTTCCAAAAGGACAAGACGAAAAAATTCAGACTAAATTTTTTGAAGAAACATCGAAAATGTTGAAAGAGTAAAATGTCTAATTTTTTAATTTTTTTATCTAATTTACATAAAACTACACACAACTATACCGTGGAGTATTTAGGAGAATTTGCCGAAGAAGAGAATTCAGTGCTAGATGGACCATAGATAAAAAGAATTAAAATTAAAATAGTTAGCCTTAATGATTTTGTTATTGAATATGAAATTTTTTCTTTCAATACAGTGGCATCGTGTGAAGGGCCTGGATGCTTACATGTAATACTTCTGAATATGAAACACAAACAACATAATCGTTATGTATATTGGAAATTTACATATGTAATTGGAGTCAGGCATTAACTTACATATAATGTGAGTCCACGATTCCTTGCAAAAGAAACGATGTCCATCCTTTTCGGTTGATAAACTCCGCATATCCAATATTAGGTGCTTTAATAGGAATCTGACAACCATCAGTTGCCCCTATTATATTTTGTATGTTTGAAGTTTTCTCAAACGAGTTCGCCAATAACAATGCTTCCTCTTCATTTGGAAATTTTATATATTTTGGAAGTAGTACTATTAATACAGCTCTTACAAATTTCCGTAAACATTTCCGTGCTGTAGATTTGTGAATTCCAAATTGGTTAGCAATAATTCTGTCCTCGCACAATATGCTAATTTGTACAGGAAAACAGTCACAATTTTGTTGACCGGAATAGGTTCTCGAACTTCATTGCTTGATGGCTTTAGCTCAAGACACTGTTGATGTAAACTAGAAATAATTAATATTTCTCGATTCATTTTGATTTATTTAAAAAAAATCTAACGATGTAAAACTATTTTGCTTTTAAACAATTTGACATTTAAACGTCATCTCAGTCATAAAAAGAAAAGCACATGTAACTTTCGACTGAAAAGTTCGTTCAGTCAATTTTCAGTTCACAACTCTGTCGGTTATGTTTCGGTTCAACATGTAACTTCAGTATGTCTCGTAGTGCATCTAATTCATCAAATAATTCGCATTTTGAATTTATTGGATTAGAATATTTTCCAGTGCAACGGTCTTTTCTCTGTCTGATAGCCTTGACCCCATTTTGAGCCATCGCCTTATTAGTGCTAACACCTTTGTAACATTGAATATCGTAAAACATATCGTATACATTATGTAAAAGATAGAATGTCGTAAAATAAATTCTTCTTGAAAGGTGTTGGGTGTAACTGTGTATGTAAATACGCTTGTGGTTCGTAGCTTTTCGGTTGCCACCTGTCGCACTTGGGATATATTGAAAGTCTGTCTAAAACTATTTGTGAATATGTAAATATTTTTCTGTTAATAATTTTTATTGTTAACGACTCTTCTACCATCTTCATTGAACCAGTTAACAACACGGCACCCTTTAAGTCAAATCAAGGTAAACTAAATTGTTTGACAAGTATGTTAAGCGACATTTAGCTGCCATAATGTTTACGGGCTTACTTCATTAAGACGATAGCCGCATATGCAGATTTGCTTGCATAGTATGACGATTTCTGTCATATCTGCTACTTAATTTTTAAGCCTCGGAGTAGTTGGCGTCAGTTGTCGACAGGTGTCGAATGAATTGAGCGGCTTCTCTTTTTTAGCAGACCACTGTTATATTGAAATTTCTTTACTGCAGTTAGATTATCTCTATGGCAGTATAGTCAAGGCGGATTCATTGTTGTAGCTCGTTGTGTTCATTCCGTTCGTTCCGTTCGTTTTTTAAACCAATAGGATTTGTCGAAAATGACGTTTTTTTCTTCGGTATTTTTTTCATCAAGTTGATCTATCTCCAACTTTTTTACCGAAGGAACATGGCAAGAAAGAGACAACATGATATATAATAGCAAATACAGACACTTTTCATTCTTTTTATTCTGTTATCAAGTACGTTGTTCATTTTGTGTGTTTATGTTTTGTTTACGAATTTTTCAGTATTTTTGTTTTATTGTTAAAATTCTTAATAAAAAATGTATGCGTATCTAATCAATCGAGAAAAAAAATATATTTTATGAACAAACTTCAAAACTACAAAACGCAAAACTTCAAAATTCGAAAACTTCATTTTTTCGTCGATAGGTGGAAGCAAAATCATTCTGTAATTTTTTCATCAACAATGAACTCATTAAAATAAAACTCCAGTAAAAATACCGAACACAACGAACGGAACGAACACAACAAACTACAACAATGAATCCGCCTTCATTGTATCTTAAGTCGATTTAAGTTAAACTTAGAATTATTTTGGCACCTTCTAAACGAAGTAAATATTGTTATTCTGCTCTAACTCCCGCTTTGAACTAGTAATTTTATTAACAAGACTGTCAATCCAGCTTATTTATAAAATAAAATTATATTGATAAGGCATAATAGCTTATTTGACTAAAAGTTTACCTTATAAAAAAAATTAGAAGGGTAAAATTAAATTTTTGTGCAGTAGCTTATTTAACCCTCATGTGAGTGAAGAAAAAAATATCATAATTTGAGTGACTAAGGTACCCGGGTACCTTACATTCAATTTTTCTGGAAACTAATTTTTTTCAATTTTTATTTTGCAATTATGAAATTTATAACGGATTTTGCTAAGCCTACATAAATTGAAACCAGTTTTGCATTAGCCGCAACATGTCAGTTTTCGAAAAACATTCTGTAAAAATACGTAAATAATCCAACGTGTCACATCAGTCAAAAAAATGATAGATAGTAAAAAAATGTTTGTTTAGTTTTTTTGAAATAAATAAAAATATAAACATAAATTAAATGAAATAAATAAACAGAAATACAAATGAAATACATTGACATATAACACAAAACTATAAAATATTTGCATACTATTTCTGTTAGTTATAGTGTAAAATATATGAAGGTACCCGGGTACCTTTGTTACTCTAATTCGTATAACTAAACTACTTTTTGCTCTCACGTGCGTCCAAGTTGTAAAAATTCTCATTTTTAAGTGTGATCGTAATCTAACTACAATTTCTCTAAACGCTGCTACACGACTGCGAGTTTTAACCGCACTCACAGTCTGAAGTTATTAACTAATAGTTTATGCTCAATAAAATTCGTCTACATTATTTGACGTTACCTTCATTCGATTGAAAATGTTTGTTGTTGACCAGACTATCATCGAAAGACTTTTTGCTTATTGTGTCCTACGATTGACATCCCTGTATTACTCCAAAGGAAGTAACATCACGACACCAAAGTGGATTGGTACACTCCTTCCCTGCCCCTCCCCTACCGGTAATCCGGAAATGTATTGGTATGTTAATTTTGAATGCTTCCATCAAGCCTCGGAGTTCCATTATGATAAGAGCGGTCGAGCGAAAAATCAACTGTATTGTTTCAAATACGTTTTATAAACGGTGCATAACAGGGTCTTGGTAAATCGTTGTTAGTAATATACAATATAGGTACATCGTGAAATCTAGATAATTTTAAACGGATTTTATCGTCGTAGCCATCAAATTCAAATCCGTATTTAGAAATTAATATGTGATAAAAAATGCTTATATGATTAGAAATCCTGCGCACATATCGATTGGAGGATCCGTCGAATTTCCTTAATAAAGCCGGTGATAGTGGGGGCAGTTGATATGTCGTCGACATGAAATCGGGGTTTGTACAATTAAAATGGGCCTGTATTAAGAATATAATTCATGAAAAATTTGGCACAAAAGCTGCTTATATCTTTCGATATGTTAAACAACAGAAACATAGAGACAAAGCAATTAACGTACCGACTATTGAAGGAAATCTTTTTGCAGATACACACAATTATGAGTAATTAGCAAATGAAACAGACGCCGCCCGAACGGGATATTCTGAAAAAAATCGACTGTACGTTAAATATTTGTACAGTCTAACTAGACGATACAATAATTTTCTCCATTTTCACACTATTCATAAATAAGATTTCTAAAGCCAATTAATTTGATTCGCTTCATTTATAAAAATTTCCGAACACAACCCGAACACAAAAAAATATGAATGACAGATACTTGTCTGTCATAAAATAGCAAACCGCTTGCTCATTTTATTTTTTAAGCAAATTTTTTTATATCTATAGGTTGGTCGTCTGCGAATGAAGTGAAAAGAGCTTACGTTCATGTAAGCTGCATATTATTTTTATTTTTTATAAATTGGAAAATGTCTTAAGTTATTCAAGCGTTTTAATGTTAAATTACTAAATATTGCAAAATAGCTTAATGCTTCTTTTGTCAAGAATTGGCTAACCCTAGCCCCGAAATTCTCTACTGATGATACTGTATGAAAGTTTTAATCGTTACACGTTTTATATCACTCCAATTATAAAATAACGTACAGTTTTTATAAATTTGATTTTAAACTAAAAATTACGTTACTGCCAAAATACAAAAAATGAGATAAGATACTATGACATAATGTCACAGATCTTATTTGTGTATTCTGGAGTTATAAATGACGAAGAGTGAGTGCCACTCCATATAATCCCCACTAAAAGTGGGAATATCGAGTTTGGGTAAGTGCACTTCAATAGAAGACTGTTGCGACATGTTCATTGTGTTATCAACAGAGGTTGCGTTTTATGATGAGATGCTTTACTTGCAAATATTAGCGCCTAATCCTACCAAAACTGTATAGCTGTCCTCGAATTATGGTACGTCCGATTCCACTGTGTGGTCTTTGTGTAAATCGAATATTTTCGCTTCGATGTTCATGAATTCACGCAGTAATTGTTGTGCCAGCACTTGGAAATCTACACTAGTTACTAGATTTATCACTATTACGACACTTAATACAGCATGCACAATTATGGTGATTATATCTTTACAAGTACCCGATTGATAACGGATCCGTTTTGATTGCTTGAGAAGTCAAGGCCGCCAGTAAAATTTCCGCGTGCAGTTAAACGTGAAATCTTCTTATATGGTGTGGTTTCGTTAATCAGCTTCAATGGGTAACAAATTAAACTGGAGTTCGTGACCATTCAATGAATTTTTAAATTTCGCAAACAGTCTTGCATTTCTCTAAGAATTTGTATATTGATAACATAATTATAACACAACTTGGGTACATTTTTAAAACACTGTTACTATAGTTTGTTGATTGAAAATTTATATTCGGTTGAAGAACATCAATCAACAATGTCGGATCGTTTAGTTTTTGATTTCAGTTAACTTTAATAATATGCTTGGATCTAATTATTTTCTGCAGAGAGGGCCGCACAGAGCTTTGAGATCGGCACAGATTTATTACAAGTAAAGCTTTAAAAAAACATTATTCAAAATGAATTTGGCTAAAATTGATTTTGAAATTTACGGTGCGTTGGATCTTAATATTGTATTGATGTTCGGTTTTACGCTATTGGAAATTTTAATTAAGTAACGGTTTACAAAACCATTTCGATTTCCTCACAAGATATTCCAAAACCAAATTGTGCATGAAACCTGCATTTTACTAGTAGCTACAAGTTATGTATTATTTGGCCATGTACACATATTTTGTACTACTAAATCAATAAATCGAAGAAACATTTTTCGCAGCTTCCAATTAAAATTGAATTTGTTGTATAAAATATTGAAAAGCTTACTCCATTAAAAATCGACCCAAATTTGTTGTAAAATAATACAAAGTGTAAATATTGTTTCGTGACAAGAGACTTAAAAACGTCTTATTAGGTGTGCAAGTAGAGTTTCTTAGATTTTTGGCCAAATTCAACTGTATTGAAAATATAATTGTTACATAGATTAATTAACGAAATATTCACCATTACTATCTGTGGTCTTTTGCCATTCATCATGTAGATGATGAATGTATTCATTTTTGCTCATCTTCAATTTTCGTGAAACGGTGTGGTAAGTGGTAATCAGAGTAAGCCAAGCCTGGAGAATACGCCGCATGCTGTAAATCTTTCCAGCCTAAGGAGAATATGAGTTCCTGGGTTGATTTTGCTATATGTGGACGAGCGTCGTTATGCAGTAATATTATACCTTCCGCCTTCCTTGGCCCGAAATGGTCTTTTTTCCTCCATGCATCTATGCAAGCAACTTCAGAGCCGAGTTTCTACTTGCACACCTAATATACTCATGGGCACCAACAAAAGGCGAACGTTTATTATTTTAATATTTAATTTGAACTTGAAGGAACAAAAAAAAATCACCATTTCTCCAGTATATTATTAGCCTTTCTTATTACGATTATTACTGCTGTTATTATTATTGTTAAGAGAATCAAAAAAAAAAATATTTTAATAATATTAGCATACAGCACCTACAGCTTTTTATTTTATTATGAATGTGAGTCAACAGTCAACCCACGTTTATGAATACTGGTGAAAATTGAAAATCCACCCAAACAGTGGAGCAGCAGCACCGTATATTCAGAAAAATCTAATTTGAATATAGCGCAAGGTATGTGTTTGCATGTTGTATTGGGCTCCGTTCTGGGATTATTGCATAATAATAATTAGAACATGAATTTTCATTTTTTTAATATTTTATTTGGCCAAACAATTACAAAGCAATATGAGTGCAACATTAAGGAATTTTTATTATTGACATGCTTTTATTTTTCGAATTCAAATCTCTAAGGAAATCGACATGTACACTCGTTATACATGATTTCAGTTCTATACAGATACAGATAATTCGAATTCCCTCGTTGTTACAATAAATAATAATAAAAAAATACCGCATTACTCGTGTACGTTATGTTTATACGTGGTACGTACCATGGAAATGCTGAAAAATCGTTTTTCCACAGCAACGAATATAATAATGCAAATAATATTCATAACTACCAGTTTTTTTTGTTTAATTTAATAATTTTAATCACCACCCATTACATAATTTCAATCAATTAAAAATTTTTCATTACACCACTATCGTCAGATTGTTAATATTCGTGTTCTTCTATCATTTAAATAATACCCCCATCCACTACTCCTACATTTCTACACTGTATTTCAGTATACAGCTATATATGGTAAAAATTTTCTACAGTTTTTTTCACTTCTTGTGTAGCACGAGTAATTTTTGTTTGTTCTTATCATCATCCATATTCACCTCATCTCTATATATATATATAAGAACATTTCATCCACCCTCCTACTGCACAGCGCGCGTTTATCAGCAGAAACGAAAAATAAAAATAAAAAACTTTTCCTAATGAAATGAGCAAATAATGTTCCAAAGTTTTTTTTTCTTCACTTTAGCATAAAACATAAAAATAATAAATAAATACAAGAATATAAAAAATAAATTTTATTTTAATTAGATTTTATGTTATTATTACGTTTTTGAAAAAAAAATGTAAAAATAAAAAAAAATGTTTTATTATTTCGGAAAAAATAATTTAACTAATAATCACGCAATTTGATGAAATACTGTTGTTATTCGGCACTACCTAGGAGAAGGATGGGGATAATCGTGTCTGCGCCGCATGCCTATAGATCGAATGAAATTATTTTCATTCTGTGAAGTGGAAGAGTTAAATTTGAATAAATTTAATGATTGTTATAAATTAATCGGAGCATTATAAGTGGAATTTTATTGATTGGAATTGTATTATCATTTATAGATTTGTTGGACCAAGTGTTTTTTCAATTTTCTTTTCGTTTAATTATTAAAAACAATAAAATCCTTTGCGCTAGAGCTGCCCACGATATTTTGGTTAAAATTTTACTGTAAATTGTAACCAAAATATCGTGAACAGTTCTAGCGCAAAAAAACTAGTTCAAATCTGGGGCCGTATTCTTGAAATCGGTGGAAGTTTCCCCAATCGGAATACAATTTGCTTTGAAATTTTCTATATTATTCGAATTTTTCGCCGGCTACTTTAATCATTTTTTTCAATTTGTTTTCAAGTTTACTAATTTGTCTCCTCTACTAAGGGAATATTTTCGGATCGATTTACCCAGTTGGAATTTTGCCCTTAGTAGGGGAAAAATTATGTTTCGTAATTTAGAAAAAGGAAAGAAATTTAAAAAAATGATTAAAGTAGCCGACGAAAAATTCGAATAATGCCTCTATTACACCAAGAAAAATGTACTGTCAGTAAAAAATAGTGAAAAACCAAAAAAAGAAAAATGGTATAAAATTGCATTGGAGTGAAGAAGACAAATGTTTCATTTTTTTTGTTGTTATAGCAAGATTTTATAGCTAAATTTTGACAGCTACAATATGTTTTTTGTTCTAAACAAATTTATTTTTGGTGCGGCTCGTTGTGTGCGTTGACAAATTTAAACATAGTGGTTTTTGAAAAAAACTACAAAGAATATTGATATAATTAAAATGAAAACACTTAAATGTGATATTCTGAATATTGTTTACACCAGCAGCGATGAAAAGGAGGAAATTACTATTCCTCGTAAGTAAAGAAAATGTTGGTTACGACCGTAATATTTGGAGCGGGAAAAAACTGGTGGATACAGCTTTGTTTTCAAACAACTACAAGACGACCAAAATGTACCCAAAGAAGTTAATTAAAAGAAATTGTATTTTTTGTGTATTCCACTAAATTTTTAACTATGTACTTTTAATTTTTCAATCGATTTAAAATTGTTTTCCACTGTTTTTGCTCACTTCGAAAAATAATGTAACCAAAAATGAAAGAAAAGACCGTTACCATAATTAACTATAAAAAATTTGATGGTACATGTGTGAGAAAAATATTTTCTATCGCCACACAATATTTCTTCATATGTATTGAAATGTTGCCATAAAAAAGTACTCTCGATACATATTTTTTAAATTTTTTATGGCAACATCACAAACACATACACAACTATTTTGTCAGTAAATTTTACTGATTTTATTTTTTATTCCAGTCTAGTATAAAGAATTTTTTTTTCCGATATGTGTTGGGCCACTTCTGCTTATCGATCTACTTGTTTATTGCAGCTGCTTCAAGGTTTTAGTGAAGACTGATCTATATGTATACATATATAGTTTCATTTAAAACATACAAATATATATGTATGTATTTGTATTTCATTGGGGATCAAAAACCATTAATTAAATTTTTATCACATTCCATTCTTAGCCATCGGTATCGTCCTCAACTCACTCTTAGTTTTTCTTGTCAAATTGCTGAAACTTAGCAATATAAAAAGGATGCTTCATTTTTTAGTATTGGCATAATAGGTGGAGGTAACGCTAGGGGGATACCAATCAGTTTCCAATCAGTGAAATTCAGAGCAGCTCACCTAGCTCTAAGGCAGCTCACCTAGCTTCTCTGAAAATTTTGATTAGTCACAAAATTCATATTGTACACCGACAAAAATTCTAACCTATAGATTTCTCCCAAATTATTTGTAGTAGTTTTCGAGATATTAGCAATAATTTGAAACTTAGTTCGCGAATTCTAAACGATATTCTCTCTCATCGATCCTGCACAACTATTTTTATATATTTAATATTAAATTTAACCTGTTTCAAAATTCGTGTTGTAATTACAATACCTGCAATGTAAATTTCCCAATTATGATTAAAAATTATCCGGGTTTTCTCCAGCAAGTCAAAATCGATTTTCATTGTGTAGAATTTTCAGATACCGTTTATTTTATCTAAAATGTATATTTCAATCCAAAATCAATCTAGAAACCAAATTTCATAAGCAATGATTATGAAATGGTCAAGTTTAATTCAGCAGGAGCAGATCCTAAAATTCTGTTCAAAACTCACTTTAGAAACCTTAATTCGCTAAAAAACTGAATATAGTGATGGATATAGTAATGGAATATTGTAAAATTTTAAAGTGCCATACGCCGAGTTTCTTTACTTTGGAGGTGAATCAATTTGAAAAACAATTTAAGTTTTTATTCCGCTGGAATGTTTTCTGTTGTGAAAACGAGGTGCAAAAATGAATACAAATTTTCTGCTTGCTATAAAATAGCAACAGAAATTCTTTTTATGATAGTGGTGCCACTTATGGTGAGTAGCATAATCTCTTATTTTTAAAATAACATATTCTTACCATCGGCGTTTTGATGGTTCCTGTCCCAAGAAACGCAAAAAAATAATATTTTGACCGAACCTCTGACTGTTCCGATAATATCTCAAATCTCAATAACAGCTTATGCGTTTTGAATTTTTTTGCCAATCTTCTTCTATTTTTAATTCAATGATTTGAAAAGCTTTTAGTACCTGTACATAAAAGGATCGGATACCTGTCATTGGGAATTCTCCAAAATAAACCACCAAACACCCCGATTTACAATATATTTTATTGTTCCTATATACTCGTCTTCGTCCGGTCTTCAACAATGCCACAAAGTTAGCTGGAGCACCATATTCTGCCGAAGTGCCTCAGGGCTAAATAACTTACCGCTGTAGCGCTGACGGGAGATTATATGCTTTGTTTATTCTAATAAGGGTCGCTGATACGTAAAATTTTATATAGAAGAATTTTAATTAAATATGGTCATGGAATGTAATAAAATCAAGAATAACTTATATTGGTAGCTGAATAAAATGTATTTTAAACTGTAAAAAAATATTCAAGTCAGTTTTGCAAAGCGCTTCAAATGAAAATTAGAAGATCAATTGGAGCTTACCTAAACAAATCAAAAATTTGAAAAGTGAAAAGCTGGGACCGTATGTTAATTGAAAAATATTTTTAATTCTATACCTATACGAATATTTTTCTATATTTATGTTATCAGGATTTAATAAGGTACTTAGTAATACGGAAATATTCATTAAAATTTCTTTTCATGAGTGACACAGACCGTAAAGAAACTGTAATTTAGAAGTATGTAATTTAGAAGTGGTTTTAAAGCTATAAATCGAAAAACTTAGTAAAGTTTCACTTCAGAATTAAAAATTTAGCTCTATATAGTTTTCGAGTTTGACATTTCATAACTGCAGTCTATAAGAAGTAGGCGATTGAACATGGTTTTTAAGTGTTTTATTCATTTTTCGGATTTTAATGCGCAAGTTTACATTAAACTCAAAAAGTCTTATACTAACAAAACCAATAATTACATCTGATAAACCAGGATTAGTAAATAATTTAGATTGACATACATAAACATAATGAAAAAGCTTTGAATTACATTATTACCATCTCATCCAATTACCTAATTTTTCTGTTCATCGTAGAGTGAATGCCAATCAATTGGAACGATGCGATATTGATTAGTTCACTGATTTATTTCACTCCATATACTTTATTATTACCATTACTATTATTTTTATTATTATCAAGATTTCCCGATTCAAAAAATGAAATAGTAGTACTACGTATCTATATACTTGGCACTACATATAGTAAGAAAGCTTTTTTCCAATAATATAAAAAGCTCAGTATAGGAAATCATGAATGCATTTTGTACTTAACATAAAATTTAGAAGACGATATGCAAACTATAGAGAAAATTTTCCATTTTCAATTTTATTTTTGAATTGCATTTTAATGAGATGGAAAAACAGTAAAATATATATTTATAAAAAAGCTGTAATGATGATGATGAAAATGATGAGCAAAAAAGCACTTTATATATACATACATATACAACACATACATATATTTTAAGATTAGACTAAAGTGAAAATAATACATAATTTAGTTTTCATTTTCTTCGTTTTCGTTTAGTTATGCTCTGTACGTTTTCGTCATTTGTAGATTTTTTCATGTTATTACTACTTTGCATATGATAAATCAAGAGCTTTACTGAAAATATATGTAAATATAAATTTTGCAATGAACTAAATTGGAAGCTTTATGCTATGCTTTTCGCGCTGTGTACAGTAAATATTTATTTTATGTACTTCAATCAAACATACTAAAGATCATTAAGAGATTTTTATTATGGTAATTACATGTTATAGTACTTTTAACTATAAACTTTATTAGTCTGTGTCCTATTTATAGTAGATATGAAATTTCTTTCTATTTGTTTGCTCTGCAGACATGCTTATTAAAAAAATGTCATGTCTTATTCAATAGAATAATTCGATAATTTACCAATTTCCTGTTAACCTACTACAACACTTCTCGGTTCACATATACGTATGCGAAAACATGCTCGTACGACAAACTCGAAATGAATGAGGGTATACAGAAAGTCAAGCACACGTGCATAGAATTTTCCATTCCCACAATTCGAATTTTCATTTTTATATTTGTTTTTTGTTTGGTACAGAAATGAACGCTTTTGAATATCGCAATGAATTAAAATTCATAAACTGAATTCCAAAATAAAATAACCATTCATATGCAAACCATGTTGCATATGATAAATTATGTCATAATTTTTAATTTTTGTGTTCGGAATATTTTTCGGAAATTTTTTTTTTACTGCACATTCGAGTATAATATGTGCAATAAAAAAGTTTAGACATGCACTACACATTTTTATGTTCATTTTCATTTTACAACATAGTTATCATACACACAACGATAACGATGAAAAAGCTCAAATATTTTTTATTGTACTCAGAATCATTTATTTTCGATTTATAAAATTAATGTTTATTTAATTTATTTGTATTTGAATGAGCTTTTCATTAGTTGCTTCTCAAATACATTTTTTAAGCTTTTTCTCGCTAGACTATGACAATGAACCTTCCCATAGCAGTAGACGGTTAATGAATGCTATATGAATGCTTTTGAAATTTAATCTAAATATATCGCTTATAATGGAATACCAAAATCGACCTGAAAAATTGTAAATTTAAATGATCATAAACTGAAGTGGGTTCAGTTCGAAATACTTTACCTATTAGATTTATAGACATAGTAGTTGAAAATGTTTTGGTTTCATGAGGCTAATGGTTTTATTTGTCGATTTGTTATAGAAACATGATTCCTTCATTGAACACGACAGACCAACACCACGAAATCGTTTAAATAAATAAACCAAGATTTACTGTCAGTTTATCGTGAACAATTTATCGTGGGCAATTTATCGTATAACAGTTTGGAACAGCTTTAGTATCGCAGTCGAATTTTTTTGACAGTCTGAGCGACGGTAGCGCCACTTTGACCAAGAACGAAATCGTTCATAACTAAAAATGTGGCTTTGCTTAGCATTATGGACCTAGCGCCATCTATTGGAATAAAAACGAACTAAAAATATTAAAAAATACGTTAAGACGTGCTATAAAAAATTTAATAAAAAAATATTGAATCTCATTTAAAAATAAATGAAATCTAATATTTTTTTATGAATATGTTAAATTGAGAGTGGGAGTCGCACTGCGTGCCGCACGTAGGAGCAAATTATATAGAATCTATTAATGACACCTACGCTCCTCCCCGTAGCCCTGCGGGGCTCTTTAGATTTTAATTTCGGGGGGCGTAGGAGCCGGGATCTTCAAACATGTCGCACTGCATGCCGCACGTAGGAGCGGATTATATAGAATTTATTAATGACACCTACACTCCTCCCCGTAGCCCTGCGGGGCTCTTTAGATTTTAATTTTGGGGGGCGTAGGAGCTGGGATCTTTAATAGGTTAAGAAACTACCGAGTTCCGTCCCACATGGCCATATTCCAGAACTTCTTCCAAAAATCATTCAATAATCCCATTTCCATCCAACATACCAAATCCCATCATAATCGGTTAAGAAACTACCGAGTTCCGTCCCACATGGCAATATTCCAGAACTTCTTCCAAAAATCATTAAAGAATCTCACTAATTTTTTGATACCACGCATAAAACCTTTCTATGATAAATTGTCCACGACAAACTGTTCTACGATAAATTGTCCCACGGTAAATTGTGTCCAAGATAAACTGTTCTACGATTAAATGTTCACGTTAAATTGAAACACGATAAATTGTTTACGATAAAAAGACCGTCACCCATAAACCAAAGACATTATCGACCGACAGTTGCGTAGGAAAATAATCTGGATCTGGGTAGTCTGGCAGTTAATATATAGTGTCACCTCACAGGATTTTTATAGTTTTGTGGCGTCCATCATTTTAGAAAAAAAGAGGGCCAAAAATTGTAAATGCTCGTAAAATAATTGACCCGTCAATAAGAAAGTCCAGTACCGGGCTATTCAAATTTTATTATATTAACAAAAAACGATCTAGATTGCAGCGTTTAGTCAAAAAACAAATATGCCAGATGCTGGCTTGAATCGAAAAACATGTTTGACAAATTTTTTAATTAAAATATTCAAAAATTAAATCTTTTTGCGAAATAAAAAAAAAACGAATGTTTGTTAAGTGTAAGTATGTGTTCACCAAGTAGGCTTGAATTGTAAAGAACAGTGTACTTCATTATCAATAGTCCAACCGATATTTAGACATTAAACACGGAACATCCGAAACGTTCCGGAACAGTCAAATATCTCAAAGGAAAAGATTTAATACTTGTATTATATGGCGACCTATTTCAGATTTTGGGATAAAGTCTGCAAAAGGTACCTTAATTTTAAGGTTATGACTTATTTTTATATCTGTCCAATAATAACGCAATATTCATTATGACCTCTAGTTGTTTTTACTGTTTTTTAGTTGAGGTTAAAATGACCTGATGAGGTCCTGTCAACGTCATCCCAAGGACAGAGACGTTGTTGTGTTCGAGAATCTGTACGGTACTTTTCACCCTCTCGATTGGGAGACTTAGATGCTTATAAAGAACGTCGATTTCTACCATCACTGATGCTTGTGTAAGGTTTGACCAGACCATCTTAACCTGGATTGAATTCATACTTAGGTCTCGTGTTGCTAAGTCCTAACAGGATGGTCTTGCAGTTACAGCTAGAGTTTCGAAAGGTTGCCTCAGGGGTTTTGTCTTGTCTCTTATTCCACTAAGTTATTGATGATTTACTAGTGAAATTACGTCATTCAGGCTTTATGTCGAGAGCAATGCTGATGGCTTGGTATTTTTGAGTAAACATTTAAACGTTTTAACTTTAACCGTAGAAACCGACCAAACCCCAGATTACTGTTATTCATGGGACGAAAAAATATTGCGGAACTGACAGTTATTTCTTTTCATTTTACACAATTTATACGTTTTATACATTTTATAAATTTTTTACATTTTTTTCTATACATTTGAAGGAATTTGGGGAATTAGAGTGCCAACAAATCGACTAAATCGCCCTGAATTTATAAAATTTATAAATTTTTAGAATTTTTGGAATTTATAAATTTTATAAAAATTATAGAATTTGTAGAATTTATAGAATTGATAGAATTTGTGGAATTTATAGAATTTATAGAATTTATAGAATTTATAGAATTTATGGAATTTATAGAATTTATAGAATTTATAGAATTTATAGAATTTATAGAATTTATAGAATTTATAGAATTTATAGAATTTATAGAATTTATAGAATTTATAGAATTTATAGAATTTATAGAATTTATAGAATTTATAGAATTTATAGAATTTATAGAATTTATAGAATTTATAGAATTTATAGAATTTATAGAATTTATAGAATTTATAGAATTTATAGAATTTATAGAATTTATAGAATTTATAGAATTTATAGAATTTATAGAATTTATAGAATTTATAGAATTTATAGAATTTATAGAATTTATAGAATTTATAGAATTTATAGAATTTATAGAATTTATAGAATTTATAGAATTTATAGAATTTATAGAATTTATAGAATTTATAGAATTTATAGAATTTATAGAATTTATAGAATTTATAGAATTTATAGAATTTATAGAATTTATAGAATTTATAGAATTTATAGAATTTATAGAATTTATAGAATTTATAGAATTTATAGAATTTATAGAATTTATAGAATTTATAGAATTTATAGAATTTATAGAATTTATAGAATTTATAGAATTTATAGAATTTATAGAATTTATAGAATTTATAGAATTTATAGAATTTATAGAATTTATAGAATTTATAGAATTTATAGAATTTATAGAATTTATAGAATTTATAGAATTTATAGAATTTATAGAATTTATAGAATTTATAGAATTTATAGAATTTATAGAATTTATAGAATTTATAGAATTTATAGAATTTATAGAATTTATAGAATTTATAGAATTTATAGAATTTATAGAATTTATAGAATTTATAGAATTTATAGAATTTATAGAATTTATAGAATTTATAGAATTTATAGAATTTATAGAATTTATAGAATTTATAGAATTTATAGAATTTATAGAATTTATAGAATTTATAGAATTTATAGAATTTATAGAATTTATAGAATTTATAGAATTTATAGAATTTATAGAATTTATAGAATTTATAGAATTTATAGAATTTATAGAATTTATAGAATTTATAGAATTTATAGAATTTATAGAATTTATAGAATTTATAGAATTTATAGAATTTATAGAATTTATAGAATTTATAGAATTTATAGAATTTATAGAATTTATAGAATTTATAGAATTTATAGAATTTATAGAATTTATAGAATTTATAGAATTTATAGAATTTATAGAATTTATAGAATTTATAGAATTTATAGAATTTATAGAATTTATAGAATTTATAGAATTTATAGAATTTATAGAATTTATAGAATTTATAGAATTTATAGAATTTATAGAATTTATAGAATTTATAGAATTTATAGAATTTATAGAATTTATAGAATTTATAGAATTTATAGAATTTATAGAATTTATAGAATTTATAGAATTTATAGAATTTATAGAATTTATAGAATTTATAGAATTTATAGAATTTATAGAATTTATAGAATTTATAGAATTTATAGAATTTATAGAATTTATAGAATTTATAGAATTTATAGAATTTATAGAATTTATAGAATTTATAGAATTTATAGAATTTATAGAATTTATAGAATTTATAGAATTTATAGAATTTATAGAATTTATAGAATTTATAGAATTTATAGAATTTATAGAATTTATAGAATTTATAGAATTTATAGAATTTATAGAATTTATAGAATTTATAGAATTTATAGAATTTATAGAATTTATAGAATTTATAGAATTTATAGAATTTATAGAATTTATAGAATTTATAGAATTTATAGAATTTATAGAATTTATAGAATTTATAGAATTTATAGAATTTATAGAATTTATAGAATTTATAGAATTTATAGAATTTATAGAATTTATAGAATTTATAGAATTTATAGAATTTATAGAATTTATAGAATTTATAGAATTTATAGAATTTATAGAATTTATAGAATTTATAGAATTTATAGAATTTATAGAATTTATAGAATTTATAGAATTTATAGAATTTATAGAATTTATAGAATTTATAGAATTTATAGAATTTATAGAATTTATAGAATTTATAGAATTTATAGAATTTATAGAATTTATAGAATTTATAGAATTTATAGAATTTATAGAATTTATAGAATTTATAGAATTTATAGAATTTATAGAATTTATAGAATTTATAGAATTTATAGAATTTATAGAATTTATAGAATTTATAGAATTTATAGAATTTATAGAATTTATAGAATTTATAGAATTTATAGAATTTATAGAATTTATAGAATTTATAGAATTTATAGAATTTATAGAATTTATAGAATTTATAGAATTTATAGAATTTATAGAATTTATAGAATTTATAGAATTTATAGAATTTATAGAATTTATAGAATTTATAGAATTTATAGAATTTATAGAATTTATAGAATTTATAGAATTTATAGAATTTATAGAATTTATAGAATTTATAGAATTTATAGAATTTATAGAATTTATAGAATTTATAGAATTTATAGAATTTATAGAATTTATAGAATTTATAGAATTTATAGAATTTATAGAATTTATAGAATTTATAGAATTTATAGAATTTATAGAATTTATAGAATTTATAGAATTTATAGAATTTATAGAATTTATAGAATTTATAGAATTTATAGAATTTATAGAATTTATAGAATTTATAGAATTTATAGAATTTATAGAATTTATAGAATTTATAGAATTTATAGAATTTATAGAATTTATAGAATTTATAGAATTTATAGAATTTATAGAATTTATAGAATTTATAGAATTTATAGAATTTATAGAATTTATAGAATTTATAGAATTTATAGAATTTATAGAATTTATAGAATTTATAGAATTTATAGAATTTATAGAATTTATAGAATTTATAGAATTTATAGAATTTATAGAATTTATAGAATTTATAGAATTTATAGAATTTATAGAATTTATAGAATTTATAGAATTTATAGAATTTATAGAATTTATAGAATTTATAGAATTTATAGAATTTATAGAATTTATAGAATTTATAGAATTTATAGAATTTATAGAATTTATAGAATTTATAGAATTTATAGAATTTATAGAATTTATAGAATTTATAGAATTTATAGAATTTATAGAATTTATAGAATTTATAGAATTTATAGAATTTATAGAATTTATAGAATTTATAGAATTTATAGAATTTATAGAATTTATAGAATTTATAGAATTTATAGAATTTATAGAATTTATAGAATTTATAGAATTTATAGAATTTATAGAATTTATAGAATTTATAGAATTTATAGAATTTATAGAATTTATAGAATTTATAGAATTTATAGAATTTATAGAATTTATAGAATTTATAGAATTTATAGAATTTATAGAATTTATAGAATTTATAGAATTTATAGAATTTATAGAATTTATAGAATTTATAGAATTTATAGAATTTATAGAATTTATAGAATTTATAGAATTTATAGAATTTATAGAATTTATAGAATTTATAGAATTTATAGAATTTATAGAATTTATAGAATTTATAGAATTTATAGAATTTATAGAATTTATAGAATTTATAGAATTTATAGAATTTATAGAATTTATAGAATTTATAGAATTTATAGAATTTATAGAATTTATAGAATTTATAGAATTTATAGAATTTATAGAATTTATAGAATTTATAGAATTTATAGAATTTATAGAATTTATAGAATTTATAGAATTTATAGAATTTATAGAATTTATAGAATTTATAGAATTTATAGAATTTATAGAATTTATAGAATTTATAGAATTTATAGAATTTATAGAATTTATAGAATTTATAGAATTTATAGAATTTATAGAATTTATAGAATTTATAGAATTTATAGAATTTATAGAATTTATAGAATTTATAGAATTTATAGAATTTATAGAATTTATAGAATTTATAGAATTTATAGAATTTATAGAATTTATAGAATTTATAGAATTTATAGAATTTATAGAATTTATAGAATTTATAGAATTTATAGAATTTATAGAATTTATAGAATTTATAGAATTTATAGAATTTATAGAATTTATAGAATTTATAGAATTTATAGAATTTATAGAATTTATAGAATTTATAGAATTTATAGAATTTATAGAATTTATAGAATTTATAGAATTTATAGAATTTATAGAATTTATAGAATTTATAGAATTTATAGAATTTATAGAATTTATAGAATTTATAGAATTTATAGAATTTATAGAATTTATAGAATTTATAGAATTTATAGAATTTATAGAATTTATAGAATTTATAGAATTTATAGAATTTATAGAATTTATAGAATTTATAGAATTTATAGAATTTATAGAATTTATAGAATTTATAGAATTTATAGAATTTATAGAATTTATAGAATTTATAGAATTTATAGAATTTATAGAATTTATAGAATTTATAGAATTTATAGAATTTATAGAATTTATAGAATTTATAGAATTTATAGAATTTATAGAATTTATAGAATTTATAGAATTTATAGAATTTATAGAATTTATAGAATTTATAGAATTTATAGAATTTATAGAATTTATAGAATTTATAGAATTTATAGAATTTATAGAATTTATAGAATTTATAGAATTTATAGAATTTATAGAATTTATAGAATTTATAGAATTTATAGAATTTATAGAATTTATAGAATTTATAGAATTTACAGTTCTTAGAATTTATAGAATTTATTGAATTTGATGTTTATTCTTATTAATTAACGCGATCGGGTAGTTAGGGCGGGGCGCGTATAGAGAGAGAGAGAGCAGAAAAATTACAGTAACTAATGGTCTGGTTAATGAAACGAAAATCAAAGCAAAGCCTTCTTATGCTATATTGGACGTATTATAAAATCGTATAAAATTATAAAATTGACCTGTAGATGGCCACATACTATTCAGAAAATCGATTAAATGATTGAGCTGAAACATTTAATTTTTTGAGCAAACGAAAACATATTGTACGTACTTGATTGACGAAAAATTTTCTATTGCGAAATCATGAAATAGCTAAACGAAAACCTGTTAGCAATTAGTTTTTAAAACAAATTTTAAAGGAATTGAATATACGAGTACTAGTTGTTTGTACGTAAGGACATTTGACAAAAAACGGCAGTTTGATACTGCTTAAATGACTTCAATGATATCGTTAATAAACTGTTAAGAGTATAGTATGGTCTTTGTTGATAATTTTACCTTGAAAATGGTGCGGCCCATTTGAAACGAGATATTTTAATACGCGAATTATCAAAACGCGATGTTTCAAAACGCGATATTTCAAAACGCGCGCGATATTTCAAAACGCGATACAGTTCAAAACGCGATATGGTACAAAATGCGATATTACGAAACGCGATATTTCAAAACGCGATATGGTACAAAACGGGGGTTTAGGATCGGGTTATATCAAGTGGGTGAACGGGAAATTTAGTTTCAGTTTATAGGAATTTAAATCGATAGGAGCGATAGTATTCGCTTCGCAACGCATATTCTGTACCATATCTCGTTTTGAAATATCGCGTTTTGACATATTGCGTTTCGAGCGGATCCCGAAAATGGTATATGTACCTAATACTTACTGGTTTCCTTTATATTTAATTCAATATATTGAAAAAATATAATAAGCTCGTTATAACTGCCACAACGAATAACATAATCATCTGTATATTCTGATCAACACGAAAATAGAAAAACATTATCCACCAAACACTCATTAAACCATTTTCTACGTGAGAACATATTATTTCCATAAAAACTGTCTAGACTTATTTCAAAATTTAATATAAAAAAGGTAAACCTTTCTAATTTAGTACGCGCTTTGTACAGACGTTTGCAATTTATTTTTTAAACATTATTCAAATACCTTCACAAAAGACATACTTGGCTTTTTAAAAAATATTTCTCAAGAACCCGACATAATTATGATAATTTTTTCATCTTAATTTTATTCATCTTAATTCGTCTACGACACACAATACATAGTTGATTGAAAATATTGTTAACATTTACAAGTCGGGTTGTCCTTATATAAAAGATTTACGTCTACGTAGGTTAGGTTAGGTTAGGTTAGAGTGGCTGCTATCGCACACTTAGGCCAATAATGGCCCATTGTGATACCACAGGATCCAATCTCCCCTTACTCCCGCTGAAACCAACCAGAGCTACTGATGTAGCGTAAAATATCTCGCACCCCAAAGTCCGCGAGTTCAGAAAGGCTGTCCATGTTGTACACACCCAAGTACCTATGTCTTTTGTAGGATAGTGCTGGACACGAGCATAGGAAGTGAACTAACGTCTCTTCCTCCTCTTCGTCCATACAACTTCTACAAAAGTCATTCGTCTCTAGACCCAGCCTTCTCGCATGTTCCCCAAAAAGGCAGTGTCCTGTCAGTATCCCTACGACCAATCCTAAATCTCGTTTTCCCAGGGATATAAGTGCCTTGGAGCGCCGCAGGTCCAGTTTTGGCCAAACCTGTTTTGCTACCCTGCACGTGAGAGTGTTGGTCCACCTCTCATCTGTCAAGGCGATTGCCTTTTTACTGAGCGTCAATTTAAGCGCTGCTATAGGCCTCCCCAGACCTGCCCTTTCCGGTTGCATCTGGAGAGTCGTACCGTACCTAGCTAGTTCGTCTGCCCTGCAGTTTCCCGTGACGTCCGAGTGACCAGGGACCCAGATTATCTGGATACTGAAATACTCGCTCATCTCATTAAGAGATGATCGGCAATCCAGCGCCACCCGTGACTTCAGAGAAACCGCCTCTAGTGACCTAAGTGCCGCTTGACTGTCCACATAAATCGCGATATCCCTAACAGATACCACGTTATGCTTCAACCATGTCACGACTTCCCCTATCGCCACCACTTCAGCCTGGTACACGCTGCAGTAGTCAGGGAGACGAACAGAAATATTAACATTAAGCTTCTCACAGAAGACTCCGGCTCCTACTTTGCCGTCTAGCTTAGAGCCGTCCGTGAAAAATTGCAGTGCCTCGTTTTCCAGTATTGATCCGTTCCTCCAGGATTCCCTAGAAGGACAGATGATCCGGAAACCTATATCGAAGCACAACGTTGGTTTAATATAATCTAGATTCACCAGTTCTTCCCCTAGTGATCTAACTATCGTCGAGTGTCCCGCCTGAAGACACTTCCACTGAGAGACAGCCGAGAGCCTTGTAGCCACATTGGCTGCCATCTGCTTACCAAAAAATTCGATTGGAATAAGATGGAACATAACCTCTAAAGCGCGTGTAGGTGTTGTCCTAAGCGCCCCGCTTATAAGCATACAGGCCGTTCTTTGCACCTTCTCCAACATCCTTATATAGGTTACCTTTTCCAGAGCTGGCCACCACACGCCCACCCCGTACATCAGCACAGGCCTTACCACTGCGGTATAGAGCCAGTGTACCAGCTCTGGTTTCAAACCCCATTTCTTCCCTATGGCATTTCTACACGAGTAAATGGCTACATTAGCCTTATTCACCCTTTCTACAATGTTAGGCTTCCAGCTGAGCTTACTGTCCAAGATTATGCCCAAAAATCTCGCTCTGTCAGCAAAAGCCAGTCTAATGCCGTTCACGGTAGGAGGGCTAACTACCGGAATTTTATATTTCTTAGTAAATAGTACCAGCTCTGTCTTGGAGGGGTTGATCCCTAATCCACATTTGCTGGCGAATTTCGTAACGATCAGGAGTGCATTCTGCATAACATCCCTAATCGTATCCAGATATTTGCCTGAGACAGCTATTGCTACATCATCTGCATACGCTACAACCCCTATACCCTCTTTCTCCAGTTCCAACAGCAATCCATTCACCACTGCACTCCAAAGAAAGGGGGACATTACTCCTCCCTGCGGAGTTCCTCTAACCACCCGCCTTCTAATGGTGGACTCTCCCAGTTCCGAGATAATAATCCTGCTTACCAGCATCTGATTTATCAACCTACTTATAGGATAATCCACCTTCAGAAATGACAATCCTTCCATGATCGCCTCCGTTTTTACATTATTAAAGGCACCCTCAATGTCGAGAAATGCTACCATACAATACTCTTGCGAGTAAATTGACTTCTCAATCATGCGTACTAGATCGTGCAGAGCTGTGTCCACCGACTTTCCCTTACAGTACGCATGCTGCGACATTGCCCAATTCCTTGGCTCAACTTTTGTTCGAATAAGTACGTCTATCAATCTTTCCAAGGTTTTCAACATAAAGGATGATAGAGTTATAGGCCTCAGGTCCTTTGGATAAGCCTGTGAGCTTTTTCCCGATTTCGGGATAAAAACCACTCTGACCTCCGTCCATTTCCTGGGAATATAGACCAATTGCAGACATCCTCTGAAGATAACCTCCAGCCAGGGGAGGATAACTGCAGAGTTTCTTTGGATCTCTGCTGGTATAATCCGATCCGGGCCCGCCGATTTATAAGGCTTAAAACCGTTCAGCGCCCACAGGATTCGTTTCCTGTCCACGATGCCATCCACATCTGTTAAAGGTGTTCCTCGATGAGCTTCAGGCTCCATCGAGTCATCAATGCTTCCCGGAAAATGGGTCTCAATGAGAAGCTCCAATGATTCCGCACTTGAAGCTGTCCATAACCCGTCCGGCCTAATTAAGTAACTCGGACTGGTTGGGTTGGTAGATAGAATTTTCCTAAGGCGAGAAGTCTCAGAGACTTCTTCCATTCTACAACAGAAGAGTCTCCAAGACCCCCTTTGTGCCTTCCTCAACTCTTTTTTGTATTTTCTCAGGTCTTCCTTATAGGAATCCCAATCCCGATTTTCCCTGGTGTTCTTAGCCTTATTAAAGGCCGTCCTACACACTCTCCGATAGGTTCCCAACTCCGTGGTCCACCATGTCGGTTTCTGCCTGCCCCTAGGTTTTATCAGGGGACACGCAGCGTTAAATGACAGATTGCATGCTTTTGTGACAATATCAACCATGTCATCTAATTCCTCTACTGTCGCCGGAAGTCCAGGAACCTCCAGCGGCAATAGTTCCTTCAACACCTCCCCATATTTGTTCCAGTTTGTCCTTCTGGGATTCCTAAAGGCTTTCCGGGCAACAGGTTTGATGTTGAGGTTATATGTAATATATCGATGATCAGAGAATGAGTGCTCCTTCGCCACTCTCCACCCACTGATCATATCAAAAATTGTTTCTGACGCACAGGTTACATCTAGAACCTCCTGTCGATTTCTAACAATGAATGTTGGTTCACACCCAATATTGCAAACTACGAGGTTAGTATTTAATAAGTAACCAAAAAATAACTCACCTCTTTCGTTAATGTCTGTGCTTCCCCAGATTGTGTGATGCGCGTTTGCATCACATCCAAGTATCACACCTACCTTTTTCAGACCTGCTTCCCGGATCAGTTCCCCCAGATTATCCGGTGGAACCTCCTTTTCACGATCCATATAGGCTGAGGCTAGCCATAGTTTTTCACAGCCTACCTCAGCGCTCACCGCTGTAACGTCCCCGCTACTAAATTGTGGAAGAAGAAAAATATTCAAATTATTTTTCGCTAAGATACACGATCTGATCTTTTCAGAATTGCTTGAGTATAATACTTTATACCCTTTCATTCTGAGGCCACAGATCCGGTTATTGTTAATCCAAGGTTCTTGGATTAACACCAAGTCCTCATCTGACTTAGTCAGTCTGAGCACGAGAGCTGCCGAGGCAGCCTTCGTGTGATGTAGGTTTATTTGTACAATGCTAATCATTGTAATGGACCTTACTCACCTCTTCCTGCACTCCCTGCATCAGGATAGTGCAATTTACCTCATTAATCCGGACGGTGTCTTCCTCTCGTCGAGAGCCTGACAGGATGTCCCCATCAGGCTCCAGAGAGAGGAGGCTGCCTCCCATCACCAACTTCCCTTCGTCCGAAATATCGGAACGGCTACCCTGGTCGTCCTCAGTCCGCTTGACCATTTCCTGCCGGGTCCGTTCGCCGTCGCCCCCAGGCTGGTCTTCCGCGCCCTTATCGACCTCGTCTTTCTTATAAACTTTAAGAGTGATCGATCCGAAACCGAAGTTGATCACTCCCTTAGATCTAGCAAGGGAAGCCAAGGATTCCTTATTGATCAGCATGATTGCCAAACTAAAGCCCCCCCTGGCCTCCTCCTGCTTCACAATCCTCCATCCTTCCGTTGGAAGATTGGGATTACTGGCCCGGATAATCTCAATGATCTCCTCTGGCTTATCCGGCTCAGTTGGTAACCAGACGCGTGCCCTCGGCCTGCTCGGGATTTCTCCTCTGCTGACTGCTTCAAGCCTCGCGCCCGGCCACACCTCGCCTACCTCGGCCACTGCCCTTTTATAGAGATCGACCGATCTCTGGTCCGAGCACGCAGTTAGCTTAACGCGCCCTTGGTGCCATCCCGCATCTCTGCAGGACGGGGGGGATCCCGGATTTTCTCTCAGGATCCTCAAGAAAATGGAATTTAGTGCATTATACACTATCCTCCACTTTTCCGATGTGATGCTCCCATCTTCCTGACCTTTGTCAATGACGGCTAGCACCAGCACGTGCTCCTTCAGGGTTTCACTGAATAATTTCAGTTTCTGCTCCTTAGGAGCCCCCGACGTCATGTCTGCTTGCACTTTGGCCCGCTTACTGCCTTCTGCTTCAAGCTCATCCTGGGACCTCTGTCTTTTAGACACAAGGACCCTCTCCGAGCTATTGCAGCCGACAGTTTTCTTAGCCCATGCTACAGATTCCTTCTGCGCAACTGTAAGCTGCCCCTCAGGGGTCGCAGCCAGTTTCTCCAGAATTCTAAACGCCGACCGTCTCTCTCTGTACCGTCGCTTTGCTGGGGGGATCTCTTTCGGTCCCCCACTCTTCTGTTTGGCGGTTCCGCTTTCACCTGGCTTCGATGCCATGGTGTTGCTTGCCCCTGCCTCAGATGAGGGAACCGCACCTTTCTGGTTAGAGTTACTCCCCTCTATAGTACTTTCCGGTTTTTGGTGGGTACCGGTCCCCTTGTTTTTATTATTTTTTTTAAAATCTTCCATTTATTCCCACGAGTATCGGAGAAATACGTCCACCTGCGCAGAGATCCGTATACGCAGGTAAGGCTAAATACAACTGGAGGTCGCCAGGTATCCAGAGGGCTCCGTTCACGACTGGGCTTTGTTAAATGGGCCCCCAGTCTAGTCGATCATCAGCACGGGTCGCGTAACACCTTAATCCAGCCCATTGGCTTACCGAGCACCCCGTCCACCGCGCCCCGACCTCCTCCCACATTCACTCACTTATTCACCATTCATATGGATATCCCAAACAAATGGGACCCACTTCATTCATGGGATACCCGTTTATAGGGTTCCCCATTCACTACCTGGAAGCCCGGAAGCGCAAGGAGGCGTGACGCTCAGTTCACCGTGGTTGTGGTCGATGGTTTTATGGCGCCATCAGTTCGCCTTTCCCTACTGGGTATCATAGGCACTCAGAATTTAGTGAACAGAGGTTAACCACTCCCCCGTTCTCTGAGACTCTCCTTCCAGCAGAGCTGCGGTTGGGGACGGCTTATTTAATTCACCGCTAACCTACCTATCGATAGGCCGTTCACGATCCACCACCTGTGACCCCCCCGATAGCTGCAGCTCGCCACGGGTACGTCTACGTAACATGTAAGTATTTTATCTCGATGTACGAGTTACTATTAAATATACTAAAATCTAAAACAAATGAATTTTATTCTAAAGCGAAATTAATTTTTTTCCACCATTTTCATCTAAAATTTTCATTTATATTTCCTCGCGTATCTATCGTAAATAAGGCACATTTAACTGTAATACAATATAAGTAATTTATTTTCATTTTGTCATAAATAATTACATAAACAAATAGAGAAAATTGTTTGCGAACAAAAAAAAAAATCTGATGAGCTTTTTTTTGTTTATGTTTATTTTAATAATGGAAAATTTAAATATTTTTTGTGCTTTTCTCACAAAATAAGAAAAATTGTTTTTTGGAATTTATTTTATTGTATCGCTCGTAATGTGTTCTCAGAATACTTTTTGTTGTGTACAAAAGTTATGTGCTTTTTTTTAATGAGATTTAATTTTGAAGAGCTTTAAAGCTCAAATATTTAATGGTGTTTTATGATAAATATATGTATACAAAATGCATTCGCCGATTCATATGTTAATTGTGCACATAAGCATAATTTATAATATGAAATTGTTATCGGGTAATTCGCTTAATGTTTAAATATGTGGGTAATGTATGGGCGATAAATAATTATTTATTTATATATGGTTAACTGTAAAAATTGCATTTATTTATGTGTAAATTCAACCGAAAATATTAATAAGTAATAAATCGATTTAAAATTTAAAAATATATAAATAAATATTTTAATTTTGTAAACAATTTGTTTTATGGTGTCATTGCACCTTCCCCAATAGTATACTGTGGTGTCGAACGATTTAAAATCTTTTCCGTAAAATTTTGTTAGCTTGACTTATTTTTAAAATTCGACGATATACCGTCCGTTTTTTGTACTTATAATTGTGATCATTACTCAACTCTGAGTGATACGAAAACTATCAACCTTTGGATGACCCTGCATTGAAAATCGAATTCGGTCGTCGAGAAACGACGAAAGACCATGACAATGAGTAGTGGCTCCTTTTTGTTTATATAAAATCAAAATTTTTTAATCTAGTTAATTGTTGGTGTTAAGACGTTTGTCTTTGAATTACAAATAAAATAAATAAAGTTATGAGTTGGTTATTGAGGCAGTGGCAAGTCTTATTGAGGTGCGTGGTCGTTGGTACTGTTACACAAAGTGTACTAACCGGTTATTTTACGAAATCAAATGATTGCCCCTATACAAAGGTTGTGACATAGACGGCTCAGTAAGATTTATTCCCATCTAAATTGAAGTAGTACAAATCCAATACAACCTGTTTCCATAGGTAGGAAAAAATTGAATTGGGTCTTCATCATTTACCAGTAACCTTTCGTCAGTGACACAATTCTCCTGCCTCGCTCATATAAATATTTACTAATATTTACTATATCACAATTTGAGCTGCATTCAGAGTTGATCGAACTCTCTGTATCTTGAAATGGAACAACCAGTCAATTCTGATAAAAAACTTTTATGTCATCTGCGCATGGAATTTAGATGATGGTGCATCGATGTAGTCTGTCAACGATTCCAATTTGAACCTAATTTTTAGATTGAAGTAGCATTGTACCATATATTTTGCTTAAGAGGCTTTTGAAATATTTGTGCATCCATGATTTGATCGGGGTTAGTTTCTTTGGGGACCTCGAAGATCAAAAAACGGAATGTTAAAATTAAGTTCATAACCTGAGTGGCCAAATGCGGTTGCTAATCGCTTGTTCAAAGCGATAGAAACTCTTCTCGCTGTTATAATTCTAGATTTATGAAGGCAATTGTTTTTTCTCGGTTGTTGTAACTCAACGCAAACTCCTTGTTGAAGGACCAGGCGCTTTACCACCAATCTTAATTATTGGGAAACTTAACCTCCATGAACTGGCTTTTGTATTGTGTTAGGAATGGCCCTAGGCAACCTGAAGACAATGTGTCAAATAAAAATGCTTTAAGGTCATGTGCGGGCTGTTGATCAAAGCATGATCGCAAAAATATCGATTTTTGAATGCCAAATGTCGAAAATGTTTTAAAGTTGCTCATATACTGCTCTCGATGTGCATCCATAAATAGTGATCAGTCAAGTCAATCTCAATTATACTATCAATTCGGTGAATGTGGTCGACTGTTTTGAAAATTCCCGTGACGAATTGTTGAAAATTTATAAAAGTTGTGCAACAAACCAATTGGAGGCGAAAGCCGAGGTAATGAAGTTGCAAGCTTGGAATCCAAACCGAAACAAGAATTTGCTCAACAATCACATTGGATGTAGCGAGACTTTTTTCGTGACAATAAAAGTTAACGTAAAGCCGAGAAAGAGAGTTTGTTTTCTATTTCGTGCGCTTGGGAAACCAAAGTCGATGATCTGTGTAAAAAACATTTGAGCATTCTCGAACCTCGTTTGGGTTATTGGCACGCTTTCACTTGGCGTTTTTCAACCAATACAATTCAGTCGAAGTCATTAAGAATCTGCTGTGATTTTAAGGTCACGGTAAATTCTTAATTCTGCGTTAACTAGTATTCAATTCCAAGAGGTAAGGAACTATTTCAGCGCCTGAGGCGGAAAATGATTTTCGAAGTTTGACCTCAGCAAACGATATTTGCAAATGGAATTTGACAATGAATCGAAAGGTCTGGTGGTAGTTTTGACTTTGTTTGAACTATTCCAGTACCAAAGACTGCCGTTTGTATTAGCTAGCGCACCAGCAATATTTCGGCGATTCATTGAGCAGATTACAGTGAATGCGAAGTTGGTTACATGTTACTTAGAGGCCATAATTGTAACAGGTCGTACCGAAGATGGATATCTAAAAAAAATTGAAACAGTCTTTTTAACGAGTTGCTGCTGCCAGCTTGAAATGTAATATAAGTGAAAATTCTTCCTAACCATGTGGATTATTTAGGGAATGTTTTGCATGAGTCTGGAATCCGACAATCACTCAAAGTAGTTCGAGCGATTGAAAAGATGTCAGATCAACAAACTTGAAAGAATTGCAAGCTTTCATTGGGAAGGTTTATTATTACAACCGATTTTAGAACAAGTCGCCGCTTGCAGCTTTTCTTAATGCATTGAGTAAGAAAAATGTTCTGTTCGTTTGGTCGAAAGTGACTGTCTACTCTTGTTAGCAACAGATGCTTCAAGTCACGAACAAGGAGAGCCGTTTCTCATATTTATCTTGATGAAAATGAGTATCCGAAAGCTTTTTCATCGAAGACGACCATCAAGCATTTAGAAGAAATATAGTCAGATCGGGAAAGAAGCATTAGCGATGATCTATGATTGTAAAAAGTTTCACCAGCATCTGTATGACAGAGAATTGATTCTGGTGACGGATCGTAAGCAGTATACTATCAAGTATAAGGCAACCGATAAGCATGACAACGCCAATACACTTTTACAGTTTGATTGGTTGGCGGTTGGTCCAGATGTGAAATTTTATCGTGAAGAGTGTGCAAGTCAAGTCAACGTAGTAGCATAACACGAAATAGAGGAAGAGTCTCTTCTAGACAGCAAACAAATTGCTGCAAAAACAGCTACAGATTCCGTTCTAGCAAGTGTTCAGACTTCTGTAAAGGAAGGATGGCTGGACCCTGTCCAAAATTGTATTCTTCAAAAATTTTGAGTTAGAAAAAATTTAATTTTTATTTTCAATAATGTTTTGCTTTTTCAGACTGAGTTAACTCGAGCTATAATTCCTCTCAGTTTGCGAACGAAAATGAAGCAGCTAGCACGTAGACACTGCTGGTGGCAAGTCAGGAGGTTGCTCTGCTAGATCGTTTTTAAGTCATATGTGGATGTTATGAAAGGATAGCCTCTCGATATCCATACGTATCGAAAATGCTAGACTTAATTATCAAATCTACGGTTCGTGCGCTACACAAATATTTTGGAATGGAGCGGTTGTCAGAAAGCATTGTAAGTAATAATGGGTCATTGTTTAAATCAGTAGATTTTCACGAGTTCGGTCGACGCAATGGTATCGATCACATAACAATGGCGCTTTTCCATTGTAACGGGTACTTTTTAAAACGAGACAATAATTACAGAAATACAGACTAACCTAAATGGTTTGGTTAGTAAAGGATTTTGTATGGCTCCCTTTGTGAACCCTTTTCTTATCCAAATCCCTATAGCGCTAGATGTTATACGGAATATTGGCCCAATTAAAAATAACTAGCATTTTTTGTTTCACATATATTTGATAAGATAAATTTATATAAAAATCTTGTTTCTACATTAAAAATAAAATAGATAAATAATTCGAGTTGTAGCAACGAACATCCCAAATAGTAACATCAAAAGAATTTGGATTGGAAGTAAAAAAAAAAATTAGAAATAAAGTTTTTTTTTTATTAGGCTTGACTTCTACATAAAACAAACATGTTGCCAAGGAAATAAAGCTATACTACACGCTCAATAAAGTTAGATCGGTTGATTGACAAATGCTAGATGTTGTTTTTGTTGAGGTGGCTCGGCAGAGAGGGAGAGGCGTAGTATTGCCAAATGGAGACACCAGAAACTATATAGGAGCATAATTCTGCGGTTTGTGGAAGGAAGAAAAAAGTAGAAGGACGACCGAATGATAGCGAAATAGTGTAAAAAAAGAGGAAAAGTGACAAAAAAAAAACCAGATCGAACGGTGAACCGTCTAGCAGCCAGAGGGGTTGAACACATTTTCGGTGTAAACTAGAAACTTCGGATTATTTAAAATTCCAAGGGTACAATAAATCCACGAACCAATAATGGGTCCGTGGAATTTATTTTGTGAAAAATATAGTGCAAAGGTGTACGACCACGTGTCAGTAGTGGGGCTATAGTAAAGGGAATTATAGTAAAACAGTACAAACCGCGCCATAGTAGGTGGTGGCGTGGCAGTAAAAGACTCAATAAAAAAAGAGTAAAAATAACGGTGAGCTGGAAACCGTTGAGGCCATCTCGTTTAGAGAGCAAGAGGAACGGGAAATGGACCACGAGATAGCAGACAAGCCACAAAATCATAAGGGGTAAGATAACAGGCGCTTTCAGATAAGCCGGATTTGATTTCGCGAGCCCAAGAATTTCTGCCAACAAAGCAATAGTCGGGCACGTGCGCGCAGGTTGGCCCCCATATCGGTAAAAAAAAACTGTTGATTGTTGCCCACTAATGGTTTGAAGCTAAAAACGGTCCAACCGCTTAAAAATTGTAATTAAAGTAAAGGAAAGAGGATGTTGTAAAATTTGTGAACAGCTGAATAGTTCTGTTTAAATTATTCATAAAAAAAGAAACGTTTACAGAAAGGTTTGTGAGATCTTTCAAAACCGCCATGAAGAAACAATTGTGAGATGGAGATTGTACCGAACGTGGGAAGCTGACCTTTCTTAACTGTTACCGATTTTCGCCGAGTCTTGTATCCGTACTCAACTTCAACGAAGAATAGGTGTACAAAATTCATTGTGGCTGAGTCTGTTTTCTTGCGAAAGTTCTCATCTGATGCTAGGTGGCTTAAGAGGGTGCTTGGCAAGGTGAAGTATATTGTATAGTTACACGGAACCCTTTGGTGTGACGTCATCAAACCCAAACATGAGCTCGAATGCCTGATCTTGATCCGTTTGTTGTTGCGCAAATTTTACATCATGATTATCAATTATCGATTGGTTGCCATACCGAGTCCACCACGATCAATTCTGCAACAAGCACATACGGACTCTGAAGCTGGACAAGAGTTAGCACATTGTTCAGCAAGAATTGAATGACCTGTAGTATAGTTTGATCCTTCATCCTGATTGAGGACTTCATCAAAATAAGGAAGGAGAAATGTTGTGTTTGTGTATTGGAACTCACTAATTATTCATCTGCCATACTCATTTACAACAAAGATACATTTTCTCAGTTCTCTCATCATCGATTGTTCTCGCAAAAATGCTCGCAATATCCAGACAAAACAATAAGTATTTAAATTCTAAACCAGGCAAAAAAATTGAGGAGAGGATTTTTAAAATTTCAGGGGATTTCATTTAAACAAAACACGCGTAAGGATAAAATATTTGCTTTCGTCATATTAAAACTACATAAAAGTAATTACAATTGCCCGATTAGATAAAATCGTCAAAATTCCTGAAGATCAGATACCTCTGTTATACATGTACTAGGGTTGATAAATAAGTGCCCGTGTTAGGAATGAGGACACAAGTTTTCTAAATTTTTATTTCTTTATTTTTCAACGTAATCTTCTGTTAGGTCGATACACTTTTCCCAACGTTTCTGCCATTTCTTTAACCCCTCCAAAAATACGATTTTTCAAACTCTTCATAACTCTGTCTCGACGAAAACCTTCTCGATTGAGCTGAATTTTTTTCCACCAAGGTCGAGCTTAGTCGGGTGCAATTTCGATATTTTTGGTAATCGCGGCAGTCGTCGGGCGGACACCTTTCTCACACTTATACTATTATTTAGAATCAGCGAGAACCATGTCATGGACCTTTTCAACGAGTTTCTTGGTAACAACGCCTGCCACGAGTGGTCTCGCCGCTCATAATCAAAAACAGATGTACGCCACGTTCAAATTCGTTGAACCAATATCTCACGGTTGTTATAGATAGAACAGAAAATTTCCATTCAAAAATAAAAAGCGAATTACGGATCAATATTGTTCTTTTTTCATTTTACTGAAAAACACGAAATACGAGTGATACCAATACCAAATAAAAACACAATGTTATTGTCAACTTCCCTCAGCAACGCCACCTGTTTTGAAACACGGGTACTTATTGAACGACCCTCATACTGCTCTACATAATATACACATTTAACGTATTTTCGAAATTCCCGTGCTACACATTTATCGGAATTCCATCTACATAAAATACACAACCGTACTCATGTATTATTAAAAAAAAATCAATTTATTGATTAACATATAAACCCGTCGTTAAGGTGATTTAATATCAAAACATTTTTCAAGCAGCGTCATCAAAATAAATATGCAATGAAATAATCGTATAAGAGCGCAAAGAAAGAAATGTAAAGCAAATAGTACCCCGGTACGTAGGGAAACAATTCAAGAAAATTTATATTCATCGTAAACGTGCATAAGCTGATTATTCCAGATTCCATTTTTACAATACCCAGGTACATTACTATTCATTGATATAATAAATTACAATATTCAATTTTATTTTTCACTACGACAATATTTTCATTTCTCGAATTTGAATTTTTTGTCTTTCGTATTTTATAGGTACCGTACTCGTATATACACGATACGATATTGATTCGAATAGTTCGTTTCGTATATAATGCAAAACAAAGACTTGGTAATCTATATATTTACGTTTCATATACTTCTGTGTGTATGTCGAAATCCAAAATGAACAATAAAAAGTCTCTTAACTGCTGCAACACTCTACATGACTGTGACTTTATCGTAGTACAGTGAAAAACTGCATAATTTTCCAACTTTTGTTCTGGGCTTTATTTTCCTCCCAGTTCTCTGTTGTACTATACGGTGTGATCAATATTTTATGCTTTGTTCTCTGCATTTCTAACATGACACAAATTTTCTTCATGTTTTTAAAGCTATTGTTGTTGTATTTATAAAAAGCTCCATACACACATCCACATAATAGGATAAAAAAAGTATGAACGCTTTGTATTGTGTGTAAAAAGATGTAGGTTTAATAACTGTACAATACAAACATGAAAATCGTAATACTATACTGACATTTTATATGTACACAAAATGCTAGTATTGAAATTTTCCAACTTATCTATACCTGGCTACCGTCTATTATTGTGGGAAATAATATTTTTTTTATATACTATTTAGATAAATAGTGCTAAAAATATTAAAAACCAGTTGTTGGTAGCCTATTTAAGTATGCACGTAAATAAAGTTCATAATTATTATAAAATTTCGGATTTTCCAGCAATAGGAACAATACTTTAAGCCCATTTTCATATATGAACTTGCGAGGTGAAATATTTTTGGTTTTGTATAAAATAGTTTAACAATGATTTAATTGTTCTGCATATTATACAAGATGCTTCTCGTTTGTGTACCCAACATAATAAATATACTGCACAAAGATTAATATTCCCAATGGCAAACTAGAAATTAAATAAAATTTTCCGTCTGGTTTTCAATTTCTATGTATATACCACAGTAAAAAAAATCGCGATAAACCAAACAAAAAATAAATAAATAAATAAAAAGAATTACATTTTAATCTTTTCAGTTTTGTATTTGTAGTACATGGAGTTTTGAATTGGTGATAAATGAATTTTTCTTTTTGTTTGCGGTTTTTCCATTTCCTTCGTTTGTTTTTAATTTTCCAGTTCGACAAGAAAGAAATACGGTCTGATGGTAACTAGCACATATACGTATACAAAATATTATATAAATTAAGTAAATAAAGAGTTCGTTTTCCTTTTATTTTGGAATTCTAATTATACGTCTAGACATTTCCTTTTGTGTTTAAGAAATTAAGATTTTTCCGTTTTTCTCCCCTATTTCCCCCCGAAATATAATTAATATATTAACAATAATAATCATAATGCTATCAATATATTTTTGTAATGAAAAGGAAAAGATAAATATTTTTTAACAAGATAATTACTTCCTGATTATGTGTTGTAGAAATTTTGTTCTTGCGTCTTTTCAATTCTGATCTTGTTCTATATAAGATGATATAAATAATTAAGATGATTTTCTTCATACCCATAAGTACGAATATATATAGAAAAGAAAACAATGTAATTGTTCTAACATTTTGTATCGTTTTAATTTATCAGTTCCGTCAACAATTTAGATAATTTTATAGTCTTGTGGTTTAACTTTTTGAAAAGGTTGGGTTTTATATTTTTTCCAAATCATCTTATCCGACCTTATTAACATTTTAACAAGATTCACATAAGTATCAAACCCAAATCTTTTAAACCCCTCAAGCAGAACTGAAAAACTTCAAATTTCATCTCGAATGTTTTTTGTCCGTATTTATTCGCAGTATATGACTACTACTATTCAAATTCTGTAATATTTTTGTATTATTCCAGATAGAGTTTATCGGTCTTCTAATAAACTAACAGTTAGTATAACGTAATTTGTAGTGTTTAACTGAGAGCTAAGTATCACTCATAACTCTCAGAATGTTAAAGTAATGCAATCTTCTAAAAATCTTAAGTATAAGCCCAGAAAATAAGAAAGTTTAATCAGACAACACTATCGAATTAAAACGACATTTACTCTTATGTGAAGTCCCAGCCCAATAAAAAAAAATATTTTACTATGAAATTAGCCTTAGCCCAGAAATTTAAAAATGTTATATTATTATTGAGAAGTTAGTCCAGCCCAGGAATATAACAAAAAAAATTCTGTCAATTAATTATCAGTTGGAATAAAAAACGAAAATAAATACAGATGCCCATTCTAAATCACTATACCTAACCTCAGAGAGTATCAGCACAATGAAAAAAACTGGTTTACTTTTCGAAAATGTTTAGTAATTGTCAGCATTTTTGTCTTAATTGTATTTTTCTGGCCTACTGAAGTAATAAGTTTGGTGTAAATATATTCGAATCAAAGTTAAATGGGGAAATATCTTTCACTATAAAAATTTTGTTGAACAAAAGTTCCCCAATTAACTTTGTTTTGAAAATTTTTGGAATAAACTTATTCCTTCAGTAGGCCAGGTTGGTCTACCTGGTGGTAGAACAAGTTGCAACATACTGAGCATCATGAAAATTTTTCACAAATGAGCCGTTTGTATGCCCATTCTGAATCTGTATAGCGTCTTTCTGTGTAGGTAACTGCAGCAGGGAAACTTCCGAATTTCAAAGTGAAACTTTGCATACCAATTAAGCTCAATTTGTGCTAATTGGTGCTCACGGGAAAAAATTAGTGCTAGTCCAGGAGCCGGGAAAACCGGTAAAGAAAATTTCAAATTTCTCCTGAAAGACGAAAAAATTAAACCTGATTTCTAGAAAAAACCAGAAATAATTTAAGCCTAATTTTAACAATTTACAAAAGTGACTACACCGACAAAATTTGTGCTTATCATAGAAATATGATTTTCATAAATTTTCATTCATAAATAGAGGAAAAACAAACTAGCCCCTAAAAGATACTATATTGAACATACAAAATACAGAGATATATACCGTTCAATAATATTTTTGTTGAACAACAAATTAAATAAAAGAACTAACTTATTGTAAAACCAAAGACTGAGCAATTCAGATAGCATATATTCCTGTCACGCATGTTCATTTCCGTCCGAAAAATATAGTAACTGAATTTGAGCTAATCTAGAATTGGCCCAATTCTAAACTCAGGAAAATTATTTATTACGAGCAAAATATTAGGAGTATTCTGCATTTACTTGAATATATTAAAAATAATAATTTAAAACACCAATTACCTCATCCAAATTAATGTTTTAAAATTGATTGGGATAATTCTGGACTAGCACAAATTCAGCCACTATATTTTTCGGGTGGCAATGAACATGCTTGACAAGAATATATGCTAACTAAATTGTTCAGTCTTTGGTTTTACAATAAGTTCTTTTTTTAAATTTGTTGTTCAACAAAAATATTATTGCTAATTTTTTCCCGTGAGCACTAATTAGCACAAATTAGGCTTAATTGGTATGCAAACTTTCACTTTGAAATTCGAAAGTCCCCTGCTGTAGTTACCCACACCGTCTTTCTGTACATAATTTCGAATTTTATTCCAACTGATAATAAATTAGTTGACAGATTTTTTTTTGTTATTTTAATGAAAGATTTTTTTTGCTATATTCCTGGTCTGGGCTAACTTCTCAATAATAATGAAATATTTTAAATTTGTGGGCTTAGTCTAGTTTCGTAGTAAAATTTCGTAGAAAATTGTAATTTTCGAACTAAAAGTCTGGGCTAACTTCCTATACGTAACCTTCCAAATCTAGTAAGATTGAACGCATGATATTAAAGCAATAGAGAAGCATCTCATCATTTGTTATTGACGTCGCCGATACGATGCAATATTTCAGATGGAAAATAATAACGGTAATTAAGGAATTATCTTATTTTGATTTTTGACGATCAGTATTTCTTCAATGTTCATACTAACAAAACAAATATATTAATTTTGAATTACTGAACTAATTTTTGTTTTCTTTACTTGTTAAATTGAAATATAGCGTTATTCCGGAAACTAACTGATTTTGGCGACAATAAAACTAACGTAACCAATTCAACAGAACATTACAAGATTCCTTAGTATCATGTAATATTATGTTGGATTGGTTATGCTCGCTTTAGAAAAAATGACCAGAGCACTTATAAAAAAATAATTTTATGCTAATCAAAATTTTTTTTGATAAAGGATTTTCAATTTTTCACGGATGTGCATGGCCTGATGTAAAGAGTGGCGGAAAAATACCGTTCTAGTGTGTATTTTTAACAACTTGTTTGTTAATTATGTTTTTTTTATATTTTTTTTCAGAATTTTGTAAAGAAGACTTGGGAAAACCAAAGGTCATTTATTTTGACGCAGCGTACATATCGACGGTATTTTAATGTGCGTTCTATATCATCTATAGACGAACAATAAACCATATGAATGCTAGTTAGTTTCTAGGCAAATAGCGTAAAAAGAAGATCTAAAACTTTACCTTGAATGCTATAAAGACACTGTGTGGTAGTAGATAGAAATAATTTTGCTGAACAGATTCAGTTGTTGATTTCAAACAATTTGAAATTATGGTAATGGTTAATGCGGAAAGTAGTTGTAGATGTTCAAGTGTTGAAATGTGACGCAATGCTTTGCTTTCTAGCAAAGACTTTGTCAATGTTATTTATAAATAAAAAATATACAGGGTTTTTACACTTTGGCTGAATAGGTAATTTATTAACCTCTCCTGTCTAATTTTTATAATCGGGTTTTGTTGAAATATATGTGAAATTTTATAATTTCTTTGGCGACTTCCTTTTTGTCTCCCCTACTATAGACACATAGTAAAGATTATTATAAGCCCAGTACATCAATCAAATTTATTTTCACGATGGTTATAACGTTGTTTGTTATGTCTAAGCTGTAAAATTAGTCAATGCTTAATACGTAAGTAGAACATACAAAATAGAATAGACACATTGACGGCAGCTATTTGCCATCAAGATAAATTTTGCACAACAATTTGTGTTGGCAATTTTTCGGTTGGCTTATTCGATCATGTCATAAAACAAGGTAAAACTGTAATTAAATAAGCTGTTTGTTGCCAAAAAACCTCAACATGCCAATTGTTGAGCTTAATTTTTTCGTTGTCCAAAGTTCGAGTTTAGCAACATAAAAGTTCTCTTTTAGCAAAAAAATTATTATTAAAAGCGCTAATAATCGCAATTTTGAACCCGATTTTGACCTGGTTTGGTATCCGGCTCAGGTTTCCAAAAATAGAAAAAAAATTTCAATAGGTAACTTCAAACTGAGGTTCGGTTCGAAACCTAATTTGTAGGTATTTGTGTTATGGCACATAAACACTGCTAATAAATTTTGGTTTTATATTCATAATTCACTAAGAAGCTTTCCAAGTATTATGATAATATTTCCTTTTGCATTAATAATTAAGAACAAAAGCAGCAACAAAACGAATGGGACGTATAATAAAAGGACATTAATTTCAATTTTTAATAATAAAAATTTATGGTGTACAAAATAAAAAGTCATGTTGTTTCATAAATTTTATGTTGTATTACACGAGCATTTTTTTATATTTTGTTTTATGTGAAACATGATTATGATTTTTATTTTACTCCTTATCTACTTTAAGATGTAATAAAAAGCATTAAAAGAAAAACAAAAGTAATCAAAATACACAAAGAGTTAGAGATGCCATATATAGAGCGAGAAAGAGATGATTTGTTGGGTAAAGTTTATTTTTTTTCGGGGGATTTATGGAATTGAGGCAAAGTACGTAAAATGTAATTTTTGTGCGAGCTCCTTTTATTTTGGTGGTTAAATAAAATTAATTGTTCTTACCTGTGGTTTATTGTGATGTCTCGTTCATCTAACACCATGGCTTTGTATTATAGCACAGCAGACTGAAAAATAAAAAAAATAGACAAGAAAATTAAAGGATATCTGTTTTTCACCGTTGTACGATAATAAAATTTATCTTAATGGTACTTAAAGGACTAATTGAGTTGATTTATATGTTAATTAATGGCTAGAAAATCCTCTAAAGCCAAAGATAGTCAATGTTAAATTAGTGTACAAATACAAAGACGTAATTTTGTAAGATGTACGTGGTTCGTAAAAGAATTGTTATACATTATAATCAGCACTGTATTTATCTGCATAAATAAAAATTACTGTTTTTATGTGTATCTAGTCCCGTATGCGCTTCTATCCCATTCATCCGATTGCGGTGAAACATTGGTGATATTATTGTAAGCACGCCCACAAAGGTTTCTGGTTAGTATACCTAGAGATGGAACAGGTACATTTTTTTCTAAAATTTCCATTTTTTATAATTTTTACACGGGAATAAGTTAAGAGAAGGGGTTATATGCAAATAGTGACATTCTCGACCATTCTTATAAGTCCCCACACCATTCACCCATTCGGATTCTAATTTTGCCAAGACAGTTTATATTAAAATGAACAGCCTTTCGCAACATTTTTGAAGGGATTGGTCCTGACGGACTCCGGCCTCTAAGGGTACTGGTACACTTTTTTTTTTATAAAATGAATTTTATTTGAAGTTTTATCATGGGAATGAATTTAGGAAAAGGGTTATATGAAATTACAGATATGCTCGAATCCAAGGGTTCTGTCCCCTGGATCATGAATCTCTTCCTATAAGTTTCCGCACAATTCATCCTATCAAATTCCAATTTAACATTTTTGAAGAGAGTGGTTCCATACAATTCTTCCTAAAAATTTCTGCAATGGGGAATGAAATCGTCTCAGCGAACTGAAGGGAATACTGTTGACTCTGAAATATTGTATGAAACGAATTGCGTTATCAATAAATTGAACCAGAAAGAACAGCGTAACACGGCTGGAAAACAATCGCTTAAGATAATCGACCAATAGAAATATTTAGAGCTGATTTAAAGTTAGCAGTTATTCAATTTCTAATTCCTCCCGAAGAACGCCGGGGTAATTCAGCTATGTTATTTATAAAATTAAGTGTGGAAAATCCGTACAAAAGTGTTGCTTTTTCCAAAACCGATCCATTGAATGTGATGGGGCTCTTTTGTTTTTTGCGCATATTTTTAAAAGTACAACATTTTTGAAGAAAACGGAAACTTTAATTTTAAAGTTTTTGAATAAATTGAAAGAACTCAATGAAATTGGCTTGAAATTTGCAAACATCATTAGATGATGATAATAAAAGTTCGGATCATTGGATGATGGCAAAAGCATGATATCATCTGCAAAAGTAGCAATTTGAGCTCAGGCACACGATTCTGTTACATTTACATTTTCTGAAGCATTATTTGTATCGGTATACTACACATCGATGTAATATACTTCATGTAATCCTTCATCAAGGAATCGAAAACGAATTGTTGTACGTCCAGTGATACTACTATAGAAAATAGCAATTTCGTTTCTGATCAGAATCGAGTCGAGTTGCATCCTTAACGGAACCAAACAAAAATATGTATAATGCTATTTCGTAGTTTACATCGATAATCTTAATGCTAACTCGACGAGATTAACGACATCAGTTTCCTATTTTAATGTGTCAGTTGTCGTGGTACTTCTTCGAAACGAATCTTTTTCGACAACGCGCGAGCAACAAACAGCTGGCGATATTAATTTGCTACTGGCCAACTTACATTTGCTTGAGAGATTTACAAATCCTTTTTTCTTCTCTGGGGTTATTATTGGCTGAAATATCCAGGAAACTTTCGGTCAAACTGTCGAGTTTATAAGGAATATGAACCGATGAACTTGTATGTTACGCAGCGATGTTGATGTTCATTGTAGTACATTAACAGTTTGATAGCTCTGTGTTTGGTTTAAAAAGCAACCTCAACTGTGTTTAAAATTCTACTTTTTACCACAGGTGTCTGTTGTTTTCCGATATTTTTTGTTACTACTGTAGAAACACTGGATACAAAATGTTGCAAATTTAATCCACGTTTTGAAATGGTTCCTATCAGGTTCCATTGGTGATTGATAAGAGAAATACAGTCAAACCTGTTTTGTTCTTTTTTTGTACGATTATTTTTTGTGCGGTTGTCATGGTCCCTATTCACCACAACTTTTTAAATGTGCTGCGAAAACTATTTTGTATACCTAGCTACTCGAGAAGTTTCCGAAGATATTTTTTATGCGGTCTCTATTACCACACAAAAATAGGTTTATCTGTGCGTTTATACTTGCGGAAACGATTGAGGAAAAAATTCTGCAGATTCACACAAAATATATTAAAACAACAACAAGGTTAAAAAAATACTATGTGTTGCATTAATATTTGTGCTCATGAAAAAATTATTTTAGTTATGTTTCCTAGATTATAAAACTCATGTAATATTTTTTTTAAATTTTTTATCACACTGTAATTAATTATTAAATTACGTTTCATTTGGCATACAATTTATAAAAAAATTATCAGGATTTACGTATAGAAAAACGAATTTACTCTGTTGCAAAAGTATTTGTGTTAGCAAAATTAAAAAAAAAATCAACAAATGGTGCATTGAAATAACTGTTTCAGCATTTGTTTTTCAAAAATAGTTTTGCAAGTTTCATTGTGTTGTGAGCATTAAAAATCGTGACAATATGCCAAAAACCCGCGAACTGAGTATTGAAACCCCATCTGCAATTGCGGCAGAATATAATTTGGGAATCTCAGCCGAAGAACTGGCGAAAAAGTACAAGTGCCATAAAATACCATTTGGTATCAAGTTCAGAAGCAAAATATTTGCGGAACGGTGCGAAATATCGGAGTACGCCAACGACCAAGACTAACTAATGCCAGAGAAAATGCTTACATCACTCGATATATGCTTACAAATGCACATTTAAGTCAACGAGGTTTCGCTAAAACTTTAAAGGATAACAAAAAACTCCAAATACACCATTCCTCAATTTCTCGTCGTTTAAAAGAAGCTGGGGTAAAGGCCTACACATTGACCAAAAAGCTTTATGTTTATAAACAAAATAAAATAAAACGGCTGTTGTTCGCAAAGCAACATATGAACAAGCCCCCGAATTTTGGAGAAACGTTTTGTTTACTGACGAATCTTCGGTATCGTTAGACGGATCTTGGGGTCGCAAATTTTATTATTCGGAGCCAGAAAAGGTAAACAAACGTCGTGTTTATGCTACACAACGTCAAGACGGTGGAGGAAATGTTATGGTTTGGAGTTGTATAACCAACCTCGGAGTAGGACCACTAGCAATGGTGTCTGAGAAAATGAACCAAATGACCTATTTGGAACTGCTGAATGATGTAGCATTGGTAGCTGGCTCAAAAATAATTGGGCTTGACTTTATTCTTCAGCACAACAATGCCCCTGCCCATAAAGCATTTGTTGTGACCAAGTTTTTAAATGATTTGGACCAACAACGCATAAATTGGCCACCGCAAAGCCCGGATTTAAATATTATAGAAAATGTTTGGGCTTATGTAAAACGAAATATACCATATAGAGTTGGACGAAGCAAGCAGGAGTTATGGGATGAAATTGTTGAGGTGTGGAGTAAAATACCTCTAGAATTTATTTCCAAATTATTTGACAGCAAACCCAGAAGGCTAAATGAGGTCATATTAAATAACGGTGGGCAGACTAAATATTAAATTTAAATAAAATCAACAAAATAATATAAATTAGTAACGTTTTTATTAAAACTGTCCCAACACAAATACTTTTGCAACAGAGTAAATTCGTTTTTCTATGCGTAAATCTTGATAATTTTTTTATAAATTGTATGCCAAATGAAACGTAATTTAATAATTAATTACAATGTGATAAAAAATTAAAAAAAAAAATTACATGAGTTTTATAATCTAGGAAACATAACTAAAATAATTTTTTCATGAGCACAAATATTAATGCAACACATAGAATGCGGTCCAATTCGAAAGTCTACAAAGAAGCCTTCTGTCGGTTCGACATATTGTAGACTTGTTTTTCTTATGGGAGGCTTACGCTTAAACTGGTAACTCATCGAAATAATTCAAGCAAGATTCCAATAAGTCTATTCGTCAGGCAACTTATTGTAGATTTTCGAATAAGTCAGTATCCACAAAATAAGCCATGAATTGGACCGCAGTCATAGTACAATATATTTAATACTTAATTCCCTTAAGACGACTGTTCGAGTGCGAATTTTTGTGCGGATATTTAGAATCACACTTTTTACTAATCAAATTACGCCCATAAAAGATAAAATATTTTAAACTTTAAGAAAAATATTCGCAGACGATCAACCTAATCACAAAATAAAATAAAATTGTTAGCTACATTGTGCTCAATCATTCTGTAGAAAAATGTGATTCTAAATATTCGTACAAAAGTTCGCACTCGAACAGTCACCGTATCACTTCATGCGACGTATCACTTCATGCGACGTTCTTCCTGGTTACTAGATTTTAAAGTCAAAATTTACTACATAAATAGTTTTGTGCAAAACTCTTAATGAAAATTTTTTAAATCTTAGTTGGCTGAATTACTTTGAATTATTTTTTATATGTCACGTCAAAATTCCAAGTGATAGAAATTGTCATTTGAAGTGATAGCACTCGCAAGGAAATATTCATAAAGCAGTATACTAAGATTTAAAGAACAGCCAGAACGACTTTATTGAACAATTAAGGCGGTGATTCATGTAGAAATTTTGTATGACAGACATAAATAATAATCGCTTTGATTGGTTGAATGTCGGCCATATTTTTTTATCGTACGACAAAAAATAAAAATTAAACATTGCTCAATTTTGTATAAGATTTGACGAGAGAGAATAAAAGACTACATATTCTAAAATATAAAAAAAAATACGAATAGAACAAAAATAAAAACACTTTTGTAGGTTGCTTGCTTTATAAAATATCAAAAAATATCCATACGATAAAATTTTATACATGTATCGCTTAAGTGTGAATTTCGTTTTTATCGAATAAGACAAACAAATATTAACCAATCAGCACAACCTTGCTCGAGAATTGTTTGGCCGGTTTTTAATATAAGAATGTCTTGAATTGATTTGGAATGTTACCAATTTTCACCATTGCATTAAATTTTAATAAGATTCCATATTTCTGGTGGTTTAACCAGATCTTTCATATGCGATCAGAAGCGGGTTGATAATTTAATTGTTTTATTTCCTGCAGCAAATTGTCAGCGTAACTACTTTGGTGATGATGATATTATGATCTATATGTAGAGAGATTCTACGCTTTCTCAATTAGTAGAGAATGCTTCTGTAATTTGTTCGTTATTGCTACTAAACATTTCTTTTTTAAGAATAGGAGTCAAAGTACGAACGTTTAAGCTGCCCTGTTATACGGAATAATTTTTTGGTGTGGTCGGGGCCTTAAATACAACTAATCGTTTTAACAAAATTTTTAAGGTGTAACTGAATGCGCGTTCCTATATACAACTTTATTTTATAGTAAATTATTGTATTGATCAATGACATTGTGGTACGGACATAAAACTGTGGTGACTATTTATAATTCGTTTGACGTAGTTCAATAATGTCATTTAGCAGTCTGGCGTCAAAAGAGATGCAAAGGTTGTGACACGTGCGAATCACTGAGAAGTGAGAAGTTAGTTGGATAATTCTTCCAATTCCATGAAAAGTTTTTCGTTGATAATCTCGACAACTTATCGATATTCAATAACATCGGAAACTCATCGGAAACGTCGTTAATTACTTGTAATTCAAGCTAGTGTGATCAAATATATTTTGAACTTCTGTTTCCAGAGAAAATATTTTCCCAAGTAACTGAAATTGCCTCGCACAATTTTTTTAATAATTTACTGACTAAACTAAATTACTATTTATTTGCACTAGTCATTGCTACTTGTCGCATAAAACGTACTGTGCCTAATATTTGATGTTAAATGTTTTCCAGACACCGACCTATTTGTGGACACCGATTTATTCAAATAACCCAGTATGCAATTATCCCACTGTGTGGAACAAACTGCTCAAATGTCGTACAAAATTCCGTACTACAAAATATCAAAGACACAAAAATATTGATTTTGGCCAAAAATAATTGTTTTTCTCTTTCTATTTCGCGGTAATATTATTTTCGTTTTATAAGTTTCGATTGTATCTTTTATTTTCAGTTTCGTCTGATAAGTCGACGTGCACGGTTTCGCTACATAATTAGTTTTTTTACTTTAAAGTGTTGTGTTGCATTATAATGTTTTTCGATTTGTTAAAGTAAATAATTTTAAATTTAAATATATAATAATAATTATTAACTTATTTAGTGATCGCGATGTGCAAATTTGGACTAAAAAGGTAATAGAGATCTGTCTCACAATGGCGTCGTCGCGAAATACATTTACGTAGTAAATTTTCAATGATTTTTTTTTCAAGATCTCAATATGCTGGCGGATGCAATACAACGTGGCGGATGCAATACAAAACTCAATTTATGAAATTTAAATATGTAAATAAATTTTCTATGTTTTTTTGTACACAAATAAAAAATAATGTGAATAAAATATTAATATTTATTTTATTATAAATGGAAAATTTTGTTTTATTTCGGATAAGAATTATTATTTATTCCAATTGGAAAATATATACAAACACGTGCCTTTTGTTTCTATGATTTTTTTCTCTTTTTAGTTGGGATTCACACCGACACCGGAATTTTTGTGACACTTTTCTTTGGCGGGGAGTACGAATTTCCGCGTGATACACATGGTTCTTTCCATAGTAGCAGTGTGGTTTTAGAACGCGAATGTAAATGGAATTCCGTCGGCATTGCATATTGGGTAGTGGCAACGACCAACATGTCAAAATTATTTTTTTCTTCCATTGGCACTATTCTGGTAATTCCCCGGGAATAGGGAACTGGGGCAAGATTTTACATAGCTTTTATCTATAATTCAGTTTTTTCTGGCCTACTATGTAAATATTAGTAAATTGGGAATAATTTTTCCATAGCTTAATTATTAGGGAAAGTTATTCCCAATTTTATTTTGTTTTCAAAAAAATTGCCACTAACTTTTTACCTTAGTATGCCAGAAAAAAATTATTTAAATATAATTTATATGTAAATTCTTTCCACAGTTCCCTATTCCCGGGGAATTACCAGAATAGTGCCACATATAATAGAAACTGCGTTTTGTTTTTTGATATTACGTCACAAATAAGTCGGTACAATGACTGTATTTCAAGGCTGGTAAATCGTTTACTACGGTAAAAACCGATTTTAGAACAGGTTTTCGATCAGTTTGTCATAGGGTTTTCGAAAAATAATTGAATTTACCGAAAAATTTACTTAAAATTGACTTTTTCCTTAAGTTTGATACACAGCCTTAGTAAAATTGAAGTGTATTGTATTAGGGCTGCGGGCCAATAGCTGGGTAAACCCTTTATTATGGTAAAAATCAGATTTAGAACAGATTTTTTCGATCAGTTTACCATAGAGTTTTTGAAAAATAAATGAATTTTACCACCCGCATCCTTGGTTTTTATAGTTTTTAAATGCACATTTCAGACTAGGGCTGTGTTCCAAACTTAAGATAAATCGCTTACTACGGTAAAACCCGGTTTTAGAACAGAATTTTCGATCAGTTTGTCATAAGGTTTCGAAAAATAATTGAATATATCAAAAAATTTACTTAAAATTGACTTTTACCTTAAGTAAGCTGGCACACAGATTAAATACAATTTTTTTCTATAGTTACGTAACATAAAAAATAAATGTTCGTTTCAAACCCATATTAAGAATATTCACAGTGCGCCATCTCTTTAAAAATCGTAAAAAGTTTGACCCAAATATATTTTGCTGACGTCTATTGATATTTGGTCAAAATAAAATAAATATAATGATTCAACTATAAATATTCTGTTCGCTGAACTAGCAAATATTAAATACACCCAAGATACTTTTTTCATTTCTTCACAAATAATATTCAGCTTTTCAAGACTGATTTTCATAGATAATTCATAGAAAAGCTAAGCTCTTTTTCGTAATAATAATTTTTTCCGCGAGAGCACAAGGGTATCTACAAGTTTCAATTTAATTTAACAGAGCACTTAAATATCAAAACATTCACGAACAGATAAATTTTGTCAAATTGGTTTTATGGGCTGCGGGCCAATACTCGGGTAAATCGTTTACTCTTGTAAAAATCGGATTTAGAACAGATTTTTCGATCAGTTTGCCATAGAGTTTTTGAAAAATAAATGAATTTACCGAAAAATTTACTTAAAATTGACTTTTACCCGACTATTGGCCCGCAGCCAAGGTAGCTGATGTATTTCTTCCTTAAATATGATGAACATAGTAAATCTCAACGAGATATTGGGATTTAGGTATGAGACTTTCATGATAAAAATAGATGCTAGATTAAATCGGACCTAAAGACTGACTAGAAAGTACACATGTTGAGGCCAATCCGGAAAATTTTTCGTTTTAAATAAAACATAGAGCTCACGACGACGGCCAAGAAATTATGAATAAATTATAAATTCTTATTATAAATCGGGTAACTAATTTATTCTGTACTTTTGCTTCAGACACCTGTGCTTAGAAATCTAAGCATGCAATAATTTTATTCGTAATCGAGTGGTTGATAAATGCTATATAGTTTGTTTATATGGATGTGCGTAAGTTTGTCAGTCAAGATTGGCAGGGGCAGCACACTACTAGCAACGGGGAGGAATAAATTTCGTTACATCCAGCGAATTATCACTGGATAAACTAAAGTATCCCTGGCTTAGTTTACTATGACGAATCCATAACAGAAAATGGCAATTGAGGGGCGTCAATAGTTATTCGGATTACGAGTAGCTTGTGTGTGCCTAGTTGAGGTCTCCGCTATAACATCGAACTGATAATGTCTCGTTGCCCGCGACCTGTTCAGAATAATTTTCATCCCAGGGATAATTAAAAAAATAATTTAATTGAGGAACGGAAAGGTCACAAAACTTTTTATTTTTATTTATATTGAAATAAGTCCACAAATTTGACTTGAAGAATATTAATGTAAGAACTTCTTCTTTAGAATTAGTGAGCTAATTAAATATGAAAATTCTAACCTAAATTACCGAAAATTTTAATGGTACATCGAGGTCAAATAAAAATACGTGTGAAATAGGGTTGACTTTACAGAACTCATGATGCTTATCAAAGATCCGAATAGGCCATATCATACTCTTTAACTTCAGTTTGCGATTTTTTAATTTTGGTAATTGGAAATTGAATGGCATAGTTGACAGATATATGAAAACAATCAACAATTCTCTTAACTATTTCTTCTATTTCATATTTTTAGATAGACGTCTCTTGTTAATTTGAGATTTTAAATTAATTTCAAATATGTAATACAAAATTTTTTCATAAAAGATACAAAAGTTTGAAATATACAAGTAATACATATAGCCACTTACTTTATAATTTCAAATAATCAAATGGAAAACATCGGTGGACGACCTAGTTTAGGTCGGTATGAGTCAGTTTGATTGTGATTTAGAATCCAAATCTAAATTTATTTGACCCCCTAGAACATCTAGATGTATAATACCTAGACAGCAACTTGACCAGTTCGGCTAAAGTAAAATAAAATGAAAATACTAAGTAAATTGAGTTTATAATATCCCTTCCTTCCTAACCACTGCATTCCAGTATAACATGTTTAACTGATTGTAAAACAAAATGTTTGAATTTTATGATTTTGAATTAGTCATGAATTTTATAGAAATACTTAACTGAAACATCATTACTGTCAATTGTTATTCGATAACTTTGAAAAAATTGACAACTGTAGGTCCGGCACAGTTTTTCTATGTCTGATAGATACAGAATTTTTTTTTTGTTATTTCAACAATCAGTATTCTAACAAAATGTGATTGCAATTTATTGAAATTTTAATAATATCTATCTCATACAATATTTAATGTCGCATTCACAATATTTTGTATATGGGTATCGGAATATAAAAATATAAAGCCAGCAACAAGTTGAACTATCTCATGGACCACATCAAAAGGACTAATCCGCACATCTGTTATAGAATTATTCCTGAATGGCAAGCATAATCCATTAGGTATAACATTAGATGAACAATACACTTCTAGTGACGAATACGTTAAAAATTGCCTTAATCAGCTTGTAAAAATTATCACCAAATATGTGTCTACATCCCAAGTTATCAGGCTGTGAAATATCCACACACATAATTGTTAATTATGCCAATTAAAATACTGTTGATTTGCACTATACCAAAAGAACCTTTTACATACATTAGTGGAGTACTTCCTCTCTATACATATAGTATACATATATTCAACAACATATTTTATGTGGAACATGTACATATTTTTCATATCCATAGTTGTAATCTCAACAGCACAAGGGAAAACAACGGGAAAATGTATATAAAATAAGGGCGCATTGTGGTTTTTTTTGTTCTTTCCTGTGTGTGTTAACCCTTTCTGTATAATTAATTCTTTTATGGCGATATATGTTTTAGCTATTGTTGTTGTTGTTTATTAGAAAATAATTGTTATGTTATATACACCATAAAGTCATTTGTTTGTCTGTTTTTTTTTTGTTCTAAAAGGCCTTGCACTGTCTTTTTGTTGAATACACATGCCCACTTACATAAACGATATCATTTTACACCACATTATTAATATTTATGGGACTATCATATGCTGTGAAAATAATTCTTAGACGTGATGAAAGCACCCACAAAGAACTAGCGAAATTCATTAATAATTAATGGTGTCAACAATTTATATAAATAATAATTATGTGTCTGTACGAGTACATAGTAGAGATTATACTAAGATGCCGATAAATTTTAGGGCGTGCATTACACACGAATTCGATTATGACCTTTTAAAATATATGCTGTATAAGCTTAATGAATATTTGAGTATGCACACTATTTGCTTAGTAAAGCGAAAATATTTATAGAATATTAAAAATTTAATCATTTAAAGGTATCCCTACTCGAATATACACTTTACACAGGCAACATATTATTTTGAAACATGTATCCAATTCAAAAAAAAAAAAGCTTCGAAGTAAAGCTTTTATCCGATAAAATGGTTATACTTTATTATTTTTTCATCAAAATCATTAATGATAAAGGCATTTTACCGCACACCCCATCCCGTTCGCCAGGCTTTGTGTTGTTGTTTATATATTTATTTTGTGGAAAATTACTTTTCTTTCTTGTTTCACCCCCGCTCCCCACGGGTACGAGTATACCAAACCAAACCAATCCAAAAACCATTTTTTATTGTTCGGTGGAAATTTATTGTGAAAATATATTAAAGCACATTCTACAAAAATTGATTAAAGCTTTGATGATCGTTGCGTGTATTTGTGTTTTATATATGTATGTGTATATGATATGGTTAAGTACGCATTTCTTTGAACGTTAAATGCGGATTTTCTATATAGTCGAAAGGATTATAAAGGATGGTATAAGATAATAGACAAACAAAAATATATTACATATATCAGATAAGAATTTAGTTCAAGGTGAAGCACTTTGGTTATTAATTTTCAGAGCAAACAAGAGATTTAATATTTTGTCACTCTGGAGGTCGATTAAATCAACTACGTCACCTAGATGACCGCATCCATAAATAGAAAACTTCTAGCAATATTAGGTTTATATGAAGGACTTTTTAGTTTAAGATTTCAAATAGCGAGCGATTTGGCATTAGGCAATTTTTGTTATTTTAGTGTAACTTAGTTTTTTCTTCCAATTTTGATTAAATTTGGTTTCTATATGGAATTGGATAGGGATTGGAAGAATAGTTTTAAAACTCTTCACAATCAAGAAACAAAATTCAATTGTACTTGTATACATTTATTGATTCGACTAAAGCATTGTATTTTCTTCCTTTTTTTTGCATTCTGTTCTGGGGTAAAAACAGTATCAAACTAGTACAAATTGCAGATGGAATAGCTGTGTCTCAGATGACCTAATCATAATGTGATGAATTAGCTACAAACACATTGTTGTAGTCGATATATCGATTAGAATGTTTTGAACATAAATTAAGGTATGCCTCCCAACCCAGACCAATTTTTTGTTTTCGCAAAAAAACTCGAAGCCAATAACGTGGTAGATAATTCACAAGCAAGAAAATTGAAAATTTGCTGATATCATAGACGATTTGGCGATTTGGAAAGCTCTCGGTGTATATATTTTACTTAAACCTGAAACATTAAAAAAATGTAATTGAAGATAAACATTATGGCCTTAGTGCTTAATGAAACTGCGATTAAAGCAATGTGTGGTGACGAACGATTCGGTGTTTTCAGGAGGATAAACACGGGACCCGCTTCTTGCCTCGGATATGCTGCAACTGCAACAAGTTGCTATGATTTCTACTCATGGTGACCACCACTAAAGGCAGTCAAAAAAAAGGCAGGCTAAACGTATAAGGGTAGTTCCTTTATAAGTTGCCATTGGGGTACAATCGAACCTGGGAAAAATATTTTGTTTCGAAACCTCGCGGGTGTCATGTTAATATTTTATTCGTAAATGGTCACGCCCCCCTAAGGATACTTCTAAACAAAAAATAAATATTTTCTACGACCATCTTGAAAGTATTCAGTAAGTATTCTTACTAAGTAGCATACATCAGCATGATGTTAAAATCATGTTGGGTGATTTTAATGTTCAAATTGGTAATACTAGCAAAATACATATAAAGCAAATACTTCCTCATGTCAAAACGAGATTCCGTTAATATCGACTCCGACCATTTCCTTCTAGTTTCAAAATTTACTCCTCGTTTATCAACAATATACAACCGAAGTTTGCAACGATCCCCGCGTTGTTGTTACGAATACCCCATTATGGGAATATACTATCAATACTATACTATTGTGAACCAGCCACTTCCTGGTTCCGTGGAAAAACAGTGAAATATCAAGAAATTGCGATAACAGAAGCTTCATCATGAACCATTGTTTCCAATTTCATCGAGGACTAAGAATAACTTTTGGAGGAAGATTGCTTGCAAGCAGTACAAGAAAAAAAAACAAACGAGCCAGCGAAATCTATCCGAAAATATAACAGAATCACATAACGACTAAATTCCAGTTCTAGAGATACAATCCTCGCCACAATTGTTTGTACCTCACATAAATTTCATATTGATCTAATTAAAAATTAAAAAAATTGTTGAAGAGTACTATTTAATCCAAAAACTTTATTTGTCATTTTTCTTGTTATTTAATGATAATTTATATAAAAAAATAAAAATTTATAAACGAATTCAGTTAATTAGATAAAAACGAAAATTAAAATGCCAAAATTGTTTGTGCCTACTGTTTTTGCTCCACAATTGTTTGTACCTGACAAAACAATGAACGAAAAACAAGAGAGATCTCATTTTAATCTAAAAATCGTTCTATTCAGTATGAAGTATTTCCTCCTTTATTGGAAATAACTTCTTTAAGGCGGCTCGGAATTGAATTCACTAGATTTATGAGGATTTCTTTTGAAATTTGATCCCAAATAGTTTTTATTTCGGCAAAAGTTTCACTGGGTTGTCTCCCAATAACAATTGTCATTTTTTGCTTTATGTAATGCCATAGATTCTCCAACGGATTTAAATCTGGGCTTTGATGCGACCAATCTATGGTTTCTTGATCCAAATCTCGTAAAAATTTCATGATCATTCTTCTCTTATGAATTGGTGCATTATCTTGCTTTAAATAAAGTGGGGCCCAATCCCTTTACACCCGAAAACAAGAGCATTATCCATTGAGTACGTGTAAATAAATATTGGATGTTACCTTTTCAGGCAACGAAATCAGATCACCGACGCCGTTATATGAAAAGCAGCCCTATACCACCATTTTTCCACCTCCACTGTGGCGAGTTGGCATGATAACGCTGCGTGCATCCTTTTCTTTTGCAGTAGAATAGTAATATTTTTTGCCGTAGGTTCCGTTTAAACTGAAGCAAGACTCATCGGTCCATAATATGTTCCGCCAAAACACCACGGGCTTACTAAAATAACTACTATAAAAGGCTTCTCTTTGATCATGTACGATTTCATATTAGCTTCACGAACCCGTCTTCGAACAGTCATTAAGCTGATTTTGAATTTTCTGTGGTTATTTTTTGTTACTTTGAACAGACTATTCTATTCTCCATCGCAAAATGAAAGAGAAATATTCAGATTTTCAACATCGTAGCAGCACTAATCGCAACGATTCTGAAAAGTTAATCGACCGGTTCCATCACCCGGTGTGCGATATCAACACTATTATGACTCCACCATATCCACCATCGTACGATAAATAACGTAATGTGATGTGACAAATGAAAAGCATCAAGACTCGAAGATTTCATGCGAAATACAAAAACGGCGGCGTAATATCATATCATAATCTACTGCGGAAATCCAAGAACAGTGAAGACGTCTCTAAATTGTCCGCTTTATGTAGTGAAATTTAGATCGATTACATTGCAATAATTAATGCAGAATTACTTTGCTATAAGCTCTGATTATAAAGTTTTGGTCTACTTCGTAGCGTTGCAGCAAAATTATTGATATACAGTGGGAGCGTCTTGGGCGACTACCAGTGTAGATCTCGCCCAAATAGATCAACAACCGATTAGACCTACACTCTGAGGATTATACTAGTGAAATGTTATGATGTTATGTTGTGTTCACAGAGTATTTGAAGATTTTCACAGGCTTACGACAGCATACGGAGGAACTCGTTGTGAGACGTGCTGTTCTATCTTGGTATCCCGTCAAAGCGGAAATCTATGTACAAATAAATGATGCTCGCTCAAGTGCCTATAACTTAAATCAAGTCATATATTAGCATACGCTGATAACATATACGTTTTAGGACCAACATCGTTTCCCTAAAGACGGCCTCTTACCATTAGAATCAACAGTTCAGGAAGGAAAACACGCAGATATTTTATTTCGGGAGACACGCTGTATAAAAAGTAAAAAAGAGTTTAAGTATTTAAGATGGATAGTAACAAATCAATCAAACATCAAAATCTTCAAGTATTGCAACATTTCATGTCAAACAAAAGATAATGCCTTGTAGAGCGTTGATTAGACCAGTGGTCACCTTTAGTTGTGAATCATGAACGATATTAGTACGAGATATGCAGTGTGTTCGTCGGCTTTAAGCGCGGTGGTAACAGCTCTAATGATGCATGCGTAATCCAGTCAGAATAACTCCTCTTTCGAATGATCATGCTCATCTACATTCTCTTTTTTGCATCTTTTGATAAAGATGTTTACATTTCTTTACGATTTTTTTGAGTTTCATAAAGCTTGAAGGTTTTTCTATTAAGTGTATGACCTGGTTATCTTTTTCGGTGACAGTTGCCTTATTTGCATGTTTCGGTACAGCTTCTGCTTGTTCATCAAATTCTTGGTATCTTTCCATCGAATGATAATTTTTATTTTCTTTTAACCATTGTGGTCCAGCCCACCAGATGTTCTGATTCATAAGTTCCTTTGTTGTGATTCCACTTTCATGGATACAATGCGAAATTCAAAAGTTCAAATCTTACGTTGCCAATAAAGTGTCGGAAATCCGAAGTTTGACTGAACCGCATCAATGGCATCATATAAAATCAAAAGATAATCCAGTCGAGGAATAACAACAAAGGAAATTATGAATCACAACATCTGGTGGATTGGACCACAATGGTTGAAAGACAATAAAAATTATCATTCCATGGAAAGATACCAAGAATCTGATGAACAAGCAGAAGCTGTACTGAAACATGCAAATATGGCAACAATCACCGAGAAACACAACCAGTTCATACACTTAATAGAAAAACCTTCAAGCTTTATGAAACTAAAAAGAATTGTAAAGAATGTAAACGTAAATATAAGCATAAAGCAGAACGTACCATTATAAAATACTCTCAGCGTAACGTTTTCAAAGCGGAAATAGAAGAATTGCTGAAGAACAAGTCAGTCAAGAAAAAAAACTAGATACTACAATTAAATCATTTCTTGGATCAACATGGAATTCTGCGGGTAGGAGGTAGACTTCAGAATTCATTGCTAAATTATGTAGAAAAACATCCTGTGATACTTCCCTCTAATCATCAGCTCAGTAGAGCAATAATCAATTACGTGCACTTGAAAATAGCGCATGGAGGAATTCAACTTACGCTCTCATACCTACGTAAGAAGTATTGGATCATACGTGCAAAAAATGCCACTAAAACGTTTAACACGAGCCGCATGCAGCGATGTTTCTAATGATTGGAGGGCGACTGTATGTTTTATTAAATTTCGTTCATTCGTAAATTGTTGATTTTACAACTTACCGATTCTGGTTGAATGGCGAGAATTCTATATGCTTACGAAAGACAATACTATCAAAACAGTACATTCTAAAATCAACCCTGTTTAATAAGGTAAACATTTATGATGTTGTTTTGAAGTTTTATAGAATACTAGCGGGCCCGACAGACTTTGCCTTGCCTGAACGTTTGCTGATCTGGCGGGTTCAGCAAACGTTTTTTCGATATTCGAATTTTTGATAAACTATATACTAAGTGATATTTGACATTGAGTTTGACATTTCAATCTTTTTATTTTGTCATTGCGTGATTTGCTGTTGTCCAAAGCAAAATCAAAAAACGAGAGCAGTTCTTCTCGCTTTGTTTGCTATTAGGAATTGCTAAATCACACAATGATAAAACAAAAAGATTGAAATGTCAAACTCAATGTCAAATGTAGTTTATCAAAAATTCGAATATCGAAAAAACGTTTGCTGAACCCGCCAGGTCAGCCAACGGCCAGACAGGGCAAAGTCTGTCGGGTCCGCTAGTATATAGGTAAAATTCCAAATAAAGGATGAAAATAATCATTTATACTTTATATGAAAACTGGTATCCATCAAAAATAGAAAGGAAATTGCTCAAAAATTATTGGAATTTTGCTGGAAAAAATTAGTATTACCAACTTTTTATGTACCAAATTCCGTACCGTATAAACATGATATTACGTAAATAGGATTTAAGCCCATAATTCTTGTAAAACTGTAATGAATAATTTGACACTATGCCATAAATATTAGAATTTTACCTATATTTTAAGAAGATAATATTAATAATTATTGCTAGATTGCCCATATTTAAAGCATAACACCATACAATGAGATCTAATGCGTTGGTTAATATAGCTTACTCTCCCATAAAAAAGGAGATATTGCCTGTTTGATTGTTTGTAAAATTATGGCATATTTAGCAATATTTTATTGTTGTCCCAACTATGGTTGAAAATTATGTTTCGGGATGTTTACCAATAATTTTTTCCGTGCATAGCTTACCTTCCTTCCCACAAATTGTACATTTTTCCTGTTTAATTTTACAACAATTAAATGTTGTCCCAAAAACGGTTATTTGGAAAATTATCAAACAATTTTTTTTGTCAAGCACTCAATATGTACGGAAATGTGCATGAAATATCGAAAAAAAGCGAACAGAAACTGAAATGTCAAATCAATGCGAAGCTAATTCGATGAATAATACACTCAATATGCACGCAAATGTTTGCGATTGATCTGTACAGATTGGGAGCTGGTGAAATTTTGGAGTTATATGTTCTGATATGTGAAAAATCTTAAAAAAATATAAATATAAAATTTTGTAAAAAAACAAAATAAAATTGTTCTAGAACCCGATCGCAGTGCATCCTAACGGGTTCAATTGTATATATTAACCATCCAGGAACCCACTCAAACACACACCCGAAATTTTATTAAAATCAGTCCCTTCGTTTAGGAGGAGTTCAATTAGATAAACACGTACAGAAGAATTATATATATAAAGATTGGGGATAGTGGGAGTGTGGTGAAATTTTGGGGTTATATGTTTGGATATGAGAGAAATTTAAGCAAAATAAAAAAAAAAATTTGTCAAAAAAAAAAAAAAAAATTTCCTAAAACCGAGATGTAGTGCCACCTACTGGGTTTAATTGGGAATCTTAACCATCCAGGGACCTACTCAAATAAACACACAAAATTTCATTAAAATCGGTCCAGCCGTTTAGGAGGAGTACAATTACAAAAAATCGTACATAAGAATTATATCTATAAAGATTAGGGGTTGATGGGGGTGGTTAAATTTTGGGGTTATATGTTGTGATATGTGAAAAATACAAAAAAAAAATTTAAAAAAAAATATTTCGTCAGAAAACAAAAAAATAAAATTCCTAGAACCTGAAAGCAGTGCTACCTACCGGGTCCAATTTTAAATCTTAACCATTCAGGGACCCACTCAAACACATACCCAAAATTTCATTAAAATCGGTTGTATCCGTTTAGGAGGAGATCAATTACAAACACATGTACGGAAGAATTATATATATAAAGAAGATAACAGGTTCGATTTTGTAGGGGAATAGAAAAATGCTATTGGGTTTTTTTTGCATCATTGGTTTTGCTCGATCATGCGATTTTTTTTGGAGGCGAAAGACAATCAGTTGAGTTGAGGCAATTGGTGAAAGACTTGTGTATGCCTGATTAAGCCTAACCCTTGTAAATTAATAAAATTAATTAAAAATTACCGAATTGCAAAAACTCTATGGTCAAGTCAAGACATATGTTTATGAATTTAAATAAAAATATGTTTAATGAAACTGTATAGCGAATGATTTGAAGTTCTGTATAATTTTTAGTAGCTTACATTAATACACCAAAGTAGCTATAATTTATTTAATTTTTACCTGTGATATTACGTGCATTTATAAGGAAGCAAAGTCTGTTCCAGGGTTTAAGGCATTTAGGCATACAACAACAATTTAATCAGGTGGAAATATTGCTGGATATAATTTGAAACCGTTTGTCATTCATCGATCGAAAAATCAAAGAGCTTTAAAATAACAATTACGAGTATGCAAACAAAACAAAAAGGATTGGATAACACTTTTTGATGATAAGTTTATGAAAGTGTTTGCCTCTGAAGTAAAAGAATATCGCAATCGATATGACATTCCATTTATGATACTTTGACCATAGAATAATGCACCTGGAGATCAGTATTGTACAGTTCATGGATCCCCACATTGAACGCTCATTATCTAAAAATTACGTTTAGTCAAGCAATAGAGGCCCTTGAAAAATCGACAACACTAAAGGAGTTTTGGTCGAGGTTCAATATTTTACGTGGATTTAAAAATATAGCAAGTACATGGCAACAAATAACGTAAAAAATTACAAAATGATTTTAGCAAAATACTAGTTTTGCAGCTTTATCTGAATGTTTACCAAAATGATATTAACCTACTCATAGCGTTTGAAACGGATAATATTACGAATGATATTGAAGAACAGAGTGTTGCAGAGAACGCAGATAGGCTATCTTCGAATATAATCCACAAAAAAAAGATATCCACAGAAAATTAATCAGGGACTGCAAAAAATATAATAAACGGAAGCAAACGAATTTTGTTAAGAAATTTGTCATAAAATTAAAGCAAAAATGATTCAAACAAAATTAGGTCAGTTTGTCCACATATAGCACATCTAGCACAACGTGTTCTGTTGCTGGAGGCAGCTCAAGGGATTGCGATTATGTAATAAGTTGGGATGAAGAAGATTAAATAATTCTAAATATTACGGGTTTTTATTATATTTTTTAATTTAAATAAAGGTTATGAATTTGATTTAAAAATTTAATAATTTTGGGTGAGTGAATTAATTCTTAGACTCGACATTAAGATGTCGCTACGTGAGATAGCGTATAGTTTGACAAGCAATTCCAATTGAATTTTGTAGCTGTCACAATTGTCAATCTAATTCAGAGCAGAAAGTGTTAATTTTCATATTACATCATTTTTTTGTAATCGATTTAAAATGAATCGTGATAAGTTGTTTTTTCGAGAGGTTCTTCTTTTTTTTTTGTTGCCAAGAAAAGAAGCTCACCGATTGCTTTCTGATACTTATGGTAATCAAGCTCCACCGAAAGCAAGCTGTTTCAATTGGTTTCATCGATTCCAAAGTGGTGGGTTATTTTGACTTGACAGACAAAGAACTGCCAGGTCAGCCAAAAGAGTTTGAAGATGCCGAATTACAAACATTATTGGATGAAAATGCATGTCGAACGCTAAAAGAACTTACAGTGCAAGTAAACATTGACCGATCAACCATTTTTCATCGTTTGCACGCAATGGGAAAGATTCGAAAGCTGGGAAGATGGGTCCTACATCAACTGTCCGAAAACCAATTGAGAGCACGAATTGAAGCATGCAAAAAAATTTTGCTTAGTACAAAAAACATAGTTTTTTGCATCGAATTGTTACCAAGCAGGACCAGCTAAAACGAGACATTCATTGCAATAAGGTTATGCTGGGTATTTGATGGGACCAGAAAGGTGTGGTGTATTATGAGCTATTAAATCGAAATGAAACGGTTACAGGTAGCAATAGCGAACAAAAGCTATAAAGTTTTGTTTCATGATGCGACAATGCCAGACCACATCGTGCAAAAACCACCCAATACAAGGTAGAACAACTCGGTTGGGATCGGCTTGAAAAACCTGCGTATTCTCCAGACCTTGCACCTTTCGACTACCATTTGCTTCGATCAATGCTAATAGGAATGGCTGACGTACGCTTCCGAAACGCCGGAGAAGTGCGAAATCGATGGCTGGATAGCTGGAAAAGTGGAAAATATACTGTATTGTTATCTTTTAAAAAAAATTATTATAATATAAAATTATTATAATATTATAATTAAAAATTATTATAATATTATAATAAAAAAATCTAAAAATCATTTCACACGCCCAAAAGCTTTGTTTTTTTATTTTACTGATGGAATTCGACGGTATACAGCTCATAAGTGGTTGAGAATTTATTCTAATACATATCACATTTGGTGAGGTTAATCCTTGTGCTTTGTGGATCGTCATGACTTTACTGAATTCTGGTATCTTCTGAGCTGAGAGATTAGTTGCTTATCAGCTTTGGTAAATGTTAGATAGAATGCGTTATCCAACAAAGGTATCGACGACAATGTTTATGGCAGGTTTATAAAAATTTGGTTGAAATTTTCACGGTATTCATATATACTACTGATGTAAGGGTAGTATTTCGTTAGAGCAGAAGTAACATCAGCTGGGCATCTATACGTCATATTCAGGTATTCCTTCTTTGTTAAGATGCACTTGCATCGGAAAATTGCATGTTGACATGATGTAATCTGTCAATATATGGTATTTGGTTTAAATGTACCATATGTAAAGTGAGCTAAGTTCAACGCTCTAATAAAATATAAAAAATCTAAAAAAAATACGGTTATAGAGAACACTCGTCAAAAATGTGCAAAAGCTCATTAAATGTATTATTTTGAATTAGTTATTTCCAAGACACGAGTATGTTAACGTACAAATTTCCATGGCCACCTTATAAATTTTATAAAATAAAAGTTTGAGAAAATCCCAACGGCCCTGCCCTACTAGACAGGCATTGCTACCATCTGATTTTTGAATAAATAATTTAGATATATTTGTCAAGGATAAATTTTATCAGACAGCATGTCTGCAACTATTTATATTTAATATAACTAAAACAAACAGTCGTTAGATTAGCCCTGCAAATAAACTTATATCCACAAAGTAACATCAAATATGAGATTAAAAGCTAAAAATATTATGTAGCTATTTGAATCCGGTGATCAACACCAGTAATTAAAATGTTGATAATTCCCACTAGATATAATATTACTTACATAAATCAACTATCACAACAAAATTTACAATTTTGTTGAATTTACAATACAATAATAAAATTTTTACGAATGGCAACGTAACATATTTGTAAGTATTTATTTTTATTTATACACATACATTGTAAACTTGATTTTAGTCATTTACCATAAACAAGAAATCGCTTGAATTAAGACAAAACCAAAAACCTTTAAGAATAAAACGATGAATGAATCATTTTTTACTCACATATTTGCGTCGACCTCCGCGTTCAATATAGCTATAAAAACACTTTTTGATGTACAGCAAAACCACTTATATCATACACTTAAATTAAATACACAAGATTATCACTTTACACGTTTAATTAAGACAATATTATCAAAGACGTTAAAAAGCATTTGAGATATAAAACGATTAGGCGCGTATCACACGAAAAAATATTATATCGCGCGGTATACTACGAAATGATGTGATCATCCGGTTTGTAGAAACATGAAACAGCAACTGAGAAAAACTCGCATACACTAAACATTAATTCGTGCAACTGATTCCGATTATTAGCCATTTACATTAAAATTGTACAGTGAATTGTGCGATAAGATAGTAAATGTCAGGAAAGTTAAAAAAATGTGTTTTTGTTTTTATATTTTAGCGTGTAATCTGGTGCCACATTGTGCAGTGAATGATGTCGAGTAACATAAAAAAATCAAAAACAGTTTACACGATGTAAATTACTATTCTCCTCTTACTATACCATAACGGAAGTAGATATTTACGAGCAAATTACCAAATAATATTTCTTAATGTACTTATGTAGGTCTTTATTATTTCTGTAGATAACATACTCGACTGATAGATAATATAACGTTATTTGTGTGCTTGTAAATGATTTAATGACGTATACAAAGCGAGTGTACGTTATTAATATACAATGCAACCGTATCGGTGTGCAATCGCGCGAATATTTAATCAAACAATCGTGCAATTGAAATATGGTTCAGATAGCGCACCCATCCTCGAACTAACAAGTTAATTCGATAAAAGAAAATTAAATTTATTGTGGGTGTGATGATATACCAAAATTTTATTAGGCGCATTGCAACCATATGTTCACGCCTAACATGCAATACCACAATGCCAATATAGTGTGTGGCGGGTAGAGATGGACGTTTATCCGTCATCCATATGATTGTGTAGACAACTCATCGACAACGTAGACAACGTTAAGTATCGATTGAATTACTAGCAGTTATATATAGATGTCTCTTATGTTTTTAAACCAACATCTGCATGATATTTACATTTGAACTGCAAAATTACGCTGTGTGCTTAGTATCGGCTTTTCTGACTAAACTATAGTGACTTTTAATTACAAAACCATGTTACGCCATTAACCACCAGTCGCCTAGCAAAAAGTCTCATCGCGAGTTTATTTTTTATAAGAGGACTCATGTAGAGTTTCCGAGGTTAATCTATTTTACTTTTGGCAACCTGTATAAGCGTAATAAGACCAATGAACTATAAAATAACTATGCCGATATGTTTTTACGATACGTATATATGGATTAAATACAGAAAAAAAATTAAATTTGTGTATATAAATATATTAAAACTATAAAATAAGATTAACCTCGGAAAAATTGTCTTATAAAATTTGCAATACTTGGTTTCTCTTATATATTTATTGCTCGATGATCATATATAAAACACGCACTCTACCTGTTTAGTTTTAAGGCTGCATTGTTTCCGAAATAATGTGTCTAAACTGGTTTGTATCTTTAATAAATTTGAATATTCAAATTTTGTTCAATTAATTTAATTTAATTTATTTATATTGTTTTTATGTGTAAAACTAATCAACTACTTAATAAGTTTGCATTACTTTTTGCATCAAAACATTGCATATTATAATAAATTATTACCTATCACTTATCTTGGACACATTCATTATTTATTAATTTGCCATCTAGGGACAATAAAAAATATTCATATTTACTCGCCATTGCGGCGTAAAAATAAAAAATGAATTTTTCCATTTCTACGTCATTTCAATTTTCCATATAAAATTTGAACATATCAAGGGGTGTCATGAAACACGGCAAATATCTCAATCATATATTTAACTTCATCCTAAAGAACGAGTTAGGTCAATTAGTAAACTTTTGTGGACCGGTCAGTGGGTTTCGATTAAAAATCATAAGAACGAAATAGAAAAGATTCCACTGCACTTCCCAGTATGCAATTTTTCCACTGTGTGGAAAAAACTGCTCAAATTCGCAGTAAACTCCGTAGTACAAAATATCAAAGACATAAAAATATTGATTTTGGGCAAAAATAATTGTTTTCTCTTTCTATTTCGCGGTAATATTATTTTCGTTTTATAAGTTTCGATTGTATCTTTTATTTTCAGTTTCTTCTGACAAGTCGACGTGCACGGTTGCACTACATAATTAGTTTTTTTACTTTAAAGTGTTGTGTTTCATTATAATGTTTTTCGATTTGTTAAAATAAATAATTTTAAATTTAAATATATAATAATAATTATTAACTTATTTAGTGATCGCGATGTGCAAATTTGGACTAAAAAGGTAATAGAGATTTGTCTCACCATGGCGTCGTCGCAAAATACATTTACGTAGTAAATTTTCAATGATTTTTTTTTTCAAGATCTCAATATGCTGGCGGATGCAATACAACGTGGCGGATGCAATACAAAACTCAATTTATGAAATTTAAATATGTGTACACAAATAAAAAATAATGTGAATAAAATATTAATATTTATTTTATTATAAATGGAAAATTTTGTTTTATTTCGGATAAGAATTATTATTTATTCCAATTGGAAAATATATACAAACACGTGCCTTTTGTTTCTGTGATTTTTTTCTCTTTTTAGTTGGGATTCACACCGACACCGGAATTTTTGTGACACTTTTCTTTGGCGGCGAGTACGAATTTCCGCGTGATACACATAGTTCTTTCCATAAAAGCAGTGTGGTTTTAGAACGCGAATGTAAATGGAACTCCGTCGGCATTGCATATTGGGTTCCTTCAAAAACATTTTGAGAATCCCATTTTGATCTACACTACACCCAATTTCATCATTATCGGTTAAAAATACGATAGTTCCTTCCTGGTTGTCCAAATTTCAGAGCTTCGTCATAAATTTAGAATCCTATTTCCAACCACCATATTCAATTTGGAGTGCTACAAATTTATAACAAACGGCCCAATATGGTACAACATTACGTAACACGATGCAATGTACAACCAGGAATCTAATTATCGCAAAACAAAAGACGTAAAGTGACACAACATGATGAAACGTAACGCAGCCAGTTGCAACATTACGCGAAACATGTTAGTGCAAAATGTTGCAAAATAATGCAACGTGTCGCAACATCATGCAATATTACCCAACATGAGGGACAGATCGGAGGACACATACTCGAAAACTCGAAAAATTAACCTCACTAATTTTTATTGTTCGAAGAGAAAAATAAACGCAGTACCCATCGGAGGAATTTTATATGATATTTTTAGATATGGTACTGGAAAACCTCCTTTACAAGACTAAATTCGTTTGTGCTGAGAACAAATTATGTGTGAGTGCCGGGACTCGCGAGGGTTAATTTTTTAACACCAATACCTTTCATTTCTTTTCAATTAAAATATTTATTTTTGCAGATTTTTATTTTTGCAGATTTACCACTCTTAAAGTTCTGTATGCCTGTATCCTTTCTACAGATCAGACGGAATGACTGATCGGAGTGATGCTTGATACTTAAGCATTTTTTATAGTTTGGGAGATCTTATATCATTTATATATAATAAAAACGACTATGAAATTATAAATTCTGAATTAATTTTATACGGTTCAAATCCGTTTCCATAATTTAAACAGATCAACTTTTTTGTCAAAAAGCTCTTTCTCAACAAAAACTCTTCCCCTATACAGTCCGTAGCCAGTAGCGAAAATAATAATGGTTTTGCAATTACAAAACTTATAATTCGGTCGTATTGCTATTACATCAAAGATGGCATCATCGTCTATTAAATGCTAAAGCAAAGGTGTATCGTATCCATGGTTAATTTAGTGTATGGCAATCGAATTTGCTTTTGTGTTTATCAAACCAGAAAAATTGATCAATCTGGTTTTAATCCAGATTTTGTTTACAATGTATTTGTGTGCCAAAAGCGAAGAAACAAAATTCTGTTTCTGTGCATTTGACTCGTTAGATGAACAAAAGCATCAAACATCTTAAAATTATTGATTGAAATTATTATTTTTTTTAATAAAGAAAAGTTTTTTGTATTTAAACTTCATTATAATCTTTTTGTGTTATTAGGAAAGTTAGAAAATACCCTTACAACTGGTGACCTCGAAGATGATCTTTACCGCAACAGGTGAGCTTTTCTATACTATTGAAGTGAAATTTGGAGTTTTTTTTAATAAAGTTGTATAGCAACCGGCGATGATAGTAAAAAAAAACGTTTTTATTATCATCGCTGGTTGCTGAACCATGATGACTAATCGGCAGTAACATAAAGAACCCCAGCCATCGTAGCACAGTCAGAGAAGGTCGACTACATTTTACAGGACCTACCAGCCATATATAAATACGAGATAATAAAGCGAGTATTTACTTAACTCCATTTCCTAGGACCGTAAGTTAGAAGTTAAGTACAATAAAATTAAAGTGAACTAAATCCATCGAACACGTACATCGAATTAAATCATTGACTTGTAAACATCTCACGGTCAAATACTTTGGTAAAGTTACTCCATGATTGATTTTACAACAATACAAACCTGATGAGGAAGGATATCGCTATAATTGTCAACAAATTACATGGTATAACTGCCACTCGAACTCAGGGCTTGGGATCAATTAGTCGCGACCCGCGTACAACAACACAAAGATAATGCATCTTTATCGGAAAGATACCAAAACAAATTTACAATTGGTTAGTAAGGCTAGATATAATAAAGCTATCTCTCGCACCTGCAGCTAAAACCCTCGAATCTATACAATCATCCTAGAGAAGAACTCCATCTCCTTCGAGAAAATCACAACACCTTTCAATTTAGGAAAGTACTAATAACAAAAGCAGTTTGTATCATGGGAGATTTTTTAACAAGGCAGAACAATGCATCAAATCATGATGTTTTGCATCAAACCAGTGGCAGACCTAGGACAATCACTGTTACTACATTCCTGATAGATTCTGGCACCTGACATGTGAAACGTAATGCTAAAGCAAATCACTAACATTTTAGCTTCAGAATCAAAAAAAATCATGATGCAACGCTATTCAATAAAAACCCCATTTGCTCTTGTGTGAAGTTAGCCCAGCTCAGAATCTGTTTACATTTAATCTAAATAAATAGTAATTTCTAAACCTTGCCCAGCCCGGAATTTATTAGAATTGACGTTAAAAACAAAAACAAAACTTGTTCCTTTTAAATTTTGCGAATATTAGCCCGCATGCAACCGTTATAACTTTAGAACTCGTATTTGAACTAAAATTACATTTATAAATATGCTACTGTGGGTTTGAGATTGGACTCATGCCTTACTTTTAGGAAAATTAGAACAATATCGTTCAGTGACAACTTTGCGAAATCGGTGGATATTTCCGTCTGCGGATTGTAATTTGCTTTAAAATTCTTTATATTACTAAAATTTTTCGCCGTCTATACTTTAATCAATTTTTCAAATTTGTATGCAAGTTTTCTGTTATTTATTTACCTACTAAGCGAATAATTCTGTATCGATTTACCCAGTCGGAAATTTATCCATAAAAGGGGGAAAAATTATGTTTCTTAATTCAAAAAAAGATAAAAAATTTGAAAAAATGATTAAAGTAGTCGGCGATAAATTTTACTAACATAAAGAATATCATTTCAAGAATAGGATCTCAGGGCCAGATATATCCATACAACTCGGATTTGTACTAGAGTCACATTTAAATTTAGCACGTTAAAAGACTAAATTTTTAACCTTAATCCTGGTTATGTGGTTTAAAGATGGCCAAATTCCTGCTTTACTTTTAGGGAAATTTATAATTTTTAGTTCAGATTTGAGTTGTAAGGATTAATTTAGCCCGGACCCAATTTAGGAAAGTTGCCATTGCATGACCTTTTTGTAGTTTTCCGAAAAATAAGGCTAGGGTGCAACCATTTTAAAACCACAAAGCCTTAATTCGACAAATATATACTTTTAACGTGTCAAATTGAAATATAATTCTATTTCAAAAACGAGTTTATGGATATACATCTGGCCCAGGGCAGAATTTCGTAAAGAAGCCACGGAACGAATTTACATACCGATCCTGGGAGTGATATGAAACATCCCAAGCACGAAAATACTGAATAAAATCGGTCCCACTTATTCAATATAGATTCTATTGTTTTCGACGTTTTAAGTTTCGATAAAATTCCCAATACTAAATCTAAATTTGAAAAAATTGGAAGACAGAATTAAAATTGTTTCTCTTTCGGTTAATCTTTCATTATACATTTTAAAATGTTGAAATTTTAAATCACTATAAAAATGTTTTCTGATATAACCTGGCTATCTTTATTAAGCACAGTATCTTTAAACATTTTTCGCTATATCTAGCTGCAACCACCACCTGATTGTAACGTTGCAAGAATAAAATCGGGTAAAACTAAATTAAAATATATTTGCTTATGACTTATTTACTCTACATGGACATCGATGTAGTAGCTTTACCTGAAAGCGAAGCTCATATGCTTATCCACAAATCTTAACAGATGGGAGAAAGGAGGAGTTTAACGAAAAATTTAATAGCGCGAAAGATCAATTATTTTTATAATGCATACTTTTTCTGAGTTTTTAGTGCAGCTGGTAGTTTTTAGTAGGTCTTCTAACTATTTACTTAAATATAAAAATTAATTAAAAACTATACCGGTTCCTGATAAAGTTTTGATTAGCTGTAGAATTTAACGTATACTTTTATCACATATCATTTTCATTGACCTAACTAGACAATTACATCATCTAATGTTATCATGTCACGAATTTTTTGTTTGTATCCAGCTCTTGGCGGGAAACCTTTACTTAAATGCTCACATTACTGAAAATTACGAAATCTGTTTGGTGCAACCTAAGAATCAGTTTGTTGAATAATCCGCCACCCATATTTGGTTTTGTGTACGGTTTCATAATTTCTAAATTTTGCTCCTAATCTGCGGCTTTGCCTGAAGGCTTTCAAATTTTATAGAAATGTTGTTTATTGTTGGATGAGATCACGACAGGGTTTCTCATCAATTTGTCGACTGAATGAAAACTGTCATTTATAATTCATTATTCAAGTAAACTGAAAATTATATTTAAAGCATAATAATTTCTACCACTTAAGAAGATTTTATTAATTGATATGCTTTAGATTTATCTACTCAAACATATACAGCTAGCCTAGCAGTACAATAAATGTGTCTGTCACTCAGCAGTTTAATGTACATAAAAATTCAAACCGTATGAAAAATTTAATAACTGTCAACAAATATAATAATTATATATAAAAATCTATACAAGACACACTATGGCCATCAATCAACACAAATTAACCTACAAAATCATCATCATTTTCTTATGCTTCACATTTCATATAAATCGCCCTCTGGCCCCCACTCTACCACATATCGTATTTACTATAACGATAAAAATCAATATTTACAAATTATTCTGATAAGAGAATTATTGTAATTTACGTAATATTATAATTTTCATTGAAAGCATTTTTATTATCATCGAAAGTGTCAGTTATTTCCTTTTTTATTACGCTTGTCGTCTATACGTACGTAGACGTATGTACGTATAATTCGGGAAAATGAAATAAAATTTTATTTAATATTTTCCCCACTTTTCCATAAGATTTATTCCCATAACTACATAACGATCGTAAACAAACATATATGTCTATGTATCCATATATATATAAAATACAACAGGCAACATAAAAATTCTTCTAAATACCAAAAAGAAAAAAAGTTCCTTTCCTTTCTTATTCACAACAGAGCATCTTAGACATACATATATGTACATACAATTTTTTTATGTTCATCTAACGCGTAATAGAAAACAGATTGAATAGGGGTTTTTCCCATTTTCTTCTCAGTTTTTTTTTGGGATATCATTTCTGTTTAGTTAAATCATCATTTTTGGTTCTTGGTATGTTCATATATACAAAATAGAAAATGACAGGATATCTTTTCTTGTACTCGACACAAAATATGAAAATGTGTTATTATATCATCGTCTATAAGATTGTCTTTGTCATTTATGTACATACACGATGGAGAGTCTTTCATGTTTCTTTTCATACTATTTTAAATCGAAATATATTAACCAGACACGTTTGTTAAGTGTTTTTAGAACCCTCATTTTAGACACGTATATCGACTTACAAGTATCAAGGATCTGTCTTTAGTGTACTAGTACTCTAAGCAGTAAATTGACCTTTTTCATGGATCCATTAGTTTCCAGTTATCATTTTTCGTTTCTTCTGTTGGCAACTAAATCTATGTGCCGTTCCTATGGAAATTGTTATCTCTCCATTGTATTTAGCATAATTTGCGCTACATCCCACTTTGCGCGAAGCCACTTTTACTACATCTCCGTAAACTCTGAATTAGGTTTTCTTAAATTTTACTCTGTCTCCATAAGTCGGAACTGAATCAAATATTTGTGATCTGTTCATTTTAACTTTAATTTTTAATTTACGGTATATCCGAAAATTACGCCATATCGTAATAAATTGAACTCGGTGTGAAACAGTTTGATCAATTGGCGTTGCATCTACTTAACGTTAACTCCTTCCAATTTTTTTTTTTCTATTTAAATGTTTTAATTAAAATGATAATTTCAATGTTTTGGGAAGGTGAACCCAAACCATGCTCTTTCGCACTTTACGGCTATAGCACGCAGCAGGCGTGAAATAAAATTTTCAATAGTGTCCAAAATAAACCAGATAAATTAATCCATGAAAAATAAGTTTATCGTCTCTCGTAAATTTTAACGCAGATAACTTCGTGTCAAAATATTTTTATGTGAGTTTGTTTAACAAAAAATAAAAATAATTGATGAAATGTCCAAAATTTAGCTTAGTTTTATCGCACTTGCAGAAAACAAAAAACTGCAGTGAAAAATGTGTAGAGTTGAACAGAGACATCTATATTCTAACACGGAAAATACCAATTTCGTTAAACAGCGTACCGAAAAATAAAATTCAGCGATGAAATTTTCATTTCCATTTTCGCTTGTCTCATTTTTATATGTAAAATTTTATTTCACTTCAGCTGCGTACTAGGCATTATAAAGGGTTGTCCCATTGAGAATCAATGAGAAGTTGAGTACTTTATTTTGAAGGTTTATCGATGCCATTTATGTATGAAAAATGGTATTACCCAAAGTTCACCACGGCTACTGAATTATAGACGTTGATCCGATGGTCAAAATTTTTGATGACATTTTCCAAGTGGAACGTTTCAATGGTATTTATATCGGAAATGGTGGCTGGGCTATCAATCAACGTACACTCTGCATTCAAAAATCTCCATAAAAAGTATTACGTTAAATCGCATGTATTGGCCTGCAAGTATTCACATTTCATAGCGACGTGAAATTAAGCAATTTTCGAAGACTCTTTCCCCAGCCAAGTCGATTCCATCAAGTTGGGACAAAAAATAGATAACGGACTATTGCATGATATTGCGTATAGAATATAGATGATAACCGTGTTTCCGTCCTGATTTTCAAAAAAATAAGTTCCGTTGATGCCTTTTGATCAAAAAGCACACCAAACAGCCACTTTTTGAGGATGCAACGGCTGCTCTTGATATTTACATGGATTCTCGTTGGCCCAAATGCGACAGTTTTGCATGATTTTTGATGAAAATTGGTCATCGATTGCACGGTACTCTAAGAGCCAATCGGTGAACATACGACGATTATGGTGGTCAATTAGCTTGACCCCTTGTGTTAATTGGATCATGTATGCGTGTAAATTTAAGTTTTTGTGCATAATTCGCAATAAACTGTTCCTTGCGAATCGCCCAATTCAAATGATCGACCCATTTTTGATGATTTCGGATTATCTCTCACAATTTGTCTCAAAATACCGATATTATCTGGTGTGCGAACAGTTTTTGGGCTGCCAAAATTTGGTGCATCCACCACAGAACTCGGATCTTCGAATTTACGCACCAAACGACCGATGGTATTTTCATTTGGGTGGTTATTAAACGTGTTTTTTATTTCTTTACCATTTTTATAATGCTTTCGAATAACTTTAACACGGTCTTCAATCGATTACGACTCTATAGCGATAAATGGCAAACACTCAACTAACAAAAAGATATACGAACTAACAAAAAATCAACATGACGTCGTTGCAATTTTAGAGCAAATGAAGCGTTTTATTAGATCTCCGTGTACTATAACTATACGTGGACACCGCTAACCAAATGTTGTTTTGAAAATCTAGAGCATTCGACTATTGTAATACTTCATCGTGTACTATAGTTCTACCAATTCCGACCAATGAACAAAACTTTGGAATCTGTTCTATATGATTCCGCCGACGCCCGATAATGAACCAAAACTTTTATCATCATTTCTTGATGGTCGAATCGTTTCTGTGCGCGAAGGTAAAATGATAACAAAATTATCCATATACAATAATTTTTTTTTTTTTTTTTTTTGATTTTTTTGAGAACGTCAGAAAAACCAATTATGAAAGCGTTTAAGGATAAATTTGGCTAACTGGTAGAAAACGAGGAGTCGGTTGCGATGATAATTGCCCATATATAGCTGCAATGATTCGTTATTGGATTAGAAGAACAAAACAATATATTTGAGAGCTTCTGAAGATTAAATTCAAAATTGAAAGATGAATTTTTCGGCAAGATGGTTCATAAGATTTCGTTAGAGCGGAAACTAACTAAAAATTTAAACTCCCGCATAGCATATACCATTACCATTTTTCAAAACTGATAACGTAAAAATTGTGCGTCAAGTTCACTAACACATTGTAACATTAATAAAATCCGGATTCACTATTATTTTGACAATTTGGTAGATGATAAAACCCAACATCGAAATCACCGGCAAAGGGTAGACACACAAAATACATGACCAAATAAACGGCGTTGTACGTCATTTAAGCGGATTTGCTACAATACAGTCACACTACCAGCACAGCAATAAAAATTTAGTTAAACTAAATTAAGCATTACGGTCCACTATACATAACAAGTTCAACCCGTGTTTCCTGTATGCCTCATTCCTCAGGCACATTCGAATTACGATACGACGCCCTAGGCTTACAAATCTATGCTGTTGCTTTGTGCCTAAAACTAGGAAACAATACAAAAAGTAGGTTGTGCGATAAATAAATAGAGATGGCATGAACATTTTTACTTCAGCTTGAGCCGCACTTATATCGATAGTGCGATAGTTCACATTTCAAGCGGTTTTCCTGCCACTTTCAATTCATTTCGCTGCCACTTTCAATTCATCAAGCTTAACTTCGCTTCGCCATGACGAATGAAAAATTTGGTCAAAAGTACGATTCTACAATGTTTCTCTTTCGGATAACAAGAGTGCAGAATTAGGGAATTTATCGTAAGGTGGATCCTCATAATGTTCAAATTTAATATAGACTAACAAATTACGCAAATCGCGTAATCTTCGACCCTACATCATTTGCAATATTCGATCTACAAATTCGCTTAGCTGCTCAAGCGAGTACAGCCTTGGGCTATATTCTGTTGCTCAACAGCAAGAGGCTTTTCTCTCCCCTAATCAGCACCACGTATAAAAATTTTGCCGGTTGCAGATGCAGCGTATGTGTGAATTACATTCAATACATTTACTAAATGCTTTTAGAATTGTAATTCATTGACGTTAAGACGTTATAATTCCGGGAGTATTTAACGTAACCAAATTGATATCAGTGTATCTTAACTCGCAAATTTTGTGCCGGTACTATTCTTTCGCTTATCTCATCACAATTGCGACATTCTTCAGGCTAAATTAAACAATCATTGTTTCTCATCATTTGAGTCTTGTGTAAGGCGCCCGCAGAAGCAGGAAAACGTCCAACAACAATAAGACGCGATAATCGAAGAAACTTTTGCACACAACATGGGTGAAATGGTGACAACCCGCTGCATCATAATGCGAACGATCAAAGAGAAAAATGTGGTATCACACAAACCTACTAAAGATGTCTACGAAAGAAGGTCTCATTTCTCTAGAACTGTTTGCGCAGTCTCTGGAGGTATTACCATCGTGATCATTGGTCAATTTAAGATGAATGGTGCCAGGTCATGTAAATAGGTGTGCTCAATAAAGAATGTGCTGGCTTCAAGGGTTGAGGTCGTCGTCTGAATTAATATAAATAGGTCGTGAGTTGAGAATTGCGTTAGTCTGCATCAAAAACGATATCACTTTTCTATAGGCCAGTAGAGCCTCCGACAATGTTCTTTTTACGAGGTATTTTATAGGCATCACTGCGGCCTCATATGGTGGATAACATTTCCGAGTAATCTAGTTCTGTTCAATAAAATTAGAATTTGCTTTATCATTTTGCCCAAATGAAGTTTGATCCGTTGTCACTTATATAATTTAGGAGAACGACTTGATATAAACTGCCGGAAGGCTGCATTGCAATGAATAAACAGAACGACAGTAAGCATATGAATATATTTTAGACCTCTACGTTTTGATTTCTGAACGTAAATTGGTCCAGTATAATCGACACCAGCATAATCGATACTATAAAAACTCTGTTTCCCACACAAATTTCGAAGGAGCACGGTGCGGTTCCAATCCAAGGCCACACATTTGTTAACTCACTCCACAAATATACGGCATTTTCTTTATCAATTACTAATTGCTGAACTTTTGGTAAGTGGCAGTTGTTCGTTCAAGGAAGCTTTTTATGTAAAAAGATCTGAACTGAGCCATATTCTTGAAATCGGTAGAAATTTACTTAATCGGAATACCGTTTGCTTTGAAATTTTTTACATTATTCGAATTTTTCCCCGGCTAGAGAGGAAAAAGATTGTCAGAAATCAACTAGTTTTTTTGTATAAATTTAGATTCCATAATTTTTACAATTAAAATGTATTAAAAAAAAAAACTGAAATTTATTCAATATTTTGTAAAGTTATATATGTGTGGTTGTTGAAATTAAATCTAGACACATTTTGAATCAAAATTGGATTAGAAAGCTACTATTATTTTTAATTAGGCATTATTTATATTTAAAGATTTTTCAATGAACAAGAAAACCAAAGAATAATTAATAAATATTGTTGTTGTTTTGTTAATATTTAATGATTATGATTAATTTTCGACATTATCGACATTGTCGACGTGAGTTATTTAATTTTCGACATAAATTGTCAACAAGTGTAGATAATGTATTAATTACGCCATGTAGACAATACGGCACAACGCTGGTCTAAAATAAATTACGTGTTAAAGAAGAAAAAGATTCACACAAACCCAACAATGAGACATACAGAATTTTAGTCATCGATCAACAAAATTTTGCCAAAGCTTTGCCTAAAAATGGCGTGGACGATGACATTGTAAAAATTATTCCAGTCGTAATATGACTGATGACGATATATACATATGCAATGAAATTAAGGGCAACCTATGCGTTATCCTAATTAAAACAAATTAATAAACTAACAAAGGCTTCTCCTAGGTGTGAACTTTTCAGTATAACTAACTTACAACTTAACTAACCAATGCACCTATATAGTTAGATATTAACTTTCCTGTGGTTCCCGTAAACCGCATTGGTCTTATAAGATCACCATTATGGTTGGTCTGTAAGTATCTAAGATGAATTTGAGGAATAAGGCAATTGTTTGAAAATATCCGAATATCGTCTTAGTACTGTTTGGCAAAAAAATTAAAACTAATAAAACGGGCAAAATGGAAAGTTTTGCTTCACTATAGCTATCTACGAGTAGTTATGTTTATTTCAATAGAATATTATTCATAATCCAAGATGATTTGTGATTTGTTAAATTAGTATATATTTATTTACCGTTTACCTCGGTATATAATCCTCCAACAATCTCCTATAATTACCTGAAAATAAAAGGAAAACATCTATTAGTTATTTCAAATTTAAAAGTTTAATAATTATAATATGGATATGCGTATGATAAGTTGGTATCACGAGCCATATGTCAAGAGCAAATGTTAAATCGATTTAACGAGCCAACTAAAATTTATAATGGTTTGACAGCTTTCCGTAAAAAGGCCTTTAAAATTATCTTAAAGAAAATTAAGTCGTAGTGAAATGTCGAAAGTGGCGTTAGCGCTCTCTTGTTCGTAACAAAAGGAGATTAAGATGGAAGGATGGGCTTGATCTATGAAGGGATACGACAAGATTTGTTTCTGTAATAACACCAGTTACACCATTTTGTGTTTTGCTGATCTGAAATAAATCTGTATTCAACAAATTATCCGTGATTGAAACTTCCTTCAAGATGTGTGGGTTCGTAGCTATGTAACTTTTGTATGCTTTGAGCGAGGCAACATGAGGTGAGGCAAATTAAAGCCGGTAACGACAAAAAAGTAGTCCTGATTATTCATGATGTTTATCACAAAATCAACAATCGCTATTAGTATTGCTGTAGCTGGTGGGTGTTAAATTGACTAGTGGGGCGAATATAGCAGCAGAGAATAAAAATATTTTTCTTATTATTTGTTGATTCTGACGCACATCAGCTCAACGTTATCAGTATTGAGAATGGAAAAAGCTGAACTATCAAAATCCATATACCATAGCACAATCAGAACTTCTACCCCGATTAAGCCTGCGGCAAGATTAATACGCCTTAGTTGTTTGGCACTATATTTGTAGTAATGTTGTTATTTATATTTTAGAAATCGACGAATTCTTGCAGGTATTTTGATTCGTAATTTAAATGATGATACATTAAAGCGAGAAATGTTCCTCCATTTAACCATATTTAAATCGTTTTAAATACGTGCAGAGCCATAATAGAGTTCACATAATAAATAATATTTTTGTTTGTGGAATCAGTACTCAATTTGAAAACAAATATAGTTTTTGGTTTATGTGCGACCGTAAGGATGGGCGGAACTGGAAATATAAAGTTACTGTTACTTTGAATACCTATACTGCGTAAGTTGAAATCCATACTAGAATTAATTATTTGGATGGTTAATTAATATATGATGTTGCGTTTCTATTTGATTTGCTGTGAGCAGTTTTGAGTACAAGCTCCTGATCAAGAGTGTGTGTATTAGGCGGGTCTTTAAAGATAGTTGGCAGATAAGTGGCATTTGGTACCTCATTAAAAATGATACCGAGTTTTCAAGAAAACGTTCTGTTGTAGGGCGATAAAATGGCCCCAAAAGACCTGGAAAATCGTCTTTCCGCGAATATTTCCCAAAATATGGCAGTTAGAGATTTTTTGTTCAGATAAACATTAAAGATCAGTTAATTCTCTACAGAAATGGTCCTAATGACTTTTCCCAAAAAATTGACCGATTCCGAGATAAACGGGCTCAAGCGCACTTAGAATCTTGAGTTTCTGTGTTGTATGCCGGAGATCACAGTACGTGCACATGAGCGGACGGACAAATTATTCAATAACGTTGTTAAAAATGTTTTCTCATGATTCAAAGTTCATGTGAAAGAGGAAATCTACCGCTATCATACCATGTGAGTTGAGTCACATTTTGACTCTTTGGCCATATTGGGTCAAAACAATTTATGTTCCCGCGCAGTTTTGACCTCGCCAGGAATTTATTCCTTTTTTTTGTATTGCAGTAATTTGCTCCTAGTTTTCTTGATTATGGGTCCTCAGAAAATCCTTTGTTGTCTGTGTGATTTGTATAGTCTAATTTTTTTCCATTTTGATTAAAACTTTGTTTGTTAAATCCCAATTTTTTGCTGTTTTTATAGCGCGGGGAAATTTTGTAAACAACCTATTAAAAATTCATACATGATCGGATTGGTCTCTATGACATATCATTTGAAAGCTGAGAACATATACTTTTCGGCTGTGCAACTATTTTTCTCGCAAAATCGGCCATTTTCCAATAAATTTGGAAAATGCGTGCTCAAGGAAAAAGCGCAATTTTCTTTTCGTGGCTTTTTTCTCCCGGCTCTTTATTTCTGACGTTTTGACACCTTGACTAGTGTAAAGGTAGATTTCTCGCCTTTCCATCAATGTACATAAATTCATCTCATTGATAGGTTTTTAGGTTTCACTGGTTGACACTTAGGCCATTTTTGGCCCATTGTGATACCACGCATTCACGCCACATCATTAACCCATTCACCTATTCACCTACTCACACAATTACAGTATACCACCTGCACATTGCAAGCTCCATGTCAACCTGTACATTGACATGGAAGGTGGGTCGGCTTTGAATTCTGCACTCCATCAGAGGGTCTTAGTTGTGTTTATTAACATCACCGATTGTAATCGATGATGAAAATTCGATTTGCATCTAGCCTCTGATGGGATTCGAACCCAGTACCTCCCGGTCCAAGTGCCGAAGCTTTAACCACTGCACCACTTGTCCGGTTCATCTCATTGATACTTGGGGAAAAACCCAAGTCCTAAACATAATGCTATAGTTTTGGGAAATAATACATTTTTGATATAACAGCAAGAGCAAATAGAAGAAAAAAAAATCGATTTCGAACTTTCGATAATAAAAATAGAAGATTAGAATCCCACTAATAGAAATAGAAGATTAAAGTCTCAAAATTTTGGATTTTTCAACCCGAATTTTTGCAAAAAATACTAATGTTGCGAAAAAAATCATCATCATCTCTAACTGCCATATTTTGGGAAATATTCGCCGAAAACCGATTTTCCCGAAAATCGGCCATTTTCTCCCCCTACAACAAAATGTTTTCTTGGTCTCATTTTTATTGAAGTGCGAAATGTCACTTATCACTAGAAATGAAAATTGCAACTAATAACTTACAGGTTGGCTTTTTTTCCTCCTTCATATACTGGACTATATGGATAGATAGGAAATTTATAAGTTCGTCCAAATTTCTGGAATAGATGTCATCATCAGTCATGTTTTAGGCTGGTAATCCATAGTCGTACAACCGTTGCTTGACGCATAGGTTCGAATGACGAAAACGTATGGGTAAAGGAGGTTGACCAGGACCATCTTTGGGTAGGCCATGAGATAGTTGAAATAGCTTATGATATGGGCTGGGATCTTCTAACATCACCATTTTTTCGATATTTTATCGAAGTCTACGTCTCTTTCTGCTAGAGTTAATTTGACTTATGTTTCGTTTATCAATTATTTCTTCTCTATTGCTATCACAACCTACTAGAATATATTTGAACATAATCTATTTCACTTTTCTTCGTGATAGAAACGCAGTAGAAATATCACAATGTTGCAATCTGGCAGACTGGTAATTTTATTCTACAGAAACGAGAAATTAACTTCGATAAATTATCGAAAAATGGTTATGTTAGAACATCCCGCAGCCCTGAATTAAGAAAGCTAAACAAATGTTGTTCAAATAGCTTGCCTTGACCTGTAAATGTTATAATATCTTTTATTACGGATTACCAAATACATAATAAGAAGTACTTCAAGATGGAATAATTTAAATAAATTCTACTTTTGATGCGGATGGTTGTTTTTTGATGCGGAATGTGGGGTGTACAATAGACCCTTTGTTAATTCTATCTTCAACTGTTTTTCCAAAATTTTGCGTAATATTAACGAGTGTATTTTAATTACTCGACCCTGAAGTTACCCTTTAAAAAGGCAAATTAGGTTAACCTTTCTGTTATCAGGAAGTTAATCGACAATTTGCCATCGGATTTCAAATGTCCAATATTTGATTCAATGGCAGACCTTCTTTTAAGTTCTGTTTTAAAGCTGGTGTTTTTCCTTAATCATTTTTGATCTCACTTGATCACTTTTTTTTGATCACTTATAAAATTACGATATCTAATACCTTTATGATCTTTATATCCCTTTTTTACAATGACACGTTTTATACTGTTTAAGACTTAATTGCTCTGCTTATAATTTAGGCTTTCTTGAATCGTATGGCCATCATATACGTTAGAGTGTAATGCTCCAATGGATAGGATTAAGCTCTGTTTATGGAGTTGGAAAACAAACATATTTCTCCATTACCGTAGAACTTGATATGACCTTGGCCAGCTCTTTAGTGATGATTACCCCTAAATAGCCAATATTTTATTAAGTCATTCCTCTCATAAAATAGGATCACAGGGATGGTTCCACTGAAATTATTCATAACCACAAAAATATGGCCAGTAAGGTCTATCTATCCACTGGGTGACTATAACTGTATGCCAGAAAGATCACACATATAGCTCAGCATGAGAAGACCCAATGACCATACGTTTAATGGATAAAGGAGATTGAACAGACCCATATTGGAGCTGACTGTCTAGATTCTGCTCGAACGAGTATAGGTTATTGTTTATTTGTTCTGATTTCGCGCATTTGTTTTGATTTCTGATTTGATAGATGTCAATAGTTACTGACCGCTTCATTCACAATTTTATCAGTTATCGATAAATATGATCTTTTTTGGCAAAAATAAGTGAAAAAAGGCAAAAGAGAAAATAAGACCTGACTTCCCTTGGTCTTCTTTTCTCCTTTTCTTTGTCGTTCTCATCCAATTCGGATCATGAAAAGTTAGTTATTCTACGATTGCGTTAAACTGTCACAGCAGCATCATTGTACGTACATACATATATGCATAGCATATTTTCTCTTGCTCAAAAATCACACCAAACACCAGGCAGTTACCCAAACGCGGCAATTTTACTTATATTAGCGAATCCGATGAGATGAAAAATTCCCACGCCACTGACGATGATTCATTTTAAATCGCCGTCAACTTGTGTATGCTTGTGCATTCAATTGGTGAATGTAGGGCGCTTTAAATTGTCTAGAGGCTTCAATAGCTTGGGCTCTTGGCCACACTTTTACACGAACGGTAACCATGTTTTGAATACCGACCTAGTTTCTTGAGATTTGTGCACGGAATTCAAAACTGTCGAATCAATTATTACCATCAAAAAATAATGTAATGCGCGATTTGCATTCCTTTTTGATCGTCCACTTTCATATAACAGGCTTCGATAATTTTTACGCGATGTTCCACTGTGTATCTTACATGAGTAAAATAGTTAATGACTGTATAGATGACAGATATCAATATGAAACATTTTTTTCGGACATTTAGATTTGATTCACCATTTTCATCGAAACTCTTATTATTCCACTTTTCATATTCATTAGTTTGCCTTTTCATATTCCATTGTGCTTCTAAAACCTCTCTAGTATTTATGACGCAAATATAAATATGTTTATGATGGGATCCATGTTGTGCAGCCCATTTTCTGATTTTTTAGAGGTTGTTCATATTGATTTCTACTACCCAAACCATCAGTCACCATATCTTTCTCTGTCTATATGGGTTGAGGCTTCCAACAGTAAACTTCAAGCATTTCCACACTGCCTCAATTTAACCTTCTTTGAACCATTTTCATTCTGAAGCCAATAATCCTATTTTGTATTCTCACGATAAGTGCGACCGTAGCAGATTTCGTGTGATACAGGTTAATTCACAGAATCTTGCACCGGTCCTCAAATGAAAAATTCTAGACCTCCACATAATTCTTGCTATAGCAGTCTAAAATTATTTGGTTTCTACAGACCAGCCAGCAAGGCTAAATTTAAGACCAAATCTACCAGCAAATACGAAACGTTTGTATGGCAAAACTTTTTTGCACAATTTAAAATAAAAATTGGCTTATAATGGCATGTGTTGTTGATGACCTTTCCATCCATGTGTCATACTAGTATTTTATTATTTTGAATTCATTTCACACATTAATCGTCATTGCGTTTATAGTTTTACATCGAAGAGAGATCGTCATTATGTTACCTTGACTGTCGAAGTTTGAGAATATCGTGTGCCGTCATATAAAAGTAATATGTTTACGAATAAGACGATTAATTCATAATATTTTTTGTCTGACGAAACGAAGGCCGGCCGACGTCATGGCTTCTTTCCATTTTCAATTATTTTAATTACATTTTAATGTCATATAATAATTTTGAATTTATTAAAATGTCATATGACATCAAGAGAGAAATTTTAACAAGCGTGCACGATGTTAATTTGAGTTTTAGGCTAAGCGCCGCACGTGCCAATGTGTTAATTTTATACCGCGAATGCGTAATTTGCTATTCCATATCAATAACCCCCATACCATCGATTTTATTCTGTTTTATGTTTTTGTACGTTGTGCTTCTTACATTTCAAGATCTCCTTCTTCAGTTCGTTATTAACAGTCGCACATTAAAGACAGTAAAATGTCTAAGAAAATTTTAATCTTACTACTCGCGATTACAACAAAAACAATTCAAAGTCAATATCAAACAAACATACACTTTGAAAACAACGGGCCATTAGAAATTGGTAACGCGTGTGTCTCAGTGCAAAATAATGTTACAGTGGATGGAATATGCCAAGAAATACAAAAATGTCCGTCAGTTTTGTCGAATGTGCTTGCTCAAAAAATGGATCACATGGTTTGTGGTTATGAAGGGTACACGCAAATAATTTGTTGTCCTATTGCAACAAGCGGAGTGATACAATTAAGGCAAGAGTCTAAATTAAATTTAAAAGGAAATTTAGAATGTCGGGTCGCAAATTCCAATGAACCAGGTGTTATAAAATTTTTATCCGAGTGCCCGCAACTTAATACGCAAAATCAAGGTGGTGCACATATTAATATTTTATGCACGCAGGAAGTGTGTTCCGATCTCGTTTGTTGTCCCAACATACCACAAAGACGTTTGAAAAATGTCTGTGCAAATGTAGACAATCCGATTGATACGCTCGGACTGAGATTAGACCTGAACCAGGAGTGTACTGTGAATGAATTAAATCTTAAAGGTCGATATCAGAAAGTATGTGCTTTTGCTGAACGTAATCCAAATTTAAAATCGATGCTTCAAAATGTGTGCACCGATGATATATGTGAACCATGGTTTTGTTGTCCAATTGAGGATGGTGATAAATTTGAATGTACGTCTAATGGAATTTTAGATACAACCGCCTTATTAGTAGGCCCAAAATGCGTCGATTCGAAATCAGGCCGGAGTGGGACATGTAAGCGAAGCTTTAATTGTGATCATCCTGATGTGTACACATTGGATAATTGTGGATCGTATTGTTGTAATGATTATTATTGTTGCCCAGATGAACAAGATGGAATTGTGCAGCCGATTTCGACAAGAGGTACGATGACTGTAATTTAATTAGTTATTAATTTGGTGCTTTACAGCTTAATATATTTCCAGAGTGCAAATCTTACGCCAAATATATACCGAAACAAGAAATTGAGGTTCCGATGAATTTATATGTCAACCGATCAGACTGTCTCATCAAAACGTCTATTGCAGGTGGAATTATCGCAAATCCAGGAGAATTTCCGCATATGGTACTAAAACTAATTTAATTTTTGTTACTTATTAACGACGATTTGTAATATTTACTAGGCGGCCTTAGGCTATAAGCCAGATGATGAGATTTTATGGAAATGTGGTGGATCACTGATCAGTGATCGATACGTTATAACCGCAGGTCATTGTTTAACAGACCGCCAATTTGGTTCAGTAAAAAAAGTGCGCTTAGGTGTTGTTGATCTGCTAAATGATGTCAACACAGCCGATTGTCCCGAAGATTTTGATGTGGCCAAACTTATTCCGCATCCGGACTATAATCCAAAATTCGTGTACAATGATATCGGTCTAATCGAGCTTGCTGGCCAAGTTAAATATAATTATCATATCCGACCAATATGTTTACCACCAAATGATGACAAAGAGCAATACTATGAATCGATGGGATGGGGAGCAACGGGAACTGCAGAAAATACTAGCGTTAAACTAATTAAAGCAGACCAAGAGTTTTTTACCTACGAGGAGTGTCGCGAACAATATGACGTGGGTCGCCGGTATCCACAAGGCATAATTAATGAAACTCAAATTTGTGCTGGCTCTCGCGAAAGTATCCAGAGCACATGCCCGGTAAGCTTCAACAATATTACTTTGTTAGAAGTAAAATCCTAATTTTTCTTTAATTATGTACAGGGTGATTCAGGAGGACCTCTAATCATACATCAATTTAAAAATTACAAACTATTTTATATAAGAGGCATTGTTTCGTACGGCACAGCTTGTGGGTTCGCTAATAGTCCGGGCGTGTACACAAAAGTTTACCCGTATGTAAACTGGATCGAGAGAGTGGTTTGGAAAAATTAGTGAAAGAAATAAAAAAAGTTAATTTTAGTATTAGAATATAATATAAGATAAATTTGAACTGATATGATTATTCTGTAGAATTACAAATCAAGATTTACCCGTTTTTTAAATTGTTCTTTTTTCGATACTCCTTTGAACCCTATCTACAACCATTGCATTTCCGAATACGAACGATAACTTCCAGTCTGATTTTAGGGACAGTTCTTAAAAATTGTTTTCTGTTCTGAAAATAAATTATTATTTAGACGGTATGGAATAGAAAAGCACACCTAAAACCTTTTAAAGGTGATTTCTTTGGGGACTGTATTTAATGACTCTTTTTTGGCAAGCCAGTTCTCCGGGCCTATAATAACTTTAGTTAAATTATTTTAAATTTAATTACATGTTTCAGTTTTGCAATGCAAACCGGATGATCCGACTTAATAAGCGTGAACGAGATAATTATAATCCAGAAGCGAACTATTTCCACACTTTGAAAATTATAATTACTAGAACCAGAAAAGCATAATTCACCGGCTTTACTTTAGATTAATAATTCACCGGTTTTACTTTCAATTTCAATTTCAATTTCAATTTCAATTTCAATTTCAATTTCAATTTCAATTTCAATTTCAATTTCAATTTCAATTTCAATTTCAATTTCAATTTCAATTTCAATTTCAATTTCAATTTCAATTTCAATTTCAATTTCAATTTCAATTTCAATTTCAATTTCAATTTCAATTTCAATTTCAATTTCAATTTCAATTTCAATTTCAATTTCAATTTCAATTTCAATTTCAATTTCAATTTCAATTTCAATTTCAATTTCAATTTCAATTTCAATTTCAATTTCAATTTCAATTTCAATTTCAATTTCAATTTCAATTTCAATTTCAATTTCAATTTCAATTTCAATTTCAATTTCAATTTCAATTTCAATTTCAATTTCAATTTCAATTTCAATTTCAATTTCAATTTCAATTTCAATTTCAATTTCAATTTCAATTTCAATTTCAATTTCAATTTCAATTTCAATTTCAATTTCAATTTCAATTTCAATTTCAATTTCAATTTCAATTTCAATTTCAATTTCAATTTCAATTTCAATTTCAATTTCAATTTCAATTTCAATTTCAATTTCAATTTCAATTTCAATTTCAATTTCAATTTCAATTTCAATTTCAATTTCAATTTCAATTTCAATTTCAATTTCAATTTCAATTTCAATTTCAATTTCAATTTCAATTTCAATTTCAATTTCAATTTCAATTTCAATTTCAATTTCAATTTCAATTTCAATTTCAATTTCAATTTCAATTTCAATTTCAATTTCAATTTCAATTTCAATTTCAATTTCAATTTCAATTTCAATTTCAATTTCAATTTCAATTTCAATTTCAATTTCAATTTCAATTTCAATTTCAATTTCAATTTCAATTTCAATTTCAATTTCAATTTCAATTTCAATTTCAATTTCAATTTCAATTTCAATTTCAATTTCAATTTCAATTTCAATTTCAATTTCAATTTCAATTTCAATTTCAATTTCAATTTCAATTTCAATTTCAATTTCAATTTCAATTTCAATTTCAATTTCAATTTCAATTTCAATTTCAATTTCAATTTCAATTTCAATTTCAATTTCAATTTCAATTTCAATTTCAATTTCAATTTCAATTTCAATTTCAATTTCAATTTCAATTTCAATTTCAATTTCAATTTCAATTTCAATTTCAATTTCAATTTCAATTTCAATTTCAATTTCAATTTCAATTTCAATTTCAATTTCAATTTCAATTTCAATTTCAATTTCAATTTCAATTTCAATTTCAATTTCAATTTCAATTTCAATTTCAATTTCAATTTCAATTTCAATTTCAATTTCAATTTCAATTTCAATTTCAATTTCAATTTCAATTTCAATTTCAATTTCAATTTCAATTTCAATTTCAATTTCAATTTCAATTTCAATTTCAATTTCAATTTCAATTTCAATTTCAATTTCAATTTCAATTTCAATTTCAATTTCAATTTCAATTTCAATTTCAATTTCAATTTCAATTTCAATTTCAATTTCAATTTCAATTTCAATTTCAATTTCAATTTCAATTTCAATTTCAATTTCAATTTCAATTTCAATTTCAATTTCAATTTCAATTTCAATTTCAATTTCAATTTCAATTTCAATTTCAATTTCAATTTCAATTTCAATTTCAATTTCAATTTCAATTTCAATTTCAATTTCAATTTCAATTTCAATTTCAATTTCAATTTCCAATTTTCAATTTTCCATTTTTAATTTTCGATTTTCAATTTTCAATTTCCAATTTCCAATTTCCAATTTCCAATTTCCAATTTCCAATTTCCAATTTCCAATTTCTAATTTCTAATTTCCAATTTCCAATTTCCAATTTCCAATTTCCAATTTCCAATTTCCAATTTCCAATTTCCAATTTCCAATTTCTAATTTCCAATTTCCAATTTCCAATTTCCAATTTCCAATTTCCAATTTCCAATTTCCAATTTCCAATTTCCAATTTCCAATTTCCAATTTCCAATTTCCAATTTCCAATTTCCAATTTCCAATTTCCAATTTCCAATTTCCAATTTCCAATTTCCAATTTCCAATTTCCAATTTCCAATTTCCAATTTCCAATTTCCAATTTCCAATTTCCAATTTCCAATTTCCAATTTCCAATTTCCAATTTCCAATTTCCAATTTTCATTTTCCAATTTCCAATTTCCAATTTTATATTTCATATTTCATATTTCATATTTCCAATTTCCAATTTCCAATTTCCAATTTCCAATTTCCAATTTCCAATTTCCAATTTCCAATTTCCAATTTCCAATTTCCAATTTCCAATTTCCAATTTCCAATTTCCAATTTCCAATTTCCAATTTCCAATTTCCAATTTCCAATTTCCAATTTCTAATTTCCAATTTCCAATTTCCAATTTCCAATTTCCAATTTCCAATTTCCAATTTCCAATTTTCAATTTCCAATTTCAAATTTCCAATTTCCAATTTCATATTTCCAATTTCCAATTTCCAATTTCAATTTCCGATTTTCAATTTCCAATTCCCAATTTCCAATTTCAATTTCTAATTTTCAATTTCCATTTTCCATTTTCCAATTTCCAATTTCATATTTCCAATTTCTAATTTCCAATTTCCGATTTCAAATTTCAAATTTCTAATTTACAATTTCCAATTTACAAGTTTCTATTTACAATTTCCAATTTCCAATTTCTAATTTCCAATCTTCAATTTCAAATTTCCAATTTTAATTCTCCAATTTCCAATTTCCAATGTCAAATTTCAAATTTCCAATTTTCAATTTCCAATTTCTAATTTCCAATCTTCAATTTCCAATTTCCAATTTTCCATCTCCAATTTCCAATTTCCAATGTCCAATGTGTGAAATAAAGAAATTTTTAAAACTCATATCCTAATCTTACTGAATTTATGATCCATTTCAAACTCAAACGGCTTAGATTTAGTACCCCTTAAAGTACCCCTTGAAGTTAACTTTATTTATTTTATTATGCAGGGCGATTTACTTAATTAATTATTTAACACTTAATTTAACACCCGAAAATCTCGTCGTAATTATTCAAGGGAATAATTGTCTCTGAATATAAAACCGAGTGTCATTTCACATACAAAATATAAAAATAAAAAAGCTCGCAACAACAAAATTTTTATGTGCTTACAACGAATAAAAAAATTAAATTTTATTTAACGAGAAAATAAATTTTTTTTAGTCTCGAATAGGAAAAATAAAATCGTTAAGTAATTTATTCTACACTTGCCATTCTATTATTTTCTTATATAATAACGAGTACTGTACGCCTTACATTTTCTCTCTACTCCTGTGTGATGATAAAAAGGGACATTATGCAAATTAAGTTTATATTCCTTTAAGGAGGAAAAATTTAATACAACTTTACCATTTTGATTATATTATTCTCGTCATTTTCTTCTGCTGTGTTTGGGACGAACTCAACAAAATAAAAAGAAATCTCCATCATCTTATATGATCGTATTGTGTTGTCAGTGGACTTAAGATTTTATTGAAATTTTATATTTTAATAGCTTTGAAAATTATGTATATAAGTATAGGACTTTAAGTGTGCTTGAAAATTTTATGTAATTAGATGATACGCTCTGTATCTAAATATTTAGTTTACGAAAATGGCCTGCAGGAAAATTAAATCGAAAAAAATTCTCAGACTTTGAAACGACCAATTAACCTAAATGGTCTAATATGTGAGTGATTTTATATGTTTTATGTATATGCTGTCGAGATTTTATCTACTCGTACCAAAAACGAAACTGTACAACTAAAAACAGCTTTAGATGATAATGGCACAAACATAGATAAAAGTTCAAAAGTTCAAAATTACACAGAAAAATTGCAGAAAATTTATTTTATTTCAAAAAAAAAAAAAAAAAAAAGTTCGAAAGAAAAATTTAGATAAAGTTCATTTTCCTGACTAGAATATGAAAAGCATTAAATTGAAAAATAAAAAAAAGGAAAAAAATTGTGCTTATGGTGCTTTTGGTAAATTGAATTTACTTTTTAGTTAGTTAGTTTTGGATTTCGTATATATGTACGTAATATAATTATTTTAGCTGAAAATGACGTAGCTTGGTATAGTCAGTTTAAATTCTTGATACAAAAGCTTTTAGAGCTGGAAGATAAAATTTTTAGTTTATATTTTGGAGTTTATTTTATTACCAAAGGCTATGTCATAACTCACGACATATCTAACCCCAATGCATCGCAAATTTGCTTATATACCGAAACCATCATGACGATGCTATAAATAAATGGCGTCTAACGAGTGGGGAGACAAAATTCAAAACATATTCCTCATGTTAGGTGTGTTAGGCGGTTTATAAAATCGGAATCGTAACCTTAATAATATTTCCTAAAGCCGCATGTAAACTGTGTGTAGTAACAAATATTTCATAATAATAAAATACCAAAATCATGGTAAACCAAAGTTAAATAATAACACAAAAAAATAAATAAAAATAAATAATAATTTTCATGACAATCAAAAAATGTGTATTAACATAAAATGACAACAAAAATGAAAACCCGAAAGGAAACTTTTGGGGAAAACTTTAACAAACAAAATAAAAAATTCGTGTGGAACCCAATCTCGATGGTAAACAGCACACAATTGTAATAAACTTTCTAAGTTTTTGACATTTAATTTGGTTTTGTTATTTTAAGGTGGGATTGTCATATATACGGTTTGACTTTACATTTGGATTGACTTTAACTAAGCATTTATCCTTAAAGCTTAAATGTCAACTAATTTTAGTAGAATTTAATTTATTATTTTTCATTAGCCTTTATGTAATTTGCTAATTTGCCCGCAAATACTATTACAGAGGCGTAGAGCTCCTAAGTAATAGGAATCATTATTGGATTCTGAAATTTAAGAGAAAATCCAACTTAAGAGTGGAAAGACGTATATGAATGACTTTGTTCTCTTAATAAATTAAACCAACGAATTCCGCATCACACTTAATTTCTAAAGAAAATTAAAATTTGACCATATTTTGTTTAAAAAAAATATTTTTTTTGCTCAAAATCGTTATTCCGCTTGAATTTTCGAAAACCAAATTTTTTAACATTTGTTAAAAATTTTAATTAGATTGTTTTGAATCTAATTTATTTTTTTCGTGAATGAAATACTTTTCGAAATATTTGCAAAAATCGAGAAATATCATTTGGAAGTTGCAACTTCTGTAGGACCGAATGCAACCAAAATTTTCTGGGACATCCACATTTATGGATAAAGTTTAAGCACAGAATAACTATAGAAACGACATAACACTGTTTTTGTATGGAAAGATATCGAGTCATTTTTTTGACCTTGACTCACTAAGGTGGGAAAAATTGTACGAATTGGACTGCATTTGAAAACTTGTCCGTCGACTTTGTTCACAAACATAAACAGCTGACCAATTCGCAGAAACTACATTATCTGAAGGCGAACCTAACTGGAAATTTAGCATAATCAAAGTCTGTGAGCAATACCAACGACAATTACGGAGAAGCGTGGCGCATTCATCATCTTCGAACCACTGCAAATCAAATCAGACATAGGATTGTGCAAGATCTTTGATACTACAACTGACACCGTTTGCCCTCTGAAAGTTTTATGAGTACCGGTCACCACATATTGGATATCATCTAGATCAACATCATCACAGACAAGTTGGATTCAGAAACCCATCGACATTGGGAGATGTGACTTACCCGAGCGCAATATTTATCATACGAAAATCTGATCGATATCCTCTACTCCCGATGGAAGTCATTGGAGATGATTTTCATGACAAAAGCACAATTGAATCCACCACAGTCGCACAAAGAGGTTCCGCCATCATCGCATTCGTTGTCACTTCGGACCCTCGCTTCTTCATGTGTCCAGTTTATGCTGGAAATCACAACGTGTTCCAGTTACCTACCTCTAAGAAAGTCACATTAGTTCGGATTACAAATCCAGTTCTTGCTAACACCACATCCTATTGCATCCCCGAATCCAAATACCGTATCATCGGTCGAACCGTCACAGACTCCAGTGACTACGAATCACATAGCACCGCCATTCACAGATACACTGCTCGCAACTGCAACCGGCATCGTATCGCTGGGACACCCAGGTCAGCTTCAACAGCACGTCGCTCTCAATAGTCGAATTCTAGATCGAATAGATATTTTACTCGGAGCTGATGTCATCGGGATGCGATAACAGTTCTTTCAGTTCATTCATATACATTACAAAATACGAAACTTGGTTGAAAAGAACAGCTTCGAAATACTAACCCATTTTCAAATTTTGATGGCAGCCGAACACAGAAATTAACTGCGGATAGTATGACGACCTTTTCCAGGTGAGCCAGTCCGAGACGAGATGTTTGTGCACCGTCACGTACGGTACTGATAACGCTCACTATCTCGCCAATTCGCACCATCCTTCAGCTATCACGAGATGCATAGGATAAATACCCGATTGCATTTAAAGTCGCAGTCAGAAACTTTTATGTCGATGACCTGATGACCAGCTCCAGAGGCAAATGGTGGAACTGCTCAGATGTGGTAGGTTCAAATTGCGGAAGTGGTCCATGAACAGTGAATAGCATCTCAATGAGACGCGAAGATCTAGGTCAACTTGAGCTAAACTGGGATAATTCAATCAAAACACGCTGTCTACATTGATCTCTTTCGGCCGGATTCAAACGAAAAAAACTGTCGCAGGCATCAATGATGTACGATCCGGTTGACTGGGATTTACTACCACAATTGCCGCGTTACTCATACTACAGAGTTGTGGGTACCTACTTGGTATGTCGTGGAATGAAGTGGTCCAATCAACCGCTCAAAGGTGGCCACTTATAAAGATAGTTTTAAATCATTGAAAGATCTCAGAACCGTACAACGTTATAGCCGATGGATCATTTGTGTACATTGGCAAACTCATGCACACCATCGTTGAGTCTTTCGACGTACCACACGCATCGACCGACTCGCAGGTGGTACGTGGTTGGTCCGCCTAATCGCTGAAATACATTTCTGGCCCATCGGGTTTCGAAAATCTTGAATTACACTCGTAGGTTGAGTTATGGAATTATGTCGACATCAACCAGAACCATACCACAGCAAACCCAACTATGGCCAACTTCACTGATTTTTGTTTACTTTTATAAGAACAAAAATCGAATTAAATTAGAAATGTGAGCAACCGGTGACGAGGACGGAAACGATCTGCGCCTAGACATACTACAGATGACAGAAAAAATTTAATTAAAATGTTCCAAATTTTTAGTTTTGGAAAAATTTAAACTAAAAATAAGAGAAACATTCGAAATGACGTATTTAACACCAAACCGATGCATTTTCCTTACTATAATTAAACCAAATAACCAATGTTTTCCATCCTTAAATTATTTACAACGGTAATGAGGTTAAAATATAAAATATTTAACGTTCTTGAAAATTGTTTTCGAGCTTTTTGTTTCGTTCAGACTGACAAAGTTTTGCTTAACCGATTTTCATTGTGTAATTCATTGTGAAAATTAAAAATTCGAAAAGTTAATACAAAAAACATGATGGGATGTATACATGGATGCGGGAAAACCCAAAAATGGGAAAAAATGTGCGCCATCATCAATATTGATAAAATTGCTTTATCATTTTTTGTGTCCATAATTCGTCCCTTTTATTGTTTGGTATATGTGTGTGTGTGTGTGTGCGCGCCACAACCATGTAATTTCCGCTATTATTTTTGGATTGTAAGGAATTTTGCTACGGGGTTTTAATTACATGTTAGCTCTGTCTGTTATCTGTGTTATGTATCTCCGCACAGTGTTATATAACTTTCATGTTTACATTAAATATATTGTGCCGTGTCATTTATTAGTATTTTTTGAACAGGGAATGACTTTTCGGCGTTTGAATCCCTTTCCTCTTTTATGAAAATCGTTTTCCTCTTTTATGATTCTAATTTAGTTTTATTTGCTCGGAATGAAAATGCATATGATTAAATTTTTTTTATACTGGGAGTCGAGGACTCGTATGATCGTTTATAAAAGAAAATGGGATATTTTTTTTGTGTATTCTTTCAAATGAATTCATATTTCTCGTTATCATACAACAAAAAATGTATACCATTACTTTGCGTATATAAATACGGACTCGTATTTATTTGTATATACAAGCGGAGATAAGCAAGACGAAAAATCTTATCTCTGGCATAAACTCATATAAAGAAATAAAATCATTGAATTTAAATAATATGAACTTTTTGGTCGTCTCGCTGTGGTTTTATTTTCGATTTATCAAAATATTGTTCTTAATATATGTATACAGTTAAGGAGGGAGTAAGTAGAAAAAGATATAATAAAAGACAATGAGAGCTTTTTCGTATGCTACAAGTTTGTGCTAGAAACTATTTATACTGCCTTTTTACTGTATAATACGGAATACAGTACCACAGATTTAATATTTAAATAAAAAAAAATTAACTAAAAGCTCTTCGCTATAATAAGTAAGTAAAATCGGGCTAAAAATCTTAAATAAGCTTTGGTCATAAAGCACATTTTTTATTTAGTATGTGTGCGGTTTATGCAAAATAAAATCTGTTATGGTGGAAAATCGTTATTATCTTGCTGCCAAAATGTCTAAAGCTCGGTTTTACTATGTATAGTTTGCATCCGATATGTAGGAAAATGTGTCATTAAAATGTCGGAAAAACTAAACATTTTATGTATGGAAATGCATAAATAAATTTTACATATAAACACAAGACGTTTTAAATTGCGTGAATTTTATTTGGTTTATGAATTTTTTATCCACATCGTATATTTATATATAAAAAAAAATGTTTCTTTGTTCATGATGTTCCCAATTTTTTGGTCCTTGTACTCAGAAGGCAAAAACATAAACGTATACACGAAAATCAATAATTGGCAATATAAACTGGTATTGGTTTGTAAATTTAATGAATTTTTAATTCCATACCACAAAAAGCTTATTTTATTGCGTGGAAGGCCGGTTCTGATTTTAAAAACTCATCGACTCGTCTTAATTGCATGTCATTCGTTATCCCATTTCATTGTACGGTACGTGAGGTGTAAAATATGTTCAATATATAAAATTTATGTGTAATCCTTTTGATCCCGACTTACAAAATGTATATACGACATAATAATATGGAATGTCTCAAGAAACGTGAGTGTCATAAAAACAGATTTAAAATAATAAATCACACATTCAAATAGAAGGATACATAAAAATCAAATCTTGAATCCGTTATTATTGAAACAATTTTTATTTTTCCCCCCACAAACGAACTTAGATGGGATAAGTATTGGATCGTAGATATAATGAACAAATTTATTTACTACTTTGCTCCTCGCAAATCGAACTCAATAATCGATTAGCAAACTATCAACAATATATCTATTTCTGTCATACGAACCATTCGCATGCTTTATAATTTGGAATCCCGAATCCGGTGGTGCGAATGTAATATTCATGCTCAAATTCGTGGATAAAGTTCGTGAATAACGAATACGTTTTTTGGTGATTTTGTATTTAAAAGAAGTAATTAAATTGCGCCAACATTTGCATCTATCAGAAAATTGAAAGGCAGGGAGAATTATGAGACGTGAAAATTTACTGCTCATGTGCATCTTGAGAGAATGGTCTTTGGTGTCCGGTGAAAAAGAAGATCCAGTGTAAAAGTAAGATTCAAAAATCAAAGCATTGATTATTTTGTTAGTGGAAAGAAGTTTGGGACAACTTATTTCTTACGTTTGAAGATTCTGATTTACTTCGTCGTGTAACACTATTGCGTGAATTTATTTTAGCTAGGCTGGTAAATTGCTGGTTTATGGAATTTTTTGTGAACAAAATTTTATGATCGCTCAAAAGTTGAAGGTATCTTCGAGCACAAACATCTTGGCCGACTTAATAAAAACCAAGCTTATCCAAGAAATTCGTTTGAATGATAGATAGATATGAGGACATGTGATCGCCATGTACGAAAGACAATTGAAGTCATTCAAAAAGAAGAATTGGATCTTAGAAAGGACGAGAATTCATGAATGGTATGTAGACTCTGGTGTCTCTAAGCACATGACATGTGACCAAGGTTGGATGGAAAATCTTTAAGCAGTGTCAAATTTATTGTACTTTGGATTGTAACTATTGGAACTATTAAATTTGTTACATAATTGTGATTTATATTGAACTCATTGATTTGTAATATTGGATTCTGGAACTCCAGAAATATCAGTCCAATTTGAATACATTGCAACAGTGGTGGTCAAAGCCGAGACGTCTGTAACCGGGAATTACCAACGAGTGTACCGATTAAGCCAGGAAATAGAGCACCGAAAATTGCATGTTCGTAGAGTTCCGTTAATATCCAGATGAACTTCAGAGAAGCGAGTGTAATTTTATTTAACTTTAGTACTCCAGAATTATTTTTTTTTAATTTATAATTTATATGACAACTGATTTACAAATCATTTAGGAACTTATCTTTCTTAAATATAAATATTCAAATTTGATATTCTTCTATTGTGTGGGGTGGAATTAAATTTCATTCTTCTATTATTGGCTTGAGCTTCTTGAGTAATAATTTTTCAAATAACTTTGAAATGACAGAAAGTAGTGAAATCGGCCTGTACAACTTTTTGTCGTTTGCTGGTTTGCCTGATTTAGGAATCATAATTATTTCAGCAACCTGGTGTGGGACATATTTTAGTCTGAAGGCAGCATTGATTATTTGAAACAAGTTTTGGTAATCCCTTCTCGGGAATAGCCTTTACGATTTGCCCAGTAATCAGATCATAAGCTGGGGCTTTTTTCGTATTTCCTCCCTAATTTCCAAAGTTAGAAAAATTTCTAACTGTGGAACATACTGCGCTAGTCCGTTCGCGTTCCAGGTGACAATCCTTAATGTTCTGCTCATTTTAATATAGGGGGCTGTTGCCCCGTTAGTGGTTTCTTGCTTTTCTAGACGCATTTATAAAGCTTCTAGACCACGTCCTTGCTTTACCAGCCTAACATTTACGGCTCCTATACTGCTGCAATCCTCTCGAGAGGGTCATCAGCAATAGCATTAGATGATTGTTGTACAGTTTGTGAGTAAGCTTTCCGCCGTGTACTTAGAACTAGTAGCTTTGGCTCCACTTGGTTTTTCCTTACTTTCACGCTGGTAACCTTAGAGCTTTGAGGAAACTGATTAATTTTGTTTACTTCACCTCCTCTGTAATTCGCAGGATGATGCCCTTTACAGTTTATACATTTTGAAGTGTTGTTTCTACTTTCCTTATACTCTTTTGCGTTGTGTTTTCCAGCACATAGGCTCCCGACCGAAATATTTTTGCGTGTGGTTGAAACATTGGCATTTTTTGCATTGAGGTATTAGCCTAGTATTTTTCTTTAGAGGTTGTATTTTAACCCTCATATTTAGTATTGTTTTGATGTTGAAAATTTTTTCAACTTTCTCCTTTTTATTCAAAGTAAGCATAAAGAGTGGGAGTCCTCTCTCCCGTTTTAGGATATTTACTAAAAGGTCCTCCATTATATGCTCCTTCTTACATGATGAATGAAGGCCTCTGGCCATAACCTTAATTGCACGGCTATTTTTATCTTCATATGTGAACCATTCTTTACCTTCCTCGTTGAGATTTGTGGCTAGAGGTCTATATGTTTCAGAATCTGGTGTATTGATTTTCCACACGTTATTGTTTAGTGACACTACTCTGTACTCCTTAGTGGTCACTGATTTCATTATAGTATATTAGCAAATTCTGTTATGCCGAATACATTAATTGGTGGAGGAGCTTTTTCTTTCGGTGCAAACTTTTGTTGTTGATTTTCTTGCTCTTGTTTTTGTTGCTGATATGCTGGATTAGTATTAGTAGTACCAGTTACAATTTGCTTGCGATTGTTCTTCAACTTCAGCCGAGCATTCCGCTCTTCGTTTTTTTGGTTTTTTGGTTCCTCCTCATCAGTATGGAACTCGGTGTTATAACTGGTGTATATACTTGCTACGTTATAACTGGTTAGAGAGTTTTTATAAATCTCCAATTCCATTTCATTGGGCTTCTTAAATTCTTCATTTTTCTTTTTTAGTTTGTCAACTTCGCTTCTTAGTTGGGTTCGAAGTGTTTCTAAGTCACTTAGTTTCTGACAGAGTCCAGCGTTTTCATTTTTCTGCTGATTTGCTGAGTTAGTTTGTCTAGTTGGTGATCTTGACAACTTAAACTTCTTATGAACGGGTATAGCAATGATTGGCACACCCCAAAATCCATTGAGCCAACCTCGTTAGAGGTGGGTTAGTTGGTGCGCCACCCTCCTTTTTCCGTTGTATCCATTGCTTTAATTGGTCAGGTGATACCTCCCAACACTAGGTCCCTGGCAGAACTTAGCCACCGCAACTGCAAGTACTCATCCCCGCAGTGCCCACAGCTGCGGGACAGTACTCCAGGATGCGCTGAATTATAAAAAGCATTGAAAACATATTGAAATAAATGGAATTAGATGAATTAAAACAGATTGTAATTTGTGGAAATTTTAATGCAGAATTAAAACTTAAAAGATCAAGAAGTTTCAAATCATTTGTTTGGACACCTGCAATAGGTCGATAATCGAAGCTATCTGGAAAATAAATTGAATATATTCGAGAAAGAGTGCCTATCATAGATCAAATATAGAAACCTTGTTTAAATTATGTATAAATGTGTATGTTACCGGCTTATTGTCCGTGAATAAGGTAGAATTATGGACCTCTTTATAATGCTAAAGATATTTAGCCCTGAATATAGGCTATCAAAAGTTTGTGGTCGCAAGCGCTGTACCCGTTCGGTGCTCCGTTTAACCCAATCGATAAAAAACCATTTTTCGAAATATTTTCTATTTGTTGATATTATATTTCTATATGAAAAAACAAATAATAAGGCTTTCCTGAATCTGCCATTGCGACCATAGGTCATGAGGTTTAAGCTTAAATTAATTTTCTTTAGAAAGTCCGATTCCAATCTGTCGATCTTTAAAAAAAATACTTCTGCTTTGTTACTTTTACATGTTTTGTTTTAAACCTAACAAAATGCCATTGACCATAAAATTCTCATATATCCGAATATTAGTAGTAGGCAAGAATGATTTTTATAAGGCTTATTTTTGGAAAACTATTTAACCGAGTTAAGTGGTTGCGTTATGTCTACTTTAGATATTAATTCACTCGCATTAAACATAATTTTAAATCCTGGACATGAAGTAGAAATTTAACCGATTTAATGAAATATCATTATATTGTTTCACTAACACGTTGACGAGTTCAAAAGGATTTTAAAAAATGGCTTGAGTTGTTGTAATACATTATATTTAAGTCCGACAGTGTTCGCCTTGCTTCGTTTGTCTTCGCCAGATAAATTATATGCAACCACTTAGGCGTCGCTAAATTTGTTTTCAGTTCTTGATGATTTGTCAAAGTTGTACTTTACTGTGATTGTAAATGTCAGTCATCGCAACAAAAAAATAACGGCTCTGCGGAACTTGGTTAGAAAAATTCGAGCAAGCACTCACTCTATTCCGTTCGACACAGTACAACAAATTTAAAAATCGACTGGCAAATCCGATTTTTTCCAAAACATACACTTCACTTTTTACAAACTCAAGCTGAACTAATTCGCAGTCTGCCATGCTATAAAGATCTCAGCCGCTACAGACGATTACCAGAATTACATATTTAAAGTTGGCTACCAGATTATTATCACCAATGATAGTCAGTGCTACCAATGTTTTCATATTTGTTCGTATCATGTCTCTTCAAACTATTAAAGTATCGTGGGAAAAGTATCGTCCGAGGAGTTGAATGGACTTAAATCGTTATTTTCGATTTCTTCTGGATTCGTTTGCGGTTATCCATTATATATAAAAGTAATCCGTTTTAACTCATGTTTTCCGTTTAATTTTTCTGTTTGAAAGGTCATATCATCAAATCAACATTCTCCTTTTGGAAAAAACTCATAAATCACAAAAGCTTAAAACTTATTAAATTAAATACGACATGTTATAAACGTATTGAACCCAAATCGAAACTATTCGATTAGAAAAATTGAAGAAATAATGAATCCTTATATAGACATTGTCAAACCTCTTGAAATACATTTGATTCATAATAGATTAACATTTCAGTATTTTCAAATATTTCAGTTTCGTGTAAAGCTATCATCTAACTAGCCGTTTACCGGCTCTTATGTTTCTTAAATCATAAATTTTTGTACAGTCTTGGACTTTAACTTGGATTTTTACTTGGACTTGGGCTTGGACTTGGACTTGGACTTGGACTTGGACTTGGACTTGGACTTGGACTTGGACTTGGACTTGGACTTGGACTTGGACTTGGACTTGGACTTGGACTTGGACTTGGACTTGGACTTGGACTTGGACTTGGACTTGGACTTGGACTTGGACTTGGACTTGGACTTGGACTTGGACTTGGACTTGGACTTGGACTTGGACTTGGACTTGGACTTGGACTTGGACTTGGACTTGGACTTGGACTTGGACTTGGACTTGGACTTGGACTTGGACTTGGACTTGGACTTGGACTTGGACTTGGACTTGGACTTGGACTTGGACTTGGACTTGGACTTGGACTTGGACTTGGACTTGGACTTGGACTTGGACTTGGACTTGGACTTGGACTTGGACTTGGACTTGGACTTGGACTTGGACTTGGACTTGGACTTGGACTTGGACTTGGACTTGGACTTGGACTTGGACTTGGACTTGGACTTGGACTTGGACTTGGACTTGGACTTGGACTTGGACTTGGACTTGGACTTGGACTTGGACTTGGACTTGGACTTGGACTTGGACTTGGACTTGGACTTGGACTTGGACTTGGACTTGGACTTGGACTTGGACTTGGACTTGGACTTGGACTTGGACTTGGACTTGGACTTGGACTTGGACTTGGACTTGGACTTGGACTTGGACTTGGACTTGGACTTGGACTTGGACTTGGACTTGGACTTGGACTTGGACTTGGACCGGGACTTGGATTTGTTATATCTAGAACAATTTAGACTCATTTGTAGATTGAAGTACTATTTTGATGTACGCTTACTTTGAATATTGTTTTAAAGAGTAATTAAGGAAATTTTCTTGCAGTTAAAACCAACTTGTTAAAATCAAAATGCATCTCGTTTCATAAACTTATAGTGTAAGTTGTTAATTAAATCGTTTTTATCGATACTAATAACCATACAAATTCTCACTCAATTGTTTTCCTCTTTTTATATTTGATAATATAAATAAGAAATCAAATAACTCAAATTAAAAACATCATTGAAAATTAAACAAAATCGAGAAAATATTCTACATTCCATACATAAGTAAAATATATCATGCGGATAAAGAAAATTAAATATTTTCTTTTATTTCTCCAATAAAATAAAAATTTGATATATTTTGTAGGGATGATAAAAAAAAGTATCCATACGAATGAAATAAAAACAGTTCTCTAAAGGATTATTGAGGTTGGAGAATGGGTGTGAGTTACACGACTTGTTATCTTCGTTTAAATAAAAACTATTTATGTTTCAAGATATAAGTTAAAACAATAGGAATTTGTATCAAGATATTTGTAACACTTGGTGAAACATTTAAGAAAGAAAATACCATTGTTATATTATAATCTTAAACACCTGTGTGAATCTTAAAATATTCTTTACGTCTTAAAACAGGGAAAAACAGAATACACACACACTCACAATGATGATGATGAAAATGATTTATTATCGCAACTCCATAGCTAATTAAAATAAAAATACAACAAAAAGATAAAAAATTTCAACTTTTGACATTTTTCGCGCTGTTATACACGCACAGATCTTAAAATTAGCTTAACCACTTCATTAGTATCATTTTGTATAAAAGTCGTGTTAGATAAAATTCTAATGAAACATAATACTCCTTACGAAAAAAAACTATACAAATTCGATCCCATTGAATTGTATGTATAAAAGCTTTTTGTGTTTTGGGGTTGAAACTTTTTTCATTTCACCAAATATAAAATGCTAATTGGAACAATACCATTTAGTATCTAGTTGTAGAACAAAACTGATGAAACAATGGCAAAATGTTTTTCTGTAGAGAAATGGAAAAATGAGAATGAACATATGGTACAGCAAGTTTTCCGTTATTTTATACTGTGTACGACACACACACACACATATAAGACGAAAAGTTTAATTGAGTTACATAATCCAGACAGATAAAATGTCAGTGTGTTTAAATATTTTCCTATATCTAAGTATGTATAACAAATATATTGTTGCCTATATTGATTTTCAATTAAATGTGAAAAATCGAACAGGAAAATGGAATATTTGAATGACAAAACCTGAAGAAATGGCGAACAAAAATACGAAAGAATACGATTTTAACAAATTCTAGAAAGTTTTAAAATCCGGATTAAAGAGTTAACAGTTTTATTTATCTAAATGAAATCGTATTTAAATAAGTCGGTCAGACTCAATTTTTTTTTTCAATTAAATTTAATCGATTCATTTTTATAATTAAAAATGGAAAAATAATATTGAGTGAAATATTTAGGTTATATGATATGCAATGGAAAAGCTTATATACACAGAAATTATTAATTTGATTTTTAAAAATATTCTACTTTTTCCAGGAATATTCAACACAAAGCTTATTTGTAATTTATATTAGTTCCTTCATGCAAGTTTTAATTCGATTATCTCGGAAAACCTATTTCGTATAAAAATAAACAAATTATCGTTCTACTTAGATACTTTATACAGCGTACTGGTATAAACTATGAAACAGAAAAAGCTCGCGGTGTGATAATCAAAGTCCATATAATGAACTGAAAATCATCGCGGTTTTATTATTGCAATATACATCGTATACGAGTAACACTGTATAATGTGTTGTGATATTTTATTTGCTGTTTACGAGAGCTTTTTTTATTTATTTTATATCTCAAGCGAATAAAATTTATTGATCAATAAAATCATTTTCCGTTTATCCTTGCGATACATTAACAGCTGTTTTTATTTAGTTTTAACGGAACAATGTTTATGTGAGTTTTCACACTCTTAACGTGGTTAAGGAATTCAAAAATAATTAAATTAGAACGATATAAGCTTTATATAATAAATGCTTCGACATACAAAGTTTTATACTATAAGTAGTATTTTTATGAATTTTATTTATATAATAATTGTTGCAAAATTAATATTTTTGGGATGTCTGTAATTTAAACCCGATAAACATCCTGACAAAATGAGAAGGCAACACTAAAATTTTAATATCGTGACAGTTTTCAATGTCAGCCAGAAACATCCGACGCTATCACTAAACTTTTACATCTCATTTCAAACAATTTTCAGTGTCGTGACATTTTTTTAAGTCAGCACGAAAAGAAATCTATCGTATTAGTTTTATACTGAGTTCTCCCGAAAAAAAATATTTTACGATAGGTTCTCAAGTTAACTATACAAAAAGCAATAGATATTTCTAATAAAAAAGTACCAATTTATACGGTTTGTCTGATGAGTCCATGTTGACATAAAAAAGTCTCTCTCTCTTCAACAAAATAATGAAAAAAAAACTACTATCCGTTTGTCAGGTATAGCTGTAGTCAATCCAGATATCAATCAACAAGCATGACTTATGCGGGTTTCGTTGCTGTAAAATGGCAAAATAAGAAAACAAAGTTTAAGCCGTTTGTCTGATATAGTGCCCTGAAGTTGGTAGATATCCAATAAAGAGCACGGTTTTATGCGCTATATAAGAAAAATGGCTAATACGGTTTTTTCCTTACTTTGCCATTTCACAGACGGATTAATTATCTACGAAACAGCTTAAAACCACGCTCGTTAATAGATATCGAAACCGACTTCAGGGCACTAGATCAGACAAATGGTTAAAATAAATTTGCTTGTTCTTTGTTTTTTCAAATGTAGATTCATTATCTAGAAAAATTGGAGAAACCCCATAATAGTACATTTTTTTGCCTAACACCTGGTTTTGTAATTTTCTGTCGTGAAAATATCTGATATTTATTTGTTTAGTGAGCTTTATTTCGAAATAGTTTCATTATGAGGATTGATATATTATACTATAATCATTTTTTCATTTTTCGGAATTTTAGTTCGGGCAAGGAGGCATTCGCGATTTTTTTGGGACTATTTTAGAACATCATCTTTCTTATTTAATTCTATAAACATTGCATTTTTAAAAGCCAATGAATTATTTATATCATCCTAATTCCAAATTTTATTAAGTTCGAATAAATAATTTATTCTGGGCTTCTGAAACATGTACTGTTCAGTTACAGGGTCAATACACTAAAAAGTAAAATAGCAACAAACATAATTTTGTGAAAATATTTTGGCCTTTGATCTTGGAACCCAAGTCTTTCAATAGAAGGAAATTTCATCAGCTGGAAGAGATGGCTAAAGCTTATGGAGGAATCTAAAAAGATAAGAAATTCGAAAACACTGCAGTAAAAGCCGAAGAACAAAATGCAAACCATATAGAAAAAAGACAAGAAATCGATGGATCAACCACAAATACAGAGGTCGGTGACTTCTGTATAAACAAATCCAACCCCCGATTTGAAATTGATGATGAAGGACCATAAAAAGACCATAAATACAAATCACATTCGACAGTTGTACTAAAATTACTAAAAATAAACTCACTACCAGAAAAAACCTGATTTAACCAGGCCATCTAAAAACTCTTCAAATGAGATAGACTGAAGCGATACGACATTGGATGTGTCTGTTCGGGACGAACAGATTAAAGGATGGGTTGTATTACAAATTTTACCCTACACAGATTTAACACTGGTGGTCAAGTGGTTAAGAATGAACTAAGGCTATTAGCGTAATACTTCATTACGGCGTAACTATACACTGGCGCAAACAAAAGCGGAACCGAATTTTTTTTCGAAAAAACACCCTGATTTTAATGCTTGCATCTTGATAAAATAACCCCTTCTTTTCGATACTGGAATCCGTTATATTTTATTTTGTTTTTTATGAATTTTTTGAGTAAAATATCGATTGTCTAAAAGGAAAAAAATATGCTGCTGTTTGAGACTGCAAAAGAACTTGCTCGATATTTCATTCCCAAATCCAAATTAACCATATTAACCATTTTGCAAAGACTTTTGAAACCTTGAAAATGATTCTGAGGAAATTTTTATACGACGACTGCTTGTCGATTTGTTGAGGTTTTAGGGAATTTTTAGGGAAATTTTACGTCACTTTATGGAAAACAATAATCTAATTTATTGAAGAAATCGAAAAGAACAATTACTCGTTCGCGCTGAAGCCGGTGTTTACGATAGGAAGTTGGACGAATCTGTGATCTGTTGTGAATCGGACTTCTCATCCATATTTGGAAACAGGCAGTGTGAGTCGGCATGATCAAGAAAACTACACAAAAAGAAGATCGAGCTATCCCCCGTTATGTTACAAAAAACGGGACAAGCAGTGCTCATGGAATTAAAGATAATGTACCAGTACAAAGCCAGATATTAAAACAAATGATAACCGTTAGTGTTCCATATCTCACTGACAATCATTGTCGACATTGAGGAAATTATGCGTTGCAGTGTAGAAACTGGACTCAGAGGTACCCCTGGAATGTCCTTTTTCGGGTGAATAGCTGTACAATTTGTATGCATCAGATGGTCGTTGCGAAGTTTGGCGTTCACCAGGACAAAGATTAAACCCTAATTGCGTGATACCAGTCGCAGCATTTCGTGAAAGTTCCGTGATGGTTTGAGCGGGTATTTGGTAGAATTACTGATTTGGAAGTAATACCATATCCAGCTTTAACACACGCCAATTTCTGCAACAGCACCGCATTAATTTAATAAACCATAATCCGCGAGGTCCTGTTTAAACCCCATAGAGCACGTCTGGGATATGTTACAACTGAATGTAAGAAAATTTCTGCTTTACTAGAAGAATTGAAACAAATCACCATCCAACAAATTAATGTTTTAAATGTGCCACGGCGTATTTATAAAGTAATGCGGGCTAGAGAAGGTAACACGTAACACGCGATACTGAAAATTCCATTTTGGTCGTAGATTTTAGTTTACTAAAGTTTAAAAGGATTTTTGTTGCAATATTCCTTTTGAAATAAATCATACTATTTACTATAACAACTTATTTTCTCCCTGATCTTCAAAAATTAAAATTATGCCTGATAATTTTACGGTCTCATATTTTGGTTCAGTTTCTTGCTAAAATTACAATAAATCGAGAAGAAGTCATCATTTTTAAGGTTTCTAATTCATAGAGTGAAAACTCGAGCAAGTTCGTTTACGTCTCACACAGCAGCATATTTTTTTCCTTTTAAAAGGCAAAATAAAATAAAACGGATTGTACTGCAATGGAAGAGACGACAAAATTTTCGTCAATTAGAAGCAAAATTATTTTTTTGAAAAGTGTTATTTTATCATGATACAAGCATTCAAATCTGGGTATTTTTTCTGTTTCTTTTATCTTTTGGCCCGGTGTAAATTGGATCTTCTTTGTTACCAGATTATAAAATAAAAATTTACTAAATAATTTTGTACAAAACTCCCAGTGAATATTTTTAAATCTTAGTTGGCTGCCTTAGTTGAAAAATTCAATTTATTTGTCACGTCAAAATTACAAATGATAGAAATTGTTGTTTAAGCTTTGTTCACTTGACGGATAAAAATCTCGGATTTTTCTATCCCATCGTTTTAACCAATTACATCACGTAAATTATACAACAGACACGCCTCTGTTCATAGAAAATAGTTGAAACAAATTGAAAAAAAAATTCGGATGGAAAAATCCGAGATTTTTATCCGTCGTGTGAACAAAACTTTAAAGTGATAGCAGTTGCAAGGAAATGTTTATAATGCAGCATAATAAGATTTAAAAAACAGCCAGAACGACTTTATTGAACGGTTATTTTGTAAGTTTCGATTTAATAATCTAGTAACCAAGAAAATTAGAAGTCTCATAGTATGAAGTGATGCGATTACGGCGCACGGAAATTTTTGACGGTAGAGAAATTTTATATGGAAAGCAGTAATAATTCTACCAGTTTTATTCTGTTGTTTCAAAAAACCTTACATATTCGTTCGATTACTATAAAGCTGAGGAATGAATTAGTTTTTCTCTGTCTTGATATTGACAAAACCGGAATAATTACACTGTGCTAGTTGAAAAATGGCACAAGCTGGGGTAAACCTAATTCTAGCACGCTGAATTGGACTGTAGAGTGTGAGATATTTTGCGGTACGTACGTAGCGCCAAATGGTTTTGGACTGGGTTAAAGGGGAAATAGGATTCTGTTGTATCACAACGGGCCACTACTGGTCTAAGTGTGCAGAAGCAGCTACTCCAACCTAACTTAACCTAACCTTGTCCTAAGTTAACCACACATATATGGTGGATGTGGTTTTTCGGTCTTGATATGTTCGGCAAAGTTGTTTGTCTTGACTTGCGCAATAACTTTGCTGAAGGAAGCAAAACAAAAATCCTAATAGTTCAAGAGTTATCAAAGGGAAAATGAGTATATTTTGACAAATTTTTGGCGCCGAGCCAAAACATATCGAAAGCGATATCTCAAAAATGGGGACTAACTTTGAAATGGGACTAGCACCATTGAATTCAGCGTGCTTGAATTAGGTTTACCTTCTGGGTGCCCAGGTTGTCACAAAAAAAAAAGTTTGTGATTCAAGCACAGTGTTATTGCTGTTACTCATGTAAAATTTTACTACCGTATACCGTTCATGATTCCACCCCTGATTGGAAATTGCAATCGTAATATACAATGACATTTCAGGTGTAGGGAAATATTAGAATATCGAAAGTAATTCTAAACAATAGCGATATTCACCATGTAAAAATTCTGGAATCAAACCTAACCTTAATCATCAAGACAGGGAAATTTTTGAATTGTAATGTTCGCGAATACACTACAAGCAATTAACGTTGGTCTGTAAGACCAAGTTATTGAAATCCAGATACAATTTTTCAAAACCGACCCTGGTCAAAAAATTTATTCAAGATAATCGAATCCGAAAACGCAAAAAATACTCTGTCCGTCCGCCTGGATGTCTGCACTGATCATATCTATGTATGATTTTCTCATAGTTTGCCTTCTGTTGCTCTTATATTTTTTAATAATTTTCTTTGATCTCTTCGATTTTGCAGACATTTAAAAACTGAGCCTAATATTTGAACCAGAAGTCATATTATTACAGTTTTGCGTACCGATTTGGTAGACATCGATTCCGCGTGGGTCGGTCACTTGTGCGGGACATAAATTCAGCATACAATGGCCCGTCAAAGGTTAGGCATTTGGTGATATCTAAATTTAAACATTAGAAGTAATTTTATGACAGTTTAGTTTTAAACCAGATTATAGCAGTTAAGTTTGGATCAAAACCGAATGTTGGTCTTTGATAAGTCTTAGTTAAGAAGTGGTAAGCGCCTAGTTTAAAAATGAAAGCAAAAAATTATTACTTATACATAAAATCGGAAATATTTCGGAATCGGTGTAAATTACGATAAACAACTCTGTAAAACGTCAATTGTATAACTGTATTCATATTACAGTGATAGAAAACGGATTTGACAGGGTAAAATCATAACAATATATTTTGGAGAATGCCTTAAGTGTTTAGTTATAACTAGCAGTACATATCACTTCCTGCCTAGCGTGGGTAAGTATTTTTGCGTTGCATTGCACTTTAATGACGTCACACAAGAGCTTTTTCTTGAACGTGCAGCTAATTGTTTGAACAAACTATTTTTAAAATGCAATATTTTAAACAATTTTAAAATACTAAAATTAAAAAAAAAATAATAAAAACTGACTTTGTAATTCTGTATCTGAACTCAGCGTCTCTCGAAGTAAAGAATCGCTTTTTCTTTTATATATACAGATATTTGAGGCATCTATCATTCCCAAGTTTTTTATGCTTCCATATCCTAATTGTATTTTTCGGGTTATGCTCATTTAAATTGTTTTTGTATATTTTCTTATATGTTTTTATTTAACGAAATTTCCAAATCACTCCCTCAAATTGTCATAAAATTAATGAATGTAGTAGCTCTTGACATCTTCGACATTATCCATCTGTATCTGGCTTGACTTGTAGATCAAATCTGTATACAGTAACTTGTCTCTTAAATAAAGGAATTAATTGGTAGTAGTATTTCTGCTTACTAATTGCTATTACAAAATTTATAAGTATTCTGGTGTACTATACTCTAATATTGTCTAAATGATCATTATCGTATCAAGATTTCGTACGTTTCAAAAATATATTAAAATTTTTTATGTCAGATTTCAGTCCCACTCAACGAAATAATGGAATTATTGAATTCTAAAATGAATAAAACAGAAAAAAAGTTTAGGCCAACACAGAAATCTCGAAACAAATAATTTCGATATGGAACAACAAGAATTCTACTAAACACAGCTTTTACTTTCACGCAAAAGTTTAAGCATTGCAAGTACAAAATTTATATAGGTAAACCTTCTGATAGATTCCATATTTACTCTTGGTTCGAGGATTCAAAGGAAAAAATGATACACGCCATTTGCAGGTTAAACCATTATGATCTAGGTTACGTGTGCAAAACAACCTGTGCTAGAAAACAGTGGGAGGATGGAAGTCTCTGGAATTGAATTCTATGTATTTTGTAAGTTAGCTGTTGTGAACGCTTCATCAGAAGATGTTTTAAGCTAGGGGAGGAATTTCAGGGTGCTTACAAAACATATTCAGACAAATTCAATGTCAACGACTGCGTAGGAAATCATATATAATTCATAGGTTATAAACTGCTTCCTGTAATGCCTTGACCAAAAATCCTTTGCAAAGATCTCGAACAAAAATACTTCGTATAGTATTAAAAGTGTTACCTAGCTTAATTCTGCTTATAACAAGTAACACTCAGTGTCAAACTCTTCTTGACACCTGCGATACACTGGATTACCATTGTTATTAAATATTTAATAAAAAAATGTGAATAACTCCCACGCCTGTCTCGAACGAGTAAACAAACACGCGTATATTTTATTTTGTGTGTGGTTCAACAATAAGGAAAATTTTCGATATTGTGTTGAACTTGAATAGCAGCAAGCATGCATTATCCAAAATTAAAAAGGAATCCTTAAAACGGAAAATCAAATTTCTTAAAACAAAATTTTTGGCAGAAAAACGTGAAAAGGTTGTGATCACCACCAACAACAAAAAAGTTGGGAAAAGTTTATTTAATTTTTATTTTAAAAAGTTTTGTATTCTTATATCTTCTTTTCTTGATGTGATGTTGTTCTCGTCGGTGGTACACATTTCCGATTACTTTACCTCTATATATTATACTTTATAAAAAAAAACATTTATTGCTTGTCTTTCCGTTTTATGGTATCGAGCGCATGAATAACACATATATACAAGAAGTAAAAGAAGACGAAGAAAAGAGGAAGAATAAAACGCTTCGTCTTGTTAAACTTTTATATCGTAAACAATATTTTATTTTTTATAAATAAATACATAATTCGAAAGCTCAACGAAAATATTTTAAACTTTCATCGAATTAAAGTTGTTCGTCTTGTTCGTATCTCTAATTTTTGTAATAGCGCATAGGAAAATTTGAACCAAAACTTTGGCAGGTATTTTCTTCGGTAAATGCTTTTTATTTTTAATAAAATTACCGTCTTGTCGATTGAGAAGAAATGTAAGAAGGAACAATTTATTTATCATTTTTTTTTTCTTCTAAGAACAGATGTACAATTTTAATATTGGATATAATGAAAGCCATTTTCACGATTTTATGCTCGAAATGGGGAAAATGAAAATCACGTTTTTTTTACTTTGCTTTTAATATTTAACGGAAATCTTTAACAGATTTGTATAATGAAGATGGTTTACATGAAGGTTTTATGTAGACAAATTAATAACATAAAATTATTCTAAATTATAATGTCACATATTTATGGTGGGTCGTATATGCGAGAGTAACGAGACGAGTAAGTATATACAAAGTTAACAAGAATGACTAATAAAATCATCTGCTTCGTTGCTCCCCAATAAAAATAAATGGGAAAACTTGACGTACTCGTACTCACTCTTAGGTGTACAAAAGGAGCTTTCAACATTATAAAGTAAATCCAAATGAGCAGCAATGAGAAACCTATATATAGAGGAAAAGTAGAACTTTGTATTCCGTTTTCCTGGTCGTCGTATGTTCAGTGACATATATTTTCCGCTTTTTCTTTTGTTAGCGATATACAGTAGTTTTCCAAACTGAAACTCTGTATTATTACGTAGTTTTGTGCACAAACAATATTTTGAACGTGTAAAGGAAAATGAAATATAACAAAATGCTTTTTTTTTTGTTTGTGCTTTAATACAAAAGCACATAACTATTCTGTAATATGTAGTACAGCATATAGTAACACAAAAGAAATGTAGTTTTAACTTTTTTTTTTGTGTTAAATGATTTATAATTTTTTTTTTGTTGCAGTTTTGAGTTCAAAACTATATTGTAATGCATGTTGAATGGAAATTATGTGTTAACTGTTAGAAAACTACTGTGTATAGAGAGATATAGCACTGAACATACAAAAAAGTAAATGTTTAAGGACAAATGGATTTGTTTGCTTTACATACGAGTGTATAATATATGAGTTTTACTAACTGTTACAGAAAGTTCACACGTTTTATTCGTGACAGCTCGTAATTGATATTGAGTTTAGCTAAATAAAGAATTAAATAAATTTTGTATCATATGGTTTTAACATATTATCGCTTAACGTGCCGTGCCATTAAGTTTTTGGAGGGGTTAGTAAATGTAATAATTTTTAAATTACCAGCTCAGAAAATATTTACGGTAGTATCTACAATTTTCCTTCTGATCTGAGAATATTGTATAGCATTAAGAATAAAATAAAACGCCGTTCAAATGTCTGCCGCGGCTTTACTTGGTAGCACGTATTGTCTGCGAAGAAATTTAAAGGAGTTATGTTCAGACCACAAGAAGTTGCTCATCTGTATCGCGCGCTACTTTGGCAGTTATTTCAATGCCTCTTCCGTGCAGTAAACAGTAACTTTCTCGGGATGCATTTGTTGCTGATGCATTTCGCGTGGACTGGTAATTGGCATCGCCCAAAATCCGACAATTTTGCTTATTCACATCGAAATTTATCCAAAAATAGGTCGTGGGTAACCTTAAGTTCCCGAGTCAGGTGGATTTTTAACGGGTGCAACCCGAAATCCTGACGCAAAATTCGCCAAGTTAATGTCGCAGAAAGCCCAAGTTCTTGTGGACAACGAAAAATCCACAAAATACCTTGCGTTTTGGTCATGTATACAGATAGGTTATTTATAGGTTGACTCGAACGGATCACTGATCTTGAAAATAAAATTTGATGATTTTTCAACAATATAACCTTCCATATAGTGATTTGCCATACACTACTGAACAAATCAAACAATTTCGACAGGGCTGCTATAATCTATAACATTTCATGCGTCCCTGGTATAAATAAATTTTTTGTTGGTTACTATGTCCCATAGTTTTATTTATTCGTCATAACGACATGAGGAGCGCAATTAGTTCCTGCAAAATTGTGAAAATTAGTAAAACCGTTACTTTTATTGAAACGACAGTGCACGAATACCATAAAAAGCGGTCTGTGGAGTAAATGCTGAATTGTTTTGGGATTATATAGGAATCTCATTTCATAGCATTCACAGTATTTTTAATTTTTATGCATTTTGTTTACATTTTTATCGATTTCGGACATTTACCGCAACACACATACTATATCGTACACCATTTTTTTTTTATTATCATCACTGCAATCTGTTCTGGGGTTAAGGCTATTCCAAATCTTGCGTGGTTTGCTTTTTACGTCCATACTTTTACGCCGTTGCAAGCCAATTCGAGGACGTACGAGGTTCGATTTTTATCACCATCTGCACATTGCATAGCTCCATGTCAGCCTATACTGGCATGGAAGATGGATCGGCCCATGAGTTTTGCACTCTGACAGGGGGTCATGATGTGTTCCATTTCATCACAGATCGTAATCTGTAAATGAAAATTCCCTTTGCATCAGTGACCTTATCGGGATTCGAACCCGGTACCACCCGATTTAAACGCCCACGCTTTAAGCACTGTGCCATTTGCATACCAAATTTGTGAGTTTTTTTTACTAACAAAGGAAACATCGAAAAAAAAATCCAAATCCTTTATTTAAAATGAAGCTCGTCGGATTAAAAGAAAATAAAACAGGCTCTAATAATTTTACAAGATATGGCTAAGTCATTGTGAAGGCAGTAACTAAAAAAAATAGTTCCTTATATCCTTTCCTTCAACGCGATGGCCAGAAGTGTTTTATTGCTGCTTATTTATTGATTAGTGAATAAAAATGTGCAGAAACTAATTTGTACATCGGGATACGGTTTAAACGTGATGAGTGCTATAGCTGCCTAGAACAACAATACCTATATCACCGCAATGACAAGAAGCATATCTTCTAGGCTGAAATTTAAACACAAGATGTCGAAAAAATAAACTTGATCGTATAATGCATCTCACTAAACAGTTTTGCGACGTATCACGTTACGCGAGATATCTACAGAAAAGCAGCTAGCGGAAAAAATGTCGAATAAGCTGCAAAATTTTTAATGCAAAAGGAAGATGTTGCTTTTGTCCAAAATAAAAATACTACCATAAATCAAAATCAGATCATATGAAAATCAGATTAGAGACATCATCAGACCACACCACCCATTTATTGTAATCACCGGCTGTAGAATGCAGAATAATTAAGATCACAATTCTCAGAGAGAGAAAAAAGAAAGAAAGTGAGAGAGAGAAAGTGAAAAAGAGAAAGAGAGAGAGAAAAAAGTGAGAGAGAGAGAGAGAAAGAGACCCTCAGTAGTTGGAGGAATTAATGTTTTTACAATAAAAACTTTCAAAACTAAATTCTGAAAAGTACATAGCTTACTTGTCATGGTCCGGCATTGTAAATCGGTATCTGACTTGGAAATAGTCATGTGAGCCAAGTAAAACGCAGGTTTAAAACTGCACCCAATATCGGGAAAATGGTTACAAAAAGTGAAGAAGTATGCATGAACACAGCATTGAAACAAACCAAACAAAGAAACATTAAACAAAATTAATGTGAAATAACGGGTACTGAAGCGCAATTAAAGCTGTCTGAAATAACTGGTACAGACCTATTAACATTCATAATTCACAATTTTGTAAGTCATTATGGAAACGCAAAGCTAACGATGCCTCCACGCCAAGAACTAAGCCAACGTTTTCCTTTAATTTGAATAAAATTAAAAAAATAGGAGTTCAAACGCTACAGAAACAATCAAATCACTTTATACTTGTTACGTCAAAATGAGAAGGGTGAGAGTGATTTCAGAACTCTAAAACAGTAAAGTAATAAAGAGAGTAGTGTAACTAAATACATTTAAAAGAACTATATAGCAACATTATATTGCCAGTTCTGCAGAATGGACCCTCAACCTGCAAATATTTTTCAATGTATTTGGTTCATTCAAACTTTACCTGCATGTGTAATCACGTTGGGGATAATGAACAGTGGTAAATAACAAGGAAGAGTATAAGGTAGGGTAAGGCTAGGTTTCAGTGGTTTCTATCGCACACTTAGGCCAATTATGGCCCATTGTGATACCACAGGATCCATCCATTCAAATTGCGTAAAAGATCTCGCACATTACAGCTTTCGAGATCAGAGAGGCTGCCCATAGTGTATTTTTTTACCAAGTGATCATGTTTTCTGCCAGCTAGCGCGGGACATGAGCATAGGAAGTGAACAAGAGTCTTCTTCTCTTCCTCGTCACTGCAGCTTCTGCAGAAGTCATTCGCATCCAGACCCGTTCTTCTAGCATGATTGAAATCACGCTTCCCTAGTGTGATTAAAATCTTTTAGCGCTTTAAGTTCAGGTCATGTCACACTTGCCAGGGCAACTGCTTTCATATGGATTGTTGCTTTCAGCACAGACATAGACCTTCCTACACATTCTCTTCCTGGTTCCAGTTAAAGAGACGTACCGCACCTTGTAAATTCGTCTGCCCTGCAATTTCCCTCAACTTCAGAATGGCTCGGATGTTGTATTTATATTGATAAGACTATTAGTTAAATATTCCAGTCTTCTCTATACAAATATTACAACACGATATGAGTTGTTGAGGGTGATTTCAAAGTGGAATCTTGTCAAGGTGACGTTGAAATCTTAAGTTGATGATGATGTGAGACCCAATGCAAAGTAAAAAGGGGGCAGAAGCGAAATTACACCAGGGGTATTTATAAAGAGAAGTGCACCTCTATGGGTGGAATCTATGTTTTATCATTAGTAAGAAAGGATCTTTCAAGTGTGCTTATCACAAGATTGTATACTGTGGGGGTTGCCCACTCGTTCCACAATCTCTTTCGCTTTGCCGTGCGAAATTAAGTAAACACAAGTTAAAGATCCGGGCGTTCGGATGTTAGTCGGTTGAAATACTCACTCGGGTTTCTTTCTACTCACCTAATGTGTTTGAACTCTGTCTGCAGATTCTTAGAGGTTTTTTTTGTGTTGTTTTCTTAGTAAAGACCAAGAATGCTTTATATTTCTGGATATTGTTACAATTTGTTGTTTTCTTGATTGCTCTGCGATAGTTTAGGTACACCGTTGTCGAGTGTCTAGATACTATCGGAACCCAGACCAACTGGATATTGAATAATTCACTCATCTCGTTAAGAGACGTTTATCGGTCCTACGTCACCCTTGAATCCAGGGAAACTGAATCCAGTAAAAGAATGAGCGATTGTCCACATAGATAAAAATATCAGTCAACGATACTTCACTATGTTTGAACCAGTTCATGAGTTCTACAATCGCTGTAACTTCAACCTGGTACATGCCGCAGTAATCAGGTAGGCGAAAAAATAAACTTACGTTTAATTCCCCCACATAACACACCAGCTCCCACTCTGCCATCGAGCTTGGAGTCGTCGGTGAAGAATTTAACTATCCCGCCACTCTTCCATTCCTCCCTACAGGGGAGAATCAACTTAAAACTCTTGTTAAAGCACTTTTTGGCTATTATTTAGTCCAAATTCACCATGTAAAGCATCATAATTGACTATGTTCAGTTATATCCAACGAGAGAAGCTACAGCATGACCACTAAGGCACTGGGTCATTTTCAGTGCCCCACTAATGAGCAAAAAGGCTGCTCTCTGCATTTTCGCCATCATGTTTTTAGAGCTGGCCACCATACAGCAGTACGGGCCTTACAACTGCCGTGTCAAGCCAGCTCCAGTTTCAAGCCCCATTTTTTCCGATGGCATTTTTACAAGAGTAGAGTGCCACTGCCTTCTTCACTTTTTATATCGTGTTTGGTTTACAATTGAGCTTACTGTCCAGAAGAGTCCCTAGGGATATCTATAGACTTAGTGGAGCCATTACCTGAATTTTATATCTCCTAGTAAAAAGGACCTTGGGTTAATCCCAAATAACGCACATCTGCTAGCTGAACCCACAGTTTATTGATATCGCATTCTGCATCACATCCTTGATTGCACCCAGGTGCTTACCCGAGACAGCTATCGAAACGTCATCGGCATAAGCAAACACACCATTTCCTTCCCCCTCCATTTCCAATAGTAGTCCATTGATTACTACATTCCAAAGAAGCGGAGAGAAGACACCTCCCTGGGGTGTTCCCCCGAATAACCCCTCTTCCCCCATCCCCACTATAACAATTCTGCTACCTAGCAAGTGAATAATTATCCTGATTACGGGGTCTTCAATCGCAAGTGGAAACAATCCTTCCATAACTGCTTCCACTTTCACGTTGTTGAAAGTGCCCTTGATATTGAGAAACGCCACCAACGAGAATTCTTGAAAATACAGTGGCTTCTCAATTCCCCAAACTGTGCCCAGTTTCTGGGTACAATTCTCGATCGAATATGGGCATACAGCTATGATTTTCAGCAGAAAAAAGATATTGGTCTTAAACCCTTAGGGTCGCTGTGCGAGCTTTTACCCGCTTTCGGGATGAAGATTACCCTAGCCATGGAAGCAAAACCTCCGAGTTCTTCTGAATTTCTGCTGATACAATCCCAACCGGACCAGCTGGCTTAAAGGGCTTAAATCCTTTAAGAGCCCATTTTATCTTCCGTGCGTTCAGAATATCCTCTGTACGCAACAGTTGGACACCACAGTCATCCCTAGACCCGCAGTAATCCAAGAATCCCGCAGTCGACACATTCTCATTTGAGTGACACATTCCCGGTTGAGTGAGTTTCCATCAACAGATCAAGAGTCCCTTTACTAGAAACCGTTCATTCGCCATCCGGTTTTATCAGATAGCCTGGAACAGCTGGACTGGTAGAGAGAATCTTTCTTATGCGCAAGGTTATAGAGTAGTATACCAGGGAGAGTATAAAGTATTATCGAAAATCTATGAGACAATTAGCTGAAACTTGCTCATACCCAGAGAAAAAAATGGTTGTTTGAATTTTTTGGACTTCAACAAAATTACGATAGTAATTTGAAGTTGTTGCGGGATACATCATTAAATGTATCTCGAGCTATACTTTTCAGTTGTTATGTAAAAATTTTGAAATGATAGTTGAAAAAAATAACATTTTCTAGCAAGGAATTTTAAATTTAGATGAGGAAGAAGAAGAAGTTCCAAGTCAAAGCTGTCTTGTTTATTTAGATAAAATGAGCCCTCAAAATTAAAACTACCACCCAATAGTATCGATTTATACGGAATGTTTTACAGACAGCAATTGACCACCAATCAAACTAACAATCATATATATTTGCGGTTTCAAGTGACTCTGATACGTTTATTATGAAAATCGTTTCAAACGACAAATGGAGTATTGGCATAGCAAGTTGCTAATTTTTCATACAAATACATAACTTTGATATAACTTAGATATAACTTTTGTGTAGTACTTTTACTACACGTAAATTGCTTATTTCCACTTCAGCATAAATTTATCAATTTTGGTTCGTATCACACATGACGTATACATCTCTTTAACGACTGTTGTGCCATAATCTCATTTATATTTTAAAATTCTCACAAAACGAAAAAAAACAAATCAAAACACGATGTATCTCAATCTTGTTACATCCAGGCATATATATATTCTAATCTTATAAATATTGAATTTTTATCACGCTCCTCATCTGCTTTATATACATGTAAAGCCGTATATATAAAGACATAAATATATTTACCATGCTGACAATTTCAATCTAACGTTAAAGTCATTTGTTATTGAGAATAATTACCCTTCGACTGTCTTTATAGAGCTTTTTCCATTTACTTTGTGTGTTGCGTGTCTTTTGGGGAACAATATAAAATGAAATTGTTTTCTCCCATCTTCTTATTTTACTTTCTATTCGTTCTTGTCAAATATTTTCTTATTCCATTTTTCATTTACCATTTCAGCCCAATAAATACTACAGCAACAAATTTCGCTTAAAAAGGAAAATGTATTTAAATTTCCCAATTCATTTTCCATTTCCCATATACATACAAAGTTATATACGTATATACAAAAAGCTTTTCTTCACACGTTTATCTCGTCTACATACATACATTGTTATATACATTTGACTTTTGAATCAATCTTAAAAAATTCATAATATACGTATACGTATATATAAAAGTTACACACACCGCATTAGAAAAGGAGTGAAAATAAAAATAAAATTGAAAAGTTGTTCATCATCAATTCAAACTTTTGAGCATCATGAAAAGCGCTTTCGGTGTATGTGGTATTTTAATGTTTGATTTCACTTAACAGGTTACGAAACGATTTGGTAGAAATATCACTCTCGAGATTAAACGATTTTTGCTATGCATGTGTATCTTTGTCTATGGCATCAAAAGCTCCCGCATTTTAATACTTTTAATTTATGACAACAATTTTGCGAGATAAAAGAACAAAATTCTTTGAAAGGGTATATATTGCTCGTTTATTGTCCGGAGCCCCCGCTCTGCGCAAACAAGAAATAAAATTTCGTTTCTAAAAGAATTAAATAAGAAAAAAATATTTATAAATTATTTATTTTTAAGGGATTTTTGTTTGAGTACATAATGAATTGAATGAAAAGCCTTTTGTATATTTGTTATACGGTAGAATAGGATTTTATTTTACAACAGGTACATAAAAACGAAAAGCTTTATTGAGGTTGATAATTTGTTGTGATACTTTACTTATTTTTGTTTTGTTTATTTTTTTTATTTGAAGTCAACCGCAACCTTTATAAATAAATTATTGTACGGCTTATAAAAAAGTCGAATGATAATTTGACGTTTATATACAAAAAGTTTAGCAGTCAAAATTTTATATGTATTACAAATTTTCCATATCTTTCATAACATTTCATGGTTCACTGATAAATTCGGTAATCCATATTCAATTTTCATATTTACTGCATGTATGTGAAAAGCTCATATTTAAAAAAATACAAAAAAAAAATTCAATATGTAGGTGATGATACGATAACAAACAGAACACACCTACGATAATATATATTGAATATACACATACATACGCACACACCAAATAAATATAAAATGAAATTGGAAAAAGAGAATTTCCATCAAGCACAGTATACTAAACACATATATATGTACAAAACGTAAATTTATATTGAATTCTATATAATGGAAATTGATATAAAATCCATTTTTGAATGATCCCAAACTCTTTCCTCTCCAGCGCAATGTTAAATTGAAAATTTATTTTATTTTTCACTTTTATCACCATTGTTGGTAGGTTTTCTCGAATACATATATATATTATACTACAGATAGGAAATGATCAATAAAAGTGTATGTCTGAATAAACATTAAATACATACAAATGTAATGCAGGTATATCAAATATGTATATACTGCCTCAAGTTACAACAGCTCAACACCCACCATATCTCATTACTCTATGCCAAATCATAGATACCTGTCAAATGCACAATTTTCATATTTCAAATTAAATAAAGCAAAAGAAAAAAAATAAATAAATAAATCGACTTCTTAGAATTATTAAAATTATAGAATTTATTATTATTATTATGTTCATTCGCAGAAGGTGAACTTTTCTCGATTTTAATGACTTTTTCTCCGAATTTATTTAGGTGCTTTTCATAAACTTTGCACACAGAAAGTTCAA